>JADMLD010000534.1:2041725-2722300 GCA_017589585.1 Phylloscopus whistleri
GTCTAAAATCATGGGATGCCTTCCGTGTAAAAGAAAGTTCAGGTGAACTGTATCCACTATTTCTAATGAACAAGGGTGGCTTTGTAAAGCTGAGAAAGATAACAGTGGAAATAAATCATACAATTAGAGCAACTCCTTAATTTTGTTTACTGCTATGACTACGATCCTTACCACTAGGAGAATTTTAATCTACAATAATCATAACACTTTTGAGGAGGCTCTTAGATAACCAGGAGGAGAAGAAACCAATCTGTCCATCCAGATAGATCTGGGAGCACGGAACAGATAATCCAGCATGTCACAGAAATAGGCAATAAGCTGAGGCAGTAAAAAGCCATCAACATACATCATCTGATCATGGGTAGGGCGTCATCTCCCAGCCTGTGTCAGCTCCTGCTGCATCAGTGCCAGTCCCAGGCACTTCATCCTGTTTGTAATTGCTGATGAGCAGCAATCAGGCCTCCCCGCCTCGGCTCCCGTCCGTTCCGCTCCAGCACCCACCCATTAGGTTGTAACTTTTATTTACAGCCTTGCTTGATGTGCTGCTCTATTAGTACAGCTGGAAACGGAGCAGAGGGAGGGGGAAGAGCGTCCCTAATGGGCACTATTATTGCTGGGGCTGGGTGATTTACTGTGCTGCTCAAAGGCTGTTCCATCATCACTTTCCTGTCGGTGAGAGAGCTCCGAGAAGGCTGGACTTCAACACAGTGCCCTCCAGAAGTCAAACACTAAAGAACACCTTAATAGTCCCTTGAAACAGCAATGAAAAACAGACCTCAAAGTTGGTTTAGTGCTATAAAGCCCTCTTCAGTAATCTTTTGTGTGTTTTTTGCTCAGGACCTTAACACTTTAGAGCAATTAAAGAAGAAAATCTAATTAGTGTTGTATGAGGTCCTTTTGTCCTTACTCAACACATAAGGATTGATTAAAAAAAATGATCATATCAATGTAATGATTTCATGGTTTTGGCTCAGGCTCAAAATCTGTGTACTTCTATTTCCACAACTTGACCTTCCTGTAACTCCCCAAAGGTTGTCCTCTCAATTGTGCAGGTTCAACCTCAAAGCACTTGGATTCCTGGCACTGTTACAAGCAAGCACATATCTTAGTACAAGAACATCAATAAATTCAAAACTTCAAAAAGGACTTTAAGCCCTGTTTAACCACTTTACTATAGCAGTGAAATAATTATTTCCATCTTCTAGACTCAAATTTTAAACACACAGAAAAAAGAGACAGATTCTCATCTTGTACAATATAAACAACACTACACCATTCTACCACAAATATTCTCATAAAATGTGAGCTATCTACCCATATAACTATACAAAATATTACAGATGCACATTTCTCATGAACTGCTAGTGAGAAATAAAGTACTTAAACTTCACCAACTTTATGGATATAATATATGAATTGATTGTATCATTTCCACATTTTACTTGCCTGTTTCTACCACCTTCTCTACTGCACAATTAAAAATTAACTGAGCACACTCACATAGCTCCATCAATTTTTTTTTCCAAGTTTCTTTAAGCTGCATGAAAATGTTATAAAATCTGCCTGTTCAGAGTTGTGTAGTAAATCATCATTGAAGCTGTACAGCAGGAAAACAAGACTAATATGCTACTTGGTACTGCACTTTCCCAACATGGGCACCTGACACAAATGGGATGTGGATGCCCTGCAGACCAGAGCAAGCCTCCCAGTGCCTGCCATCAATCATCACATTACCCAACCATTAAGAAAAAAATCAAAATACATAAGAAGCTATACACCAGGCCACACAGCCTCATCTTTCTTTCTACAAAATCCTCAGACTGCCAATGCTCAGAAGCCTTTGAGGCATCATCCAAACTAATGATTGCAAGGCTTTATTCATTCTTTTCATTATAATCCTTGTCCTGTGGGTACACTGGAATAGAAGTACTTTTACCACAGTGATTCTGGTGAACAGGATGAACAACCCCACTCTTTGGTGTCATAATACTGTTTTTTATCAGAACAGCTCCTACAGCATGCAGGTTGACAAATGCACTAGGTAAAACCTCTTTTCTCTCTACGAGAACTTTTCCTGTACCTTGGCAGATTTATTGTTTTGATCTTTCTTCAATTGTTACACTCATGCTGATAAAATATGAAAGGTTTGTCTCCTTCCTTAATATTCTGATGGAAACTTACATATAAGAGAAGTAAGTCAAATCTCTAATTTTCTGTTTCAAATGCTGATTCAGGGAACTTTGGGGGAAAACCATGCTTGAAGGGTGAACAGCATTACACACATAAAATCCAACACAACATTTTTTCTTCAAAGCTCTTCCAAGCAGAAGAAAAATAGAATACTTACAGAAAATAGGCTTATAAACAATGTGTAGTGTTGACAAATGCTGCTTGCATCGTTTAAGCAGCTTCCGAGGAAGCTGAAGTGATTCTAGTCTGAAAGAACACGCTGGTTTGGGCTGGGATAGAGTTAATTTTCTTCACAGTAGATAATGGGGCTATGTTTTGGCCTTGTGGTTAAACCCTGGGAAATGTCCACCTACATGTTATGCTGCTCATGCCTGGAGATGTCACAGCACTTCTGGGTAATATTTTGTAGCCAAGGTTTTCCTGTCAATTCCCATGACAATAAGGTGATTTATTTTAAAAATGGAAGTTTGCTGAAAATTCAAGATCTGGAGAAGAAAACTAACTCCTTGTACCAGGTTTATTCATGTAAGGGATTATAAAGATAATATGTAGATTACTGAGCAAATAATGTAAAAACCTCAAGCGAAATTGAGGTAATACAAAATCAGTAGACTTAGCTGACTGAAGATTAAAGTTATGGTATTAAATTAAGGTCATCTCCTCATTTTCTTACAAAACACACTAAATGAAAAACATAAAAGCTCACACAGATCAAACAAGAGCACAAACTGAAAGTAAGAAAACTACTGAGCAAAGTTAGCCAAAACATTCTTCAATGTCTCATGGTTTCATCTGCTTTACTCCAAGGAGTTTTTACTGGTGCCATTTGACACTCCAAATAATGAAAACTTAGACTTATTTTTGCTAAGCACACACAAAAATTTCCAACAGTACTCTCAGTTCTCTGTATCTGTAGCACCATAGCAAGCTTTTAAATTACTCTGCCATGAAAACCAGCTAAACATTACAACAGCTAACATATAAAGAAAATACAATTTAGTACTACCATGAGCAAAGCAGATTAGTTTGCAAGGGATATAGTGGCAAACATTCCATCTTGTTCAGATACACCTCCATGGCTACACAGAAAAGAAAATCCAGTCCTCCTGTTTTGAAGAACTATCTTCCAGTTCCAAATTCAGTTCTTTGGCAAACAACACTCACTGTCACAGATTATCATGTGTTACTTGAGAAGGCTGCACCTGCACCAAGAGCAAGGTAATGCAGCTTCTCTGTAACCTTCCTTCAGTGTAGAACAAGCCAACTTGTATCGCCAAACATCTGCTGCAAGCTAACAACACTCACCTATGGAATAACTACAGTTCAGCTCAACAAACAGAACTTGAAACACTTTTTGAAAGAATGACTTTAGAGGAGATTTTCCTTAAAGAGCAAGGGTCCTTACTCAAACTGGAATACCCCTCCTTTCTGCATGTAAATGCAAATATAGGCAAAAATTATTTTGGAAGCACAGACTTCAAGAACATTACCACTACCTACACATTCACCACTCCCCAGGACATTATGGCTTCCAACAGTGGTCCTGGTGGAAAGGATGGTGTGTGTTCTCCTCAATCCACACAAAACCAAAGCCTGGAGAAGACCTGAGCCAAGGCAGGTAACTTGGCTGCCTGACTGACTGAGTGCACACATGGTTCTTCAGGACAGATCTGATGAAGAAGCAGTGACTTCAACCTGGCAATGACCTAACATTCCACTACTAATACCAGCCCTGTGAGACATTATCCATCTACATCCTGCATATAGAAATAAAGGCATCAAAAGGACCCAAAGCAGGTAAAATTTAGTCTCAATGCAAAGATCAGCTGTCTAATACTGCATCTTCATTCTGGGAAAGTCAATGTACTTAAAACAGTTTTCTGCTTAACACTTTGCATTTCACGGGCAGGGTTTCCAGAACACTGTCACAATCATTAGATTTAAACTGATTACTCTTATGTATCTTGTTTTTACAAAGATTAACTGAAAACAGAATGTATTTATAGAATTATGTTTATCAGGATTCTCAGATGAACTATCTGCCATATTAATCCTTTTATATGTACATTTCTGTCAGCAAAACAATATTTATTCTCATTTGGCATTTGCCAGATATAGGTTCTTACCCTTTACTATTAAACTATAACTGCTAAATATAAGCAAAACCTAATTCCTTGATCCCACCAAACACATACCTGAGTCACAAGATCTTTTGGTTGGTGTGGTTAACGAGGCATGAGCTGTACCTGTGCATGGCCCACCTGGAAACAGAGAAGATGGTATGTCTCAAAACACCACTTATATTTAACATTTACAACCACATCAAGATTATACGTAGGAACATAAAACATGGAGAAGCACTTGTCTTTGGAAAGCACATATGGAAGTAGTTCTACTCTCAGTACTTCTTTCCCAGATGAATCTGAAGGTCTTGTGGTAAAAAAAAAAAAAATGAAAAGTTGGGACAAAGTTACACTTTTTAAATAGACTTTATAAATATTTCAAGAGGCATTTTTAGGAAAATATACACGTAATTGCAATGCTAGAAATGTATTTAAGTGACCCACAAGTAACACAAGGGACGAAGTCATCACTTCTCTGATATCAAACCTTGTTACTGACTCCAGTGAGATAATGACTTTGCCTCTTATTTGTTCTCATTATGTGTTCTAAGTGTGGCACAAGCATATGCTAACAAGTTCTTTTCATGTTTAAGGTTTTTTGACTCTGGACTCTTGCCCACTCATCTGGCATCTGCTTGGTAGCAAATTGCTTTCTGCCTTTTTTCTTAACATGCATCATCATTGAGGAGTTCTCCAGAGATCTTGTTAAAATAGCAACCAATTGAGTGTACACAGTGACTTGCAGTAGAAATAAATAAATAAAAATAAACTCCATGCAGGAAGCCAAGACAAATTGACAGTAGCATTACCAATGGTAATAACATATCATAGCTTTGAAAATTGGATATTATAAATGGGAAGATGCTAGAGACCCTGAAATTGAGTTAGATCTACTTGAGTTTGGCTATCAAAATACCAATAATCAAGTTTGCACTAAACTGCTAATGATACAGTAATACTTGCTGGCAATATAACAGAGCTTAGTATAACAGGATAACCTTTAACATTAGGTCTTCATGCACTGAAAAATACTAAAACTACTTTCTCCTTTTTTTCCCCCCCAGTCTTTGCATATCTGGAAAGCAGCACTGTGACTGTGGCAATGTTTTTTATCTTTTCAAGTATTTTCAAGACAGCCTATTAGTAAACTATTTTTGCTTCTCTCTGGGATGCTCCTCCTTGAAGCTTTCCTTCATTTATCTTTTTCATTAAGTTTCAGGTCTCAGGCAACTTTGTCTACCCTGAAATATTCATAGCATTGTAACATTTAAAAAAAGAAAATTCTGCAGTTGAGGGGGAAATATATGAGGAACTTACTTCAGTGCATTTGATTTCAATGAAGTCCACTTGGGAACAGAGTTTTACGCTCTCAGTTTTCCACAGAAGGACCAATAAACTTGTTGAGTTTTTTGTTCTCCCAAGAAGTCCCTCCAGCAACACACACCATTTCATATCTGTGCAATGGGTAATCTTTTAACAGGTGGCTACAATGGCCAAGAAGCCAGTTCTTGGCCTGCAGGCCAACACTGAGGGCACTCATCAGCTCCTGGCCTGAGGTTAAGCAAAGCATCAGGACATGGGAAACTACTGAACCTGACATAAGAAATTGCTGTTTGTCATAGGCAACAAACAGCACAAGCAGCTGGCAGATGTTACAGACAGCATTGCAAGGCACTGTTGGATTCTCCAGGCTGGTGAGGAGGGAGCTGGTGAGAAATGGCTGAACTGCACAGGTAAGGGGAGGGGAGTGGTGAGGACCTCTCTGCAGGGTCAAGTCTGCATATGAGAAGAGACAAGCTTGCTTTGGAGTGAGGATGACTGGGAGTTCCACGGTGGGTCCTTTCCTAGCCAAAAATACAGCACCCCGGATGGATGGATGGATGGATCAAGCATCCTGGTATTACCAAAGTGATGCTGGCTTCAAGCCTGACAGCACCAGCAAGCAACAACCTCTTCTCAAGAACCCAAAATGGTCAAGTAAGCAGAAATAATTTTTTACAACATAATATCTTTGATTTTTTAATATGCTGGCCTAGAAGAAGTCATCTTGATCTACGTTAGTACTACTCTTGCAAAAGGCTCAAAAAATGCTTAGTGTAGGGTTTGGTGCATTTGGGAAAAAAATCAATACTGAAACAGAATCCTTACCAAGTTTTCTAGTGAAACCTTCTGCATATTAAAGAACCTACAGAGCAGGTCTGTTAAGTCAGTCTCTACTTTCAGACACCAAGTATTTGGTTTCAATACAGAACGTGTGTAAGTAATAAATCCAACAGGGTACGGAATTTCAATGAACTGACTTTAGATGCAGCTGCCTCTTAAAATGCAGCAGCTCCTCTGTAAATAATTTTAGTTACATTCTCCCAGTTTTCACTGAATAGACAGTGAGAGGCATCATCACTGTGGACTAACAAATAAGACTAATCCATTCAATTATTGTAAAGTAAATATTTACACTAGCTGATACTTTCATCATCCAGCCAAATGTAAGAACTTTATTTCTCACTCTCTAAAGTACAATAAGTTGGTATGCATTCTGCACTTCCCTTTGTCAGAGTTTTCCCGTTATTTTTTCTTTCCTCATTAGGTATGGCTTTCATACAGCTTTGATTTGTATAGCACAGCACCAGAGTTTTAATAAAGAGTATCTTGGGATTTGCATGCATGTACACTAGTGCCTAATAACCAGGGAAGGCAGCAAGTACTTTGCAGCATTTCCTTCTGCTCCTCCTTTTGTTCCACCATTAAAAATATCATGCATAATTCAGTACTGTGGGCTTGACTGTGCAGTTCTGTGTGGAAGTCACTATGTGGAATCTTTTGGTATACATAACTGCTAATTCAGGCATATTTGTATTGTTTGAAACAGGACAGTATATTTCTCAGAGCTTTGATTAAAATGCTCTGTGTGTGAGAAAGAAAAGGGAAGTCATAACAATAGAACACCAGTCCACCTTGGCTATTCACAAAGGTAGGCTTATAACTTCACACGGTTCAGGATATATCTGCATCTTCATTGCCAAAAAAGTATATTTTTAAGGTTATTTAACTGTGCTACATAAAACACTTCAGTGCACAGTGAAAGGCCACACGTCTAGCTTCTAACACAATGCTGTAAAGCTCTTCTTGCTCAGCACAAATAAGACATTAAAATGGAAGAACAGGAATATCTTTCTACTCTGTATCTCATTAACAGATAACACAACAGTTTCTGCTCCTGTTTTTTCCAGTGTATGGTTTCTGACATTTGCAACTCCTCTTTCAAAGAAAAGCAGCCACTGCCCAGGGATAATGTAATCCCAAGAGAAGATGATTATAAATGTAAAAATACTAAAAGCTACTGAAGAAATTAGAAGAATTGTGAGAATTTTGAGAATCCTCAAGTTTGCAAATTCAAACATAGAATTAATAAAGGACAAAACAAGATAACTTGAACCTTATCAAATATTAACACAACAGGTCTCGTTAATGTAGTTGTTATGTTTTTGGTTTCTGATATCCACAGCTTTCCATAACTTACTGTTAGCTGTACTCAAAATATATTGATTGGAAAACCAGATTCAAACCAAATTTCTCTAATTATCCAAAGTAGTAAAATTTTATATATTGCTTCTATTTCTATGGATACATTAATATTGTTATTATTTACTATTGTAGACTATTCTAAATTCTGTATGTTTAAATTGTCCTTCAGAATGCCTTTCTGCATTGCCCACCTCCCTTCCTGAACCATGTTAACTGCTGACAAGCAGAATTTGTCATGAGGACATCCCTTAGTCAGGACAACTTGCTGTTTCCCCTTCCTCAAGTCTGTAAGGTGAAGTGACTCCACTCAGTCAGAGCCTGCTATGCAGGAAAAAAAGTTAAATACTAGGGTGTTTAATCCCCTCTTCTTGCTGTTCCAAGAAACACAAAGTTTGTGCCCGGAGTACACACATGAGGCAGATTTGAACATTCTGATTTGTATTCAGAAGTACTTACTGTGCAGAGAAAGAGATGCAGAATGGAGTAAAACTAAGTTAGCATGTGAGTAAAAAGTCTAAATTACAGTAATACATTGAAACAATTTCACATGCCACAAAAACTGCAAGCCAGATAATGAACAAAGATGAAAAATAAGTGGAGGAGCCTGAAGTTCAATAACATTTGATCACAGTAACATAAGGACAAAGGAACTCCACTGTGAGCTTTTGGTACTGTGATGCTTCTTTTCCAGATAAGCCACACTGACCCCTTGAATGCAACAGGCTGGAAGAAGGTAGTAAGAGCTGAATTTCCTTGGACAGCAGTGCTCTAGCCAGGACAGGAACCATTTCATGGCTATTTGCAATGCAGGAAAGACCCCACCTTGGGAAAGCTGTCCAAAGCAGTTAACCTAGTTGTACATTTCCTGAATTGGGGGAGACATAATCTAATTAATCCACACAATTGACTCTGAAGGCAGTCATTGATTACGAACACCAATACATAAACAAACGGGAACATGAATCTCTGAAGTTCAGTCTGCACAGACAGACTGTGCTATCTTTAAGGAAAAAAGGCAAAAGAACTTTCCAGCACTTAAAAACTGCTTATTTGTTGCAGAATGGGCAAGATGCATGATCATCTAAGTGATGTCATTACTACACAGATAAGAGGATTATATAACATAAAAATACTTTTTAAAATCTAGTTTTACAAATCGGCCTTTAGGTACTTTTGTGGATTCTTGTCTGCATGAAGCTTTTGCAGAGGGAAATGAAACCTGGACTGCTCTCTTGCTGAATGGATGGTAAATTTAACAACTATAATGAAGTAAAGGGAGACAGGATTCAGATTCCACCTTTTTCCCTACTATTGTCTCACTTTGTTACCTGTTTATCCTCAGTAATAGACATTATATTCTCCTTCTTTATAGGTGTAAGTTGAACTGTAAAATGTGCTTTTGAAACCAGCAGTTAAATAACATTTTTATAAACAATTTTATTTAACCTCAATAGCTGTGCAGTTCTAACCCACATTTTTCCAATGTGATTGTGTTTCTGTTTTGTGTTCCATGGAATCCTTTGACTCTAATAAATGGGACTGTAGGATACACTGTCTACTCTGCAATGTTAAGTATCTATAAATCAGAAAGAACAATTTAAAGTGGTATAACATCCCATGGCCTCACTATGTTCCAAAATTATCATGCCACAGACATGGAAAGAAGTGCTCATTTCATAAATCTTTGTACCAGGTCTTTGCTTGTTAGAAAACACAGATATGGTCTTCATATGAAACTGAGACTGTATGGAATAGTTGGAAACTTACAGAAAGATCTTCACTGACGAAAAGATGATAATGACACTTATTCAAATTTCTAACTGCCTGTATGTCCTGTACTAATACTAGTAGTATTAGTATGCACCTAATACTGGTGGCATTTCTCAAAAGACAACTCAAATAGCCCACAACTCAATATGATTTTACATTTGAAAGCATTCTTACAAATTCCCAGAGAAAAAGGGCTTGCACTGATACTAAAATATATGTATTTTGTGATAAACATTAAATAAATCAGATTCAATGACAATCAAACTAAAAAAACAGAGTTAGTTAATATTAACATTAAAAACAGTACCAAAAGACTATTTGTAAATAGTTTCTAATGAAAATAAGGCTGAAAGTTAAAAAATCGCAGACAATGTAAAAGAACTTTAACTATTATCTAATTTAGTAAAAGCAAAAGCCTGAGAAAATGGCTAGTTCTTGTTCTGTGACATAGAAACCCAGAGATGCCCATAATACCAAAAACCAGGCAGGTGCATATCCTGTATTAGAGGTGTGTCCCTTCTTGCTTTAATACAACACACAAAATTGACTACAATGAGACAGAATACATGACAATCTCGTGGGCTGATAAAGAAAATTAGAATTATTCACCATCACTCAGCTGCAGGTTTCTCAGTTATGTCTAAGTTTAATTTAATATTGGGTCACGTGGGCTTCACTGTAGGCCAGCACAATTTCACTAGTTACTGCATTCTTTTGAATAAGAGAAAAACACAGAAATTGGTATGAGAATAAATCAGGTTAGCAACAAAGCAAATTACTTTCTACAACCATTTGTGACAAGCAAGACAAAAACAGGCAGCTAGCTTGGTCTGTTTATATATCTACTACTTAAGCACATAACCTTCAGTCAGAGATGAGGCAGAAAACAAAGTTCCCCATTGATTGAATCAGGAAAAAAACAAACCAAACTCAAAACAAAAGAAAAACACAGCCCCCACCCCCCAGAAAAAAAAACAAAACTGAAAAAACCTCCAAACAAATGAAGACAGGATGTACAAAATTGTCTCCTACTGCAATAAGCAGCTGAATTCTCAAAGTCAGGGCATTTACAAAAGTATACAATGAATATCATCCACGAACAACTGTCATTTTAAAAATCACTCTCCTTAAAAAGCACAAATTGAAGTTAAGGATGTCATCATCATAACTCCAAATGTGAAGTATTTTCAGAGCATACATAGAAAAGCTGTCATCTAGGACTCTACTCACAAACCTGAAGTGTGAAGTTGTTATAAATTGGTAGAAAACTTTTGCATAGTGTCAGAGAAAAGGCCATTCAGCAAGAAAGAAGCAAAGAATGAATGCACTTGTTTATCCATTTTTCACAAATTTATGTTGAAAAAAATGACATATATTTTTATTTTATCCCAAAGAGAAAAAACACCATTACTTTTTGAGTGCTATAGCCTATGTAGCTTTTTACACAGTCATGCTTCAACAAGCAATAAAATTCAGAGTATAAACATCCACTAGGTGCAGTAGGAAAAACAATCTCTCACCTTTCTGCCAGGTATCTTTTATAGAAGCCTACTGCATCTTTGTCTCAGGACTAGTACACTTAATGTACATTAACTTCACTAAAATTACTCCATAATTGGGGATATTTCAGTGCTTCCACTGAAGCACATAAACGCTTAATAAAATAAATGATTTTATAAAGCATTTTTATAACTGTATCTTCCAAATTTAAATGTTTGAGAGAAAGGTGTTTTAGTTTTGATGTGTGATGGCTCAAATTCTGAAGGGTATATGGAAATACAGCCAAAATTTACAGACATCCAGTTGTGAAAGACCTTTGTGTTTGGGCATCTAAAATTCAGCACACAGAGAGGTAAGGTGTGGTCAGTGATCATCACCATCTCTCTGGGCTGAAATCTCCAGTGTATTTTCTGACATTCAAATGAGCAGCTCAAATCTTTGTTTATCTTCTTATAAATTCTTCAACACGGGAATGAAGAGCATTTATCTCTTTTAGAAACAGCAAATACTGCTTTTGTCCTTTTGCAATTGTGGTTCTTGCTATTCAAGAAGGCCAAGAAAAGTTAAGCACACAATTAAAATAAAATCCTGTCAGCTGAAGCTAAACCCTACTGAAATACCAAATCTGATCAAACTGCCAGAGTCAGTGTTCTTCACACTGACATTTCTCCTGTCACATAACAACACAGTTAATTTCAAACCTGCACAGAATCAGCTTTAGCTCTGCTCATACAGTGACAGAAAAATGATGTGACAGCCCCAAAGAAAGCATTGAAGGCCTGAAACTAAGCAAAATTATTCCATGTGCAGTGTGACCTTTTCTCTACCAAAATACATAGAACCTTGCTTAATAAGCTGCCTTTTTTTTTTAAAGAATGTTGGTGGCTGAAGGTAAGGACATAGAGAAGCGAGGGCCATTGTCAAATCCATTTTTTCCTGTCTGCTAAAAATAATCAAAACCCTTGCCCACCCACCATGAAAAGGAAATCTTTGACAGAGCAACTGGCTGATACAATGACTGATGCTGAAATAACTACCATTAGGAGCTCCTAAATGAAAGGAGGAGACAGAAGGAAAAATGAGAAGAGATGAAACTTATCTGCACATAAAGCAGTGGCAGAACAAAAGTTGGACTGATTTAACTACCGGTTAAGAAACGGATCAATAAAATCCATGCAGCTCTAGACTAACTAGAGCTACAGCAATATCAATGCTACTCTTTGTCTGCAAGTTTATTTCAGAAAGTTTACTGTAACTGCTGAGACCTGAAGGTTTGGGATGGAAACAGGCAACTCAAAAACTCAACTCAACTCCCCCTGCGGAGGGGCTAAAAAAGAATTCCATAGAATTCCCTCCTCACCAATTACTGTCTCTGGGTATAAATTTTTAACACCTTTTTGTTGACTGTAAATATAATATTGAGAATTACCTTTCGCCTATAAGGGGAGAAACATTAGAAGGCACAGCAGCAATTGTGGTAGATAACTCCTCAGAACTGAGGCTGGTGGGAGATGGAAAGTCACTACAACTTGGTCATATATGTAAGACACTCAGGAATGCAAATGCAACTCTCACATAAAATCAAAACAATAACAAAAAACCACACAACTACTTGCTCCTGCAAATATAGTCAAACTGAGCTCCTGCAAAATATAGTTCCAGGTCTATATAATTTAGTCTGTGATAAAAAAAGAAATAGCTATTCAAAAAGAAGTACAAAAACCCTTTCACTTTCTCGGATACAGAGTATGAATCTTACCACATGGGATTTCTATGGTTTTCTTCAGTTGTTATAACATGAATGACTTTAATTGCCTAAATGACTTGCTGCTATTTTGTCCCCTCTGTTTACCCTGTGGACTCAAGTACTGTGGCAAATGCCTTGATGCAAGACTCTCCTCAGAATCTTGAAAGAGAGGTGAGTGGAATGAAACATGAAGATCCTTCCTGATTAGATCAGTTTTCCCACGCTTAGACAGGGATTACCACAATGATCCCATACAATTGATTTCTGGTGGATTACCACAATTCTGTTCAGAACAGAACACAGCTGTACATCATTGCATGACAGTGAAAAGTATCAGTCTTTGAAGAACACAGCTGTACTAACAGCAGTGCATACTTTACAGAATATGCTGCAAAATAAATAAATATTGCACAGAAAAAGACACCCTCAAACTGAAATCAAAAAGACATTTAAGTCTGGACATCCTTCATTAAAGGAAAGAACCTTGCAAAATAAGGTCATTATCCATCAGAAAATCTCCATCTGTATATAATTATTTTTGATAAATGATATTAAGCTTCATTAAAGAGGTAGTGGGGACGTGAGAGAAGACAGAGCTGTAAATAAATCCCTCCCCATGTATTTCACTTAAAAACATCCCAGCAGGAAGTCATAAAGAGAGGTTTTCTAATAGGCAATATTTTCAAATGCTCTGCAGGCTGTGCTGCCCAATATCCATCACGTTCAGTGTATGCTCACAAGCTCGCAGTAATTCAGGTTGAAGGACATTTTTTAATTTCTTTCCCATTCCAGTAATCACTTTCCCACTTACCAAATCTTACTCAGTCACAACTGAAACACTTTGTTGTAACACAGTTTCACTTCTACCTGAACTGATTTTCAGAAAAGCTGACCCAGTAAGCACCACAGAAGCACCCTGTGACACTGGCTAATAAGTGAAGTGTTGAAGTCCCCTGCACTGTGAAGGCCCAAATGTGTTGCTGAAGCACAATGTTTTTTCCTGAATTCTCCAGGAAGCTGGAGAATTTAGTTTTAAGGCCTTGCTTTTACAGCAGGTTACAGGTTTCCCTTGAAGAAGCACTGAACAGAAAGAAGAGATGGAAGGGTGGTCAGCAGCAACTGTGTACATGAAGCAGAGACAAGAGTTACATGGCAAGTTTAGTCTTATGACAAGAACTGGTCACAGAACATTCACATTTGAACACTTGTATTTCTGACAATATTCTCAAACGTAGCTAGATAACAACACTGCAGTTTAAAAGTTTGACTTTAGTTAGTCTAATAAACCACCACAATCCCAAAATTACATTTTATGCTTTGTCCACAGCCAACCTGCATAATTAAAAACTCTTCATACCTGTAAACAGAATAAATACTTGGACAACTCAGCAAAACCATCCTATGCAAATAGTTAACACAATTGAAAGCAAGACATTTTAGTCCTAGTGCTTTGACAACATTGTTATTTCCAACAGTTGCCTAAATGTTCAAGAACCAGAGGAGCTCTTACAAATTTCCTGCTGAAAACCAAGCATTTTCTTGTAATGCGTAGATCTATTCACTGGCCACGACCTAAAGTAATCTCAGCTCAAGTGGGTTTCTCTCCACAGAGCACCTTCTAAAATAAATCTACTACTGGAGAAAAATGAAGCTACAAATTACACATCGGAGTTTAGGCTGTAGAAGGCAGATTTCAAAACTCAATATATAACATGCAAGATGAACTTTATACAGAGGTTTAGAATAATTTAAAAGTCAATTTTATATCTGTGTGTTTGCAAAGCATTCTAACTTACCTTTGGGGAGAATTTTTGCTTGACAGTTCAATAAAGACCAAAGATAGGTCATGAAAGAATAGATAAATTACCACATGAAACAAGTTATGTGCAACTAGCAGTCTAGACAAACACACATTACAGTCAGTGTTATGTACAACTACAGTAACTAAAAACCAACATGTTTAAAAGTCAAATTTCACAAGATACTGCTGTTGATGCTAGAATATACATATGAATTTTCCACTAATGTGGAGAAGGAAGAGGTAAGGAGCTTCTCACAATTAAATTCTTTCCCACACATCGAATGGCTTACATAAACATGAAATACAATACATCAAATATAAAGTTAGTTAAACTCCTATCTGTTCTTCAGTTAAAGGTACTGATGTCTATTTTGTGAATAGCTTCTAATTTTTCCCTTCACCCTGAAAGCCAGGCCATTAACTTCCAGAGGAAGCCAGTGAAACATAAACCTGAGAACAAAGCAAAATGTTTATGCCTCCTTTGCCTTCAGTTAGGACTCGTGCACTTACATTCCTCTTTGCTCGGTGAAGTTACATTCAGTTCTGTCAAAAGTTGCTGGTTGGAGTTAGCGGCCTGCGTGGTTAGAGAGGTATTGCTGTTGTCACTGTTCGTTTCCCCAGAGAACAAATCTGACTGGCTGTTGCTTGTGCTGGGAGTAGAGTCATCGTCTGGCTGTTTCTTCTGGAAATCTATCAAAACCAAGATTTCATATGTCATCACACTTGCTCAGTCTAATCGTCAAATTTTATGCAAAAAACCTCCCAACGTAACAAAAATAAGCCCGAAACACTGCCAGAGGTATCATCACTTTATAAGCACAAACAGTGGCCTTCCAATTTTTATTTCAGATTTAAAACATCTTGAAAGTTATTTGCTGGAGAAAAAACATTTTCAGAATTACACAAAAGTCTTATTTCCTCAGCCATGCAAGAGCATTCAAAGCTTACCACAGCACATGTTACCATTTTCAGAAGGGTTTACACAAAGCATGTACAGAAACATAAAGGGAGCAGACATCCAGTGGGGGAAGAACCAAGGCATGGAATATAGCACTATGGGAATGCTACACTTTTCACTGCCATTATATAAAATCCCATCAGTAACAGTTTTGGCAAAGCCAGTGTAGACAGCACAGTTCCAGGTTAGCATGGGGAGCTCGTGGGGGATTGCCTCTGCATCACTGGTTTGATGGGTATTTGGGGGGGAGTGTGTGGGAGGAGGTGAGGGGAAGGCTGGGGTGTTTCCTCCTTCCTTCATTTACTCCAACACTGGTACTAAAATTTGCCCACTGATTCAAGGGCAGAGTTAGGTATGGAAGGTAAATCACTAAAATTCATTAAAGATGTGTACAAATAATTTGGCTTCAAAGTTTATTCTTTTTTTTTATCAGCAAATGCCAAGTCACACTTCTCTCCAAACTGCCTCCATAGTCCAAATCCTATGTGTTTGACAAATGTCACCCTCCAGCTTACCTTGCCTCCAAACTAGATTCAGATTTGAGGGGAAATATTTTCAAATGCAAATCCCCCACTGAAAGCTTCGTCCCAAATATGCAGTTCTGGTATATAATTGATTGTAGTATTAGTCTACCAGCACACTACTGGATTTCAGTCTGGCACACTCTGCCTCTGGGAAGCACCCCTGCCAACCAAGTGAATTTTGGTTTGCTTAGCATCTAGTTCTCTCACCTCTTCCTTGTAAAGAAACAGCTGAAGTGCACCAACACTTGGCATCTCAGTACATTTTTTCTAAATTACATACAAGGTTAGAATTTCTTCAATACAAAATACATAGATAAATCAATATTTGGTTGCTCATTATTACGTCATGACAGAGAAGAAAACAGCAGTCTATAAATATTTGCAGATGATGATGTGTTAGAAACACAGGTTGCCAACATGACTCACTGGGATTGGGAAGCACTACAGTCAAACGGTCCCTAAATGCTGATTTAGGATTTAAGTGATTTGCCAGAAAAATTAAGTCTTAACTTCTGCTGTGGAAGAGTCAGTCAGAAGTCCAGATAGGAGAGGAGCAAGCTGAAAGCCAGGGAGGAGGAGGGGGAGGATGGAGGTGGCAGACAGGAAATCATCCACCTCCACAAGACAGCTCTGAAAAACCAGTGGGAAGCCTTTTGCAGGGAAGAGTTACAGGACTTAGGAAGATGTTCTACTCAGGCCTTACTAGTTATCAACAAAGTTTAACCCAAATTGGGCTTCTGGATTTTGTTTGTGTGTTTGTGCAATCAAGAAGGCTTCAGACACTTTTCTGCACCAGTCACAAGCAGGCAGCTGCAGCAATTGTAACAGCTCAGAGCTGCCGCAGCAGCAAAATCCACCACGGCAGTGAAATGCTCTTTGCCTCCATGAACTCATGACCTCCTGTTCAGAACTAACTTTTACTCAGACTGCAAATCAATTAACTTTCAAAAAAGTTTTAGCCTGCTCAGTTGAGTGGAACCCAAGAACACCTCCCGCCCCTGTTTTAACCCCTTCCTCATTACAAACAAGAGTACTTGAGAAAAGCCTTAAGACTGGTGATCCCAAGCACCTGAAACACAAGAACTGTAACTGGAGCTGCCTTGTATTTTGTCCCTGTACTGGGGGGGGCATTTGGCTTCTGTCAACCAGCGGGTCTCATTAACACAAATAACTTGCAGATCACCTTGCTCTCCCTGCAAGTGCCATAAAAGCTGGCAATATTTCCAGGAGAGCTGAGCCTGAATAAATCCAGTTAAGCCTTAACTGCTTAACAAATAAAACAAAAATACACACATGATACAGGCAAGAGCCTGGCAAGTTTTGAAAGGTAAGCTTTATTCTGATTAAAATCAGAATGCAATTCTGTTGACAGAACAATGACCTCACCTAATAATCTCAACAAGGAAAAACCAGAGCAAGAGTTGGCAAGACATTAATCACCATTTGCAGAAGTACCTATTTAATTGGAAAGGCATGAGAAACACTTTAATTTACTTTTTTTTTTTTTAATTTTCCCTGAGATTTTCACTATACTAGCAAAATCTGTGCCAAAATGCACAAGGGTGACCGAAAGTCCATGAAACCTGCACTGCCCTTTCCTAGTTAATGAAATGCGTGTTTGCAATTTTTAACACAAACCTTCTCTATTTGTCAGAAAAGATGTTCTCCTTTTCCTCTCGACATTGTCTCCCTTTCCCCACTGCCTTCAGGTTCAGTGGTTTTGGTTTTGGGGGCTTTTTGGGGTGACTGTGGTGTTTTGGTTTGTTTTTTTTTTTTTTTTTTTTTTTTTTTTTTTTTTTTTGGTTTTTTTTTGTTTTTTGTTTGTTTGTTTGTTTGTTTTTTGTTGTTTGTTTGTTTGTTTGTTTTTTTGTTAAAATAAATGTATCCAAGTATCCCACTGTTAACTATGGTGGAGTCGGCATCAAAATAAGACATGAAAATTTGCTCTTTCCTGCAAATATGGGGAAATAGTAGATGGAAAGATCTAGAACTAAGCAGGCTGTCAGTCTTCAAGCTCCAAAATCCTTTTGCTTTGTTAAGTTGAAGGGTTACACACTCAGTATCTCAAATAGCTGAGCAAGAACAGACTATCTCAGACCTCTCATGCACTGGATATTAATACTAAGAGTGTTATTTTTGTTTTGTTGTTTAGTATTTCTTTGTAAACAAGACAACCACTATGTGACTAGACAGACATGATACAAACATTTCATATTCTATATATACAATGAATTCTAATTGCTTAAACTAAAGGAAGGCAAGAAGCTGCATTTGTTTCCAGATTTCAGGTAAGTTCTTTTGCAGGACAATCTTTTGCCCATTTTTATTAATAAGATAATATTAAAAATGAAAGCCTTTACAGCTTCTGATTCTAGCCCATAAAACTGGAGTTGCCAAACAAAATCACACCTTCTGCACTGCCCTAAAACGTTCATGCTCAGTTGTCCAGTTACTGTCTCCAGGTTAGGGTGAGCAACCTGCAAGAGCCCATCTTCCCAGCATGCTCATTTCACCCACTGCCTCAAGAACAAATATTTAGGACATCCAACCCCTTCTACCACCTAAATCATACATGATTCTGTGACACAAGAAATCAGACAGTCCCAATTTCAGTACCTAGCCCTCTTCAGCCATCAATACCCAACAAAATATCTAAGAAAATCTTGAGTTCTCAACTTTTGCTTAACTAAGGGTTCTGTGACTAAGCAGGAAATGACCCTTCACAGCGTCTGGTAACTTCTGTTATTACAATCAGTTAAAACTTAAGCTAAAGGTAAGTATGACCATTACCAGCATATCACAAAGCATTTCTTCTGAAAAAGACAGGCATGTTAAAGTATTACATGAAATGACTTAATACTAAGTCAGACTGTTTCCTCATTTGCGCTCCTGCTGTGGTATAAGAACTCATGTCATCTCCAAAAATCCCCTTTTGGGTTATTTTAAGAGTCTAAGTTACAAACAATTCCTATTCTCTGACCTATAACAGATGTTTCAATCCAAAAAGAATTAAGTTCATTCAAATATGTTATGGAAGAGGTGTCAGAGTAAACAGCATGCTAAGGGAAGAAAATCAGAGTCTTTAAAGTAATTATTTTAACTGATAGGAAATAGTACACTTCCTTACTCTTCAATTCTACAGTTCCCATAACATAGTAATGTGAACTAGCAATAAGGTTATTTGGAGAGTGCTAGCTTCTTACACTGCATTAAACGCAGTTTTTTATTCCCAGAGCAACTTGTTCTTTTATGGAGCATAAATTAATGTTTTGGTGTAACATCCAATGTCTCCAGTCCATAGCATCCCAATGTACACAACAGACTTAGTGTAGTCTACTCAGAAAACAGTTCCACAATTAAAAGAAACTGCTTCCTGAGACTACTCTATGGGAAGTAACACAAATGTTATGACATTGAAACTGCTACTGTGAAATCTTTAAGTTATGACCTTATTTTCGTCTTTTCTTCTTGTGTCTGTTCACAGAACTGAGAACAGAGAAACTGTTCACTTATGGCCAGGGAACAGTACTGAAAGTCCTAAAGATTTTATTTACTTACTGAGAACTCTTCACTGACTTCTCTGGTTCATGGCTTACTGAAGGCATTTCAAGTGTCATTCATACATAACTACTTTTTGCATAATAAATTAAGGTGAGATGGATAAAACCTTCACTTTCAGTACATACTTGAATGCAATCTAGAGCTCCAATAATGGTCTGGCAATAAAACTCCACTTGGAAAGAGAAGTTTTAGCTTTTTTTCTTTTTAAATAACACGCAGACAGAAAGATGCATTAGCCCACTTGGAGAATAAACATAGATATCTGGCTATTAGGGGAATGAACCATAGAATGCACAAGCATTTGCATTAAGAGGTGACAAACAAAGTCATAAAAAGGAATCAGAGGTATGTATTAATTATAGTAAATTATATTTATAAATATATAAATAAAATATATTAGACTGGAAAGTACAAAATTACAATTGCAGTATAATCTTATATGAGCTATCAGCAGATCTCATTGCTTTCACTGTACAAAGTACTGAAAGAATTAAACAGTAAAAATACTAGAAAGGTGATTTTCTGTAAAACAACTTTATTTAAAGTTATGAGCACATGTGATTCAGGAAAGCTATTCAGCTCTTAGGGGTATTATTCATAAATACAACATTTTCTCTTCTTTTCAGCTTTTCTTTTCATGAAGAAAAACTGAAATGAGTTCTTTATGCTAAGTTATCCTTTATGATTGCTATACTTTTTAAACTTGCAATACATTATTAATAAGTTCCAAATAACACTGATGTTTGCATGTTGCATATATTGAGTTTTTCATAAGCATTTCATTGTCTTTTCAAATAAGCAGAGAAGTATTACAAAGGAAAAATTAAAAAGACACATCTGCAAGGGTGGCAAACACTGGGACAACACAGCTGCAATTACATGTATTTATCACTCAGGAATAAGGATCAAGTTATATAACAACGCTTTATTTGTAAAGCTTATGCAATGTATCAATATTTTGGGGATTTAGCTTTTGGGGAGTTTTGTTGTAGGGTTTTTAGTTTGTTTGGGCTGGTTGGGTTTTTGAGGAATGGGAGGTCGGGGGGCTCTCCCCAGGAAGTCTGATGATGGTGTGTTCTGAGCTGGTTTTCTCCCCAGTAAGACATTCCGTGCTTAAAGATGACATTCCACAGTAAACCTTATTTCCCTTGGCTCAATCGAATGATTTTTCCCCAAAGCTACACAGGAAGCTTTAGATTTGACTACCAGATTTTGCCAATTATTTAGCAGGAAAATTCATGAATAGCTAATAAGCAAAGACTATCAAGACAACAAGTGTAACATTGTTACAGATGACCTTCAATTCAAGATCCAGGTCATTATTATATATGCAGACATGTTTTTAAGGAAGGAAAATGCAGTTTTGTACAAAAGAGTCTATAGCAACTGTATTAACCAGGCTTATAACACATTGCATGGTAGACATGAAAAGAATTGCCAGTTTTACAGCATATGATCCCACCATTTCCAAAGCAGTTGTGAAATCCTAAATTGATGAAATAGGAATTTCATTATCATCTAGAAAACATTGCCTGAGAGCAGCTTCCCCAGAGAACAAATACTCCTTGCTCTGCCTGATAATGACAATTTACTTACTGTAGCTATTTCAGTACAGACCAGGAACAAGGTCACTTAAAACTTCTGTACCCTGGTGTCACATTTCCCATGCTTACATAAAGCAGCAGGCTTACTATTATTACTTATTATTTCAACTAAAATTTCATTATTCCAGAAAACTCACCATTTATAAAAAAATAAATATTATTGACTGTTACAGGATCCAAAGTGCTGAAGCCATGAAGAGTAGACTCCTATTTTAACAATCCACTTTAAATTTCCTGTCAGAGAATCCCTAAGGTCCACAGTTAGCACTCATACTTTAATTTATTACAGAGCACATACAGTGAGAAAGCTCTACTTGAAGGTACTGTTATGTTACATTGCAAAACCTAAAACCATTGAGGGGCTGGCTTATAGAGCACCTGCATCTGGTAAAACTAGGACATGAAGACAATTAAATACCCAACTGACATTCTATGGATTCTTGAATCTGTATCAAAGGATATTGGACACAGACCAATGCAAGTGTAAAGCATGAAATTTAAGTAACTGAGGAAGACAAAGCAACCACTCCATCATGACTGCAAGAAGTATTTTATTTTTCAATGATATGTGGAGTGGGTATTCATTAGGAAGGGCATACACCAGAATGGACTAATGGTAAGACACCAAGTGGGCAGCTTGCCAAGAACTCTCACATGCTCCTCTGCTAAAGATGGCAATCATAACAATTTTACCAACTCCAAGAAACAAGACAAGGAACTCCACTACTTAACAGCTAGGAAAAGTAAAATCCTGCAGCCATTTGAAGATCCATCTGGCATTTAAGAAGAACAAACATTTAACGTGATCTGAGGGTAGTACAGTGGAAAATTAAATATGGGAAGATTTTTAAAAACTACCTGGGGAAAACATCTAAGCAGCTGTGATCTGCAGAATTTGCTCTCAAAGACAACTTGGAAAACGTGACATGGGCATTCTACAAGACACAAGACAATTCTAGAAAATGCTCATAAATGTAAGCAGCACACTACCCATAAAAAATGCACCTCTATTACTCCCCTAAATTTTGGTATGTTTATCACTAGAATTGTTTCAGTATTATCCCTTTACAAAACTAAACAGATTAGTAAATGTACAAGTTTGAACTAAATTCAGAGTGATGAGACTCTCCTAAAGGGGAGAAACATTTGCTCTGATGAGGAAACTGACCCATGAACCCATAAACCAAGCACTTTGCAACAGCAGCGAGTCCTATGAAACAAACTCATGAAGTGAACTTCTCAAGGTGTGTTTATAACAAATGAGAGATCTTGAAAATTGGATTGTTAACTGATAGAATTTAATTACAACTCATATTTATTCTGGACACATAGGAACTACTATTTTAATAAAAGAAATGTTTCAATTAGCTTTTCTTATACTGGAGCTATCTTTCAAGTCACCTTACCATGCCCTTTCCAATATCTAGAGAGAACCTTCCAATTTCAAGACACGTCTATTATTTTTTAATTAATTCCTCCAGTCTAATTTACGTGATTCCAATTTACGTGGACATTTGCCTCATTTTCTGTCAATAATAGTCAATTTTATGGTTCAAGCATTCCTAAATGTTTGACTATGCCATAAATTGAGAGGATTTTCACAAGGGACAAAAGGCCTGTGCAGTAGATTAAACCTTACTTAGCAGTAAGCCACTCACCAGTTCCCTCTCCCTTATATTCAGTTAGGGCATCTTAGTAACTACCAATACTGAAACTCTCTAAACATCTCCCAAAATCACTAATTTATCAGATTCTTTTCTTTTGAACTGCCCAGAGGCTGTTCTGGAAGAAAAGGGAGAGCAGGCACTCTCATTTCCTGGCCTCACTTCTCCAGATCCAACCAAACACTTTGAAATGTGTGTCTGTAAGGAAGATTCAGCATTTTCTCACTATTTAGGTGTTTTCCACCAAAGCCATGAATGGTGAAGTATAAGGGGTAATATTCCCATTCTTCTCAAGCTTACTGCAAACATGGTGCTGCTTCTTGCAATACACATCTGCCTTTCATAGGAAGTAGCTACAGGAAAGCATGGACAGGAAACTCTCAGTCTGATAGTCCTCAGTTGTTGGGGAACAACTTTGCAATGGTTAGAGTTTAGATGACAATCTGTGACTTCAATAATATGAAGAAAACTGAAGTAATGTTTTAATCATACAGGTGAGAACACTCACTGAAATCTCATCTGACACCTTCCTGGCAGAAGCTTATCAACAATGCAAGGAGTCCAGAAGCTTAAGGGAGTAGCTGTTGTCTCCCACTTACCATCCCCTCCCATCACATTCTATAACCATATAGAAATGCTGGAGAGTAGTGTTCAACCTGCCAACAACAACAAAAAACAACCAACCACCAAAAAAAAGGCAAGAGCTCAAGGGCAAAGAAAAGAAAAGCTGGTATAGGTTTATAAATCCCAAAGCTCAAACACTGAGAATTCTCCCTAGTTGTGTTTGCCACAAACCACCACGTGACAATTAATTTTGACTATGGAACACCATGGCCCAGAAACCAAGCCATACTTAAGCATACCATCCTTATTTTCAGTAAAGTTTAAATACACATATTTCTTTTCCAGTCCTTTAGGAACAAAAGTATCAGACACAGACATCGAATGCCTACATAAAATAAACATTGTTTAGGCCTCTCTGTGAGCAACAAAACATGACAAAGTTTTGAATTAATAAGCTTATTTCTTATTAAAATTGTTTTTTAGAAGAAGGCATTAGAAGTGTTGAATGTAAGTCAAAGACAACATCCATTTTCCTTACTAGTCTATTGGTCCCAAAGAAAAAAGGTTGAACACATCTCAATATTTGAAATCGGTACAAAATGGCTGCCAAAAAAAAAGTAATCTATTGAGTTAATAATATCTGGAGTTCATGGATTTTTAAGTATTTTTTTCCTTACAAATGCTGACTATTTTGATATTGATGCTTCTTTTAATGCAAAGAAACCAGAGAAGTGTAGAAAAAGAAAAGGAATGGAAAAACTGCTCTCCTCAGAATGTTGCAATCCTGTCCCCCCAGTGGAAAACACAGATACACTTCTCCTCAATTCACCGTATTTTTATATAACAAAGATATGAGAACTTAAAGCATCTCTTATGAAGATGAAGTGATCCTTCTGCCTGTCAGTGCAGGAGGATCATTGCTGAAATTGCCTAAAACACCCACTCTTGTCTATGTCTGTATCTCCATATTAAGACAAAGTGCAATAAGAAAGAGGTGTAAGAAGAAAACAATCCTTTTGCTTGTCATATCCATGATTTGTCATTTCATGTGATCTGGTTCCCTGTGCTATCACTTCCAAGTTAATGCAGATATGGAAAAGTAGCCTTTCACCAGTGTTTCCACTGCTCTGGCTTGCAAATGGTTGCTATTTAGCACAACAGGTGTGGAATCCCTTAAAGGGAAGGCCTCGGTAGCAAAGCATAAACCTGCAAATCAGAGCAGTGATGTGCTGACCTTGAACAAAGCATTGATTAAATGCTGGTAATGTTGGGATCCTGCACATAAAAACAGGCTTCTGCAGCCAGTACTCCACATCTAAAGTTTTGTTTCTCAGAGTTTAACAACATCACAGTCATGGAATTAGGACTCCTACTCATGGAAACATCCCAGGTTTTTTGCTTTTCAACAGAAGCCTTGGAGAAGATTTACAAGGTTTCACAGGTTCTTCTATTAATGACATACAAAACAAAGCTAAAACTGTTTTGAATGTTCAGCCTGGATGGGGGGATAAGAACAGTTTTCACTATACTGTGAAAGAACAACAGGAAAAACCATCATAAAATGCTTACTAATCAGAAAGGAAAACAAGGATCAAAAATGTTATTCTCACACATTCTGCTAGTTTGCTACACTTTCTAAAGTGTAATGGGCATAAAAAGCAAGGAACTAAAATATGCCTTCAAGAAGCATTTTAAAGCATTTTTGTTATGCCTAAACAGAGCTAGAAATAACATTTCTACAGCTGAGCTCACATGCCTGATTGATAGACTGAACCCATCCCTGAACAGCTTATTAAAAAAAATCTTTGAAACAATCTGTTTCTTGGCATTAATACCCTACAAGATAAACAATTAACAGCAAGCCTTCTCCTCCAGTTATGGTGGCTAATTGTGTTTCAAGTACAAGTAATTACAGACATTACTTTGGAAACTAACTGAGGACTGGCACATGAAATTCAAACCAAGCAGCTAAATATGAATAAACTAAGAGATTAATTAAATTTTCAGAACGAGCCAAATGATTGCTAGAAGCTATGAGCTGTTTTGTGCATATTGTTCTGAATACCTGCATAAAGCATCAACATCCATGGAGCCTATTCCTACAGCCCAGAAAAATGGCAAAATGCAACCAATCCCAGCAGCAAGAGGGGAGGAGAAGAAAGCATGGGCTGCCTGACAAACTCAGACTGAAGGGGGTTAAGCAGCCTAAACCTTCCTCATCATATTCAAAGAGCTACACAGGCAGGAAACTACATATGCCATTCAATTACCTTTTTAATGAGTTCTCCTAGCTCTTCAGTAGCAGTGGCATTCCCTGCCATGAAGGTTCCAGCTCAGACTAAACTGTACTAGCTACCACCAGAGGGAGGTGTTCTATTAGGCTGCATTTTCCAAAACCTTCCTTCCCCTGCACATTGATTTCTACTCTCATCATCTTCAGCAGAGAAAAAGTTTCCTTATTTCTGTAAAGACACCTTGAAGAGTCTCTTTTTATGTATATCAATTTTAGTGTAAGTACTGCTATGGCAAATTTGATTATTTAACAGAAGCAACTTGGTAACTAAATCCATCCTTTCCATCTCAAACAATCAACAAAACCCTTGCCCTTGATCCTCTTTCTGACACATAAAACAAGACAGCAGAAATGTTCATCTTCCATTATGACTGGGGACCACTACAGAATTTTTTTCCAAAACAGAAACTACTTCTACTTTCTTTGGGGGGAGCGGGGGTGAGGGGGAAATAAAAAGAAAATAAAAAGAAAATAAAATTAAATAAATAAAAAAGTGAAGTGGCATCACCTTGCTGTGCAGCAAATTATCAAGCTTGAAAGATAAATTTTAAATTAAATAGGAGAAAAAGAAATATAGTTCAGAGGCAAGACTTCTGTCATTTCATCTTTGGTAAATTCTGCTGCATAAATCTGTGGAAACAACGAGTAATGTAGTTTTCTAAGAGACAAAGGAGTGGTAACAACAATATCTAACTGCAAGAACTTAATTCTGGTAGAAGTTTGAGAGGACTGAGGCAGAGACCTCTGGAAAAATAAAAAATATCCAGAATGCCTACACCAGGAAAAAAACTACTACAATATACAGTGCCTAATGGCTCTCTTGAAATACCCACTTCTACTGACTACAGTAAGCAACTCAGCTATGCATGGGAAAAAAAAAAAAAATCTCACAACCCTGCCATCTTGCTTTACAATGATTTCTCCTGTTCTGCCTAATTAATAAAAACAAACTCCATTTGGAAAAAAAAAAAAAAAAAAAAAAAAAAAAAAAAAAAAAAAAAAAAAAACAACAAAAAAAAAAACACAAGAGTTGTATGTCTCCTACCGCGCTGAACAGGTAATACCTGCAACACTCAAACCAGCAAACAGAAATACAGATGAAAAACAGAGAATGAGGATTTCCTGTATCACTTCAAACACAGGGTATACCAACCCTGGTCTTCAGGAGAAGAAATCTGTCATCCATTGCATTGACTATTTCTAACTGAAGTCTGCAAGTTCTTCAATATATGAACACTAGATGGTAACTTTTAGCAGGACAATCTCCAATGTTAAATCTGATCTTGCTGGAGAAACAGAAATACATCTAAGAAAAAAAGGGGAGCAAAGTTTGACCCATTAAATGGAGTTTGCTTGGAAACAGTGACAGTGAATCTAAATTGTAGTGCTCTGTGACTGATGTTCCAGTGTTTGTCCTCATCTAAAATGCCATAAGGTAACATTTCAATCCCACCTAATTGTCTGTACGTTAAAATATGTGAGGCAAACAACTTCAGAAGTTACTGTTCTGAAGCATAGATTTTATTCTCATAATCATGTACTAGGACCATAGTAACATACATAACACCAGATACGTTTTAATGCCTATATAAAATAAACTTTAAAAAACCCAAAATATTCTTAGCACAGATAAAAATGAAAGAAGTTTTTTTCTACATGGGACAGGAGCAATGGAACCATTAATTTTATTCCTACTATTGCCTTAGGTGACCTCTAGAAACATTGGTTACACACACAAAAAGATGTTTTATGTGTTTATTCAAATAAAAAATAGGCTGCACTAGATATCCTGGAAGACAACATCAGGAAACATCTGTCTTTCTATTAGTTGTCCAAAGTTTCTGTAAACATTGGTACATTAAGATTCACAGCAAATAACAGTGGCAACTCAGCTGAAAGCAGAAGTAAAATGAAGGGATTTTAGGTAATTAAATCAATACACAGCCCAACATCTGAATTTTTCTTTTCCTAGAACTAAATTCCAAGTTGATGCACGTTTTCCCCAAGACTTTTAATTAAGAAATTAATTTGTACATCTGCATGCTAACTATACTGATATTCCATAGGAACTCAATGTCTGAATCTTAAATCTTGTTTCATAAAGGCAAATCATCTGCAAATCTCCTACCTTCAATTTCACAGACTCAAGAGAGTTTCTGCTTATGCCCTATCTTCCTCCTGCCAAATTCAGCAATAACTAAGAACACATTAGCACTACAAACCCCGTGATTTGAAAACCCATATATTCAATTCCATCAACATACTCCCTTGCTAATTAATTTGTGATCTCTACAACGCACTCTGGGACTTCAATCTATAATCTCTTCCAGTTTGCAGTTCAGAACATAGCTCAGTCTTGACTGCAATACTGGTCTGGCTTCCTGCTTCCTTCATTTCCAAGTTCCCCAGGCTATACTAGAATGTGTCAGCTGCATCTGAGATAAACAGTATGATTACAGAAGCTGAACTTTCAATTACAAGATTTCAAGACCTCATATTTAATTTAGGCAAGAACACTCATTTTTATGTTTTACAGACATTTACAGTAACAGCTGCGCTACTTCTGCTTTGCCTGGTCTGTCCCAAGTTGAATTCTGCTCTATCAAATTACCAACAAACCGAGTTCTGGTTGTGATGCTACTTAAATAAGCAGATTCAAATTTGCACATTTAAAAGCTTTTTTTTTTAAACAGAGACAAATAAATTAGTAGCCCAGAAGGGACCATGGTGGCAGAGGTGGCAGATGAAATCCAAGCTTCTGTAGTATGTTCAAATGGATTATTACAAACTGCTTTACATTGAACTGTGCATCATTTAGAGTGAAAAATGTCCCATGCTATATGACCGAAGGTTAAGTTTGTGTTTACTGTTGAGTGATCTTTTCAGCATTATCAAATACACTTCAGTACTGTTAGCTATATTTTCATAACCATTTTCTAAGGGTATCCAACTGTCTTTAGAGATAGGGAAAAGCTATGTATAAGGAAAATTAAGCTACTAGCCCAATTTCATGCTGGAGATGCATGACAAAGTCAAGAAGCCAACACTCATTTCAAATTTAGGAAGGGTTTCTTTCTTGAGTATTTTTAGTAATTTTGACAACAGTTTGCTCTATTTGCTTATTCTGGCACCTTGCTCACAACTGATGAGAGGGTGCTGACTAGTCATAGCTTTGGCTGGCCCTGTACAAACATTATTTTATTCAAATTAATGAATTATTTAGGAATTGCTCACTTGTGCACAGGAAACAGTTTGCAGAGAACAAGCAATGTTGTAGTGAAAATGGAGCTGAGGAAAGAACAGAAAAGAAATAATACAGTTCCTAACTCTATACTGTGTGAAGAACTCATGTCACAGATCAATTAATATGAAAATTCTGGAAATAACGATTTTGCTTGTGAATTGTAAGGCTTGCTCCCTTTATCTTGCTTAATTATCTTAATCCTTCTAGAAAAACAAACTTGTTTTTAAAAATTATTTTTGAAAAGGAGATCGCCCAGCCCTTCTGAAAAGAAACAGCACTTGTAACATCTTTATAAACATTACACAATACTTAAGTAGCTTGTTATTTTGCTAACAGCAAAGTGACTAGCATAACTTTAAATGAAGTAATGTCACAGCTGACATGAAGAGCTTTTCAGTACCTGACTTTTGCTCTCCTTTTCCAGGGAATCCTGAAGTAGCTTATCATAATGTATGGAAAAACTAACACTGATTCTCAAGCTACTTTCTCTTATTCTTGCTTTATCAAACCTGAAATTTTCCTTCTCCACACTCCCTCAAAAAAAGTAGTTTTAGAAATGTGAATCTTTTACTCCCTGGTCAATTTAAAGATGATTTACACAGCCAGTATTTCCCATCAAACTTGCTTTACAAGAAAACTACACAGTTGTATTGATTTGCAATGCCAGGAGAAAAACTGCATCAATCTGAAAATTTGCAGCAGTCCCTCATGTTTGAAGACATGGCACTCACCTTAAGTATTTTCAGACTAGTTTTCACATCAAAATTAGGTAGCAGGAAAGTAATGACTTTTTAAAAAGCATTACAGTCACAAAGACAGCTAGGACCAGGCTTGTCTATCAAATTTTTGCAATACTGGATTCTCAAGCTTTCTGTTTTATTTATGCTAAAGACTTAGGCAGACATTGGCCATTGGAGAGGGGTAATGGTACATGCCCACAAATGACGTTGCCATCAGCTTCTAAATTCAAGACTTGTGTTTGTGATTTTCTGCACTAGCTGCCTTCTAGGCTTCTTTCAGTGCTGTAAAAAGTATTTTATCTTATTGATACATATCATCTTCTCAACACTTATTTTTAGGGAGCAGTATCATATGTTACACTGATTGACACTTCATGCATTTTCTTTCCCCTCCTTTTTGATAATATCCCAAATCAAATGAAATCTTAAAGGGAAGTTAACAAAAGGGAAGAGTATTGTAAGTCAGATTTGCATTGTCTTCTCACATGAGCATAATCTACTTTCTTTTTCTTTAAGTCATTCTCTTACTTCTGTTACCAAGCACAAGGGGAAAAAACCCCCATGGCTAGAAGCAAGTTAAAGCAACTTTATTCTTAACCTGCTGAGAGAGCAAAACACACTAACACCAGGTAAATGCAAAGCAGTCCCAATGCAGCTGAATCCTGTCAAAGCAGAGCATGCCAGAAGTATCACATTTAAGAAGATCTGAAAGTTCAGTAAAGGTACAGAGCTATCCTGCTATTCTCAACTCGTTTCATAGCTTCTTTAGGGAAACAAATCCTGGCCTGCTATTCTGATGCTGAGAATGGAGAGTTTCTATTCTCTTCTTTACCTGTTCAATGACAGCAGAATAAAAGGTTTTCATCAAATCTCATGTGGTGAAGAACAGAAAGCTGTAGCTTTCCACCTGGCTGCCTGATTAGTACTAAAATACCTTCAAAGACATCTGCTTTTAAAAATAGAGGTTGGTAGCACAGCCTCCCTATGTTAATACAAAATTGCTGTCTAATTGAAGTTCAAATGAAAGTGATTCAGAACTGCCAAGCTAAAACCACTCTGTAAAACTTCTGTCTTGCTACAAAGTTTTACCATTTTTCACAAGAGGAGACAAACTCTCTATAGTATGTTATGTTATGATCATTGATGCCTAGAAGTTCCTTGGGACCTACACTTGCTCAGTTTTTCAGGAGTCAGATGTGGGAAGTCCACAACTATGAATTTCTGAAAGTTTTAACCTAGAGGTTACACGACTTGTTTAGGCAAAACCCAACATCTAGTCTGTATTCAGCTGCCAAGAATGTATTTCTGGAAATATTCTTTAAGCTAAAGAACTAGAACTTGCATCAGGAAAGTTAAAAACACTAGAATATATATGTATCCAATTATGTTGCTATTTCTTGCAAATGTTCAGAGTATATAACAACAAATTATGAGGTTTGTTTAAAAACACATCAGACTGATGAATAATTGAATTAAGAAGTGATTAGAAATGTGTAGATGCAAATGAAAAAGCAGCCAAGATGATAACAACTTCACATATTTTATCCAACTTAACTGTAAGTGCAACCAAAATATATTTATTTGAGATTTATTCAGCAACTAAATATAATGAGAGGAAAGGGAATAAACAGAGAGTGATTATACCACGAGAGAAAAGATGCTCTTTAAGTATCATGAACCTGAAAGCAATTTTATCAGAAAATAAAAATCAAAGAGATATTGTAGTATTGTCATCTTTAAGAAAGCACTCAATAGTCCTAGGTTAATCAAGATTCAAAATTATTAGAGGAACATACACATGTATATACACCAAACACTCACTATATTATTTTAAAAGTAACATAAGTAACAAAAATTTGTAACAAAAATACATCTACAACAAAATACATCTAAAGTAAATCTATCTTAAATTTAATGATATTTATGCATTTCTGCTGCTCTCCTAAAATGATTTGATAAGAAAAACCATTGTGAGGAAACCCAGTAGGTCCATTATCATTTCTGTTGTCCCTGTAGAAACTTGAGCAGGCTGGGACTCATTTCCTCCTCTAAACTCTACCACATAGTCCCTCTTTTCAAATGCAAATGGTGTGTGAGAGCACAACTATTTAATTCACCCATTTAATCCTCTTAATACTTTAAATATGCCAGAATTTGGTCACAATGAAGAAAGCTTTTCTCTTGTGGCACAGTATTACCTTTATCTACTGTATTTTAGTATCTATTTTTCATGCTCATTCACACTAATTAGGGCTTTACTCAGCAAGAAGGTAACAATTACTGCGTTCTCCAGGCAGCATAACATTGCTTCTTCTAATCAACATGTTGTAAAAAGACAAGACAAAGAAAAATCCTGAAAACCAAAAAACATCAAGTTATTTTAATCGAGTACCATGACAGGCAGTTATTATCAGAGACTCTGATACATACTATACTGTCAAACCACATTCTTAATAAATACATGAGCTAGAATTACAAGAGATGCTACTCTGCCCTTTTAAAAATACAAATCCATACCCAAATGCAAAGCTTGAATTTTCTCAGAAGTGAAAAGAAGAACAAAGAAGAAATGCAAGAGAGGCAACTTGCATTAGGCTTCAGAAACTTCTACTACTTTAATTATTTTTGCTGACTTCATGACATCTTACTTTTTACTAATTAAGAAACCTTCCCCTTCAGTATCTATTATTGGTTGCAGAGTCTCCACTAACAGCAGTCTTTTATATAAATATTACAAAGGCAGACAGCTGTGAAAACTTTTCTTCTTCAAAACTTCATATTGATTTTCTGTGGCTTCGCCTATTATTACATAAATTGAGTTAGTTATAGAATTCCACCAGGATTTTAATCCTTTGTACATTCATTGATATCTTATATATTTGATCAAAAGGATTTTAAAAATATATACTTTCAAAGCGTTTTATACACAAAAAGTGTGCTTTAGGAGGTTGTGTGGCAAAGAACTCTGCAGTGGAACTTTAAGATGTTGAAGAAAACAAAGCCTCCAAAGTGCATTTTATTTCTGTTCTCTTTATTGCACCAGACTCAAAAGAATGAAGTAACTTCCCAGTTGCCATTCACTGTTTCATGACTTACACAATTCTGCAGATTTCTGGCATTTGAGAGCAATGTACCTCTTCAGAACATCTTTTGACATAGCCATAGCATGTCCTCAGCATTTGCTGAGTTATTTTCTGATGAAAAAGAGGAAAGGGGAAGGAAAGCAGCTTGGAAAACACACAAGGATTTTGATTCTACTGATACAATTCTTCGTGCAAACAAGTTACTGAACGTGTCTGACATTTGATGTCAATACTTTAAGACTTGACCACCAATTTTCAAGTTATAAGCAGTAAATAAATGGATGATCTGTGTCAGACATCAGTTAAACATTCATCAGATATCAGCTACAAGTATCTAAGGAAAAAAGAAAGGCTTAACCTGAATTAGTACCTTTTCCATATGAAACAAATCCTTGTACTTGTGAAGAGTTTGCTTCCCAGTGCTAGGGTCTCAAAGATCTTTGATTAACATGCTTGTGATTTTATGGTTTCCTATTTCTATGTTAAGTGTTAAAGTCTGTATTTCTCTTACTCAAATCTTCCAGAGTTCAAAATTTCCTTCAAGCCCCTGTGAAATTCTGAACTTATAACCACATAACCTCAAATATTTATCAGGCCTCAGTTTACAGGGTCAGGGGTAAAAGTCGGGAATAAAGGAAAATATTAAAACTAATTTTTTTCCTGCTTGTTGAGATGATTTATTATTTATTGCAAGGATCACTATTTTTGTTTACACAATACTCTGACCTGAATTTTCATCTCAGATATTTAAATGCTATTGATTCCTCAAAAATATACATTTTATAAATTAGACATCATAGAAAAATTAAATAATTTTGTTTAGGGTAGTAAAGTCATTTTTTCTTTTGTGGGAAATTCCAAACTTAACCAACATCTTCAGATCCTTTTCCTAGTTTCATTTCTTACTTTTTAACATTACTTTATAGACTTACTTCCTGGATAATTAGTGGGTGCACAGATTTATATCTATGTATCACCACATTATAAGTAAATAAAAAAATATGAGACCCTAAATGACTACAAGCCTAAAAGCCTTCACATAGCTGTGTTCTACCATCTTCTATGTAAAGATACCTAAAAGTCACTTTTGAAATTATGATTTTTTGATTCCTAATGGACATCAAAAGAGCTCTGCTGTCACCTCAAATGAACTCCATCAATAGCAAACAACAGTTACTGCTGTTATTTTCTCCTGGCTAAAGGAATTTTTCCCATCTCAGTGGCAGATAATCCTGGGTTTGATTTTGAGTATGTTTTCTAAGTGTACACCGAAACACAGCTGTGGATACACACAGGCACATCTGCTCAAAACCCAGAGGGTGCTGTGGGATTAAACAGATCCTTACTTTTGATATGGCTACCAAAACTGTTGGAATCATTAAGAAAGGCCAGATTTAAAGGTGCTCTGCTAGAGATGGCACTGACATAATGGCTGACAGATCTCTGGAGTAGCAGAATTTATTTTTTTTTTAACTATAAAAGTCAGATAGGTAAAATGGAGGAGGCAAACTGTTCATACACACATCTACCCGCCCAGTCCCATCCCTTCCCCAAAACCTTTCAAACAAAAAAATCACTTACATAGCCTGCACAGGATTTTACCCCTGGCAAAAGAACAAGGGAACTGTCAGCATGAAAATACCATACTTTTTCAGCACTGTCAGAAAATGATCAAAACATACAGTGACACATGGTAAAGAAACCTGCATAAAAATGTTATACAGACGTGCCTTAGAGCTGATTTAATTTTAACTAATGCTGGGCGAGATGGAGCAGTAGGCACTCCAAAGATTTTGAGAGGTAATAAAAAACCACAAAAATATTTATGGTTTACAAGAAAATCTGAAGCACAAAACAGGAAAGTCGAACATAAGCATTTCTAAAAGGGGTTTTTTTTGTATTTTGGTTTGGATGTTGGCTTGTTTTTCACATTTTCGTAACCATCAACATTTTATCAGCAGCAATGCAATGATTACTAAAGAGCAGAAAGGAACTCTAAGTATTTCAGTCAGATGTTGACCACTGTTTTATAGTGCTACCTTCAAGTGGCCTGGAAACTTCTTGGAATAGAACATACTTGGTGATAAAGCTGATTTTATTCCTGCATCAGGAATAGGTTCGTCTAACTCTATTTGTACAGAGCATAGAGATGTTGGGTAAAAAGAAATACCACACAGGGATAAAACAGAGAACACAAATTTCTATGAGAGAAAGTAGTGAAGATCCTGATCATTGTTAAAAAAATGTTTATTTCACCCATATGCTGTGACCAGTGGAAGTGGGCAGTTTATCACCAGCAGGCTTGGTAGGAGAAATAAGTGTGATCAACCAGTGGCTGCCTGAAAAGCAGCACTGAATGACCCTCAAAAGACCAATTCAAAATATTCAGCCAAATATATAAAACACAAAGATTCTGAAGAGAACATTGCTGGGTGAAAAATTCACAGTTCTGCACGGTTTAAGAAGACACAAAAAGCTGAATGAATGGAAGAACTTTTGGAAATTTTTAGAAGACTCTGTCACCCAGCACAGAGGATACTGATTTGTATCAAAGCACTTGGGAGCTATTCAGCTCTCCAACACTGGTGCTCTGGATGATGCTGCAGAAGTCACTGTATGTGCTGGTCATGTGAAATTAGCTTGTAAACTCATCAACACAACGATTTGTTCTTAAAATTCACCTACAAAGGATGCTCCAGAATGTTAAATTAAAAATGAATTCAAGTCTGAAGTCTCTGAGCATAGGGCTAAGCACAGTAAAGTTTCACATAAATTTCTCTGAGATAAGTTTGAGACTCAACTTCACACCTCCAGTCAGTACACTTAAGTCTTCCCACATCTTGCACTGGCCTCCCAAACATATCCAGCAGTAGATTTCCAAAGAAATATTTAAATAAGAGCTTGGATATACAAAATTACTGCTTCAACTCCTTAATTATTTACTATGGCTTTAACTGCTTCAAGTAGTACAAAGGAATTTTCACCCAAAAAAAGATTCTGAAAAGATTCTTTGTCTTAAGAACTAGAATCAGAATTTCCTAGTCTAAAAAAAAATACACCACATTAATATGCAGCAAACTAGTTGCAACCCATCAAATTAAGCCAGAACACCTTCTGCATTTTAGTACATTTCTTGAAAAGCCTTCTACTAATAACCCATCTATATAGTGACTTTCATGGACAAATCATTAAACTTCCCCACACTGCTTATCTCAGGTAGGATACTGGTTGATCTAATCCTAACAGATTTTCATTTCGGAACCAATTGTAAATCTCAGCATGGGATTATATACAACTTCAACAAGACAGTCTCATGCAAGAATCTGCTGACATACACTTGTTTAGATTTGCAGCATTTTCCTTCTGGAGGTCGGAGCTCAAGGAGAAAGGTTAGTTGAAAAAAGAAAATTTAAAAAGAAGCGACACTTCTTTCCTGCTAATCATATTGATATGACTATATATGAAATATGACCTAAATGCTCATGGCATTTCTATTTACCTTTAGAAATTTCAAGAGAAACTGTGCTCTCTGTTTATAGGTGCTTTTCACTGCATCTACTGAGTTGCAGAAATTAATGCAAAGCAAGAAAGCAGCTCTGTAAACTGCTGACAGCCATTTAATGGGAGAGGTGGCAAGTGGTGGACATGCCCTGGCAGTGTGCTTAATGGATACACAAACACCCACAGCCGTCAGCCTAAAGTGATACTGGCACAAAATTAACTGAGAGATGCAAAGCGCATCGAACAAAGAGACCCAAAGCAATCTGGACAATGTAAGGCTGTATAAAGGTTGGAAGAAGGAAAACAAGATGCATTTCTTCAAGGAGATGGCAGTCTTTAATTTCACTTAAAATTACTTAATTTCAATTAAAATGGCCTAAAAAATGTCATTTTATTTAGCCTTGTTTCTTCAGTGCAGAAAGCATCGCCTCTGCTTTGCAAAGCAAATGCTTTTGTAGAAATCTGAAGTTCCCTGGACAGAGCATGTCACAGAACTGCTTGAGTTAAAAGGAGATTTCCATGTTAATAACACTGCCACCATATCATGTTTTCTTCAGACACTTTAGAACGTGGCTGTAATAGAAATCATAGTCTCTCTCTCACATTGTGACCATTTCAAAAAGCAAACCTCAGCCACTGTCAGACCTTTTGCAATTACTGACAGAAAAGCAAACCAGTATATTGAATTATACCAACTACTGGCATTGGGAGATAAAGAGAGAAACCTACAAACAACGATTTAAAAAATCCCAAAACACAAATAAAAAAAACCCAAACACCACAAAACCTTTCTACATGGTTAAATAAGAATAAAACCCCAATTCTTTATCTATCCATACTGCAGTAGTAACTAGCTGCCCAAACAAGTCAGGGCTGCTGTTCTACCGTACAAGGTGAGCTGTAAACAAAAGAGAACACACAAAGGCAAGACTGCAGAGAAGTGTATCTGTGATATTACAGAGGACTTCAAATAACATAATGAAATCACAAATTCAGTCTTCTCTAAGATTTCTGTGGGATTCTGCGGTGACTAAAAGATCAAACTATTTTATGATCGAGTATAAAGGGCAATCATTCCTCTTCATTAGTATTTTTAGGAAACTTTCTGTGGCCTGTCTTACTGCAGAGCAGTGAAATTTCAAGTGCATGAATCTCTTGCAATAACAAAAATAAGGAAAATATCAGGCTGTCTGTTTTCTAGGATCTGACATTTCCCAACACAAACCTGAAGTGACCTGTAAATCCACTATTCTCTTCCTCCAGACCTCTTTGAGCCATCTGTACTGCAAAAACCAGAATGAAATCTGCAAGTCCCAAATATTATAACAGGATAACTAGGCAGCATGTTCTTTACAATTCTGCAGCTAATGGTAAGCCTTGTCATCCTTCCTTCTTATGTAAAATTTTAAAAAAGACACAGTGCGTAATGCTGCAATAACAAGAACAGTTTTCTCCTTAGCTAAAACAGAACTTTATTCACTTTTAAAAAGTAATTTTTCTAATACAGCTCGTCCAATCTCTAGTTGAGGATGATTTTATTCCTCAAATAGTAAAAAAAATTCCCTAAACCTATCCCACCCTATTATCTGCATGAGCCAGAAGTCTGAAATTCTGCCCAATGCAAAAATAACCTTAGTACTTTCCACCCAAACTGTATCCAAAACAAGATGACTGCATCATTAAAAAATTTCATCTTGAAGAGATAAACATGCTGAAGTTCAGAAAGCATTTCTTCCAACAGCTGCACCAGTTTAAGGAGCTTTCCCTGTGTGTTCCTCAGGCAACTGTCCTACACCAAGTGTGCTGCACCACACCACAAACCTGAATGTGGAAAAAATACACCACCCCTCTCATCCTAAAGAGCCACACATTTTTGTTGTCAATTATTTTTTTTTTTTTTATTCTGGTCAACATCACTTACTTCCCAGCCCAGGTTATACAAAAGAACTGGGGGTGGGTGAGGAGGAAACAGACAACAGGAGTCCTTGAAACTGTACTAATCACAGAAGAAACCTACTTGAAACTCTGACTTCAGTTTCATGTATCTGTAGAGTAAGCAGTGATAAATTTTCAGAGCAGTTGTGCCCTCGGTATCTGAAAACTGGCTGCAAAATCAACTAACATAGTTACCTTTGCTTCAGCAGCTTTGTGGGAAATTTCTTAAATTACACCCTCTACCTATTGAGACATATACATTTTATATAATTTATTTATCAATAAACGGCTCCACACTTCGAGATAGTATGCCAACACCCTAGACCCTTCCCTCTCCCTCCATGCAGCTCCATCATCTTCCTAACAGTAAAACTTTAAAATATCTTTTATCTTTTGGTATGACAATCAGGAATAAGATTTTCAATATATTTTCCCTTTGAAGTAACTCTTTAAACCATAAGCAAGTACTACTGTCTGTCTGACAGAGTTCAGTATTTGTAACAAATGTACAAAACGCAACCACACATCTTCCATAACTTTCCCTTCCTCCATTTTTTTTTCAGCTAAAGAACAGAATTCTTTTCTTTTTAGCCAGATATATATTTACTAGACATATCATGGGAGTTAACATTTTAGACAGATTTAGAAGAGGGAACAAAAACAATGCTTTTACCTGAAAGAATAAATAAATTATAAATTAAATCCTCCTGCTCGAGGCAAATCAGTTGCCAACATGGGTCAAAACTTTCCTATCAGTTTCTAGACAGTTGTGCATTTTGTGTTCTAGATAATTTTTTGCTACTTTTCTTAGTAAAAGTCCTGTATACTTCCCACTCCAGACAAGATTTTAAATGCAATGCAACTCAAGTGTCATTTCCATGATATTCTGAACTTCTCTTGGCAATAATGAAGGGAATGCAAAAATTTATTTTTATCTTTCAGCTTTCACTACTGTATTACTCTGGTTGGAAGGTACCACTAAGTATTGCCCTGTCAAAAATATGTAAGAACCTGCCATTAGTACTGATTTCTTTATTCTAAGATGCAGATGACAAAATCAAGATATCTGTATTTATTCCTAAATTGATTGTCAGATGATATCCTTAGTCTGAAATTAGTTTATTAATTTCCAGTACCCATCTATGCTAACCCATGTATAATTGCTCCTTCCCTTGTGGTCTCAAAGTTATTTGTGTGGTGGTGAAATACACTGAAATACAGAACTCAGCCAGGTGTTTGCACTTTGATGGGATATCTTTCCCCTAGTTCAGTCTGCTGTCTGGCCAAAACCACCACACCCACAGAGGGAAATATCAAACAAGGGTTTCTAATTCAGTTTACCTAAACCAGTCCATATTGATAGTGAAACTCTATGGTGAGTTACATTTGAGCTAACTTGGCTTCAATCACCTAAACACAGAAAGCTTGATCACCTACAGCTTCAGATGAAACTTCCAAACACTGAGCCAGGAACCAGCCACTGAGAGGGGTGTAATACTGGTCCAAATATAGACAAACTTAACAAAATAAAAGCAAGGCTGAGAAACCTACAGAGCAAACTGGATAACTCAAACTGAAGCACTTTGAGGCATGGTTACTGTTTGACAGGCAAGAATGGGGAAAGCAATACATAAAGTCTAATAAAGCAATCTATACCACCATGTGTCTAATTCTATATGACCTGTAAGATGATGTCCAAAACAAAATCTGAAAAAAGTCAGTTTAAAGTGCAGAAGATACTAGATAAAAGCAGCTATTAAATCAGTAGACAGTACAAGTCTTCTAAAAGGGATTTACAGAGAAAGTAGTAACCTGAAACATGACACGATGCCTCTAGAGGATGGTTTTATCTTTGATATAAAAAAATTGAACACATCATAGTGTCACTTCATTGTCTGCTGAGAAACCTGTATCCTGTCGTCTGTTCAACCCCAAGAACACCACTAGGAGAAATTTCAGCAGTGAGCTCCACAGCTTCTGAGAGGTTATGTGATTTTCTGCTCTTGTTTTCAGGTTAAACAATTCTTACAAAGATGTGGAATTTTGTTTTTCTCCTATTGTTTCTGCATTGTCAGGAGACAGCAGAAAAAGCTTGAAGAAGAAATACACATTTTAGAAATTATCTTGAAACCCTGTATGCATGAAGTGAAGAGAGACAGTAAAGTGTTTTCAAAACCAGGAACATTGATATAGTGGAACTAAGCAGATCAAGCTCTCAGACTGTATTTTTAAAGCACTGGATACATGGCTGGCTGGGCACACTAATAAACAACTTCAAAAACCAGCTGAAGGAGCTCTATACTGGAAAGACAGCCCAGCTAAATAAAAGCCAAGCAGGGGAAACTGCTTATTTTTCCATTACTCCTACTTGTTTGTCCACAAAACCCACAACAGAAGTCTTCACTATTAGCCCTCTATTTATTTTACATATTGAAAACTAATATAAACAAACTTGTGCAAGTGGAACTTCAGAACTATTTTGTGTACAAGACTCGTGGCTTGGGTTTTATTTCTCAGAAGTACCCTGTTGTTTTGATTGATTTATGAAGTGTTACTCACTGTTGTGAAAATAAAGTCACAATTATTTAACTATTGTGAATCTGGATAAATCTTTTTTTAGATTTAGGAGCACTGTAGCAAACACTTGCTTTTTACTCTCCTTATATCCAGAACAGTGAAAGTGATGTTGCTATTATTTTTTTCCATGCCTACAGGAGGTATAAACCACATATATCCCCATTTAATTGTCAGCCTGGCATACCCAATCATGCTCTCACTGGGTACGGTGCAGTACTTAAGCTTCTACAACTATTTTACTTATGTGAGGTCAACACATGTTCCTATGTTCAATGATGGAAGTCAGAATGTAAAGATCCAAAATGTGTGTCCCAGCTACCAATGCAAAGTCTAACAGATACAGTCAACAAAGTATTTTTAAACTATTAAGAGATGGAAATTTAGAGATGCAACACCGTGAAGTTTTCAGAAGAACCAAAGATAAATATCTCAGTTCCTTAACTGTAAAATCATTCCTGCTCTGAAAAATATCCAGTAGTGTCCAAGCCATGGAGACACATGGAAAGCAAGAGAATTAGCACCCAGTACTGGAAACAGAATAATCTCTTGAACATATGCATATTCATTGCCATACTAGTACTAAGTCCAGTGCTGGCTGCCACTCAAGTTAGGAATTCTGTCTCTTGGGAAAAAATCTTGGGATAGAAGTTCTCTTTAACAGTGACAGAAATTTTAGAAGTTGTTGTTTTTCATAGTTGGTGAAATGAATTGGCAACCAGCATAATGCAAAATTAAAAATTCAAGTAAGCAAAGCAGTACAAACTTTTGTTAATTATCCAAATATTTATCACATTAGTAATAGGAAGCCTGGGGACAGATGAGGAAGCTGACTTTTCCTACATGGAATAAAGAACTTAGAGGATCACAACACAGGTCTCAAAGTACAGAAATTTGCTTTGGCAGGCTGATTCAAAACCAAGAGAAGCAAAAGAGAGGTTTAAAAATGTTAAATTGTTCCACCTGTTATCACCAACTACACTTGGTGAACTGGGAGACAAGTCCTGTTCTCAGCAGCTGTAAGGCTGTGTTTTGGAAGAGATACCATGCCACAAACTGTGAAATACCATCTCTAACTGACACAAATACTAGTGTGTGCAAGAGTGATTAGACAGGACACTGCTTCTGTCATTTGCACACTGGACATAAGCAAATACTTTCCCCATTCCATGACAAAACAAGACATTAAATAAACACAACTGTTTTACCAATGATGTTTGTTCACAGTGTTGGAAGGCATATGGTGCAGCTGCTTTCTCACTCATTTCTATTACTATGACAGTAATGCACAGTAAAGGAAACTTTCAATAACAAGGGAGAAACACTCAATAGCAATTTACCTTAATGGGTTGACAAGAAGTATAAGCAATGCTTCATTCTTACAGAAACACCTAAAAAGCAGACCTTGAAGCACTTAAATGTCTTCTATGAGTGAACAAAAAATGCAGACACACCTGAGAATTTGTTCCTATTATTTTCTACAAAAAGAGAATTCAAAATAAAGGACTGGCAGATGTTATCTGAGGTTCTTGATAAGTAGTTTTATACTTCAAATATTTTAAGCTGAATAAATTCAAGACATTTTTTACTAAAATTCTGTTCAGTGAGAAGATAAAATAGGTAACTGAACAATTACACCATCAGAGTCCAGCTTAAGAAGTGAAGTGAAGTCTTCCCCAGCTGCAGAACTTGCACATACTTGAACCCACAGAAACCCTTCCTATTCCTCCTCCAGGAAGGAGATACTTTTATTATGCCTAATACAATCATCAGCTCATCTGGAAAAGGGCCAAGGCCAGGGCAGCTCTCCTTTAGAATCAGACAAGGGGTAACACTTCACACCACCCACGATCAGTGGTTACCAAGTGGAGGAGCTACCATGCACTGCTTGGAGAACATTCCATTCACAATGCACAGTGGCCAGAATTCAGTATTTCTAACACTTGGATCAAGTCACTTGTGGATCATGTGGATACATTGTTATGGGGGTCAGGGAAGAGACCACAGCAACAAAAATACATTTAGGTAAACACATGTAGTAATTAATGTCCTTAAACGAAAGATAATGTTATTTTTTTCACCCAAAACCAGTAAAATGCTTTTCCATGCATCAACTTTGGTGTTTCTGAACCGAATGCAGACAATATTTCATTAATTTAGGATTAGTTTACCATCTCATACAGCCAATTATCTGACCAAAATCACTAGCTTAAAACAGTTCCCAAGAATTATTTAATACTTTAACAGGAATATGGGCTTTGTTTTCACTGCTGTTTTACCTGGTCTTAATTACTTCATACAGAAAAACAGAAACACTTAGTTCCTAATAAAACATTATTTTATCAATTACAAAACACTAAAAACTACATAGACCATTAAAAAAATACTGAAAACTGAATTCAGATTTATGCCAAGGGTAGATTTTATCAGTCCCTTATATAGTTCACTTGCATGCATTTGCATGATTAATAGTTCAGGTTCAATATTGGATAAGATAAACTATGCTCCCTCTCTCTCTGTATATACATATATATATATAAACACACAACTCCCTATATGGATAGGTTTTTAATTCTAGGTACAGGAAAGAAGTGAACGCTATTTTCATTATAGCACTTCCAAAGAGACTTTGTAGCTAAAACATTGATTTTTTCCCTCCAATATATGTCAGCTTGAGGGCACTTTTCAACTAACACGCTGATCCCTGAAGCAACTCTGATTTTAGAAAGTGTTTTTGTATAACAGTTAGCAATCAGCTTCTCAAGAGGGCTCTCATTTATGGTGCATGACTTCATTCTGGACATTTTTCAAATTAGCTGACACCAAGATACTACAGCTTCTCATAATGAGGAAGTGCTATTTATTCTGTTAGCATATGGTGCAGCCTTTCTGCTGTCCATCGAAGAATATAAGGGTTGCCAAGGGACAGTGCCACTTCATAATTATTTAGAGCCTCTCAAATTAACACTTTCATCCCCATATCTTGCATATGGACAAAATTTTTCTGAATACCATTTGCTGTTAGTTTCTTCCTGAGAATCTCTAGCCAGCCCTGTGACCTCAAACACCTCCAGAAAACACATGTAAAAGCAAATTACCAGGATTTTTAAGAACTATGCAGCTTATTATTCAACTACCCCAAGACAGGCAATCCAGGACAAACTGCAATCTTCTAACAAATGCAAATCAGTCAAGGAATGAGACAAATGCAACTCAGTAGGCACCTAAGGCATCATGTGCAATGAAGTCCTGTTTCAACTCTGTCACGAAATAATATACTAACCCTTCAAGGCACCACAATGAAGAGAAGTGAATGTGTTTTGGGACTTAGTTTGATTAAATCTCTGGGTTTACATTTATTTTACAGAGGGCATTCTCTTAATTGCAAGAGCCTTTTCTTGCTTTGCATGAAAAAAAACAATTAGAACAATCTGAAACAAAGTGAGTGTGAAATTTTGCCAGCATCCCACATGCCACTGCAGCAAATGCAAAGACGTGCAACAGCTGGTCAATTTAACTTACATTCTCAGTTATTAAACACTGCCTGAAGGTTCATTAAACTCTTTTCTACTGGAAACATGGTATAAAGTACTTTGTATCCACAATGCTAAGGATTAACCTGACCTTTCTCTAGCGCATGATGCATTCCTGCTGGAAGTCACTCAAATACAAATCTAAAATGGTTTTAGCTGTTCTTCTAGTGTCACACTTTAGAGTTACATCTTTTGTAGGTGACTTGGAGAGTGTCAAGTCATCTACCCTATTGTTCCTTTATGAGAAACACCACGGAGCTAATGGATGCTAGGAAAAAAAAAAAAAAAGGCACATTGACAGATTAAGGTTCTATTACACAGCAATAAAACCCCAAGATTGAGAATCCTGGTCAGCCCTTGAGGGAGACAAATAGACATAACTACTCTTTCACATGGCTGGTATCTGTGCCTGTTGTATGCAAATTATATAACAACTTTTGCCTATTCTTATAAAATTACTTCAATAGCTCCTGGAAATAACAAGACATAATACTGGGACAATGCTTTTAATTCTCTGCCTGGAAAAACTGAGATAGTGAAAACTTGGCCAAATACTGATTTTACCTGAATTAAATGCTTGCCACATGACAAGCTACAAATTCTTTACTTTGTGTAGTACAATAATTGTATGTAAATTAAGATGATTTCTGGAATCCATCATTACAGCTAAACAAATTATTTAATATATTACAATCCTTGTAAACAGCATAGAGGAAGAATAGTTGCTTGTTATCATTAAAATCTCAAGTAAATCTGCTTCAAGTTTTGGGAGATATGAAGCAAAAATTCTCTGTTGCTTCCTGTCACATGACCTCTAACACCTGGACTGTAAAGAAACTTGCATGCCAACAAACTTTTCATCGTTTTCAGGAAGTACATTTCTGCTTGACTGAGCTCTAAGACACAAAAGTGAAATGGAATACTGCTATGCAGCATAGAATAGAAATTCAAAGATATATTTGGCTAGTAACACCATTATGCATTTAGACACATGACCGTGTCAAAGCAAACAACTTTGAAACAATATTCTTTCCATGTAATGACTTCAACACACAACAGCCCAAGGAAGCAATGAATATTCCTTGAAGCAATCTGAACTATTAAAAATCTAATTGTATTTTCTTTCCTTCTTCACAAATGTTTACTTTGGAATGGCAAGAGTATATACTTAGGCTACTTGCTCATCCTGCTCCCTCCTTGACAACCACACTCCTTCAAATGCAGGCACAAACTGAAACATGTGAGCCTCCATCCAAATATGAAGAAACACAGGACCCAAGGGAATGGCCTGAAGTTGTGTCAGGGGAGGGTTAGGGTGGATATTAGGAAAAGGTTCTTCTCCCAGAGGGTGGCTGGGGACTGGAACAGGCTCCCTAGGGAACTGGTCACAGCAGCAGCCCAACAGAGTTCAAAGAAGCATTTGGATAATACTCTCAGGCACAGGCGATTGTTGGCGATGGTCCTGTGCAGGGCCAGGAGGATGATCCTTGGACCTGACGATCCTTGTAGGTCTCCTCCAAATCCATATATTCTGTGATCCTGTGAACACTTTTCACTATAGCAGTGACTGAGCACTGGCACAGGTTGCCCAGGCAGGTTGCAGTCCCCATCCTTGGATCTGTTCAAAACCATCCAAACACGGTCCTGAGTCATCAGCTGTAGGTGGCCCTGGTTAAGCGGGGGCTTGCATCAGATGACCTCCAGAGGTCCCTTCGGACCTCAAGCAGTCTGTGATTCTGTGAAATATGCAGCAGTCTGACCAATGACAAGAATCCCTCTCAACATAAAGCAGTTCTCATTAATTGCAGATAGAGTTACCTGCAGCACTAAGACTGTATTCCTGATGCTACAGTTTGAGAACAGGAACAAACAAAAAGAGTTAGACAGCATATGGAACATTAAATCAGTGTGATAATCACAGGAGACAACAACCCATAAATAGCCACAACCTACAGGTAAATATGATCTCTAAGAAATGGCTGCTGTAAGGAAGCTGCAGCCCAGCTGATGGTGATGATCTGGCCTGAAATACATTCAACTTCATCATACTCAGGATGCTCTACAGCAATGCTGATAGTCCAAACCCTCAGGGAACTACAGCTAGTGCTGAATATAGTAGTCATCATCATACTGCCAGTAGCACAGATGGAACCTGTCCAAACCTTTATCCTGGCTTCTCAGAGAATTTCAGGTGAGATGTCAGATCTTATCTTTGTGATAAGTGTTATCTGCCAACATGGTGCTAGAAGACATCTGAGGAGAACCATGCAGAACACACCACAAATTGCCTAAAGCAAGGGTGAAGCTCACCTGCATAGCACAGAATTCCCCACAGTCAATTCATGTCTCTGTGATGGATTCCTACAGAAACTAAACCCACTGCAAATATTAGCAGTATCTTCTCTAAAGGCAAGGTATACTCTCGTGATGTAGCTTTCACTAACAAATACAGAACAGAGAATAAAGGAGCATATTTAGTAACAACCCTACAGGACTTTCCTTGGGGAAAGAAAGAACAAACCACCCATAGCAGATGCTAATCAGATTGTTTGCTTCATTTCAGGCATTACAATAAGGAGAACTATATATGAAATAATAACCCACACTAAGAAGGTAAATTCATTAGAAAATGTCACAATTGAGCCAATACAATCAGCCTTCAAGGACACTGAAACACTCTATTTAGGGCAGACGAGCAGCTAGGCTAGAACACAATCCCACTAGAAGATCACATAATGCCATGGAGAACTGAGAGAATGCCTGTGCTCTTGCTGAGTAAAACATTACCATGAAGGGCTGCCAACAGCTTGGAAGCCTTCTTCTGTAGATGTTTAAATACAAATAGACACACTTTAAACACACTGGCATAGGTTTTTGCAGTCCTTATACCATTCCACAATAAAGATGACTTTAGTATTAACAGAGAATATCTCTGGATTTTTCTTAAAGACACCATGTAATATTAGTTAATTTCTCTCATGAATTTTAACACGTTCCCCTTCTGTTTACAAACATTCTCCTTTTAAAACTAATTTTACGGGGATTTTTGTTTCACATCCACTACACTGTAAGCTAACTCTCATTTTTGTTCTGTAATAGTGACATGCACTAACAGTATATGGAGTATAAGTGTAAGATTAAAGCCTTTCTCCAACACAAATATTTGTGCATGTTTACACTTTGGGACAAAACGTATTCTAAACCATATTTTACACTCAAAACTGGGGTATGGCAACTGATAAATTAAAGGAAGTGTATTTATAAAACATTTGTTTTCTTCTCACATAAAAAATACTGCATAGATATAATCAGTATTAACCCCACATTAATTTTGTTTAGTTCAGTAAATGTAAGGCATACCTCCACTATTATTCTTCAGAGCTACCATCTTGCTTTGAGATTTATTGCATCTGTGATGACAGTGACTGATGCACTCTTTTCCATCTTCCTTATCTTTCAGTTAATGAGAATTTTACTTTTGAAACAGCATTTTATAACCATACAGTTCCGGTAATTCTTAACTTCTTATAGCAATTCTTATCTGCTAAAATTTTTGTATTGTGCAATCAACACAACAAAGACAATTGCCATATACAAAATGAAGGAAAAAAATTAGATATAATTTAAATAAGAAATTCACAGCAGAATGCAAAAAACCACATGGAAACTATGTATATGAAAATATTTGAATACTATGAAATGGGTTTAAAAACTATCAAAGTAGTGCAAGATGTATTCTAATCTGCTGCTCAAAACCAAAGAGTAAAATGTACAGTTTTACTTATTGTTATCAATGGAAAAACTGCTTTTAACTACGCCTTTTTATGTCTTCAGATAGGAGATGCTCTTAGAGAGAATGAAAGTTCACCTTAATACTGGATGTTGAAGTTCTTATGCAAATGGGAATTGGCTTTTTCTTCCCTTTACTGTTTAACTAAACACTTTTGTAATGTACATTCTCTATATTCCACATGAGAATTGCACCTTCCAGAAGGGGAAAACCTGTTGGCAGCTAAGATGCACATCCACCTAGATGTGCATGAACAGAGCAGAATAACTGCATGCTAAAGACAGCACCAAACAGAACTCACTGAGGAAATTTCTAGTTTGATTTGCCTAAAACTATGGAAATAGAGATTTATTTCTAAGAACTTGAACTAAAACTCAGAATAAAACATCTGATACAAATTAATTTTTCTACGCCAACGCAACAGAGGCAAAGAAAAAGTCTGTGTCATGTTAACAAATTATATTTCTACTAAGAAGCCTCCAAAATTGAGAAAAATCTGTTTAATGGAATCTCTGCATGAGTCAATAGCTTCCACTATGGCCCTGACACAGGAGAGTGTATCAACAGAAGTAATATTATTTTAGTAATGTCTCCAGCATTATGGTGCTCCCACTTTCTCTTTTCTGTTTTCACCTCTCAATCCTCCATTCATTCACTGCCAAACACAAGGCACCTGATCAACTCTTATCTCACTATTAGCAATGGAGAAATTTTCTGTTTAGAACTGTTGAGGTAGTAGTAGAGGGCACACTTCAGGCCATGCTGAACACGTTTCCTCTATCTTTTTAAACAGATGCATGATGTCCTTACATGTTTAATGAGCCTTTTACCAGGGAAAGAAAATAAATTATGCACAGAATGTGCATAAAGTAGAGAATGTCCTCTTGCAAAGGTCCATCCAGAACTCCAGTAAGAGGTGAACACATTCTGTTTTTCTGTGAAGTGTTTCATGTATGTTGTTAGAAATAAATTAGAAAGTAGATGAAAAGGTATTTTAGTGATTAAACATTCTCATTACCTACAATGACAGGTAACAAGAATAAAATGCTCCAGTAGTTACTCCAAGAAAGGAGTGTATCTTCAATCAAGGATTAAAACTAAAAATGAGAAATACATCCTTTTTCTACTGAGATTGGAATAGTTGTCACTTATTTCTATGGAAACAGCCAAAATAGGAGGCTCTCAGCATCTGAGAAACTTATATAAGGGAAACTAATATAAATAAATGGCTGTGCACACATGCACACAGTCTTCCTCTCTCTCCTAAAACAGCCACAACCATACAACATAATTCAGAAACCAGAAAAAAAATCTATTCCAACAAATTGTAACAAATGAAAGGTCTTCAAAAAAATACTTGCTCTCAAGAGTCAAAAACCAATATATTTTGCTTCAAGAAGAAAACCAAGCAACAATTTCAATGGTTTGCCACCATCAGCATTTCCAGAAGCTATTCATCCTACATGGTTTTACAGGACAAGTATGCCTTTTACAGCCCCAGGCAGAAAACCCTTTGCCACTGCCACCTACACTTAGTTCTGCACTTCCACTTCTCTGGTAATTCCATGTCTTGCTTTGATGAATGCAAGAAAATCTGAACATTTACTAGAGGAGCTTCTGTTCTGAAAGAAAATACAGGAACAGTTCTTTTTAAAGCAGCTTACTCTCAACAAATCCAAAATATGCTATATATGGAGCCATCTGATCAAGAGAAAGAAAAAACCCTGATGTGTACATGCTTACATACTTGAGAAGCATTAGTTGAACACTTTTGCTCACAACATTTCAGGTTCTACCTTGTGAGTAAAAAGCCTTCAACCATACAGAAACTTCAATGAGTTCTGTGTGCCTTGCTTTAGCCTGCACTCACACTTTTTCAGAAATTCTTCCTCTCTATGACACCAGAAATTAAAAAGGAAGAAGAAAATTCTACATCCAGGTATGAAGAGGCAGTTGTCTGTAAGGCAGTATTTCAAACCAGACACACATTTGTCACCAGAACATGTCTCGCTCTCCTGCACCATGCAAGAAACTCCCCTTAAAAGCCCACATGAGCTCCACATTGAAGAAGAGGAACCAGAACTCATCCTTTCAAAAAGGAATCTTCGCCTTTTTCCATACAATCTGTTCAGCTATGTATTTCCCTTTCCCATGCTACTGAGAATTTTACTTTTGAAACAGCATTTTCAGGATCGTAATGTCAGACAAGATCAATGTTCATTGAACTGTAGCAATAAAAGAACAGTGTGTAAGAGGGTGACTCCTTAGACTGAGCTGGATGACCTGTCCTCTCTCCCCCATTCAATGTTAAGGAAGTTTACTCTGTACCTTGCTTTTATTCAGTATTATTTATCATAGAGTAGACAGCTCTATCTTTGACTGAAGCACACAGAAATTACAATGCCTACTGCTAAACAGTAGAAAATCCACACAATGAAATTCCATAAACACTACTGCCATGGTAAAACAAAACTGAAATTAGCATCCAGGTTTTTTTCAGTTTTAATGAAGATGACCTAGAAGATTCATTATTGTGACTACAGCACTAGGGAGTAAAGAATTTTTTCAGGCTTCCTAATAACTTTTCATCACCAGTGGTATCACATGGTACCACCAACTCATGCAGACTCAACTGGTTTTAAATTTACTAATTACTGAATAGCTTTGCTGTGCTCCAAGAGAGTAGTGTGATTTTCCAACCCAGATGCCAACCGTACATAAGTGAATACAGCACCATTGTTTAATGCTTTCAAAAAATTTGACTGGTATGAAATACTGGCCTGTTGAAAATAAACAACAACTCAAATTTTTGTCAGAATGTTTAAATTGAATCCTAAGATTCAATATAAATTCTCAAACTTTTATCTTACACAATTCTCTCATCTCTTTAGTCCTGTGGATAGAGTTCTATATATTTACTTCACTGGCTACTGGCAGAAGACAAGCTACAGCTGCAGTTCCCTCAGAATGTCCAGGGGAGACAGATACAAGCTACTGAACTGAAATTAAAATTAAATATTAACGATTTTCAAAAGGGAGCACAGTTTCTCTACAGATTCTCTTCCAGCTAGCTCCTATACCTTTCACAATTTGTCTATCAGTACCTAGTAAATTAACCTTACCCTAAATTTTTTATCATGGAGCAGTCCCATATCACACACATACACTATTTATTGCCAGTTAGAGTTAAGATTAATTTTCAGTTTCTTTGGAAAAGTAATAAGCATACATACAGAAAAAAAATACTTACTCATAGCCCAGTACATTTCAAGCGTGAACATATCTGAAAGCTTCAGTCAGAAATGAAATCTCATTATAAGAGTTAAAGAAAAGGCCCAATCAATTTAAACACCAGACACCACAGATGCAGAAAAATCCTTCAAAAATGCAGTTCACATTTACCATTTAAACCTACATGGAAAAAGACGACAGGAGATGACTTACCACATTAACAAAGTATAAAAATTGTTAAGGTTTCACTTATTTTCCCTGAGTGAAAAACAGTAGGGGCATGCTGCTCAACATGCTAATGCACATCTGCCCCTCAGAGAACCTTCGTAATATCAGTTTTACAATTCTTGAACAGGGCTCAATTTCAAGAATTCAAAAAGGTTACCAGTGAAAACCTGATTTGAAACACTTTCCACTGATCATACAAGACAAGCAATGTATTGTATTCTAGGGACTAAAACAGCTTCTCAGAAAGCTATCAGACATACAGATGCTTTCCTTTAACCACTTTGTACTGCACTCTGTAAGGTATTTCCACACTGACAGATGTGTCATCTTCTGAATTAAACCAGGAAACAAAAAAGGTGGAGGGCCAGGGGCATTACAAAGAACTGTGAAGGGAAATGTTTCCAGCAGACATCTGCAGACATGGCAGCACAAACTCCTGCCATCTGGAACACACAGATCCCAAGCTCAGTCCCTCATCGGATGAAGGCTTTTCTGTTCAAACAGATTCCCCATTTTCTTTTGTCCATTTCTGTAGATCAAGTTGAATAATACAAACTTTCCTTCAAACCTTTTTTTTACAAAGAAAGAAGGTAATGATCCATTCTAAGTTGGGCTCAATCACGAGTACCTTCTAAGGCAGGAGCCATAGCCTATGAGGCCAAGCTAGAAAAAGCTAAGTTAGACTGACAGCATTATAAGAATTCTTGAAAGAAGACAAGTCCAAGGTAAGGCACATGCCTCAGATTCTTCACACCTATTGGGCACCAAGCTACATGTGACATTCTGTGAAGGTCTCACTTCTCAGAAGGAAGGAGAATGATTAAAAAGAAAAATATAAAAAAATTAAAATCAATGCTACCTGTAACTTATTTTAATCCTAGAAAACTCACACTTAATTGCTAAGCTAATATATGGACAAACCTTATGTTATTATTTTAAAACCCTCCCAGGAGCAAATCTAGCTCAAGAGCAAAAGTGTTTGACAACTTTTGTTGTTGTTGTTGTCAGGTTTTAAGTCTATGTATTTCAACTCCTTTTGGTATCTCATTTCACATCAGTGAAATTAGTTTTCCCTTTTGAAAAGATGAAGCAACTCCTTGAATTTATTTGTCTTTAATCTTCTGAACAATTTCTGTAGCCCACACCAGATGCCAAAAAAAAGTATCAGAAATCCTGTACCATCTGCAGACGGACTAGGTGATCAAACTGGTTTTACTACACTAGGTTATGGCTTCTGTAGAAGCTTTCTTCCTAAGTGTCATTACAGCAAGAGTCAGTCTCACCTCATGAGCACACAACTTTTGGTACAAAAGTTTCCAACTACTGCTTTTGTGATCTAAATTTGACCAGTATCAGCCAGATAAAGAAACTAACTCTAATCCTAACTTTCCCATCTCAATCTGTCACTCCATCCAGTGCATGACTTCACTTTTAATTCCTTGTTAAAACCAACAGTATGCACCAGTTATAAAGGTCTTGGGCACAACACTTAAAACCAGTGTAAAGCAAATTTCATTTCATAACACAGCCAGTTGAATATCATTTCAAGACATTCACCAAATGCATTAAAAGAATACACCTTGTATGATTCTGCTGTGACTCTACAAGAGAGCAAGCAGGTAACAAGACACTAGAAAAACTCCTGGAAAACCACAATTGTCCCACAGAACAAACTGAAGATTATTTTTTTTTTTCCTCAGCTGCTGTGTGCTGGCCATCTCACTAGGACAAAAAAATCACAACAAATACAAAACAGTAAGAGTAAATCCCTACTTGCCTGAGGAATGCAGCACATTCTGAAATGCCCAACTTAAAAACTATCAAAAAACAGAGTGCTTCTGTCTAGGGCTGTTACTTGGTGAATTATTTTCCATTCACCTTTTCTGTTGCTGTAAAACAGTTGTGTGGTTTTCTAGTACACAACATCCCCCTTGGCAGAAGTCTGTGCTCCACCCCTTGTCAAATACTAACTCACCTACATTTATAGCTAAGCTTTGTCTCATGGCTGTAAGCCTTCAAGTAGGATAATTGAATTATCTTATAAGCAAAACAAATAATTTCTTTCCACATCACAAACCTCTTATTGGCTATGCTGAGCACACCAGCTCCATCTATACATATCTATCTCTTTGCTAAAGTTAAAAGCAAATGCTTCATCTGAGTATTCTAAATTTTTTACAAAGTATTCAATAGAACCAGGATTATAAAGCCTGTTTATCTTCCATAGGCAAACAGAAATCCCTTATCAATAACTTCTAGTTAAGGCTGACCTGAGCTGAATCAGAGCAAAAATCTATAGTGAAAGCATTTGCAAAATGCCAGCTCCAAACCTGCACCCAGTTTTTTAAAAAGGCTCTGTTCAAAGCAAACAAAACCAAATCCAACCACCAGGATTGACATTTAATATCAAACAGCTTTCCCACCTCTCCCTACACTGCACAAAATTCGCATCACCAGTGTCACAAGGCAGTTACTGAAAAGGCATTAAAATGCTCACTAAAGGCAGAACCCTGAAGAGCTGTTTTCCCTTGTTGTACTGACACAGATGGACAAGAGTGTCTCTTCTTCAGGAGTTTGCCCTTTTCTCGCTGTGATTTCCACTCATCCTTATCTTCTGCATTCTCCTGATGTCTTGAATGCTCCACAAGCACTTTTTCATACATGAAAGCAGAACTAAATCATACATTGATTTTACATTATAATCTTTTTAGTTGAATTCTACTTCAAGGAAAGAATTTAAACAATTAATTTTAATGTACCAGCAATAAGATTTTTTTCCATTATGTTCCAATCTGAAGACAAGAACAAATCCAGTAACAGAACATCAACATTAATTTAGGAGGAGAAGAAAAATGACTTAATAATACTGCAGAAGGATACCATTCTTCAACAGGTCATGGAGGCATAAAATTTTCAACAAATTCATTCTTGTACCACTGTATAATCCTGCTAATAGGCCAGGGCACAACTGAAAAACTGTTAATACCTTGCTGCACAAACTTACATAGTGGAAAGAGAAGGTAACTTTTATAGTCTCTGTTTCCCTGATCAGCAGTAAAACTGGGGCAAGAGGCAGGAAGCCTCCTACTTGCTTTCCCTTGAGCAAAGGGCAAAAATGAGCTGCAGTTAACCATGAAATGCAACTCAATATCAAGCCTCTACTTAATAAGTGATACTAAATACTATTATAAACATGTTCTAGCAAAGTAAGCTGTGCACCTAGAGAGCCAGAACAGCACAGAAAAGCCACAATAGTAATTTGCTACCAGTTTCATCCAACCAACTGGAACCTGCAAGTACACTCAAAACTCAAGAAACTTCCTCTTCAGTAACCCAGTTATGCATGAGTGTTTTGTAAAGGTGCTTGTGTCCTTACTAGAATACAGTACCCTGCTGAATGCTGAATATAAGGCACAATATAAAAGAAAGAGTTTTCTAACACAAGGGAGGGGAGAAAAAACAAAGTCTGTTTTGGACACAGTAAATGCCATGTCACTTCAACTTCTCCACCCAACCAACCCTGAGTCTTCCAGAGAATGGGGAACCAGAGAGGGAAGAAGGTGGCCCAGACATATGCCAAGCTAAAGTGCTTCCACAAGAGTCTAGAAGCCAAAGCTCCTTTTGGCTAAGCAAAAAAAGAAGGCTGGGTAGAAACCAGCAAACATCTCAACCCTTGCAGTTAGTTGCTTATAGAGATTCTACAGCTCCTCAGCCTCAAACCCGATGGAGAACACACAACAGAACGTGGGATTTCACCACGTGCTCAAGAATACAATCCCACAGTAATTTATTATTTTTCTCAATTTCCAGGGCCTGATTTCCTTTGAGCTTCACTAAGAAAAGAAAATGGAAGAAATAGGTTCTAATCTGGCAGCTCCAGAAAGTTTTCGATTTTAAACTTAGAAAATGTTATTCTAATTCTGGTTCACAAGGACTCATTTTAAACAAAATGTTTTATTATTTGGTGAATATGTTTAAAGACTGATTCTTAGTCACTGTTCACATTTAATAATGAAATTTAGAACTTCTTTTTGTTAACTAAAAAACTAAGGGCTACCTACATGCATTTACAACATAATTAAGATTAGTATTTGTCCTGTTTGTTGGACACTTACTGTTTTCTATTAGGAATACAGGAAGCTGCAATTTCCTAGAAGGTTCACAAATACAGGAACTTAAAATTGATTACTTAGCTGAATAAGAAGCTATCTCAAATGTTTTGTGTTTATTTAGAGGCACCACTATTGCTAGTAAAAATGACTGCTTTTATGATAATGAAATATTAGTAAAAATTTCACAGAAATCATCTTCAACTGGAATTTTTACAAATTATGTGTTATCACATCAACACAATTATCTGCTTAGTGTTTTTTTTTAATATAACGTAGCTAGACTTTTATTTGAACACTTTGCTAAGTCTAACAAACAAACTGCCACAAGAGCATACAAGATTTAGTACTTTAATTGTTTCTGAAGTCTACTAAATGAAGATACACTCTCAAGTCCTACTGACAACATCATTCTCAGAAGTCTTAAATGAACGAGCCATGAGTTTCCCTTCCTGGTAAGTTAAGGCACAACTGATTTCTCAGGCCCAGGTGTGTGGATGGAATCACAACTGACCATTCTATCTGCAGGGAGTTAATGCAGCTTGCTGTATAAAAGAGGTAACAGTTTCAGGTAAAAGTTAAAATAATTACTCCTGCTCTCCTGTAAATGGACATTCTCTACTTTGTTACAATACCGGGAGAAAAGATCTAAATAAGTATCTTAAAATTCCTTTCACCAAGGCATGGTCAGCAGTACACAGTGCTACTCACAATGTCAGATGTTTATGCAGTACTAACTCACAATAAATATCTTATAAATCAAGTGCAAAATAGCTTTCCTTCTGTCAAAAAAAAACCTCAAGTGGGAACAAATACATGAAATCTGACCTTTACATGAAGAAAAGCTCATTTAGTTACTACCAAGGAAAACTGGTTCGGTTACAAAAGCTTTCAGCACTCTGCATTTCTACATCTATTAGATGAATATTCCTATGTATTTTTCCTCAACTAAAGCACACCACGACCCTTTCAAAGAAAGAGAAAGAAAGAAAGAAAAAAAAAAAAAAAAGAGGGGAAAAAAAGGGACTGAAATGAATTGGAGACCTACTGCTACCCACAGCTACCAGATATATTGATTTGGAGAATATTGCCAGCCATCTTGATTTTGAATTCAGAGATACTCTTTTTTACAATTCAGTTGTGCACAGATTTAAGAGCTCATTTAAGAAAAAAAAAAAGAAAATACTCATACTGGAACACATCCAGTCACCTCCAACTAGCTGCAGCCACATATAAGCTATGATTTTCATATGCCAATTATCAAAACAAGTCACTGCTACATCTATCATAAATTAAACCTTTACAGTCAAAAGTTTCCAGTTATACAATCATTTTAACTCATTTGAAATAATAATTATGGACACTAACAGAAGCAGGGCAGAATGAAGAATAATGTTTGAGCAATTTCTAAACATTAACTTATCTGTGTCAATTGAGTAGATGTCAATATTCACTATATGCAGTTGCATTTTGCAAATGGGATTATTTATTTATTTATTTATTTTGGATTATTTACACCTATCACAATTTTCTCTAGATATTAGTGAGTCTCAAGGGGAAAAAAAGGAAGCCAGCATTGTCAAAGTCTACTTTTCAAATTGCTGCTCAAAGTGTCTCATCAGCAGATGGCAGTTCTGCTGAGAACTTGAAGCTAAGCACTGACTTTGCTGAGGCACAGAAAACGTCATGGTGAAAGACTGCATTCACCTACACTGGGATCAACTTTCTATTTCTCCACATATTGCAGGGCAAGACATGTCAACAGAGGAGAAGGAAAGCTTGTCTATGAAGAGCAGTAATGCTATACTAAACATTGCTAGAACACAAAGGTAAATAGCACAGTGTATTTCCTTCTCAGCCTGGAAATGAGCCAGACTGGTATTTACCTCCACAAACACCCTCTAAAATGTTGAAAGTTTTGGGATTTTTTCTATTCTGAAACAAAACACAAGGTGGAAGGCAAAACTCCAGCGTCTTTTGTTAAAAGAGCAAAGTCTCTACCTTACAGAATTGCCAAAAAAATAAATGAGTCTTTTATTGCTGACTGAGCTCACCACAAACAACTTCCAGTGAATACCATGTCCACTTCGAGCAATCCCAAAACATTTGATATGTACAAGTGTACTTTTGGTCATTTCTAATGCTTATCAACACCCCAGGACATCTATTGTCTGCTCATAATTTGCTCTCCACTTATATGGGACCTGTTCTACAGAGCTGGACAGCAATGTCCCACCCTCAAAATATAAAAGCTCCATTTTTAATGGAGCATAATTTAGGAGCTGAAACCTAATAAAAATGCTACAAATGTTGCTAAATTATTAACATAGATAAATGTACAGAAATACAAAATAAATGTTTAGAAAGCTCCAAGGTTCTTCCTTATACATTGGACCATTAACCCTGAATATCATGAAATTCATCTGTTCACTTACTGAAGTAATAAACAGCTAGGATGTGGATAACTTTAGTAGCTAAAAATATACAAACCAGAGCCTCCTTCCACATTTGTCTGATCAGAAGCCTTAATGCATAGGAGAGAGAAAAAAATCTTGCATTATGTTCTGAAGTCTATTCTAGAGCTGCTTTTGTTGCAGCAAGCAAAGAGCAATCTCAGAAGATGGACTCTGCAGAAGACCACAATCAGACTGCTTGTCCAGCTTCAGCACTCCTGATCAACTGTGACAGAGCATTTGGGTCCAGCCTGACTGCAACCCCACAGCTCAGAACAACATTCCTGATTCATTGTTTCCAAATGCTTTGGCCCAGTAACAGTTAACTGTTCCACACAGCTGCATTTATTTATACTAGAACATTGGGGGTGGCATTACAGGATGGCAAAATCCTACACTGAGCTTGACAAGTCAAGCAGTCTGAAATAAAGAAGTGCCTGATCTAATCAAATTTTTACACTTGTGATCTGACCTCTTCATTTAATTTTAAATTACTTTCATAATGCATACAAGACACAGAACTTCTCTTCTAGAGGACCCTTAACTTCCTTACTGGATAGAATGAAAGCCATTCAAAACATGCAATTGGAATTTTACAGAATGCAAAGCAAAGCTGAGCTCCTTTCTGCCCTTGACGTTGTTTTGACCTCAAGGAAGATTCCAAAGAAAAATCAGAGAGAACTAAATTCTACCTACTTTATCTGCTAGAGAATTTTGACATGACTTTTGTAATGTATTTATTGTATTTATTTTCAGGATGTTCCAAGTTATTCTTAGGTTCACCAAGAGAAGCATTAAATACCTTTGCAGTTCCATAGAGGTAAGGAGGTGTGTACTTTTAATGCTTACAGGACCAAAAAATTGTATGTCTTGGGGGAGGGAGATGAAGAAAGGACTGCAGTTCCAAGGCTTCTCAAGGTTGATACCCAGTATCTGTGGATGTTTTGACATTTGTGCTTTAGATTCTCATCTATGTATAGTCAATAACAATATCAACACCTCTGACTCACAAAAATGTCAAGATGGTAAACTACTTGTTTTCTTGAAGCACTAGGGGGCTAATGAGTTCTTTAAAGAAATTCTCTAAAGAAAATAATTATTCTCTATTCAGCTCAATGTGCAAATGTCATCCCCTATAATGTTTCAATTAAGAAGGCATACCTTAATATTACTTAATAGTGAGGGGGCCTATTCATTAGAAATACTACCCACCATGGTGCATTCAGAGCCCCCAGCATCCTCACATCAAGACAGAGTAGCTGTTTAAAGGAGAAATTTTCAGCAAACAGAGCTTACCTAGATGATATTTAATGACTTGTGATTTAAACCAGGAGATTAGGCCAGTAATCTTGTGCTTTCCTGTACTCTGATCCTTTTATCATAATTAAAAGACAGTTACAATGCAAACACACAGACTGGATTAGTTATTACAGCACTATAACCTGTCTCGTCATTTCCTAAATCTTCAGTGCCAGATTCAGCCAACAGCCCACGCTTTCTGCAAAGGAAAGGAACAAAATCTTACAGGTTCAACTACTAGAGATGCAGTTATTGCTGGGGACTTTTCAAGAAAGGCCTTATCTGTATCTCCAGCATAGGATTACACACACACACCTGCCCCCATAATACAGAGTCATCTATTTAAAATTAAGGATGGAGACATTCCTGCTGAAAACTGTTTTAAGCTACTTTTTTCTCCCTAACAGTTAAGTGATATTTAATAATTTATTTAGTAAGGGATATTTAATGTGATAACAAGGAAAAAGATTATCTAAAGGGCTATTTTTCCCCCAGTGCTTGCAAATTAGTCCAACAGTTGAAATTTTACCTTTTGAAAATTCCATCTCATTCAGTGAAAAATTGTAACTTCTTTATCTCTGAAGACAACAGTCACTAAACTTCTCATGTAATTAATACTTCATGGAAACTCACTCCTAGACTGTTGGGCTTTTTTTAAAAAAGCAGGAAGTTATAGCTGTATTGCATGAGCAGTTTGCCCTCTGGTGACTAACTTTGTGAGAATATTTTGCAATACATATAAGAAAACTGGTATGAATAAACAATGACTGGCATGTTTTCAGGCTCCATAAGAAAAAGCATTAAAAGTTTTAAGAGAAATTGTATGCATTAATTTTAGCAGTCCAGTATGATTTCCTTTAAATTAAGAGGAGAAACAAACTGAAGATAAAGCGTCAAGAAGATGAAGAACAGAAATTCAACTGCAGAAAAGACACATACAGAAAATAACTGAAATTCCAAAATTTTGCCTAAGACTTCTCAAGACTAAGACAAAATAAAGGAATAAAAGGTCCCTAACTGCATATATTCCTCAAGGGTATGAAAGGCAAGTCCAAAATCAGCAGGGAAATAAACAGTACCACCTCTCAGTAACTGATGAGAAACAGAAGTGCAAAACAAAAAAAAAAAACAAAACCCAACTTGCCTAGTATCATAAAGCAATCCTCATTGACTGTGAAAAGGAAATCAAGTAAGGATCCCAGCTAGCTGCCTAGCTGCTAGATCACATTCCTTTCATATGAAATGGCTAAGGAACTGTAAAGTCATCAGTTACATTTTGTTCTATTATCCAGATCACATTTGTCCCATACACCTGCTTTCCCTAACAGCTTAAATCACCTTAGCAAACAGCTGTACTTCCCTTATAGCTAGCTGCTCAACAAAAAGGTTTTCACAAGGGAGGTCGTTCTTGGTCTTGCCTTGCTTGTGAATGTAAGGACTGCTGAAATGTTGTCTGAATTAACTGCCATGACTGTTCACCTAAATTCTTTCTCACTGTCCTCAGCTTAAGACTTGCTGTTGGACAGTAACTACTTCCATGTGGAGATGCTCACACGTGTAGATGTACAAGTTAATTGTAATGACAGAGGAAAGGAAATGCTGGGGGTGGAATGCAAGAAAGAATTGCAAAGTAGAGTTAACTTCCTAAATCATTGTTGTGTCTTACTTGAATTCACCAGGAAGTTTAGCTAGTTTGAAGATCAGTAGAATGCTGGATAATTTCTTCAATGATCACAAATATTGATCATAAACACACATCTTCCCAGCTATCTCAAAATAGTAATTTCCTCTTGGTCACCTAGCACGTAAGCTTAGCTAATTAAATAAATGCTGCTTCTAGTCTCCTTCCCTTGTAAAATACCTTCTGAAATCAGCTCTTTCACCATCTGGCACTCCTCCTGTTCTCTTTCAGCCTCTTGTGTAGCAGTACAAGGGAAAGAAAAAGGTAGGTGCTAGTCCTGTACAATTTTGACATGGCATTAGCAATCAGAATCCTAGAAAACATGCAGTCAGCTCGACAGATATCCTTATGAATTCCTAAATATTCGGCAGGCAGTAGTGCCTAACACATCTCCAACGGCAAACTACATTTTATTTAAAAGACAAACCATGAATCTGCATAATACTTTTTAAAGGAATGAGTTGAATGTTTCTAAAATACACACTGTGATATTGCCCTCTCTTCTCAGGCAGAAAGAGTTAAATATCCTGTTTTTATTCCCTGAAGGCTGCTGGTCCCACGCAGAGGTGCCATGTTTTATTTAAAACATGCTCTCTCTCAGTAACCACTTGTTCTAATTGGCAAGGCAAGGCTGGGTCCCCAAAGCACATAGCTCGTTAGATTCAGTTTGGATTACAAAAACACGATGAAACAAACTGCATCGAAATGTACAAATTAACAGCTCAGGAGTGCACGACACGGACATGGAATTAGATTGTAATATGGAACAAACTCCACAGGGAGGCTAAGGAACAAATCACTAGTGTCTCTATAACTATAGAAGGGTTCCAAATGAGCAAATGCACAAAACAGAGCACAGACTTTTCCATAAATCAAGCAAATTGCTAAATTAGAAAAAAAAAGAAGAACATTCCTTCTTCTATCTTATGCACACATTTGTAAGAGAATGGAGTCATAAAAAAGTTAAATAAATTAAACCCGTGGGTTGCACAACCTCAATAGGTAACTCCACTTTCATGCTGGCAAAGTGCAAACATCATGGCAATTAAGTCATATTTCTAAACATTTTTTTTACATCAACACAGAACCTATTCACAAGAGACTAAATTACAGCTGGTGCTTCAACCAGTCATTTGGAAAGGTTACGAGTTAGAATGGGAACAAGATATTACAAAAAGAGAAAGAAACTGGCTTTACCATAAAGGAGAAAAAAACATACTACAAAAAAACAGCTATGAAAAACTTAAAATAATGTAAGTCTGAGGAAAAAAAGGGCTTAAGCGGGTTTTTTTTGCTTCTAGATCAATCTATACCATGGGACTGGCAACCCCCTGAGATAAGAAAAAGAAAACACATGGAAAACATCAGTGATATCTTGTCAAGACAGAGCAAAAAATTAAATTAAGACTCTTTGGTAGTCTTTTCAAGTAGCCAGTGCTGAGAAAAGGTCATATTTTTGCTTGAGTGAATTTTTTATTTTTAACAAATGAGCCCCAGTCTACCAGATTGAATTTTGCAAGACACAATTCAACAGCCACTAATGTCCTACAGGGCAGTTTACTGATTTGCTGAGGATTGATTGACTGTAAAATGATAAGAGCTATTAATTAAAAGGCATTCAATTTTACTAGACTGTATTGGTGAAAAGACACTTACGTGACAGGCTAATGCCCCACAAACTTAAAGCAGCCAGAAGGAAGAAAAGAGAAAAAGAAAAATCTCAACCTCAACAAACAACATTTGAGTGACAGTTGTGAAAAAAAATAAATCTTTCTTCCACTAACAATTGCACAGAAACTTCATGTGTCTGTCCTCCAAGCCCCTTCCCACTATTTCATCCAGGGGAAGTTAAAGGAGGATGAAAAAAAGACAAAATAATTGAGCACACCAAACCAGGAGCTGAGCCACTGGCCCTGCTGACATCCTTCATTGCACTGCTGTGCACACAATGCCTTTACCCAGCCAGGTGCCAGGAAGGTGAGGGTTGTGCCTTTTACACAGCCTCTTCCACACCTTTTTATACAATGCACAGCCAAATCACACCAGTATTGACACAAAGCAACACAGGAGCACTACACTCTGCAGCTTCCATGCCATGACAATGGAGATTTGGACCCCTCAAGTAATGTTTCACTAACTTCACTCAACATGTGATCTGTATTTAGCTCCAGCAAGGCTAGAAAGCTTCAGGTATCCCTCTCTCCCAAATTTCCAATTCTTCTGTATATACTGAGACCTAGGAAGGTACTGTATAAATATGCTGGATGATTTGGTTGATGTTTACTTTTGACAAATGTAAAATGATTAGTTCTAAGCTTAGATCATACAACTGTATTTGAATAAATTCATTTTCTGCTGATTTGTATTTCCCCTCCAAACCTTTAAGACAGGTTAGGGTAAAAGGAGTCAACTAAAAATCCCTCCATAACCTCTCCACAAAATTTTGCCATGTTTTAACAATCCAAACAGAGCTACTACTAGATTATTTTTTGTTTGTTTGTTTTAAAGCCAAAGACTAATGCGTACTAAGAGAGTAAAAGGAATGACTGGGGTCAGCAGTGCAAATCAAGTATATAAATAACTGAAGCAGTTTATCCAATTTTTTTCTTAATTCCATTTCATGGTGACTCTCTTTTTCATGCTTAGCACACATCTCATATTTCAGGCTTACTAATTACACTAAGACATCTTTTTCCTACCAGGTTTACCCATTTATAAATTCTTTGGGTACAGAGTACAAAAAAGAAATTGAATGTATGCCAAACAATACCTATGGTTATATCTGAAATGTTATATTCTTTATTGGAAGGTGCTCTAGAAATAAGAAAAAATTTCTGTTGCCACTGTAACAGCTATACAATTTTCCAAAGAAATACTTAGCTGCAAGCTTGACTGTGTAACAGAAGCTAAAGATGAAGCTTGACTACTTCCAAACTCCAGCCAGTGAGGGTCATTTTTTGTAGCAAGCAGTCCATGTACTTCAAATTACAAAGATGCAAATACAGCAGCAAATTCTAACCTAATGAAGCAACATATTGAGGCACTGGCTTTTCTTATGAGCCAACAAAGGGAATGAAATGACTGAAATGTCTTATGTAGTGGTAAAGAAAACTACTTCTTAGTGACGTTTTCAAATTTCTGGAAACACTTCTTGCTGCTTTTCTAATGAAGTACTAAAACTTGTGGATTCACATCAGAAATAACAAGTGTATGAAAAATACAAACTTAACAGATTTGTATCATTTATTTAGGACTGAAAATTTTATGAACACAATGCTGAATGAAGCATAATTTCATAATTACCATACAATAGGGTACAGCAAAAAAAGCATAATTTGAACTAGCAACATGCAAGATGCACCTGCTGAAAAGGTTTCCAGTAAGCATGCTGAAAGCTTGACTAAGAATCAAATCAGCAGTTAATTAACAGCAAAACCTATTTAGGCAGGAACACTGATTTTTGCCAGCTCATGCTTACAATAGGAGTCATTACTGCCAGACGTGGCAGCAATAACAGACAAGCTCTAAAGAGCTCCCAAGATTTACAAAAACTGAGAGAAAAGGAAATTGTACTATTCAGTAAGTCTGAGACACAAAAAACTGCCAATTTTGTAAGCTCCAAAAACTGCATGTTATTTAAGCATGACAAAATAAAGGTCTACTCAAGAAAGGAGGAAGGTTAAGATATGCAAAAATATGAAGTAACTCTACAGTCAGACATCTGAGTTCAGGCAATAGGTGAATAATCTGACACTTCTAGACTCAGACAATTTATAGGACATATTAATGTCTATTTTTCTTTTTCATTCCTTATTAGATCTTTTCTATTCAGGAACATAAAAATACTATCAAAGTTTCAAAATTCCATAATAAGCATACAGTTAAGCACAGTACTGAAAATACAGATGTGGTTCTAGCAATACTGACTTTCTGCTAGTATAATGAAGACTAAAAAATTCGAATTTTTTACTCATCAAGAATCCAGTAATTAAAAAAAGGTGTTTTATTTCAACCTAAAAATAAGACCAAACTATGAGCGGAAGCCCCTAAAACTCAGACAGTTCTTGGGTTTTATGGCTGAGTTATTCTGTCAGATTCAGTGACACTGACCTAGTACTTTGCACAACATGAATATAAATATTGCACAGCTGGATTAAGGGATGGATAGCCACCTCTAGAAGTTTCAGACAGAATGCCTATGATTTTGATTCACAAATCCATGAATACTCTAATCACATTTTATCTTCTTCCAGTTTTGCAATTGCATCTCTCCACCAAACCATCCAGTGCTGCACTTACCTTTAGCTTCACACACTACTGAACAAGCTGAAATCCACTTCCTGTACCTCTCTCTCCGTTGCTTATAGGAACGTAACAAAAATTAAGCCTTCCAGGCTCACAATCAAATGGATTAAAGATAGACTGCATTTCTGGGGGGTGATGTAAGTAGAAAGTGTATTCTTATCATTTTCTCTATTTAAAGTTCTGTTCTTACTCTGGAATAGCCCATTCTGTGACTGTTCCCAGAGGTTCCAATTAAAATTGAATTCTTGAGGCAACAGGTGCTGTTTCCATGAATGCAGAATTCCTGCCTGAAAGATTCTACTTTATCAAGGGGCATTTCAAAAAGTACTCAAACAATGTCCCTACCTGAAGTTGATACTAGAACTTCCATAAACCTAATGGGAGCAAAGATAGGTTAATGAAGAATACTTTTGAAAATTTTAACTCATCACTGTATTCTGTATTTAATCACTCAGAATTTGCAGTTTACTGTATCGGGAGAAGAAAGGCCACAGCATTCTTGAAAGATGCAGTGTCACTAAGGGAGATACTCTGGCCATAATTTACATTTTTTACCTCCCAGCATATATTCTGACTGAAAAACAAAAAAAAAACACCAAAAAAACCTCCAAAACCCACACCACTTTACTGCATTTGTATTCTAGATGCATGGGAAGTCTGACGCAACCACATAAAAAGCATATTTATTTGAAGCACTTCAATGTGTAGGGTTACACTTGTGCTGTATCTGGAGACTCTGAGGCATTGATAACACATGGTCAGCACTGAATTGGAGACAGAAGTGAAGTACTTTGCAGAAGTACAATTAACTTCAAATTATTTCAGAGAAGCTCTTGAACATTTCAGACTCTGTTGCTTCTACAGGGTTTAAGTAAAACGAGCCAGGTATTCCTTATTGGAACAGGCAGATGGTGTGAAGAGGAGGCAAAGACAGCTGAAGAGGGTAGCTAACTTCAAGCTCTTCTACAGTATTTATCAACCCTGATGTGCAAGCTAAGAACTAGTCTGTGGCAAATGAACAGCAATTTTGTGGTTGTACAGAAGACCTTAGTAAACTTGCTGGATCTAGATGAAAACACTGGGCAGTTACAGGCAAGGGGGCTGCGTGTATCTGTGCAGTATGCAGCTCATTCTTGCCACAGAAAACTGAACAACTTAATCTCTGTAACAACTTGGGAGCAGTATTCCCACATTTAACGTAAGAAAAAGCACAAAAGACAGCCAAAACAAAGAATGCCAGTCTCCTTGCTATATTATCTAGTTGCTTTTGCAGTTTCTCTCATCTTTGGACAAATGTGAGTGAAAATTCAGTGGATTTATTTTGATAATAAATTTAGAAAACCAAAGCATTTGGTCAAACATAAGGCAAACCTGATATTATCCTTTGCTCCAATTCTGGGCTAACTAATCTGATGGATGTCAAACTTGACCATTTTTCCCCCAAGGGATGGGTGTCATGGTTTAGGAATGGTACTCCGGAATTTAGTGTCCCACTGAAACTCCCAACCACAAGCCACTCCCTCACTTCCCCCTTCCCTTGTGGCAGGCTGGAGAGGAGAACTGGAGGCACAAAGGTAAAGATCTCAGGCTGAGATAACAACAATTTACTGGAAACAGCAATGAGATAAGAAAATGAACATTAACAGCACCAATATTAATAACAAAAACATATCAGAGAGAGGAGAGTGGGTCACAGCAAAACGCTCAGAACTGGAGTTACCCAACCACTGCCTCTGCCAGACCTTCCTGACTGGCAGGCAATCCCTTCTCCCTGGAGGAGTGTCCCTTTCCCCCAGGCCTGGCAAGGAGGCGAGGTGGTACAGAATAACCTCCTGTCCCAGCCATGCCCCCTCCTGCCTACTGCAGAAATGAACCCTGTCCTGGCAGAACCAGAACAATGGGGAAGCCAGGAAATGCAGAAGCAAAGAAGACCTCATGATCATGTATTTACAAACTTGTTGATAGTTCAGAAAGTCCGAAAAAACAGCTAGGATAGGGAAGTTCCACGAGTAAATCACATTCCACTTAATGTTTCATCCCTTAAGGACTTGTTGCCCTTCTCCCCTGATATATATAAAAAAGGAATGCTTACACAAATATAAGTGTCTCTCCTGCCATGTGTGTCTCAAATTATTTTTTTTAAAAATGGAAGACTGGGTTCTTTCATCTAGAAAAAAATGAACAAAAAAAGTAATTTAAAGAGTTACTAACCTTTTTCGTTGTGTGGATTTCTTTTTTCTGAAATAAAAGAAAAAGGAAATGACGGTCAAGAGAAATAATATTTTGAAATTTTCCCTCTGCTTCAGCACATTTGAATAAATAACCTGCCATACTAAAAGAGAAAAAAGAGGAACTATTTTTCACATCCTTTTTCTGGAGTGCCTGAAACAGTGAAAAACATCTTTTAACAATTTACTTGCCTAAAATCTTGCTACCTGTGGTGATTAAATTTTCAGAAACAGGAGTATATATCTTTCTATATCAATATGTAGCTAGAAACCCAGTATAGAAAACATGCTAAAAATATTTCAGTAACATCAGGGAAAAAAAAAGAAAAAAATAGAAAAACACTTTTATGTCGGAATGATGACACTGAGAGGTTTTGAGTTATGACTCTAACAGAACTGGTTATTTCAATACTACTTGTTGAAGGAACCATAGAAGATAGAGTAAATTTGTCTTTTTCCACAGTACCTTTATTCAAACCACTAGTAGCTCTTTAAGTCACTAAAACTCTTCCAAAGACTTACATCATTAAAATAAACAGGCTGCAAGTAACAGCCTTGAAAATTTAATCTTGAAAATTTAAAAACATAAGCTCTCCCACCCCCATCCTGCCAATCACACAAGGTCTCATCTTATAATTTTACAGCAGAGAAAAATTTACTTTATCAGCGGTAATGGCATTTCAGAAAAATTGCACAATAGAAGCCAAGAACTTTTCTTCTCATTAAAAAGAAACAAAATTGCAAACAAAGAAAGAGAAATCCAAACCAGTAAAACCACAAGAAAAGATGCTCTGCCTAATGCCTGGCCTGCTGGCTGTGAAGTGTTGGGTACTCTGCTAAACTCAGCAAATGAGGGGTGGGCTCTTTTGATGTCTCAGAATCAGAACACCTGCATTGCTGAGTATACAAACACAAGTACACATATTAGCACATTTACAGTGCTAATATGAACCTAACAGTCCTCCTGAGTCAAATCAAAGACTTGCTTGTGACTGTGGTCAGTAGGGAAAGAATACAAGAAATGACTTACATTTTTCTTCAATAAACACTTTCCAGAGACCCATGCCTTTGGAAAAACAGGCAGAGAAATACATTTTGCTGAACAACCTTTAAACAGTCCTTATTTCCCACATGTTTGTTTAATGAAGTGATGCTGAACCCAAGATCTCAAACCTAAGTCAAAATTCATTTTATAAAAAAAGCTAAAAAAGCTTTAAAGTTAAAAAGAAATGTTTAAAGTTAAAAAAAAACCCCTTTTAAAACTTTATCTGTTGCCGCATGGCAGTTAAAAATTACGAGCTATGATAGGACCTAAATTGCAATTAAAAGTAAGCTTACCATACTAAATAATACCAAAAAATTAATTCAGAAGGGCAAAGCTAGAAGCTGCTAACAGGAAAAGGTCAATAACAATTCATAAGATTTTACACAATAGCAATGACCTTATAATAAGAAAATAATATGAAGTAATTAGAACAGCCTACCGATGACTTACTGATCATTAAATGTTCAAGGGCTGCAAGTTAATGGAAATGGAACAAGGTGTTCTATACCAACTTCTTCTTTTAATTTTTTTATCCATTCTATATATCAGAGGTTATTATAAAATAAATCCTACAAAATTCCAAATTACAATTCAGACTTATGTGGTGTGGAAACCACATCATCTGTACAGGAGCTGTGCTGGCAACTGAGCCCTGTAGCTCAAGGATGTACCTAAATTCCATAAATTTCAAGAACAAGGTTTGATGGGTACATTTACACAAGGGGTTCTTGATTAGCAAATAAAGAAGTACCAAAGTGAGGAAAATCTGATTACATATACACACTGAAGGAAGAGAAAGCCATGCACAAATCCTAAGGGAGATGCCAACAATGTGGTTTCAATAATCTAAGGGAAACACAAAACCTTTTACTGCACTTACCAGCAAAGCATTTGGAACAGAGATTCATAGTCTTGCTGGACCTGGGGCAAAAAAATAAAAAAAAATAGAGCTAAAAAATTCATTATATTTCTAATCAATACAGGGAAGTTTTGGGGGGAATGAAGAAAGGGTACAGAGAAGGTAAAGAACTTAAATGGCTAGGAATCAAAGGTAAGTGGCTAGAAGTGGCTGAACTAGAGTATGGAAAGAGACTTTGTATGGTAATCTCTTTCCAAGAGTTTCTAAAATATGACTTCTACACAATTACCTCCTATATGAAAACAAACTTACTTTACCATTTAATGTATATGTTACACATTCATCATTCAAATCTTTGTATTGCAATGTGATAATAATGATAGACAGGAAGCACCAATACATTCCACTTGAATATTAGACTGCCCTTGGCAACAGCTCTGTAGTCCTGACAAATCCTGAGTACAATACAGCAACGGAGAGATTAAAGTATTGTACTTATAAAGACACGGACAGATGTGCACTTGGAAGTCTGGCTGGAATGGTTTAAGGAGTTATGACATCAAGCTGTTCATTACTACCCTCAGCTGCATGCAGCAGTAATTTAAAATAACCTGGCTGACTCTACACTGACATGGACTAGGATCCACAAAGGTGGCTCAGCTTTGAGGGCAGCAACCCTCAGCTGAGAGAAAAACAGCAGGAGAACATCAGCAATATCTTAAGCCTCCCGGATGCCTACAAAGTGCATATGAAATTATGCCACAGGTGTTCAATCCTCCAAAAATCAGTAGCCTCACAAAAAAAAAAAAACAAACCAAAAAAACCCAACCAAACAAATAATAATAATAATAATAATAATAATAATAATAATAATAATAATAATTTAAGCTTCTAAAACCTCTCTAGGGCTCCCACGAAAATACCCAAAGCAATACACTACGTTTCCCCCAGTTTACAAGAAGTTCTCTTCTAACATCACATCTCCTTTACAAAGTGACCTGGAGAATACTCTCAAAAGTTCTCTATGTTTTGAAGTATCTTCAGGTAAGAATGAACTGGTTTCTGTGCACACTGCCCATTATTTGATTTGTTCAGCATCCCTGAATCAACTCTGCCATTATTGACAGGCATTAACGCCATCCTGGGCAAGTCTGAAAGTACCTATTAACAGGCAAGGTTGTACCAAAATGGCCCATGCCCAGAAGACACCTTTTCCTCCCCAGGGCATCCTCCAGCTGGAACATATCATTTAGTCAAATGAGTTGCACCTTTCTCTCGAGAAAAATGCATACAAAGAAACAAGTGAGACTACCAAAACAGTTGTTTTCTATCTCCAACCAAACAGGAACGGAATTTTGAGAGATCTGTGTCTAACAACACATAAATGATAAAAAACGGCTTGCTACCTTGAGACAAAAAAATTGACAGTATTTTTCAAAGCAATTATATCACAAGTGAACACATATCAGAATGATAGATTCCCCTGCCCAAATTTGCACATGGTTATTTTGAATGACTTTCCAGTAATAAAGTAAATCCAGACTTGGTCAATCATATCTTGGTATCAGTCACATCAAAACATGACAGATGCTTTTCAATTCATGCACATCTGAAAGCTGGTTTACATCAGACTAAAAAGTTCTATAAGAACACGTATCACTGGAGATTTGAGACATAACCATTTGCCTGCTATAGCAAGAGCCACAGACATATGAAAGCTAGTTTTAAATGCAAACAGTATGTGCACAGGAGAAAAGTTAATTCCTAAGAAAAGAAAAGCAGAACTGCATTTGTAGCCATACATCAGATTGGTAGACACCCAAGGATTTAATGTGCTGACGGTCTGCACAGATTATCTACCTTTCAAGAGAACCACAATTAAAAACAGCATGGTGAGTCAACACCTACAGCATTAGTGTGCTGCAGTTCAGTACTCACTGCTTATGGGTTAGACCTTCTGGAGCAGCTCAATATGCCAGGCAGGACCTTCTCTGCAAAGCCATTAAACCCCAGAGGCAGCAAAGAAAAAGAAAGGCAAAGTTCAGCTGGTTCATACTGATGACATTGGAACGGGCAATGACAAATGCTTTCAGTGGTATAATCAACCATCTCAGCTGTTAAATATCAATCCAAAGACTCATATAATATTTACTTATCAGCACACCAACAATGGAAAACACAGATGCAAACACAGCATAGAGCTCTGTGAAAAAGAGAAAAAAGGCTGCCATGTACTTCTAACACACAAAACCCCATGAAATTCTCTCAAAGGACAGCACTATTGGACAAGTGACCTTGTAAAGTCAAGTAACACTGTTACAGTTTCAAGGATCACTTTCTCTTCGATCCTTGTATATGCCTTTTCAAGACATCCACGCCAGTCTGAAGCTGCTACTATGATGAGAATCTGAACCTTGAGAGGTTTTTTTATTAGTTTCTTTCACACAGTCACATATGTGAGAGCAGATACACCAACATTACACTAGAGCTAAGAAAACAGCAAAGACAGAGTAACAGCACTGATCAACAATCAGCTTCTTTGTGAAAATACAGTGTTTAATTAGAGAAAAAGTTTTATGAAGAAAATGCATTATGCAGTTTATGTACATCAAATTTAGTAGGTCACTGTCTGTCAAGTAAAATGTTTGACATCCACACTGCAAATCCCTCCTCTCATTGCTAGGATCTCCTCTTTTCAGCAGGCAAAGGTTCACTCGCCAGACTTAAAATTGAGCAAACCTGTATATTGCTGTTCTCTCACAAAGCACATGTTAACCACATCACTACTTTAAGTCTTTCTCAGTGACTCCAGAATTCACCAGAAGCTCACAGTGCCAGGAGGAACACAAAAATGTAAAATTTCTTTGTTCCCGACAACCTTCTCAAATATATCACACATCTGCAATATCTGTTATTTCTAGAGACAATTTTATTTGAAACACTCAAAGTTCTGAAATATCAGACATTCTTGATCACAACACAGCCCTCTGTTTCCACTTCACAGGAAAAAGACGGTTATGGATGACTTTTAGGGAAGGCAACACAATTCCTGTTTCTAGAAACACATAGCAAAATCATGACTCTAGTGGTGTAAGGCACAGCAAAGCTAGAATTCTAACTTAGTCCTGGCAATGAGAAATGCATGTTTTAGACTGCAAGTCTTTAGGCTGACACCCAACACTTCTACACCCTTCTGATGTAGCTGGCTTGGAATACACTTCTGAATCAGACATCAAACCATCATGGTTTTTAACTGCACATATTATGGTAATTCCTAGATTTCCCTCATGAAATGTCAGCTTCATGCTGAACAGATCCTAATCCAGAATGACTCACACTATACATTTTATATGTACAATATCCATAGAAAGTAATTTTTATACAGATAATTTATAATCACCACTTGTACATAATTTAAGATGGTATTCAGAAATTCAGAGATTCATATTTATAGATAAATCAAGTCAAATAGAATGACATTATTGCTGAGGCAGAATATATAGTTAAACCCTCTTTGAAGGTACTTCCATCTGTCAAAAAGAAACCATTTAACTTAAGTGTGACACAAAATTATTATGTAGATCGGAAGCCTCAAGGTGAAGCAAGCTCAGAAGGTCAAGTGGCAGACTAAGTTAAAGACAGAGCATACTTCAAGCCCAGAGGCTAAAGAACGATTGCATGCAACAGTTCTGCAGGGTTTGGTCTGAAAGAAGTGAGGGTATTAAAATTGCCTCTGCTGACAAAGGGGAAAAAAAATACTCCCTTAACAGCATGGCCATGAAAGCAGTAGCAATGACATAGCAACTCTGAAAGAGGAAGAAATTTACAGAAATGGGAAAACCTGGAAGTTCTAACACGTTTATACTTTAAGCAGAAAATTAATTGCATGGAAGAGTAAAAATAAAATGCACATTTGAGGGTCTCCAAACCATCATCCCTTACTTGTGCTGTTGTGCCTAGAACTCATCACAGCAAAGGGAACTATCTGAGCATTCAGACAGACGTGCACACAGACCACTACAAGGTCCCAACCTCAGAGATGCATATCTGCACCTCCAGTTAAGGTGCATAATGCAAACTGAGTGCCAGCAATGGGCATTAAATAGCTAAAATCACATACTTCAAATCCTATATGTGCTCATATTGTGTGTCACATTTGACATGTAACTAATTAGGAAAACTGAAGAGATTGCTTCCCTGATTCCATTTTCTTATGGTACTTCCATTACATTCTTATGAAGTGTGAAGTGGCCTTACCACCTGCTGCAAGACTTGATCTTATAAACTTAATTTTATGCTTATACAATTATCCTTTTATTCCCTGCCATTTTATAGTATATCATTGCAAGGTATCATCCAAATAAATGAACGTTCCACTCTGTCTTCACTGGAAACTTGGTTTTCCTTCCTCCTCTTCCAGTAAACGGAAGCCCAATTCTAGCCCTAAACCCCAAAGACACAACTGTTAAGATGCACAGCAGCTGATCAGAATGAACAGAATCAAAAGACAATCTCACACTGAAGATTAAAGAACAAGTTACATGTGGAAATTCTGTGCAGTCAAAGGGAGTTAAAAAGAAGTATACCAAAATTTGACTGATATCAAGATACTCGGTCTCCAAAAACAAACTTCTTCCAAGAAGCTTGGATAGGCGCACCTAATAAATAATGAAGGTTTTGGTAACAGAAACTTCCTTTTTCCAGCAGATGGTCAGGTGCTTCATAACTTCCCCATCCCATCTTTAAGACAAAAAACAAAAGGAGAGCAGAAAACTAAACCAAAAACTAGTACTAACTTTACACAAGTGCCAAAGGGCAATACAAACAGCTTGGTTTCACCTGTATTATCATGCCACCTAGACTTTTCAAGGTAATGGTGAACCAGTATTACTAGTGCAGATGCTCACCAATGACAAGAATTGTGCAGCTGCCTCAGAGTAAAAATTCTACTACCACATACAGGTATGTATTCTCAATGCTTGAAAAACAACACTAGAGTAATCATAATTCTTGAAATTAATTTTTGTATTTTGATGATGGAAGAATAAGGATTTTGGAGAAAAAAGGTTTTCATGTAGCACATGTGCGTAAGACATTTAACTGTAAAGATATTAAAACCACAGATGCTAATTAAGTATGACTATAAAATCCCAGGTTCTGAATTTTTATTGGAAACAAAGCCTTCCAGCGTATCTAGTAATGGTTTGTTACGATTCAGAAGTTGCTATGACTTGGTAGCAGGAAAATGTATCTACTTCAGTGTCCCAGTAATTGCACTGGTGATTAAATGCAGCATGTTAAACGCCTCTTGGTCCCCTTCCAGCACAGCAATTACAGTGGGATCACAGTGTCACTACACTGCAAATGTATCTCAGCCCCTGAATGATACCTGTCCAACACTGTCAGGGGCCCTATGTCTGAGAAAGATTAACATAGTATGAGTCATGTCATTAATTAGTTAAAAACACAAAGATACTCCCTATATGCTCAGTACATACTGTGTTATGCATTTTGAAACTTAGGACGACTATACACATGTTAAATCAATGCATTTATACTACTGTAGTTAATGATCTGTCACCATTTCCATTAGAAAGCAATTTTCAAAGCCTTAGACCTCTGCTAAGAATTCACTCTAAGCTGAATCCTGGCACACAGCAAAAGCAAAACCATAGCAGACACATTTACTTTCATCCAAATAAATTAGAAGGATTATTTATTATTAAAAGAAAATCGATCCAATTCTGTATTTCCCTGACACTTTTCATCATTCATTAGAGCACCTAACACTTCACCTTGTACAGGAGGGAGGTTAATTAGGCTGTGTTAATAAGATCCTCAGTTGTCCTTTGAAAGTTCTATATATCCTGTACACTAGCTTCTGAAAAAAGCCATTTTACTTTTCTAAATCAGAAGTCACCTCACTGATTTCATACATGCTGCATATTTGATATTTATAGGTCCTCTGTAATTCATGATCTTCTTAAGGGAATATAAGCAAGTTTTTTGGGGGCAGTTTAAACAATTATTGATCTTTTTAAACTGAGGTGGTTCAATTATTCTTCATAAATAATGCATGCCAAATTTCTTTCAAATAAAAGAGCAGAAGTGGAGCATGGCAAACACAGGTGGACCTACAGAGAACTTGGCAATGAAAAAGTCACATGCATTCAGAAACAGATGTTTAAGTGAACTAAGATCTGAAATTAAATATCCCACAAGTGCATTCAAAATCTTCTACTTCATCATCTGTTCTAGGCCTTTATGATCAGGGTTAAGAACTCTAGCTCAATTAGAAAAGTGTTATCAGTAACATTTTTTATGGTTACAGCTACTATAGGGAGTTGTGCTTTAAATGAGTATTCTGGCATTGGACTTCTCATTTTTACCACAAACAATTTAAATGTTGCTTATCATCTAAAGATTTTTAGTAAGCTGCTGAAAATGATGGATCAGTCAGTGAGCCACACATTCTTACCTCAATCTGAAACGAAATGGAGGGCAAACTTTATGAACATTACAGTGTACTAGTGCAATGCCCTTCTGGCAGCTTTCCACACTCAAAAGATATGCTGAGTGTGTAGCCCAATGAAGTAGCTGGATCCTAATTTATTATTTTTTCCAATGGGTACACTAAAGCATCTTTTTAAAATTCTATGACTGAAAGACTTTTTACGTTTTAAATACAAAAGTATTTAAAACATTAAAAGTCTTTCAGTCACAGAAAGACACTGAAGTGCTCAGATGACAATTAGTCTAGAAAAGAGCACAAACAGAAGTGGTAAGAAGGGAGAATGTGGAAAATACATAGTCAAGTAGCTGAGTCTTACAAAACACACAAAAACACCGATAGAGTTCTTCACTCAAAGCCTTCCCCAACAATTCTTAAAAGAGACTGCAAAAGAATCCAGTGCATTTAAACTAGCTAAGACAGGTTGTGAGAACTTCGATCTGATTCATCTGGGTTTCTAGCTGAACTTAGTGTTGTTGCCCTCCAGTCAAAGCTAAATGGTTCATACTCCCATGAATACACAACTGAACACTTTAAAAATACAATCTCAGCAGCAAAATCATATACCAAACATTCCTCTGATAACTCTTCAAAATCTTTTTCAAGAAGATGTGTAGCCTACTACTTAAACGACAATTAAAAGGTTGGAATTCTAAGAGTTGAAGAGGCCTTTAGTGAAGTAGGAATAAAACTTTAAAGTTGCAATCTACCCACCCTCCACCAATTCCTCAAGGATATTCTTTTGCTGTATATTGCAGGTAATAACTGACACTCCCCTATGACAACACAATCATCCTCCTGAGATTTACAATATGAGATTGTCTTTTTCTTCAGATCAGACACTCCAATAAATGCTCTGCTGATAAGCACCACCCAAAAATCAATTCCAGTTCTGTTATTCCTTTTACCACATGATCAGTAAAGAGATACTAAATAGTAAAACACACTTAGAAAAAAAAATGCAGCTGAAAGAAACCTCAAGAAAGAAAACATTTTGTCCCTGGACTTAAAGGTATGGGTAATTACATATCAAACCTTGCCAGGAAACCCTCCTAAAATACTTCCTGACCTGAACTGCCAGATTTAGCATAGAAAGCAGGAAAACATTTGATTCTTGCTGATTTTAAGCCCAGTGTGTCTCTCCTCGATGCAAATGCATAGAGAAGCATTATTTTTTATTTAATCAAAGTTCTTTTTCTATGGCACAAGTATACTTAAAAATGCCTGCCATTATGATGGCTTAGAATGGTTAGAACTTTTCAATTCTTGATGAGGGGAAAAGGGAACAGCTTTGCAAAGTATTTCTAAGACTGCAGGGTTTATGTCAAGTAACATTTAAAAGGACAAGGTATGTAAACTGATTTAAAAATGCTGTTGTAGCATTAGTATTAATAAATCCCACAAAGTCTGGTATCAATACTGCGCCATGTGTATCCTCTCAAAAGCTAGCAGAACACCATAATTATAAAACAAACTACTTTGCTGCAGAGCTCTACATTTTGTGTCTAGTAAGTCAAACGTTAATCAAGCAGAAAGGAGTTTCAAGTGTTGACCATCTCAAACATGGAGAGAGAAAGCACTTGAAGGTGCACTCCATGCAAAAGATCTGACAGGATGAGTTAGAATCCCAATTATTATTTTGACTATTCATTTCTATGAGTTAAAAAGCACAGGAAGCTAGATTCAGAAATAAAGCAGCCAAAACCAAGAGCAGAAAGAGTATCCCTTGGACAAAGCAAGAAAGCATTACTATTCTGAGATGGGTAAGGAGCTATGTCCTATTAGTAACAAGCAGGTTGTCCAGCAGGATTTCTCACCTGCCTAGACAACCCCAAAAAGCAGCAATACTTTGTGAATGAGAGACAAACTCCCTTTAATGGTTCCCTGCACTCCTTGGTTATCAAACCCTTCTGGAACTGCACACCATGGTAGAATTGTGACACTTGAAAAGCAGCTGAAGAATTCTGACAAGGTGCCTGCAATCCTATCTTATTACATTGTTCATAAACACATCTGAAAGAAGGTACCAGTATGGAAGAAAGCAGGCATTTTTCCTCCTCCCCATTTCAAACAGGTTTCAGGAGTTCCCCAAAGTTTAGCTGGATATTCACCACGGGAAATTCACTTTCTTCCACCCTAGCATGCCTTATATCCAACTGTACAGTCAAGAAGCAGTGGGGCTCTTACCCTAGTCACTGCTGTCTCTTATACCTGACAGACTACACACACACATTTTCAGTTCTCAGTGAAAATGCAGCTATGTCTCATGATCTAGAAAACTACAGTACTTCAGCTCCTCCTCAGGAATTTAAATTGTATTAAGATTATGCCTACACTAGGAGCAATCTGCCAGGTAATTAAACAAAACATTCCTGGAAGCAGATGTACCTACACTGTCAGAAAACAATTCCGCCCTGCTGTTACAATAGCAGAAAAGTAAGACAAAGTAGGGAAAAAAATCACATAAAAAGTCACTTTTAAAATTGGGGTAAACCACCCAAGACTATCTTACTCTTAGCAAAAGCAGTTTTACATGTTCATCTTGGTCACCCCAAAATTTTGGTCAATGTCCTAATAGCTCTCAGGTGGACACCTGTCCCTGACTTTGTATGTATCAGGTAATGAACAGAGGCTCCTACCCTCAAAAGAACCATCCCAGAGCGAAGAAACAGAGTGTAACTCTCTTGCTATACTGCAGAAATGTTATGAACTAATGTTTCCACCAACACATGACACAAAGTCTTGGCTCAGAACAACTGTTTGGATGTTTAACCTTGAGAAGAGATATCCTCTCAAAAGTAACTTTGGAGTTTTCTAACAGTTCAGCATAATTCCAACCAGTACAGCATTTCTAACCAGCACAGAACTGCTTATAAATAATTCCTTCACAACGTTTCTGTGTTAAACATTCAACTTCTAAAGTGCCTAAAAAAGACTAAAACTGGTAAAATTTAGAACAACGAAGAGTTAAGGAACAAACCAACACAAACATGTTTGGTAACACCACTTCAAAAAGCAAACAAGCCCTCAAAAAACCTCCAAAACACTATAAGCAAGACTTAGGCTGATAATAACAAAGAGTTCTACAAAGCAAGACATGAATCTGAACATAGAAAAAGGTGCAATTTTTTCTTTCCCACATGTGCACCCAGGCACAAACACAGGTAAAGAAATACATCAGCAGCAGCTATACACTATTAGTTACATAGCTACACTATTAGCTCAGTGCAACATGACATTTGATAGGCTGGGACCTACAGCTCCTTTGGTAGCTCATATAAAGCACCATCCTCTTTTCAGCAGTGTTCAGTACGAAACTGCCTTTTAAGACACATGGAAGCTGGCCATGGGAACTGTCTTCAGCCCCAAGACCATTCATACTGTATGAAACATCCCAAATCAGTCCATTCAAAAACAAATCCCAAAGAGAGGGATGTAGGAAATCTGCACAATTAAAAAATCCAACATGAAATTGAAGTACTTGAAAGACTGAGTAGTTTTTTTAGGGGGAAAGGGAACTTTTTTTTTCTTTGTTTGGCTGGTTTTGAGATTTTCTTAAGCTGTGATTAAAACATTAAACATGAAAGATATTTTAATATCTGAAAATCTCAACTCCTCCCTACATCTTCAACACAATTTCCAAGACCTGAGCTTGACCCAGGGAATGCTGCTCAATGCCATTCTCTTTTTTCAAGTAAGGGATTTTTGAAAGTTAATGAGTTAACAGTGTGGTAGAGTTCAGTAACTAAACTGCAAGTAAATGTGCTCTTTCCCTCAAATCCTAGGATTCATGTGCCCAGAAGGAACAGCTGCCTTAACTCTACTTTATGCAGCTATGTTATTTGAAAACTCTTCTCAATTTTACTTAGGGTAGAAAAACGCTTAAAATAAATTTAACTGGGCTAAAGAACTACATATTAAAAAATAGATTGTAATAAACATCCTGAGCCCAAAGGACTTGAGCCATAATGTCTAGAATCTGTGGTAGATAAACAGGAAACAACTTTAAAATAATGTAATGCATCACAGTGTCCATGTCTTCCATTTTCCAGCATTCTGAATGCAAATGCATCATCTCCAAGAGCAATTACAATAGAAATTAGTACTCCAAGGTTTTTTTGGAAAAAGCATCTTAAATACCCCACTACAATTCTAGATGGAGAAAAAAAGTTATTTCCTAAATGCAAATTTTAAACCTGCCTATCACTGATATAATAGCAAATATTAAATTATTATTATAGTAAATCTTCTCATTACTTACAGTTAGCTATTAGGTCTGGCTGCTGGTCTTTCTGTAATTGCAGTCATACAATTTGGTTCTACTACAGAAGACCTAAGTTTACTAAGTTACTGTAGTAAAGCTTTTTAAAACATGGATTAAGAGCACCCTATGCATTCTTTTAGTAGACAGTATTCCAGTCTTCGCTATTTTCTTTTATTACATGCTAATTCAAGTTAACATGCACCTGACTCACTGAATAAAACTGACATACTACTAGTGTATATTTATTACTTTCTTCCACAGAGAAAATAGAAATTGTCAAACAAACACCTGATACAAGAAGCTGATAACCTCTTAAGTGAAAGTTCACTGCATAAACGTTTGCATGTTTAATTTTCTCTGTAAATAATCAAACAAAAAGATACAATTAAATAAAAGTATTTTGAGTCTTGATACGCAAATGTCAATAATTATACAGATGCTTTTCCTTTTTTCTCTTAAATAGACCAATATCTTTCCATTCTCTTTTGCAGCTATATGGTCACTACTACTGTCATGGCATTGATCAGAAGTCAACAGCATGAAGTATTTTCCATAAGAACTGAAACAGAATGAGCACAGTAGACAAAAAACCACCCAGCCAGCATCAGTGCTGAATTGGATCTATCAGACCAGCGTCATGATGTCCTAATGGAACACTGGCACTTTTATGCTAGATTATTCTGAGTTTCTTATTTTTGCATCTTTCAACTCTCTATACCTTTTCAAAATATTACATAAAATTACATTTCTCAAAATTCTAAAAGGAAGCAACAGCAATTTGTTTCCACATATTCAGATTTGGTAATTAATACAGCCACCCCAATAAAACACTACTATTCAAAATATCCAAGTGCTGGGGATCTTGTCTGAGTCCTCAATTGTTTTGTTTCTGACTGTGACCAAGAACCGTTCTCTCTGCCATCTTCAACTGCAGCATGCCTGAAAATCAACCCCTTATATTCCAGTATGAGCATCTGTAACCACAGAAGTAGAGAAAGGATCAAGGAAAAGAACAGATTCACAGATACATTTAAAGTACCTTTCTCCATACAGCCTGTCACGTCAGGTTTAACAGACTCACTGTTTGAAATTTTAACTAACACTCATCACTGTAAATGCTGCTGCTGTTATCCCCAACACAGAACAAATCATTCTTATGCTGTCAATCAGCACTGCTCACAATCTACTACAGGCATATTCCAATCACTTATGTATGGGCTAACTTCAGCTACCACCCATCATACCTGGGGACTCCTAGGATTTGTTAACTTGGAACCAGAGGCATGAACATCAAACTCCGTTATTTACTTGGTTACTACCTGAGAAGACAGACAGATCTACAACAATACTCTCTAATCAGCAGTTTAATCTTTATTTTCTTAAAGGTATTAAGAAAATAAAGTGCAAAAGAATTAATGCAGGTGTTGTGATATGTATGCAACTACAGCCAACTTTGAAAACACCTTGTAAATATAATTCTTAAAATCACTTATTTTCCTGAGAGATGTTTATGGTATAAGCTTGGTATGCATTAAATCAAAAGCACTTCTAAGAAAGACCAGCTGTGTCCCAGAGTGTTCACTAATACAGGAGGTTATTTAATAGTAAATATTCCACCTGTTTTTTCTTGAGCACATCCTCTGAAGAACTGGCAAATTGTTCCAGTGTATCTAATTGACCTACTAAGGGAAAGCGGACCAGACTCCAAATCTCAGTTTAGTTCTTCACTTAAAAAGTCTGGAGAACTTTAAAAAAATTAAAAATTATTATTAATATCAGATATGGCAATACAAAAGCAGCAAAGGAAGTTGGAGAGAGACTGCTCATCTTTTATTAGATGGTGTTCACTTCCCCTTAGCCTTCACACATAACCAAAGTCAGAAAATTAAATTTACTGTTTATTCAACAAAAAAATGTTAACGACTCAATGCACTTTCAAATATACCTCTGGTCTAACATCCACAGGTTATACCTAGCACCCTTAAAATAATGTGGCATCACAGAAAAGTACCCACACAGGCAGGGGTTAACACAGTGCCTGTCTGCTGTGTTAACAAAATCCATACTCTGGGTCTCTGCTAGTTTGCACTGAACATTTATAATTCTCTAGGTACTCTAACATCTGTGAAACATTTTACAACACAAACTATCAGCACACATGGGTTTCTGCTGTTGTAAACACTGAATCAGCTGAACTACCAGAAACACTAAAAAGAATTTAATGTATAAAGGAAACATATTACAGAAGCAGGCTACCACACTCCAATACCAATGGGTGAGGCACAACAGGACTTACAGCAAGTTCCCAAGATCATCCCTCAGCTGTACAAAATCCAAGTTAAATCATAACCTGCTTACACCTGCATTGCAAGGCTGCAGTGACTGCTATTTGTGGTGGGCACTACTATATGATAATTTAGACTGCAAATAAATCCATAGGGTAGAAATACCACTCATCAAAATTAGCATTCAGTAATCAAATACATTTATTGATGCGGTAGTCTTTTGTGTTATTAGAAGGGGAAATGCTGAATACTGTATTAAATGAAATGGGACAAATATTACTACTTAGTATATTACAGGATCCAGTATCACGTAAGCAAAACAACCCAGAAGACTCACCCAGTACAGAAAAGAAAATACAAGCAATTACACAAGCTTGTATCTGTTTGCTCCCTTTTTACACTATATTACAAGAATCCTGGTCTATTTTTTCCAGCTTTTTTTTCAGCACAATAAAACTAGCAAATCAGAAGGTGAGAGAATGAACACAATGGAAAGTATTATTACCAAGGAAAGAATCTATAAAAACAAATATGAATATTTACTATATTTAAATAGAATGAGAGTCATTCACAAAATGCTTGAGCAATGCCAAAGTGAATAAAATTGTAATTTCAACTCACTTCCTGCTCCCTCAGTAAAGGTCTGCAGGAACTCCCACTTCTGCTCTTGAGATTTTAGTAACTTCAGCAGAAGCAAAGAAGTAGTTTGACAGGCCCACCAGTTCTACTGAAAAATTTCAGTGTTTAAGAGTCTCTATAAAGGTTAGAACAACAACAGAACAAAAGCGAGACACTTTCTTTCAGTAGTCCCTTTTTAAAAAGGTAGAGTGGCTTAGTATTTTTAAATGATTGGGGCTTCAGACTCCAGAATTTTATTCTCCAAATTTCATTTGCAAGTCATCTGAGAATTGTAATTATTGGACTTTCTAAACATTGATAAAGCTTTTGCTTTTCTATGCATCACAAACGGAATTTTGTCTCCTTATATCCTAAAGTTTAATAAAAGGTAACACAGCTTCTTTGCTAAAGTCAGCCACAATAGATTAAATGTTCAATTTAGTAAGAAAGCACTAAGGTGCATGGCTTCAATATAAGTGAGATACAAAGATATAGAGAAATATATATACACGTCACAGAATAGTCTGAGTTGGAAGGGAACCACAAGGATTACCAAGTCCAACTAATGTCCCACACAGGAATGGAACACACAACCCCAGCACTACTGCCACCATGCTCCAACCAAGATAGAAATATACATCTATAGATAGAGAGATAAAAAAATATATATGTATATTTGTATTAGTATACTGTTAATGTTGTCAGTTTATGGCTTGTGAAATGTGCTGTCTGGAAACCTGAAAGTGGCTAGAAATCATATGCTCAAGCAGTCATCTCCTGGCTTTCCTGATGTAGGAGTACAAAGCAATAAAAAGATGTATTGCTTAAAAGCCATTTTCTCTAGACAACTTTCTAAATACACATTAAACCCTCACACTTGAAATAAAATGCCTTAAAACTATGAAACAATGTTTTTCCCTGATACAATACTGGAAAAATGGAGGGAAAAAACCTCAACAAAAATCCACAAATCCTCCCAAATTTTCTTATTATTTGTGAATCAGTGACCAACATTTTCCTAAAGCTTTGAGATGCAAATACAATTCTAGCTTACATTTAACTAAATCACCTTTCATAGTTTTCATAGTTTACCCACCAGCCAACAGCAAACACCACTCTAAGTAGTTTCAGAGGAATAAAAGTTATATTCAGTTTTGTATTTTTGCTACTGTGCAAGAGAACCATAACTACACTGCAGGTTTCATTTTTCCTTTTAACACCTATACTAAAACTGGTCACACAATGTGGGCAAGGTTTGTTCCTGTAATACAGCGTGAACATTTCATCCCAGAGCACAAGGGCCAGAAGCCTCCTCAATAATAGTGACAAAATGGTCCAAAGGAAAAAAAAAAAAGTTTTTGAACTCCCTGCTTCTTACCTCTCAGCTGCCAATGGGGCAGACTGTCATATCTGTCTCTCCTTGTTCTGCTTTTTGTTCCCTAAAGGTAAGCGTCTTATTTTGAATCACACTTTCAATTGAAAAGAAGTATTACATCTATGGTTTTAAAAAAAATCCTGTGAATGGGAATACTCAGTTGAATACTCTGGTCTTCACTCTTCAGTGAAGATTCCCTGATGTACAAAGCAATGCACTTATATATCAGGCCCAAAGGTTTTGAAAAATTTTATCTTACATTATACAGCTGCGCATCAGTGATTGCACCTGTACTTCTGGCATTTATAGCATAATAAGAAAAAAAGTTGTATGATTTGATAGAAGTGTCTCAAATAATTCAAAGGCTGCTTAGGGGAAGGCAGAACTCCAAAAACATTAGCCTTCCCCATAAAAGCTGTCTTGTATGAAAGTTCTACATTCTGTTGATACCATACGTAATTACAAAAGCAGAATTTGTGTGGATGGAGTAATGCATTTTTTTTTTCCACTCCTGACTCATCTTCCAAGTTACTGAGGCTTTTGAAATTGTACTGAATCAAGCATCACACCCTGGAACGTCAGAGCTTACAGCTTGTCTGGGCTCATGGACTATTTCTTATCCAGTGCGGGTATCCACACCTCACTGAAACTAGAGGGGCTTTTTTGGGTGCATTTATTATGGAAAACACTGTTGGTAAAGGCAAAACTATTCCAAATACCTTTTAAATTCACAGGATTGAATGTTAAACATGCATACTCATGACAGCTATTGTCCCTGCCTCCTCTCCTCTGAATTTAACAAGGAAGTATGGGAATTTGAAAACCTGCTGATTCAAGATACCCAAACTTAAGTGTACTTTAAACACCTTTTTTTCTATTACCATCATCTAAATTATTCCCCTCACACCAGTCAATGTGTTCAGTAATCCTGTCTTGCCCCCTACTTCAAACAATTTATTTGATCACCTTGTTCAAGAAAAATCCTATTGCTACCAGCGCTGCCAGATTCCATGAGATACTTAAACACATTGCACAATGAGGCTGCAGAGAAACTCATATAGGAGTTAAAATGCAACAGAATGAACCCACTACACTTAGGATTTCCAAATTTTTCCCTCTAACTTGTAGACCATTTTGCAAGCTGTAAACATACTCACTGCAACAACATTTTGCAAAGAAAAATTACTGTATCTTCTTGAAGCACAACAAATACCTGAAGGAATTTCCAAATCAAAACTCAAAGTAAGTCAAATGATGCAAATATTTGGTATACTACTACAGGATCTGTTAAATAAAACAGTCATAAATGGAATGTGAACACAAAGCTGACAAAGTATTTCTTCCAAAACAGCTTATGATCAGAAACAAGGTTACTGTGGAGTGATGCATCTTACTAATGGGGAAAACATTTATATTTTTGTACACACACAAGATGATCTCTGCCAGTAATTAAACATATAAAAGAGTAACCAGTAAGAAGTGAAAAAACCAAAGCCTGCCTTATGAAATTATTCAATAATTATAGTGAAACTACAATGAAAACAACTGCACTCCTGTCCACAGCCATAGAAAAACATTTCATATGGATATTCAAAAATATTAATGTCACCATGTATTTATTACTTATTTTCAGATGTGTAAACCAGGGACAGAACCACAGTTATCTTATCTCATGACATTCCTTTAAAATGTTCTGAATTTTTAGTACAAGACTAAACGTGAACTACAGATTGCATATACAACAGTTTTTGCTCTGTTGTATTGCCAGTTGGGGAAAAGATTAAAATGTAAAACTGTATTATTTATTGCAACATGTAACTCCTTTCAGAGTTGTTAAAAGCTGGTTCAATATAAACATATACATGTTTTCTAAAAGAAATGGACACACAACTACATTTTAAATGCACTTAGGTCAAGTCATACATAAGTCTATCCAATGCTGCCTCTGTCCCTGAAGTAAATCACCCCACTAAGACATTCACCACTGTTCTGCCTCTGCATTCAGTCCTACAAACCTACAATCACTGTTTCATTGAATTACCTAAGTATGGATGGTAATGTAACGTTTTCAAAGGCCCCTGAGTGTCAAGGGGGTTTATCACACAAGTCATTTAAATGCTTTGAAAACATTTACTATATTTAGATTTTCAGTGCTATGAGAACAGTGCGTAAAAACTATGTTTGCTTTGTTACTCATGAAAGGTAATGAGTTTTTTTGGTTTTAACCCAATCATGCTATTTTCAAGGCATCTCTAACCAGACAAAAGGCACTCCCAGGAAATCATCCAAAACTCATGTTGCACAAGAAAAAAAAATATAACAGACTCTATGATTCTGTATCAGTATTCAGTTGTGTTTACACCAGTCTTAAACTTTTCAACATTTGAAAGTGTACAAAAACAACCTCAGCAAGAGAAAACACAGAAGACGAGACTGTAATACTCCCTAGAATAAAAATACCTATTTATTCATGATTTCTATCAATTTAAAGCAGTATTTTTCCATTTTCATGCTCCAAGGTGCAGTGAGAAATTTTAGCTGTTTTTCAATCTTACACATTTCAGCATGATCTTAACTCCTCTTAATGACATAAGAGAGGGAAAATAAAGCTTGAGATTCTTCTTACTGTCATCTCCCAAAGATGCAGTTTGATAATACCCATCGACTGCAACAAAAAGTTGTTCTGTGCTTCCTCTGAAATTGAGCTCAAATGACTCCTCACAGGTTGTACAGTGTGCAAGTAACCCTGCCCTCTGCTCTTACCCAGTCACCATGCAAATCTTGCTCCTGTAAGTAGCAAATTATATACCCAGTAGAGATAATTCAGCATTCCTCACACACACCTTCCATTCACGAATCTCCCTTTATGTTTGCAGTAGGATTACAAATAATTTGGTTTTCAATCTCCTCTGCATTTTTCCCAACTTTATACTTTTGTAGCTGAGCTCATTTGTATCTCTACTAGACGCAGGTATTTCCTGGTCTATGTTGTATCACATTTCTTTTATGTGCTTTGGAAAGCAATTCCATTTTAGGATTTTGAACTACTCTAGCGCAGAACACACTGATTTTTTAACAGTTGACAATTCTGCATAATGTCAACTTGACAAATTATTTTCCAGTTTAGGGAACTCTTTGTGTCCCTAAAGTACAAATAAATATTTTCATATGATTGGTGTTTCAAGTTTAGGTTTAGTAGAATTGAAATACTAATGAAAAACGTATTTATCTTACATTTCAGTCTCTCTGTGGCAGCCCTGAAAAGCAGGATGTACATGGCTATCACTTGGAAATTGTAACAAATCACATAAAGCTCAAAGAAAAAAGTAGCAGCTTTTCTTTTTTGAAAAACCCAGTATTTCCTATTTAACTTCTTAGCAATGCAGCAGTACAAGAAACTGTTATACAAGAATCTGCCAAAACATAAACAAAACCTGCTAATCTCATTTCCTCTCAGCACCTAACTAATGAGAAACGCAACTAAGTAAACACTATGCATGCTAAATCACAGGGGGTTTAGTTAAGTGTTTAGGTCAATCATCAAATGTGCAATCAACAGCAGTAAGTCTTGTTTGGAAACAACTTTGACATAGCCAAATCTGTGGAGCTAATCAGTGACCCACGAATCTAAACTCCCAAATTTAAAGAGACTGTTCTACATCAGGCCATTTTTGCATTTTAAACATGTAAGTTCTGTTAATTCACACAATTAATTGAAGAGAAGTACTTCAAAACTACACAAAGCCCATCAGAGCCTCTTTTAAGTAAATAATCAGGATCTCTCAAACCTTACCCTCCGATGTCCTACTGACTCTGTCAAGATCTAAAGCAAAATTGTAAAAAGCATTAGTGCTTACCATTCTGTAATGTGTTTCTTGCTGTCCTAATTCAATTGCACATAAGCAGTGAGGCTTTATCTAAAGAGTTTTAAGTAGTATGTGGAGAAGTTTGCAATGTCTACATAATAAGATAGATCACACTTTGTGACTAGCCACTTGACATTTTCCTTATAAATTTATAACTAAAGCCTTTATGCAAGTGCAGCAGAACTAAAATTTAATGGCTGGAGGACAGACAGAACAAGGTCACCTAAAACTATTATATTTTTTTCTTGACAAAAAAAAAAAATTACCTAGGTTTTTCTTTTGTAATTCGAGAACTTAGAAGAAAAGGTTACAAGGGAATTAAAGGAATAATCAAAATGTGAATATGCTTTAGCCTCCCCCCTTCCTATCTCCTTTAAAGTTTTGGCAGCCTAAATTTATTCTCAAGTGTAGATGTTTGTGGACAATCTTCCTCACATGGTGCCCTGAAGCTGAGTCAGGAGCTCTTATTTCACTGCTGTTCAGGTGAAAGCCACCTAAGACCACAGCTACTACAGAAGGCAGTGTGGACCAGCTGTAGGGGCAGCTCACTCATCTCCACTAAGTTTGCACAGGTCATGTCTCCATGGGAAGTGGAGGAAATGAGCTGCTGCATGTGCCCTTCAGTGGCTGACAGGTCAGGGAACAGCACTTTCTAGGAAGGGAGTCAGTCAGATGTGAAGATGAGACCCCATACGTAATGCACTGTGCCTTTCTCCTATTGCACACAGCACACTTTCCACGTCTCAGGCAACTGCATTTCAATTACCAGGGTAAAAAGAATTCAGAATACACATTTTGCTTTAAAGTTCAAGGGTTTTAAACATCTAGTGAAAAAAAAATCCTTCATCCTATATCTTCATCCCATGACAGGAGAAGGAAACCTTTACGCAGGGTGATATTTTGGCTTTTCCATCTTCAGATTAATGTAAACTGTAATCTTCACAGCTGTCATTTTCACAAGGTAGCTTTTACTATTTCCTAAGTGCTCAAAGTAGACAGCCTGGAATTATTTACATGAACAAAAACAAGGGCATCACAGCATTCACAGAAACCATTATTAGTCTCACCATTCTCCTATTTTAGAATAACACGGAGAAAGTGTGGGAACAAGCCTCAACTTCTTATTTTCCTCTGATAATGGAGACTGAGGGAATAAATCACAATCAGTACATTTATTTCATCCAACTCCGACAGCGGGAAATCAGGGCCAAGTTAAATATTTTATTCTCATGCATGCAAACAGCAAAGGCTCTTTGGTTAGAGCAGCTTTTTATGCATCTCTGAAGGCAATCTCAGCAAAGGCGCGGTAAGCAAGCAGAGCGATCATTAACAGCAAGGAACACAAATGAGCCCCGAAACCTTACCTCATCCTGAACTCTCGTCCAAGCTATGTGTAACCTCCTCAGTACACAAGAAGAACAAGCAGGTTTTAACCACCTAACCACTGTGCCAGGCTGCAGCTGCAAACTGCAGCTCTACTGCTTCATTAACTACGTCAAATTAATGCTGAATCCTGAACAGAAGCAGGAGTTAAAATGAGTTTTAAAAATTAGGCAGAAGCAGTATCAGCCCATAATTCTTCAATCATCTCTAGTCTTCAAGCAAAATAAAAAAGAAAACCTGGTATTTCCATGATTCTGCCTAACTTTAGGCTTATAATCATAAACCTGTGCACCTTCTTCAGCTGCATCCTTTACACATGGAAGGCCCCTTATGAAAGGAGCCCACAGAATCTTTTGTCATTCTCCATTTACACTAATGCATGACAGAAGTCTGGGAAATTTAGTGACATGTAACAGAACTAAAAAAAAAAAAGGTGTCTTCAGCTATTAAACTAATGAACAGCAAGCATGTGAATTACTAATTTCATGTACATTGTTTTCTTGCCCTCTTACTTCCCAAAACATTTACCCAACATCTGACCCTGTGCAAACAGTAGATTGGCAGACAACAATTTTGGATTTTCAGCTAAGCATCATTTTTCTCCAGTCAATTCATATAGATGATTTTGCTCTGTTTTGGGAAAGTAAAATACTACCTATACCCACTCAAAGAAAATGTTTACACTTGCCTACTTCAACTAGACTCAAAGCAGATTTCAACACATCTCTAACTTTTTCTAGATGGTACAAATTGAATAGTTTGATCTTTTGTGGTAAGGAGAATACCACATTTAGTGTTTGCTACATATCATGCCAGAAATAGAGGTTTCTGAACAACATACACATGAAAACAGCTGAAAAAAATACAGAAACATTAAATCAGGCCACCTGTCCGGGGTGGTAGAACACATTTGTTTTTCATATCATTGCTGCAACCATGATGACCTAAGGGTATGGGCAAAACTGATTCTGGGAATAGAGGTAATATCTAGGTATATACTTAGAAAAAGTACATTAACTTTCCCATACACTGAAGAAATGCTTGTGCCTCCAAAAGCTGGTCCACTTTTTCCAAATTAAGTAGTCAGCTGTGCTACTAAAAATGTAACACTTACCTTCAGAATTTGTCCTGCAGAATGATGAGGGACAAGAAAACTAAGCCGAAGAAAGTTAAGCACCACTGATTAATCAGCTAATAATCCCAAGATGAGAATCATGCTCACCATTTCCCATGCCCTCTTCTGTAACTGCCTTCATGGACACCCAAGGAACACAAGCTTCCATTTGTGTCATCGTTTTACTATGTAACCTTACAACAACTATAAATCTATTTAGACCATAAACTGATTTAAATACTCATTGGTTGTTTAGCAGCCTTAAATAATCCTCAGAAAATAATAATTAAAAAAAAAAAGGACATTTCTTCTTTATACAAGTTTGCAAAAAAACACCTTGCTAGCAGAAGTCAGAAATCCACTCTAAAGCAGCAAACTAAAATAAGAAGGATGAAAAGACTGCTAATAAGAAAGCAGCTACATCACTGTCTGTCTCAATGGCATCGAGGAGTGTGATGTAAACTTGATCTGAAAGGGGGGACAAAAACACAGAAAGCAACCAAAAAGAAAAAAAAAAACACAACAATCTCTGAAATCTGCAAACTTAAGTTTCTCGAAGCATTTGTCTAGTTCTTTTTACTTTGGGATTCCAATTACAGCAGTTTCAACACCAACCAGTACTTTCTGTTATCTGAATTTTGGCTGTGCTTCAGCTCAGGCAACTGAATTTTAAACTGTAATGCTGGAGTTCTTGTTATACCACTGAGTGATGTCATTTTCAGTATAATATAATGTATCAATTTGCTATATAATAATATACATCACTGTAATACACATTACTGTGATTTTGTTTTTACCTTCTGAATCTCTCTTTGCAAGTCACTTGAGCAGAGCAGGAAGTGTTAATTATTCACCAGAAAGATTTCTGGTCTTTCCTGAATTAGTCACACAAGAACTTTAATAGTCAAAGGAGAGACTGCATCACAGAATAATGGATAATAATGGGGTCCTATCTTCATCAAGAGAGTGCTGCAAAACCACCTGAGACTTGCAGATGTGTAATGCAGGCAGTTCTTGCTCTTCTAATTGCATAGCAACTCCTCTGATTGAAAGAGATTTCCTCCACCCACCACAAACACTTCCTTCTAGATGAACCACTGGGAAACAACATGTCAATGGGGCAATACTGTCCTATAGCAAGTTCTGATTTAAAAAAACCACCTGTTTCTAAATGAAAATACTCCTTGCTCCTAAATACTCTTTGCTGCAACATCTCTCATTCAAGGCTCCTAAAGCACTGTGGCATTGAATGAAGAGGGATATATGATTCAAAAATGGAAACAGAGGGAGTTCATACAGAGAAAAACATGGACTGACTGTCACACAGTGTATCAGCAGCAGAAATAGCAATAAATCCTTTCCAAACTTAAATGTCAAGAAGGGGACTTTTATTAAAAAAGGAACATCCTACTACCCATATCTTTATGGGTTTATAGTCTCTAAAGTCTTGTAATAAACAGAAGTGTTAGAAAAAAAATCAGCATTAGAGCACAACATCTAAAGCAATACCCAAGAGAAAGTTAAAAAGGAAGACATGCAGTGTCCAAAATAAAACTGCTAATAAACTACAGTCAAAATAAGAGAAGAATATATAGTGACATTCAACACTACATCCAGAGGCATTCTAATATCTAAGTTGGCTGTTGGATTCTAGAAAAGAACTATACTCCAAAATAGATATGCTAGGAGTATTACAAACACTTCGTGTATTTGACAAAGCCAGGAGTTAACAAGCAGCAGAGTTAGTCCACTTTCCTAAATAAAAGGAGTCAACCTGCTCCACCTTAATTATTATTTCCAAGGCAAGTTTAATTTCAATTATTTTGCCAAGAAGTACTAATCACTGTGTCAATGACAAGAAAAAATATATTTGAAGTGAGCAAATATCATTGCTAATTGCTTTCTTTCAAAAATTCAAAAATGAGTCAGCACCTAGGGAAGGTACTGAATATATATGGAGTAATCCTAAAAGCCCTTTATTTATGGCAAAAATGATGGTTCATCCACATATCTATGTAAAAAAAATTTAAAACCCCAGTATTTCAGCCTCTTCAAAGAATTTTAAATGTATCTTAAATTTTGTAAAATTCTGAGCATTTTAAAAAATTTAAATTGCAATGCTTTTTTTTCCTATTAAAAATGGAGTAATTATGCTAACATGCTTGCAAATTAAAAGTGGAGAAAATCTTCACTATGGAAACATGCTATAGGAGAATTGCTTTAATTCCCTCATAGAAGTACACGGCCAAAAGTGTATTCTAAAAATAGAAATGAATAGATTTTAAATTGATAAACATGTTAACAATTCAGGGGAACATTTGAAACCTATCTGCATGAATAAGCAAGCATTTGTTAACACCTGGACAATTCTGGAAACCATTACTGTCCATTAGTTCACTGAAGGAGATTACTAAGGAAAAGGTAACAGTGGGGCATTAAGCAATGAACAAGCATTACTAACTCCTCGTCCTGCAAACTGGTGTCAGCAATGTTCAGCCTAGAACTCTTCTTGGTCAGGTAAAAAATGCATTTCACTCACTAATAGTGGATACATGTTAAAGAAAAGTTTCAAAGACACTTAATTGATTTATCAAAAAGCCAGGCTCCTCAATATTGACATTATCTTGGACCAAAATAGCATCTAATCAATACTTAGAGGGCAATACAATTTCCAATACTGAGGGACTCTGGCTGAATGACAGCATTTTGCCTACTTATATATGCAGCTTCCTCTGAGACACCCCTGAATATAATAATTAGAGATAAAGATGCTGCAGTTATGGCGACAGAGTTGATGTCAGTAACCATCATATTGTGAAGGACGGTTGTGTTTTAGCAATTAAACCAATGAGGACATGACTTTGGATTCTGCTTTTCCAAGGGCACAACTAGGTGATTATCATGAAACAAGCCTGTTTTCATTCTTTGAAACACTGCTTCAAATCTAGTATTGTGCCCCCCCCTCCTTAGATGCTTAGGATTTAAATAGGACTTTAAACTTAAATAGTACATTCAACCAAGCAGAAGTTAAATATATACATTACTAAGACAGGCCTTCAAATAAACAACTCACCCAACATTAGACACTATATAATCTAAAGGGCCAAAATCTAAAGACAGTAATCATCAACCAAAACTCTTTTTCTCTGTCTGACTGCTTATTAAAATTATTTTAGGAAAACCGGTTTTTATCTCCATTCAAAGTTTTTCATTACTTTCATTTAGTCTCTAATTTAACAAACATTGGAAATCCAACACTAGCCAAAGCACATTTATTAAAGAACTTAACACTGATGAAAGTAGTATTAGAAATAAATTTCCTTTAAAAACTAATAAAATTACTACAATATTTAGAAACTGAAGTTTATCTTCCTTGTATTGACTTATATTGTTCTAGTTCAGAGCATGCAAGTGGTGGCCAGATTAAACAGATGGAATTGAACAGGATACCTGAAGTCTTTCATACATAATGTGGAGCAGCATTCTCTGCTGCACAGAAGATGCCAGCAGGCACACAAAGTGTAAAAACCCATCAACAATTTTCTAATACAACTTCTCTGTACAGGCAAGTACTGCATTTACCACAATGCTGCTAGCCAGATGCTATAAAGAGAAAATGAACACTCAACTGCAAACATCTTCCTTCTCCTCGTGGAATACTGAAACTCTTCAAGCACTATGTTTTCCTGAGTACAGGTAAGGAATAACCTAGAGTTAATGGAGCTATGCATGACAATACACTGTTTGACATTCAAGATTTCAAAAAAGTGTCAAAAAAAATACAAGTTTAACCCTACACTCTGGAAGTATTTAAACTTTCCACCATTTCAAACAAAAGACCCATCTCTACTACAAAAAAAGCTTTACATCAAAATCTTAAATTAGAAGATAATGATTGGGCCTTTCTGCAGAACCTATAAATACCAACCCACTACTTCTGTACATCAGTATCATCTCCACAGCCTGAAACCACTGCGGTCATTCACACAAAGGTTTCATTTGTCAGAACCATTTATTATTCAATGCATATGGTGTCTGTCCTCAACAATATTTTGTTACGTGGCCTTCTCAGTGTCCCAAGGAGATGCCATTTTAATAGCTGCAGCTACTCTGACCTAAGTTTCTTCACAGACCTATCATCGAGAGAAGTTTTGCAGCTAGTGCCTGATTTTCAACACTTCTTCCAAAAGCAAAGAAGGGACTCCATCCTAGTGAGCCCTGCCTGTTCAAAACAGACAGGAAATATTTCTGACATGTCACTTAAAAAAGGAGAAAAAAAAAGGGAGAAAAAAATCAGTGGAATTTACCAGCCTAAAGTGAATATGAAGTTTATCTTAACCCAAATACGGGTTTCAACATAATCAAGATCAAATACTGTCCAACAACACTCACAAGACATTTGTCTTAACTTGTGAAGCACGTTCATTACATCAGTCAAGGTTGCGTATTTGAGGAGACACATGAACACAATTACATTTTTAGCTTCAAAGAATATAACCAGTAATTGGCTGAGAAAGTATATCACATTCATAATTTTTACCCACTGGCTCTAAAGAAAGCCTGTGTCTATTTATATGCACTAACTCCTAATTTAAAAAGAAACTAAAATCCAGTAATGGCATAGCATGTTAGTGAAAACATTTAAGTCAAAACCAGACATCTCCAATAAATACATCAATCAAGAATCATTTTCTCTAGCTAATGTTTTGCATCACTGATTTCAACACCTTAAAAGAAATACTGAGTCATGAGTCTTCCACCAATTTGAGACTGCAACAGCAGTCCAACATGCAGCAACAACATCAACATCAAATTTTAACAGAAGTGGTAAATGGTTTGAAACTTACGGAATTAAAATCAGTATTTCCCCAAAACTCACACCTATATTATAACCCTCTGACTGACTGGGTTTATAATCAGAAACTTTTGAGAACCGAAAGCATCTTCACCAAAATGAAGCATTATACTAAACACATCTGTGGTACCATACAGCATTTGAACATTTTACTAATTAGCATTAAGACAGGTATTTCCTAGCACTAGCTGTGGAATAATTGTCAGCACTGTCCAAACAGTAACACCTTTGACTAATCACGGTTTACAGAAGAAGATTTTGTCACACAGGAAGACAGACACCCAGAAGGTGACCTAGACACAGTAACTTTTAACTCCTCCAAGCTTCAAAAAGGAGGACAATCTACTTCTTCCTTGTTTGTTCCACTTGTAAGAACAGCAGCTACGACAGTGAATTTCATTCTGACTGATGAGGAAGTTACAATTAGATTAAAAGGTGCTGGATATGCCTGTCTATAATTAACACAGCACACACTCAAAATTAGAAAATATTTATAAAACATTTTATATACACATTTTGAATAAATTCATGATTTAAGAAAGAGGGCTTTTTCTTCAAATTTTGGCTGCGCTAAGTTAACAGACATTTTTAATCAACCAGACCTATTTTTGGATCTTCTTAAATAAAACGCCCTCATACACCAGCTGTTTGAATTTATTCACTCCTCAGAATTATCACACAGCAAGTTTAAAGGAAACAAAATCAATTACTTTTTTTTTCCCCCACAAAGAGAATGGTTAAATTATGGAATGTCTTCCTGCAGGATATTGTAAGGGTCAAGAGTACATACGGCCACAACAATTCATTATGCAAATTTATTGAAAAATAGGTAAGACCTACTAAGCTGTAAATCTATAAAACAGAGGACAACCTTATGTCAGACTGCCAGAAGCAAAGGAGGCATACCAAGATAAGCATCACTGCATGCTTGCTCTGTCCTTATGCTTATTCCCTCAGCATCACTTATCACCCAAATCAGAAATAGGGCTGGATGTATCTTTAGTCTGATCCAGAACAGCTGGTTTTCATTAAGTAACAAAATCTCCTTTCTGTTTTGTCTATTCTATTAAGTACTGCAAAAGAAAGCATTGTTTTCACATTCCTAGAAAAGAGCTTATTACAGTTAAAGTATTAAATCCAGTTCATCTGCTTTTACTTCAAGTGCCAATATGCCCCATTTCACAAGGTAAGCTTCTACAGCAAATGGAAAACTTAGCAAAAATGTGGCAACTTGCATCTGCAGTTGCAAGAGGAAAGTGCTCACTGTACAAAAAAGTGGATAAAATTTATATCTTTTGACTTTATTTGATATGTCCTTCTACTTGTATTATGACTGAGGGAAATCACAATTTATCATTCTTTCTCCTGCATATTTTTACTCAAATAGGGAACATGACAAAGCTCAATTCCTCACCACCACTCTCTCCTCAGACAGAAGCTTCTCTATCTCATAATTCTCAAAAATGTCTAAAATTAGGATCTAAGCAAATAATTTCAGTGTCTCTCCAATATCCTTTATCATACACTGTAGCATTTTGTAGGAAAGTTGTAAATAAATCCATTTCTCATCAGACTCTTTGTTTCTCAGTTAAATAATCTGTCACTTCTATTTGTGCAACACACCAGTAGATATATTATTACAGCAGCTAATGCTGGATTTAAATATATACTGCTTCCAGTTCTTTTACCCAAGAATTTAACAGAGTATTATATAAGTTCATGCATAATATTAAAGAATTACAATATAAAGTACTTATAGTCTTAACCTAAGAGCAAAATAGGGTACACTGTCCCACATAAACTGACAAATTCACTGGTTACTCCAACATCTGATCCAAAATGTCAGCCAGTGAAAGCCTGGCTAAGGAACTGCATGATCCAAGCCCAGTGAGAACAGATTCTCAGAAGGAAAGTTTACTTATTTACATATTTCAATAGTTTACTCAAACCTCATTTATGAACATCTATGTGAGGTTGCAACAACGATTAAAGCAAAATTAGGTTCAGGGAGGCATTATGCATTCACGATGACCTACACTGTCTATGAGATTAGACAGTGTTTATTAAAAAGGCAATGTTTATTAAAAAGGAACAGAGAGTTCCTATGGAATGAACAGCTGTAATCACCAAGAAAAGTAAAGAAAAGACTAGTCAGAAAAGAGCCTTCTAAACAGCACATATATATAACCATTGTTTGTTTAGAAGCTAAAAGCAAGCTTTGGTGATATACACTCACAAACTCATCATGCTTATGTTAAATGATTCACTGTTTGATCAAACGCTTAATTTTAGCAAACAAAATTGAGGAAAGAGCCAGATTGGCATGGCAAGGATCTGATGATACATAAGTGACTGGAAAATCCAGACTCAGAAATAAACTCTGAATTGGGCCTGCACAGAATGCTTGAGGCACCGTGTCTCATCACACATATGATGCATGCAGTGTCAAAGAAAGGCAGAGCAAATGGCAACATGCTGCAAAAGCCCTGCTGGCATGTTCTCAAATAATATTGCTATCAGTTTTAGCTGAGTACAGTACCTTATAGTTGCCAGAACTAAGATGAGATGAAACTAATCATACTGTGTTTTCAATCAACTTCCCGCTGGCTGCCACCATTTCAAGAATGGAATTCATTTGTTTTATGTCTATTAACACATTTCCCTCTTTTCTGGTTTTAAGGCACTAAATGCAGTGGTATAGTATCAGTCTGGACAATAAAAAAGATAAACAGCAGTCACTACAGCCCAAACAGAACTACAAAAGTATTACCCTCTCTGACATATTCTCTCCACAGCATATGCTACCACCAGCTTACAAGTCCCTTCTATGCATGTAACCATTTAACACTCACAAGTGAAACCTTCATGGAGATCTTTAAAAGCCAAAGGGAAATTGACAACATGTAGGTCACTAAAGAATCAGCCTCATCTCTAATAAGCAAAAAGGTTTAACTGGAATATAATACATCCAGTAATATTTTCATGTATTTATAAAATCTTCAATCTCAAGCTCATATACACCATAAGGGAAAGGGTTCTGAAATCCAGTAGTCTAAGAAAAAATAAACATGATAGGATTCTATGATTCTCTGGTCTGTTAACCAGGAAAATAAGAAAGCATTTTTCCAGGTCATAAGAATCAGAAGTTAAGTACAGCATACTTTAGATGAAGTAATCTAAAATAAAAATTTGCACACTGAACCCTTTCCAATCTTTGTACAGTAAGACTATTCCAATAAATAGTGAGATAGTTGCTAATGACTGAAGTTGAAGATATAAAAATAGGGAGAAAGGAGAGCAAAATATTTCCAAACACTAAGTTGTATAAATTTTTCATAAATAACATGAATACTGATGAGGTTTCCCAATTGAGGTTATCTGAGTAAGTGAAATGATTTTTTAAAATATAAAGATCATCTCAGTGCTCCATTTAAACTTTACTTGAGCAGAAATGACAGACTGGAGATTCTAAAAAGAAGGGCAAGTCTGCAGTTTAAGGATGGATTTCGTTCTCTTCAACAAAAGGCGAGCAAATGTTAGTTGTTGACCTTAAGCAGATGTTTCAGAAGTTCTTAACAGCCTCACTCCAAAGTATCTTCTTTCAGCTGTTCATTTTTCAGTCTCTTAGATCTTGAAACATCAAGAGTTTAGCAGTTTTCCAGTCCCTTGAGATCCTTGAAACCTAGAGGATCTGAATTTCTAATATAAACCCAAGTCCTTTAAAAGAAGAAGCCCTCCTAGTCTGCTCCTGTAATCTCTTTGCATGCCATCACTATCAACACACGTGTCTCTGGAACTCCTTCTATCCCTGTTCAACCAATGGGCAAGCTTTAGCACTGGAACCCACAGCTCACTTCAATTCTAATACTTCTTTCAGTTTTTTCCTTCATGATTCCTGTCATGGTGGCTTACTGCAGAAAGCGTGCATCTTACTACAAAGAGTCCTGGAAGCATTATATAAAATCAATTAAAAAAACACCAAAACACATTATCTTTTATACTTGGTAAAATCTAGACCTTATTGTTTGACCCTCAGACACAGAATTGCTCTGCTGCTTACCTGGCTTGGGCTCACTCAAGAAGAACTGTGAAAGGGTTCTCAAGCATTGCACTGACAGGGACCAGAAAACATAAAGCTATTCTGTTCCTCTATGCCACCTTATCTACAAATTCAATTGAAACTACTAAATTAAATTACAAGTTTCAGAACTTTTCATAGCTTTAAATGTCCTGGCCCTGTTGTTCCAAAATGTGACTTGACAGACATTAAGATGACATGAAAGTCCCAGGTAAGACGCTGTCTTAAGACATGTAGCTAGTCACAAGCCTAGCTGAAATCCAGATCAGAGCAATTTCAACTTCAGATGAATATAAGTCTTTTTGGTATCATGGATTACTTTCTTCAGAAAGCTGGCATAAAACTGTCACCCCTTAAGAACTCCTGACAATGCAACTTCAATAGAAAGGCACATCTGCACTGATTCACCAGGCAATCCACTCCAGCACTAGCAAGGCCTAGGTAAATAAGGTCATGTAGTCACTTAAGCTTTTTCAGGACTGAAAGTACAGCAATCAACTCTGGAAACTGACAGCAGCTCAGTTTTTTTATGTGGAAAAACAGATATTTAGTTTGCCACTGTGTATTGAAATGCACCTGGCAGACAGTTAAAGAGACTGAAAAAAAAGGGTAACTCATTCATTGTATTAGTGGAAAAAGTGAGGGTTTTGTTCCATATTGCTGTCTTTCAAAATTATCATACAAAGACACCCCTGCACGGATGGCACTCTGAAGGGAAAAAAAAAGGGGGGAGGGCAAAAAAATACCACTTGATATCTGCTTCTGCAAGGGAAGCATGTTTTAAAAAACCAGCTTTAAAGGCAATGGGTTTTCTTGAGAGCCTCCTGTAACCATTAAGCAGATCCTTGAACACAAAGCACCAGATTTTCTTCTCATTATCAAAACACGCTGAACTAGCCAAGAAGTTGAGCCCAAAGAAGAAGTTCACTTTCAACTTTCTACAATTCTCCCATAAGTATCACGTTACAGAAGTCAGTGCACCACATTAGAGATAGTAAAAACTTGTTCTCCACTACTTTACAAAAAAATATCAGACTCAAATATGGGAGCCTAACAAAAAAAAAATAAATAAACAAAATAATTTACTATGTATTTATAATCTGTCTTGCAAGATCACTCCCAACAGGGCCATGGCATTTGTTGCCATTCAGGCTTCAGTCATAACTCAAAAATGGGATTTCATTTAAAATCCTGCCACTTCAATAAAGCAACCAAATGTACAGTGACATCACTAAATCACTCTTATTGCATCTCTTTTCTCTCAGCCTCCAGTTCCCCAGAGTACCTTAAATTGCATGACATAAATCCCAAGAAGGTACAACCACAGACAAGTGTAAATCTCAGGTGGGCCCTCAGAAGTCTATTTAGTCACATATTCTTTGAATTTTCCATAAATAAGAACATTAGGGACTAATGTTGCTGTGATAGACACTAAAGACATTTTACAACTATGTGTATCTGCTAGAATACCATCCCCCATGGTACATCTGATTTAAAAAAAAAAAATCAGAAACGGAAATATCTTCAACAGACACGACCCTAGGGGTGGTAGTTTAGGAAGGAACAGGTTTACTCTTTTTTTTCACCTTTGGCAACCAGGAATGACCCCTACCTCCTTCTCCCTAAAAGGGTATCAGCAAGCAGCTAACAAGGGCCTTATCGATTATGAACCACTTGGCTTTCATAAGGTGGAGAAAGAACTATGTTTTTGTCCTTAGCCTTTTCCCCTCATTAGTTCTGCTGCCCTGCGTGAATTGTAGCGACAGCTCCTTGTTCCCGGGCACAGGGCAGGGATGTGTCAGGGACACCCGTCAGGGCACCCAGTGGCCCGCATTACTCATCTGCGCCTTTGAGGAGCTAAAGGCAGGCCCCGGAGCGCAGCCCGCAGCCCCAGAGGAGGGGCGGCCTCTCCAGGAAACCTGCGTGCCTGGGGAAGCGGCCGGGCCTCCCCCGCCGGCCTGCCGGGAAGGCCGCGGTGTCCGGGCGGCGGGGGGGCCGCGGGCGGCCTGGGCACCCCCTCCCCCTCCGCGCCCGGGGGCAGCGCAGCCGCCTCCCCCCGGGCCGCCCGCTGCCTCTAAGCCGGGAGCCGCCGCAGACACCGCGGTCCAGACCCCCCGGGACCCGGCACCCACAGGCAGGGAGACATCCCTCTTCCGAGGCGGGGGGAGCCCCCGCGGCCCGCCCGGCAGGGGCCCGGGGCCGCCCCCTCCCCGCGGCGAGCTGCGGGCTCGGCCCCCGCCACCGGCCAGCGCTCGGCGTTACGACCTGGCCCGTCTCACCCCCCCCAACCCCCGCCCGGCCGCGGCCCCCCGCCGCCTCGCCCTTCGCCTGGCCGCCCGCCCCCCTCCGTCCCTCTCCGCCCCAGCCCAGCCCCGGGCCCGGCTCACCCCCAGAAGCCGCAGGGGCAGCGCGGGGGCAGGCTGGGCGCCTTGCTGCGCTCGCTGCCGGCGTCTCCCATGGTGGGGCCGGGGCGCGGGGCGGCGGCGGGCGGGGGGCGCGCGGCTCCCGGCCGGGATTCCAGGCCGGTCAGCTGGAGCCGGGCGGCACCACTGGGGAGGCGGCGGAGGGGAGGGTGCGGGGGGGGCCCGGCCGCACCCTGCCGATGGGGCGGGCAGGGGAGCGGAGAGGCGGCGGCGCGGGGACGCGGAGCTCCGTGCGGCGGCGCCGCCCGCCCGCCGGTGCCGGTGACCGCTCCGATTCCGCAGCGCCGCGCGCCCGCCCTCCCCGGAGCGCCGCTCGGCCCCTCGCGCAACAATGCGTGCCCCCCTCCGGCAACCGTGTCTCCCCCCGTCCTGAGCGCGATGGTTTCGTCAAGCCACCGAATCAGCTGGGAGCGGCATGTACCACAGCACATCCCCGGGGGAAGTCGGGGTAGATCGCGTGCGGGAACTGGGAGAGAATCGAGTTTGGAGGACACCCATGAGCTCGAGAAGAGAACAGGATTCTGAATAACGAGTATCAGGCTGGGCTGAGGCCCACAGAGCTGCCGCTCCCGCCGCCCTCTTTTGCCTCTACCCATACGTTGGGCACACAGTGGTACAGCCAGGGACGGCCGGCAGGGTGGAGGAGGGGTGCCGCTGCCGCTCGCACATGCGCAGCCGGGCCCCTGACGCGGAAGTCTGTCGGAGGGAGCGGGTCCCGGGGGGCCGGGTCGGGCCCGTCCCGGGCTGCGGCTCCCCCCGTGTGCCGGGAGCTGCTTCGCCGAGGGGGGACACTGAACGTCTTTCACCTTGTCCTGCTAGCGCAGTGTGCCGGGGCCGGGCCGGCTGTGCGCTCTCGGGAGCTCTCCGGAGGCTGGGCGGCTTTGGGGGGCCCCGGTGCGGTGCAGGCTGAGGGCAGGGACTTGTTCCCTTTGGGCTCCGCATGGAAGAGGTCTGGAGGGCCCCGAGGGCGACGTTTGGCCTTCTGTTCGCCTTCTTACCCTGTAGCTGTTCGTGCTCGTTTCCCTCAGTCCGAAATAAAGCCGTGTACGTGTTTGGCGTACTCGGGGGTCTCCTGTGTGTGGTAATCAGCACTTGCTGCCTGAGGACACGGAGCTGTGGGCGGGCTGCGCCGGGCCCGCTCTCTGCAAGAGGTAAGGTATGGCAGGGAGGGGAGAGCACAGCCGGCACGGTCATTGCTGGCTGCCCTTGCCCTTTGACGGACAGGAAAGGAGAGGGGAATTTCCAGCACCTGGACTTGAGGGCTGAGTAATGGGGATTGTACTTCTGGTTCTGGTTTAGCCATGAGTATTGAGCAAGTTACAGCCTGGCACTCTCTGTACCTTGGTTTTGTCTGTGAAATGGAAATAGTGCTGGTCCCCCCCCACCAGAAATTTCAGATCTGAGTGGAAAATGTTGTGTGGAAAAATACTGGTGTGGCATTAGTGAAAGTGGAACTTTTGATGTATTCCTGACTGTTGTTGCCTGTCTTATACTTTGATTTTTGCTTTGCACTTAAAACCAAGTTATTAAACTTTGAAAATAATAAACATTCTTAACAAAGTTCAGAGTATGTGAATCTTTGTGATCAACTAATTAATTCCGACAAAGATATTAGGGCTTTAGTATTAAGCTTCCTAAAGCATCTTCTATCAAATTAATTCATGACAGGAAAAAAAAAAGCAATAACAAAGTACACATACACACATGCTTAAAACTTTTTTAAAAAAACTTGGAATTCAATTGAAATCATGTAAACAGACTCCTTGTGAAAAGGCTGGTTTGTGACAGTTTTTACTAATGGTGGTGATTTTATCAAACCATTCTTGTCTGGGGGTGCCTGACTCCCAGCTGATGCAACTCTGCCCTCTCTAAAGTGTCTGTGGCTGCAGGCCACCCTGTGCACTGAAGCACCAGGGCTGTCCCTTGCCAAAGCTCTCTGAGGACAAAGCTGAGCTGCTGAGGAAACACTGCTGAGGGTACCAAGAGAAGTGAGTACATGCAGAAAAAAACAGCCTTGGCCTTATTAACTCAGCCCTTTAAGCCACTAAGTCAGCTGGAAACTGAAATGGTCTCTTTTGTGCTGGTCACCAGAGGCCGTAAACTCCCCTCAGATAAGGAGTGGCTTCTTAAAGATGATCTAATAGGCTTTATGTCTGTAATTGCTGTTAAGGTAAGCTCATACTGAGTTAGCTTTCAACTATTACAAATGTTGTGGAAAAGCATTCTCTCTGCTCAGTACTCTCGTGTCATTTCAAATAAACCTTGGCTTTCAGGCACCTGAAGGGAGCCTAGAAGAAAGATGGAGAGAGTCTTATTTACATGGGCATGTAGGGACAGGGACAAGGGGGAATGGCTTTAAGCTGACAGAGAGTAGATTTGGATTAGATAATAGGAAAAAAAAGATTTAACTGTGAGAGTGGTGAGGCACTGGAACAGGTTGCTGAGAGAAACTGTGGATGCTCCATCCCTGAGAGTGTTTGAGGCCAGCTTGGATGGGACTCTGAGCAACTCGGTCTAGTGGAATGTGTCCCTGCCCATAGCAGGGGGGTTGGAATAAGATGATCTCTCTTTAAGTCCCTCCAACCCAGGCCATTCTATAATTTTGTAGAGTTGTTGGGATAATGTCAAAATCCAGTTTTCCAAGCAGTTCAGATTTTTAAAAACCCTGCAAGGGGCAGTGGGGAAGTGGTAGGGGAAGTGGTACTTCACTCCAAAGTTAAACACAAGAAAAGCATAAATTTGGGGACAAAGCTGTTACACAAAGCAAACACTTACTAAGTATGCTGCCAATGAAGATATGCAAACAGCTAACTCTGGCCACTATAAGGAAGAATGATCTTAGGGACAGACACATGATAGACTTCAGGACTATAGTGCAGTTGAATACTATGGGACCCAGAAGAGGGGAGCATGTGCTTTGATTTCATGCCATGTTTGTAATAATGTATTTGGCCTGCCTTTTTTTTTTTTAAATATGACCTTTGCAATACTGGGTTTGTATGTTTGTGATATTTCCTACTTTGTTTAGACAACAATAAATTACCAGTGTATCAGTTCAGCTTTGTTCCATGAAAATTCAATATGTCAATCTGTACCTGCTTTTCTAAACCCTCTGATGCTCTGATTTGTGTCATGTGTCTGCTAATCACATCCATCCATTTGCAGCCACCAGAAGGTCTGTTTCTGTGTTGAAATGTGGCAGCAAAGGGAAGTACAGCTGAGCAACGCTGCTTTAGAGGCTGGCGAGGAGAAAAGTGCTTCAGCTGATCTAAAATAAATGCAGTCATGAACAGGGCATTACAAGCTCCATTCAGCGTGCAGGCTCTCCCTCCAACAGATCTCTTGAGCCAGGCCTCTGGCAGCTGAGGAGCTTCAGTGCTGACCTTTTCGTTGGCTTTTTTCATCCAGAGCCCAGGCCCTGGATGCTTTCTCAACGATGTACAAGCACAGACAAATACATAAACAGCATTTAGGAAACATATGGAGGGATAGGTAGCATATTAGCTGGACAGGGCTGTGAATATTCATATACAGAAAGTTATCAAATGGTCCAGATACAGCAAAGCATGTTTCAACCTTTGGAAGCAAATATGCATTGTAAACATGCACTAGGTCGGGAGAAAAAAACCTCCTGAGTGATGGGAAGGTAGTTTGGAGAAGAATGATGCCTGGAGTAGTGAGCAACAGTTTAAGTGCATAACAAGAGAAACAGCTCATGCAATTTTAGTTCTGCATGTCTGAATGCATGAGAGAGATGGGGAAGGTGCTAATTCTTTTTAATGAGTGACCCTGCAGCTATTCTCCAGGCATATTTTTGCAGACAATTCAGAGAATACAGAGAAAAGCAGCCAAAATACAGGCTGCAGACACTGAAGTACTTGAAAAATCTAATGTTTACTGTCTGGTCATTTGGGGAGAAATTATAACCATACATTCTTATTTAAAATTGTCACAAAAAATAGAAAGTACTTGCTAGCAGGGCACACAGAATTTAGTGAAAAATACAGAGAGATGTCTAAAGAGGTAAATGCTTAGGACATATGCAGAAAGTGTTCTCATGGTAAAGTCTGATTTTAACCTCTCATTGAGGTTCACTTCTAGTTCATTCTCAGCAGGACCCCATTTCAGGATTAGATGAGATAATAGACAGAATCAGGAGGCAAAACTCCACCAAATTTAGCAGCTTCAATTAAATACCATTGTTTCTCAAGAGCTCTTTTTTTTTTTTCTGTTTGCTGGAAAAGGTTGTACCTGTATATAATCAGAACATTTGGGGGTGGTTTATTTTAGTATAAACATGATTGCTTGACTGAAATACATGTGCACAACCATAAAGTGGAGCAGGTGGAGAATGTCACAAGTATTGTACATCTTCCTTCTCATCTTGAGATCTAAATTACCATGAAATGATAGAAGTGACTCGTGATGCCAGTCTGTTTGAGAGACTCTTGAACTGATTGAAATAATCACCACATCTTAATTCCTCTTCAGTAGGCAGATATTCTTAGTGAAATCATTTCTTTTGGAAGATCATTCTTGTTAAAACCTGTACTGAGGCTGCGAAATAAAACGAGCTTGTGGGAAAGGGCAGTGGAGAGGACATGCCTGAGCTCAAGCCATAGCAAACAATAAAAGTGAACGATTATGATGATTCACTAGAGCCCAGGGCATGCACTGCAGATCATGAAGGCATTAACCTGCAGCAAGTCAGCAACATAGATCTGACCCTGGGAAAGGTGACTGAACTGTGCCAAAGGCTGGCTGAATCGGGACTGAGGCTGCCAGGCTTGCAAGTGCCTGCTCCTCGCTGCATTGCTCACCTCCTTTTCTCCATTTGAAACTCATACCTCGGGTTTTATATGCACCTGGCCTGGCAGGGTGTGATCCAGCTGAATGCCTCAGCATTTGCTTATTCATTTTATTTTAAGGTAGGTGTCAGTGCAAGCTGTCTGAAGAGAGAAGTGCCCGCACCTTAGCCTCTGGCTTGGCCTCAATGACTCCAACTCTTTCTTTGCTGCTTGAAGGAAGTCTCCAGATTAAAGAAAGCAAGCTGAGCTCATCTTGGCCCTCGACATTGCTTGTGTTGACAAAGCAAAAAAAAAAAAAAAAAGAAAATTTACCAGCCATGAATTATCAATCTATGAGTCACGCAGATTAGAAGGTTTTTGTAACTGTGTCTTTTTAAAACATAAAACATAAGCTTGAAAACTAAAGGACAAGTTTAAATAGTTACAAGACAGAATTTGGAGTTTGGACTTCAACATTCTTCTGGTTATTTTAAGTCTCTCTGTGCCTCAGTTTCGTTTTCTCAAATGGAAACAATAATCTCAAGGGCACTCTGGTAAAGGAGTCTTTATTGGGTGGTGTTTTTAGAAATTAAAAACTGCTGTTGTTGCTATTACTGTGACTAAGAGAGCGCCATTTCTTCGCAATTAATGGCTGGATGGAGGTCCAAGGTCAAAGAGAAAATTCTTAACCAGTTGCAATTTGCATTATTATGACTAACCCAGAGGCAATTAATAATATTTCTATTTTTTTCACACATGCAGTTCTTCCCCTTCCTACCCCTTATGTAATCCAGGGCACTTTGAAAAAAGCACAGATGGAAAAATTGGAGTGCAATTAAACAAACATTCTAGGCTAGTCTAAAAATGCCAGATAATATATTTCAAATTAAAAATCAGAATATTAGACATGATTTAGTAAAAGGAGTGAGGATGCCTAGAAAACCAAAGTGAGTAGTCACCTCACACCATCGGGTGACAGCAACTAATACTGAAATCACTCACGCAAAAATAAACCTGCAGATGTTAAAAGACGTGTGAGATGTGGCCCTTTGGGGCAATGGTTCTATGTTCTATATTAGTGAGACTTTCATTATTATTAGAAACTATGAGACTTATGAATCTGTAATGATGCTGAATTTGTGCTAGGCATTTCCTGGTGCTGGATGGCAGGCTCAGCAAAGACCATTCGTAGCCTTTGAATGTTCTTTTTTAACAAATGATCTCCAGTACTTCTTAAAAAAAAAAAAAAAAAGAAGAAAAAAGGTAAGCATTGTGACAGCAATTTTACCAGGAGGAAAGCAGCTTTGGAAAGTGAAACAAGCTGCCTCGAGTCACACAAGAAGGCACCTGCAGGTCTAGTAATAGCATTCACATTGCTCAACTCCCAATATAGCAACCGATGCAGAGTCTGTGCTGCCTTGCAGAACTCATGCCTTGGGTGCTTCCTCTGCCACAGTGTCCAGATTTGCTTAACAGTGGTATCACAGATCATCTTTGCTGCAGCTACTTGGTTTATAAATTGCATGGATAAAAATTAATAAAGGACTAAACATGTCCTTCCATTCGAAAAAGCAGCTTAGGCCAAAAGAAAATGGTTAAATGGAAAGGTGGAATATTAGTAATATTAACATATTTCTTCTGTTTTCTTTATGTGTCTCCAGGATTTTCATAATGCCTTGTGCAAAGGGATCTTGTCTGCACCTAGGTCTTCTGAGTCCTACTGCAACACAGATAAAGAAGCATTATAAAACTCTCATCTTGTATAAATATGAAAAAGTTCACCCTTCATTAGAGTGGAAGGTGCCTGCCCCTGGTAATCTGTTTGAATATAAGCTATTTCTGCTCTTTCCTCCACTGCTCTGAAGATGTCAGCCCCAGGGGAGCAGCAACTGAACGTATTTCTTGGCACCTCAATAGGTTTATTAATTCTCTGACTTCTGACCTGGTGTTTCTGAGCAGGGCTGAGATGAGCAGTAATTCCCTCATAAACACTCCAGTGTCAGGGAGGCTTAATTGCTTGGCGTCATGAGAAAGTGTTTGGTAGTTCAATGACAAAAGGTCTTAGAGAACGTGAAATGAGAGCCGACAGTTCTCCCTTGCTGCCCCTGCCTGCTCCCCTCCATAACATATCCAGCATTTAGCTTTTTCAGGGCTGTGGCACCAATGTTAGCAGAGCAGACCCTGATCCTGGCGTTTATGGTATCCATGTGATCACAGCAAGATCAGAAGTTGGAAGTCATAAGTGCAGCTCGGGCAATTTTGTAAACAGCAGCAGCACAAATTTCTTTTACAGCAAGTAAAAAAAAAATACATTGCAACTGGAAATGAAGAGCATACAGAGCAGCTGTTTCAAATTTGTCTGATGCTGTTATAAAACAAGTTTAAAGTGTTAACAGTTGTACCCATGGCACAGTTTCCCCCGCTGTGTGCACACTGACAGCTCTCCTTTATGCCGTGTAACTGAGCTACCGCATTTGTGCTCAGCTCCCTTGCTGTTCCTCTGAGCTGCATTTCTCCAGCTGTGGGCTGGAAATGACTGGGCAGACTCCTGGACTTGCAGGAACGCTGTGCAGCCAGCCACAACTGTCATGCCATGCAGCAGCATCTGCTGGGCTGACCAGTGCTTGTGGTGGTCCTCAAACCTTCTGCCCATTCTGTTAAATGTGTGTCGCCTTCTGACTCCAGGCAGGGGAGTGACACCTCCAGAGAGCCCCAAGTGTTTCACACTCTGCCTGTCACATCAAGGTGATGGCAGGATAGAAGCAGGAAAGGTTGGAGGAGGTGGCAGCCCTGACCAGCGTAGTGCTCCCCAGGCCAGAACAGCAGCCACTGAAGATACTGATACAGATGCTGAAGAGGAGGTGAACTGGTGAGGGGCTGCTGGAGAATCCTGTCCTGCCTCTTGCAGTAACATACCTGGGGCAGTGTGCTCTCCTCTCCTCTCCCTGGGCTGAAAACACTGAGATCTGAAGGAGTCCTTCACCCAAAGGGCAGAACTGCTACTCCAGTTTGGAGGAGCTGGAGTATTTGCCGGAGAGTGAGGAAATGGTGCTCGTTGAAGGTAAGGAGAATGCTGAGGCTTTGAATTTTCCTTAGAAACTCAGCAGGGGATTTCTGTACCCCCCTCTGTCAAGCTGCAAAGTATTTCACTCTAACAGGCTGCTGCTAAAGACAGGATACCCCATTTCATTTCAGTCAGGTGAGAAATTTGAGAACCTAGACAGCAAAGCAACAGATAAGAAATCAGATAAGAGCAGCAAGCCATGAAAGAATGGTTTCCAGGGAACTGGGGAAGTTAGGACTCAGAATCTGGAAGGGAAGCAGTAGTTAGGGAGATGCTTCTGACAAGATACCCAGCCATGGTGAGAAACCTTGGCCCAGCTGCAAGAGAAAGAAATTGATCTGTGCAACAACTCTGTAGTTGGGACAGAAAGTGGAAAGGAGACTGGATATGAGGCAGGCTGCAGCAGCTGAGCTTCATGACCACAAGCCCCAGTGGGAGCAGCTGGGAAGCTCCAGCTGCTGATCCTTACTTTGCTCCTGCACAGCTCTGTCGATGGTACCAGCAGTGCAGAAAGAGGAATGGGCTGCATGGTGTGGGGCCACTGCTGGGTGGAGGTGGGGAGATACTATCTCCCCTAAGCACAAGGAGCAGCCATCCTTTTCCTACCCACAACAGCAGGCATGGCAAGCCTTGTCCCAAAGCCTTTGGAACCCTCCATCCCAGATTTCATAGCCACTAACACACCAAGTACACAGGTGGCCCCAGAGTCTCACAGCTGCTGTGAGAGGGAGGATTTCTTAGGAGCAGGTGGGAGGGAAAGTGGCTGCCAGTGTTTGTGTATGGGTGAGGGAGGTAGAAGTCTTGGAGTGGGGAGAGGAGATGGAAATGGGCTCACTGCAGCTTCTTCACTTTCTGAAAGGGTGACTTACTGTTCCAGCTTCCCAAACACATCTCTGACTTCAGCAGTGAGTCTGCCCTGGATGGGCTCCAAACGTGTGGATTTGAAGGATAAATTGAGGCTGTGAGTGGAGTAAGAGTCTGGCTAGAAGACCAGTGCAAATGCCTACACTCGGGTGTGGAGCTGAGTGCTGGCACAGGAATGAAGCACTGGGTGATCCTGTATGTCTAAACTATGTGTGCAGGAGAGAGAGAATAAATCACTCTTGGGGGTTGCATATTGGTTTCAGGATGATTATTGCATTTTACATTTTACAGACAACTTCAACAGAAGGACAGCTTACAGGGTACATCTTGAAGGCTGCTGACAGGAAGAGATGGAACCTGGGGCAGGTCAGTGGTTAACAAGCTGAAAATAGTGAAATACCACAGGCAGAAACCATAGCAATGGAGAAAGGAGTAACAAGAGGATAGGGAAGAGGAAGTTATCAGTGAGCTCTTAGGAAGCAATATAAAAACTGAGAGACTTCTGAGCAGGGATCCTCAAGCCCTTACTGTCACAATTAGCCTCGTGAAGCTTGTCTGTGTTGCTGGGACTGTCACTTGTGTTACCTGCTGAGTTTATTAATTTCTTTATTTACCCCCACAGCAGTGGTTAACAGGAGAGGTTTAGGAAGACCAAGGGAAAAGCTGGCAGAGTGGTTTTGTCTGTAATGACTTCTATTTCTGAAAAAATGTGACAGTTCAACACCTCAAAATGGAATTGGGGACAAACTGCTTTATTTTCCAATTCTGTTATCCATAATCAAGGCTGGTTTAACACTGTGTCAGTGCAGGTCTAATCATTTCACTAGGGAAGCTTTCTGCTGTCCTGGTCGAAGAAAAACTTGAAAAACCCTATTCAGGAATTTCTACCACCTTTTGAAGGCAATTTATAGACAACAGCTCTGAGGTGTGAGCTGCCTGTGCTTATTAGTGAAGTACTGTTGTTACCAACTTTGGTTACCAAGTAAGCTCATTCACTTCTGGGATCAGAAGGTGTCACAAGTCCTTCAGGAGCACGATGGGGAGTAGGTGTTGACAGCCATTACTCACTCTCAGAGGTGCCTCCCTGCATTTCTGGGATGGGCTCATCACCTCCCTGCTTCCAGAAGGCCACACACGGTGCCTCTCTCACTTCTACTCCAGCACTTTCTGGCAATGCTGATTCACTGCAGAGGGGGCAGTAAATGCTGCTCTCACACTCGGAGTCCTTCACCTGGCCCTTGGCTGCCCTGGGTGAAGGGGCTCCAGCAACCAGGCAAGGGAGGCTGTACTGCTGAAACTGAAAGCTGGGTATCTCTTTTTAAAGAAAAACAGTCTGCATTGCTCTGCTCCCAGAAGCTAGATGCCGACATCTAAGTCCCTGGGAGCCAGTGGTTTATATATTTTGAGCTGCTGCTACTGCACACAACTGGTGCACTGAAGGCAAGGCCATGCTGCTAGCAAAGCCCACTGGGAGCAGCTCATCTTTACTGCAACACAGTGCAGCTGCATAACATTTGTGAGAGGATCAGGAGACTTCTCCAGCAAGGGGTGCAAAGCTTTGCTGGTTTGCACACAGGCATGGGCAGCAGATTTCAGCACCTGTTGACTGATCACCATATGAATGAACAGGGAGAGCTAGCTGGCAGCTGTTGGACATTCATCCTGCTTGTGATTATCAGAGCTTGTAGCAAGTCTGTCCTCTGTTAAAAAACAAACAAACAAACAAAACCCCCACCAAAACAAAACAACAAAACAAACAAACAAAACCACAAAAAAACCCAAACAAAAACAAAACAAAACCAAAAAACCCAAACAAAAAACCAAACAAACAAACACAAACAAAAACAAACAACAAACAAAAACAAACAAACAAACAACAAAAAAACCCAAAACCACAAGGAAGCACCCAGTCAGCAATAAGGAATAAAGGGGCTGAACACCCAGGCAGTGTTGAAACCAAGACCAAGAAGATGATTAAAAATTATTTCTTCTCCAGCTTTCTGCATTATTCCCAAAGAGCAGGCTGTGAACAATAACCTTTGGAGACTAGTATTCCTGACAATTTCATTCAGTATAGCCCTGGGACTGGTAAGGGCCTGTGTGGAACAATGTTGCATCACTGGTTTTGGAACATCTGGTTAACAACACACCGACCTGCTCAAAAGAAATGTACTCATGTAGACCACGGTTCTCCATTTCCTGTCTTATGCTGAAAAATGCATCAGTTGCTTTATACATAGCTACAGATACAGCTCTGCTGCTGCATTTATTCTGAGCCCAGTCCCCAGGAGATCTTTAAAACACAATTATCTCCAGCTCCACTTAATCACACAATCTGTCCCAAGGTCTATTCTTGTTTTTTTCGGCCCTCCTGTTGCCAAGGGCTCTTACAAGGACTCTGCTCTCTCTGCTTTGATCCTGTATCAACACTTGTCTGTGTGCCTTGTCAGTCACCTTGCTCTGGAACAGCCTCATGGCAGCTCTTGCTCTTGTGGCACATTGCCTCGTAAAGCAGATAGTGAGGTGCTCTAATTGTGTTTAACCTGCCCCAAAGCAGGACATGCATCTGCCCAAGCCTTTCCTTTGCCATCTTCCCATGTCTGTTTTCATCTGTGTCATGACACCCATGCAGGTGTCAGTGTGCTGACCCAAACCACCTTGCTTCCCCTTCGCTCACAAGTGGGCACCCAGGACTGAGCACTCAGCCCAGCAAGTACTCCATCCAGGTAGTGTCTTTTCAGGCTGTTGGAGAGATCTGAGCAGTGAAGCAATGGAGAATGTTGTGATATTTTGGGTTTCAGCTTTGCTAGAAACAAGCAGGTGGCTTCTAGTAAGCTGGAGGAAAAGGAGTGGCAATAGCCACACTGGAAATACAGGCTTAGGAGATGTGATGGCATTGAAGAACTACTAAAATTAAACTCTGCTGTCTAGGTTTCAGCTGTGTCCAGCCTGGGTTCAGCTTACACTGAAACTCAGGCTCTAATTTATACCCCTGCAAAAAGGTCTATGTCTAGATTTCTCTTTTTCTGGAGGTTGAAGTGAAATGCATGAGGACAGCAGCCATAGGTGAGGCAGTACAAAAATGGATGAGAGACAAGCTACCAGTAGTTAGCTGTAGCTTAATCCATAATTATTTACTGCAGAGTCTCTTACCCCCATGTTAGTCTCCTGCATTCTATTTCTGGTGACAGGCTGCTAGACACTGGTTAAGCAGGTGGTTTGGGGATGACTCCCACATTATATATTGATCTCTCCTGGGCTCAGTTCCTGGCTGGTAACTGTATCAAGGCAGAAGTGCCTATGTGGTTTATGTTGTACTGGGCTCCTGAATGAAACACATAAAATCCTCTACAGCTACAGAACTAAAAGCCCCAAGCTAAAGCACCCACTCTTCAAACTTCCTCTCCCCTCTCTTGTTGGCCCATGCCATGCCAACCCTGGACAAAACCCAGCAAAAATCTGTGATCATTCATTCTCCTCCTTGCAAGGTGCTAAAGCTGCTTCTCAGCCCCCCACCAAACTGGGGGGCAGTGTCTCTCAGGATTAGAGACACTGTCACCCCTACATAACATCCCTGAGTACTCTTGTCCCCTTTGCCCTCTGATCCTTTGCTCCATGACCCAGCCTAGCTGATCCCCTCCTTTATCAGTACCAGCATCAACAGCTCTTGGTGACTATTTGCCCAGCTTTGGATATGAAAGGTAACATGCACTTCCTTTTCTATACTGCCTCTTTCCCAGCTCATGCAGGCTAACACATGAACCAAGGGGAGCTTGGCTGTGCACTGTGCCTCACGTTTTATGCTGTATCTTTGTGGGGCTTAGGCATTTGGGATAACAGATCTCTTCATCATTTTCTCACCCAAATCCACTAATACTTCGTATTTTGGATCTGTTTAATCCAAGATGCACCTTCATTGTTAGATAGCACTGACAGTACTCTCATATTTTCATAAAGTGACAGAACTGGGCCTTTGATATTTGTTATCTGACCTACCCTGCTGTATTGTCCTGACACCAAAAAAAAAAAAAAAAAGTAGGACAGCCCAAGGGCAGCAAGTAAGCATTTTGGTTTCCACAGTCAAAAGCTCTGCCCACAGATGTAAAGAAGGGATGCTGCAAATTTGTGGATTAGGTGAAAGGTGTGAATTGGTTCATAGCTAGACATAGCTCAGTCAGAGACATTTCCCTCTTCACACCTTCAATAAACACTCAAAAAAAAAGATTGTAAATGGACTTCATAGGAGGTAGAAAGTGAGAATGACCTTGGGGAAGGATGGAGTTCCCCTGTGGGATGATAGGAATAGTTTGAATCCCCAGACTATTTTTTCCTGTTGAGTTTGGTTATAAACCTTCTCTTTCAGAGAAGAGGTCTTTTTTTTTTTTTTTTTGCATAGTTTTTGCCCAGTCATACCACTTCCTTCCAGTAGCTGATTTTACATGTCACCTTTTGCCTGGCAGCAAAATGTCTGAGAATGGTTTGAAAATCATGGAGGACAATCTTCCAGCAGAGAAATAAAAAATGCCTTATTCCAAGCTCAGTTCTGCATAATATCAGTAAGATGCAGTTACTTATGCTGTCTGAATCAAAAACATTTATTGCCATTATAAAAAAAAAAAAAAAGATTTCAGGAGTTTCAAATGGGAATTGTAGCTTGATGCACTGATTGGTGCTCAGAGATTTACTAGACATGTGGTAAGTAACTTGAAAATAAGAAAATAGCTGTAATCAATTGAAGATGCATTTAACTTTGAAAGATATGGAAGCAAAAATAAGTATATATTAGTTGTAACACTAAGTAAGCATGTGCCCTGTTTCCTGCTGGAAAGTGTGACCTGTCTTGAGCTTTGCAGTCACAGTTCAGAAGCAGTTTCCATCAGCTCATGCAGACAGCTAGGAAATAGGTTTCCTATTCTGTTGAAATGAGGTGAAATCTCTTACCAGGATCTGTTCAAATCTGTTTATAAATGTTCTAAACATTTCAGCATCTTCTTGTATTCTTTCTTCAGGTGGTCTGCAAATGGTTTCTGACTTGTTTAATTTATTCCTGAAGATTGGTCTGCTCAGAAAACATAAGATCTGGTTCTTCTGCTTTCTTGGCCTTCAAAGCATGAGATCCTGTTGATGAAAGGAAATGACACCTGCTTTATACCAGTTAAAAGCTACAATTATTAATGCTCTCTTAGCCTTAGTAACACCTATACATCCATTCTTAGGATTAGGGCCAAGGTGAAAGAGAAGTCATTCATGGAACACATTGGTCTCTTGGAGTTTCAGGAAGCTTTGTTGATTGTAGATGGGGAATCTGAGAACCTAAGTTTCTGCTGTTGGTACTACTGTGAATTAATTTCCACAGATCCCTTGATCTTTATGTGTCTTGGATTGCAATACCTTTAATGCTTTTGCTCTCGGGGAGATGTAACCTCTTAATAGTTGTGGAATGCTTTGAGACCATCGCATAGAAAGTACTGCATGAAAGCTGAAAATGACATAGAGCAAGTCTGACTTCAGACTTCTTGTTGCCTTTCTGGATGACTGATTTTAATTGTAGTGGGTTAAACAGCTGTAAACATGCACACTGAGCAAAGGTTTTCACTCCTGGGCTCCCATGCAGGTGTGTGGCTGTGACCTGACCAATACTGTCTCTGCTGATCCTCCCCTGGTTTCTCCCTGGCAATCGATTCCAGCAGTGATGAATTCACCTCTTGAAATTAATAATGTCAAGTTTGTCAATATTTTAAAAGCTAAACTTAATTTTGTTCTCTTGAGCCTTGCCTTTGGCTTGTGAAAGCAGAAGCTTTAAACTCTATTATTTGGGAAGTCTACTGGGATGCCTTGGTGTGGCAGGTGCTATATAAGTTAAGCGCTGCATCACTATTGAAGTCCATTAAGAAAGATCTTTCTGGAGCTGTCAGCACTCTGCAGATTAAAACCAGAAAAATAAAGGCACTCAATAAATGCTGCTATAATGGTTCAGATAGCTGCAGAGAGAGGACTTATCTTTGGCTTGTGATCAGTTTACTTCTAGGTTCAATGTAAAGGTTTTTTGGCTTCCTGTATAAGCTCTGAGAAGAAAAAAAAATCAATGTGGAGAAGCTTGGATGAGTGCCAGAAGAAATATTGAATCCAGAATATAGAAATCCTTCACAATTTCTATATTTTGCTCCGTGCAGGCTCTTTATAGTCTAGCAAGAACTAAGCATTGCTATCATGACTCCAGTACCACTGCAGGGTTGTACAGGATGTGAACAAATTGTCAGATTTTATTTGGTCATTTAAAAACATGTATCAACATCTCCCTCCCCCCAAGATATTGTTAAAAAGGCAAGGTGTGTAAAAGGTGAGAGGAAGAAGCATCAAACACCTGCAAAAGGGCTGGAAACTAAGTACAGGAGTAAGAGTTTCATTTTTAAATTGGTGAAGATCGGCAGCAAGACACCTCCTTAATCCCTGCCATGCCACTATTTAGCTGTTTGGGAAAGGGAGGGCAAAGTGAGCTGATAGAGGTGGATTGGACCCTGCCACAGAGTCTGCTCACATGTAGAGGAGGAGATGGAGCCATGGCAGAGGCACCCTGCATCAGCAGGAGTAGGACAGTGCCTCTGGAAGGGGTGGTGGAGAGCACCCCAGCACTTGCAGGGTTCTCCTGGCACTGTAATGCCTCAGGAAGGAACTGTGAGAGTGCAGTGGATTCTCCTGCTCAGGGCATAATGGGGTGCTGAAATCTGCAGATCATGCCAGTCAGAGTGCTGGCCAAAGCAGCCTGCAGCAATGGTAATGCCTTTGCTTGGGTCAATGGCACAATGCTTCTACTCTGCTCTGGTTTCTGTTTGGTAAAGATGCTGAGTAAGGCTCTCCGTGGCAGAAATACAAAGTGGTAGAAATTGCAAAGGGATCAGAATGTGATTTTTGACTGGGGAACATCTGAAAACACTGGAAGCTGTACATCAGAGAGGAGGCCCATTGGGACTGGGACTGGGAAAACGTGGGTGGTAGAAAGAAGGCAGAATAGGGAGAAATAGATGCTCCTGTTCATGCTCCCAGAATACAAGGACAAGGGAGCATTCAACGGAAATATAAGGCAGCAAATATAAAACTGTTAAAAGGAAATACATTTTATACAATGCCTAATTAGCTCATTCCCATAAGATAACGTTAAGCCTGAGAGATTAGTAGGATTTAAATAAAGGGATTAGACATTTATATGGATAATGTAATTGGGGATGTTCTTATTAAATAGAATACATATTTTCTTTTGTTATGGAAAGATATAAGCCCTCTTGCTTCAGGGCCTAGGCTAGTTGCTAACTGATAAGAATTTAAAAGAAACTTCCCCTTTTGGCAAGTCATTCCCTACTTGTCTTCTGCTGGGTTCCTTGTACTTAATCTGAATTGTTTCTACAGGCCCTATCACAGCAAGATTATGAAACTATATGGTCCATTTGTTTGGTATGGCATGGCAATTCTGTTTCTCCATAATTAAATGTCTCACTGACGGATCACAAAAATCTCAGTGGTCTGAAACAAAATTCCCTTTTTCTTCTGCTAGTTCCATAAGAGGATTGACCTTGAGTACCCACCTATTAGACACCACCAAATCAGCACCAACAAACCTCACTTACCTGTCCTAAGAGTAGTATCTTCCAACTCTCATTCACGATTTACACAAGCTCAGTTAGAGGTGGAAGGACACCAAAGATCCCTGAACCTTCACCAAGTGGGTTGTCAAGCATTGGAACAGGCTGCCCAAGGAAATGATGGAGTCATCATCCTTAAACTTATTTGAAAGATGTGTAGATGTGGCACTTAAGGACATGTTTTAGTGTTGGGCTTCACAGTGTTGGGTTAATGGTTGGACTTGATGGATGATCTTGAAGGTATTTTCCAACCTGAACAATCCTATGATTCTATGTCCTCCCACAGATGTGAATGGGAGTGTCTCATGGATGCTGCAGGCTGTCAGAATTTGGAACAAAACCCAATGATAATCAGAAGGAAAAATAGATTCAAAACTCTTCCTTTTACTTCCAGGCAAGATAAGAAAGTTGCTGCTAGTAGTCTAGTCTTCCCATTAAAAAGATGGCCTTATCTAACCAAGCTAAAATTCAATTGTCTTGCATTTTGATTACTGAAACATCCTTCTCTTTGGTCTTGCCAAGTGTATTTTCAGTCTATGCACATCCCTGCAAAATACTGCTATAAAGATCATCCTCCTAATCCATCAGTTTGAGGATTTTGCACATTCTTTGCTCCTCTCTACTACATTCCACTTCTTTACTGCATCAAACACAAGCTATTTGTCTTTTCTGTCAAGCCCCTTCCCACCCTGCCAAAGAGCTCTCCTTTGCTGTGTCAATGTCATCTCCTTCTCATCATTTTGTCAGTCTCTATTTCTCACTTGTTAATATTTTTATGGAAACAACTTCTGGGCTTTTTTTCCTTGCTGCTATTGGGAAGAATCTTGGTAAAGAGCAGCAAAATACCCTCACTATCTTCCCAAATCTCTGTTGAAAATATTCCTTTACTGTGTTGTCTGTGAAAAGTTTGCCAGCCACTCTCCATCACACTGACAGTGCAACAAGCAACCAACCAACCAACCAACCTGAGGTACTCCCCCCTGCCACCCCCCAGGGCTGCTGTGCTAGCTCAGTCTTCTGGGGAGCTTTGGGGGAAATACCTCAGGGGATAGGGTAAAAGATTCAAAAGAGGCTCTTAACCTCAGGGTTATTCCAAGGCTTTATTCTCAAAGGGATCCCAGGGCAAAAAGGGCGAAAGAGGAAGAAGCATGGGTTTATCTAGACTCTCTGTCTCAGGACAGATAACTGGCACTAAGCCAATTGGCTGTAGATAAGGTAAGATAGGGTCAAACTAAATGGTTACAGGGTTTAGGGGTTTCTGGGGAAAAAATATTTTCCCAGAGGAATACAACACCAACCCACTGCCCTGTGTGCCCAGATGCACCTGCTGCCCTTTACACACACCTGGGAGGTCTATTTGGTCTAGGGATGGTCTATTTGGTTCTTCACTACAGCTTTCCTCTCACTGACTGGGACTGCTGAGGGCCACCACAAAACAAACATTGATCTTCCTCATTCTTTTGTGCCAGCGAGACACCCAAGTGAGGAACTGCTTTCTGTAGGAGCTACATGTGTGTGGCCATCGTGCTCTCCAGCCAAGGTCTCTTCTGAAGGCACATGCAGTGAGAAGTGGGCCCCAGAGCAGAAGTGTTCAGCTCAGCCCTGTGCTTGGCAATGTTGCTTTTCCCTCCTCAGATAACCACTCCTGCAAATCCTCCAGTTCAAGAGGGTGTCTTTTGTGTACTAAATGCTGCCATTATTTATAAAGCACTCTTGCTGAATGTGCCTAAAGTCAGTCCTGCAGGACAGTTTCAATCAAATTGTGTTCAATTTATTCCAGCTGAATAACTCTGAAATGTAAATAAAATTAAATTAATGGTGTTGTATTTGTATTGTGTTACAAATGTAATAAGCTGGAAGTAATGCTGACTGTAAAATCAGATGAAGACTAGAGAGTAAAAATCAACCCCTAGAAAACAGTGCAAAATTTGATATCTGGCTTGCAAGAACAATCAGGGTACATGTAATCCAGAAGGTATTTTTAATTATATCTGTTCATACTGTTTCTCTACTTCATTCTAATAAAAGACAAGAAATACTCTCCTATAGTGGTTACATTTGGTTTGACAAACATGCAGAACACCTTGTATCTGTTCCTAGCTGACTGGTTTGGGGCTTACAGAGATACTGTTACTAATAATTATCTTACATTTATAGGACACCTTTAATCCCAAAGCACATTATAAATTAGAAATGAGGCCCAAAGTGCTTACATAGCACTGTCAAAATATGTGTGTTTTCTTCCACTTATTTGACGAGGCTGCAGATTTGGTCCTAGAAATTGTAAATATTGATATATATGCAGCAGAATATCTTATCTATTGAATACCTCCCCAGAAAATTTACTCCGCAGAAGGTCTAGGATTCCTGTCAGTTAGATATTTGGATAATTCCTGGTGCAAACATTACCCAGAATCACTGGGGAAAACCCAGCTTTCACCAAGAGTACTACAAAATATGTTGCAGGCATACAAAGCAGGCACAGCTTCATGATGTGATGTCTTATCTAAAGCATTAGAGACAGGAAAATACGTGGAGTGCAGTTGGGTAACTGGGAATAGCTGGTTGAATTTGCCCTGTTGGAACTCAAGCCCCTGGTTTGGGGGAGCCCAGGTATTTATTTTGAATGCTGCCATCTCTTCAGCCACAAGCTGCTCTGCTTTGAGCTGCCCAGGGAGAAGTTTGGAACCCATCCAGTCTCTCACATACCCTTCTGCTTATCTGACAGGAGCATCAAGGCTTCGTGGTGTGCAGACAGGATTCCACAGACTTAGGGAAAGGATGCAAACCCAACTGGGGCAGCACAGGTGGAAGGAAAGGGAAACTGGGACTCAGCTGACAGATACCCACTGCCAACCCATCACAATGGATGCAAACTGGACTGGGCAGGGGTGATCAAACCATGCCTTTTTTCCCCACCTGTTGGCTCTTTTCCAAAGGCCCTAAAGCACAGTGCAGTAAAGTTGTTCCCACAGTAAACAATGTTCCAAACCTCAGAAGATCTCAGGTCTTACCAGGACTGGCCATAGCCACCTCTCTGTATGAAGCAAATTCTCTTTGGTCAAATGATCCATATCAGGTTACCAGAGGCAAAGTGAGGTTCTCAGTGGACAAGAAACTCTCTTGACCTGCTAACAACATGCAGATATTAAGGACATCTGGTTTCCAAGACATTTGTGACCTCAAAGTGCTCCGACAGTCTCCTTTGAAAGTCTGACAGATTGTCTATGAATCCTGGTGTTTAAAGTGATACAGAAAATACTAAATCAGTGTCAGTGTTGATAGGCTTAAAAAACCTGATGCCTTAATATTCCCTGACTTTAAAAGCTTGCTTAGAAATCTTTCTAAATTCATTTGGACTGGAGTAAAATTCATGAAGCTGCAGTCATACTGTTCTTTCTATTTCATTTCTGCTTCATACATTCCTTTCATAACTACCAAGCACAGTTATGTGGCCCCAGGAGGAGAGGGCAAAGTCAGCTCTATTGTGATGGGGAGCATCTTGGTAGAAGGCACTGGGATTATGCCAAGGCAATGTTCAGTCCAAAGAGTACCAGCTCAAAGTGCTGAATTAAGGTATCCTTAATGTATCGTCCAAGAACCATGGAGGTCTTTCAGTAATCTTTTATTTTTAATTAAACAAATGAGCAGTCAGTGGGTTAAATAAATTCTGAAGAGAAAGAAGCTCTGACATTCCCTCTGATCCTCCTTTCTTTTGTGGCTCTCGTGTGTGCTGCTCACGTGCTTTCCTCAGTTATTCACAGCCACATGACAAATGCTGCCTAATGGCTGGTTTATTCTATTTGTGCTTTTGTACTACCTTCTCCTTACAAACCTGAAACACTTTGAATTCACACAGTGAACTACAGCAAGTCAATGCTCATTTTTGACACGCTAGATTTATTTAAAAAGTGGCTTGTGCAAAAAAAAAGTGGCTTGGATGAGCTATGGTGTATTAAGTTTTGTGTGGACACGTCTATACTTTGAACTCTTCTACCTGGCCTCTTGCTGATATCCCATATGATATTTCTTCATGCTGGGGTTGTTTCATCTGCTTACATGTAGGCTCTCACTGGATCAAGGGCCAAGCTAATGGGATTCAGCTAATGGTGCATGTACCCCCAAAGTAGCCTGTGAATACATACTTGAAATCCCATGCACTCTTTCACACCTCACAATCCCCTTGCCCAGAAAATGAGGAGTCATCCAGGATTCATAGGTCATCATATACCCAGGAGAAGCAGGATGATCAGACATGCTGTGAGTGACCTGGGGATATAGGAGTATATACTAAAATGATGGAGAAGGATGTGCTTAGGATATAGCTCATTGCAACAAGGATGGAATAAAACTGGCAAAAATAGGAGAGAAAACTCTGAGTCTGTAAACAAGGTCTCTGTCAGTGTTTCATATACCAACTTCTTCCCCAGGGCTTTGTGTCTGATATTTGGTGCAGAAGCTTGTGTGCTGTGACCTGTGCTGGTGGAAGAGAGGATTCTTGTCCTAACTTAGTCAGGGCTACAGGAATGTAAAATTCCTGTAAACCTGGGACCTTTTCCCTGTGGAAAAACAAACAAACAAAAACCCCAGACAGACCCAGACAAGGATGCTCCTTAAATACAGCATAAACTTGCTGTACAGCTACAGTAAAAGAGTGCTCAAGATGGTGGTGGTAGACTTCATGTTCAGGTGTATCTTGAGGTTATAGAGGGAGGGATGAGGCAAGGCACACAGATATGTTCTGTGAGCCCTGCAATTGATGTCAGTTTAGGCCAAAAGAATTAGGCAGTTTCTTCAATCTGTTCAGGGTTGTGGATTCTAAGTCTGCTGAAAGCAGCATCCGTGCCAAGGAAGTTTTGTTTGGTGATGATTATTCCTCTGAAATTTGCATAGTAATTTTATACTGTCACTTACTTACCATCCCCATTCTCCCAGCCTTTTGCATTTTCATACTTTCCAGGCCACTCACTGTGGTACATGCCTGCACCTCAATCAAACTAATGACAGTGCAGCACTTTCAGATGGATAAATACTTAACAGGGGCATCCAAGTCTACTGCAGCTAGGGAGAGCTTGGGCAATAAACAAGCACTTTGCTGTTTGATGGACACTGTCAGCTTTCAGCTCCCATGGCATTTTATGAGCTATATTTTCCAAAACAAGATGTGTGGCAATGGAAGGAGTTTAAACACCCCTGGGCTGGTCACTGTCACAGTCACATCAGAGTTGGCACCATCAGAGTTTAGGTCTGGTTTAAGGTTATTCCAGGACTGGAGTTGGCATTCATGGTGCTCTGAACGTGTCCCCTGGTGGAAGGAGGGAGACAGCGAGCAAGGCACTGCTGCACCTCCTCACCAGGAGTACAGGACACAGCAGCCCCAGGTGGGTTGTTGGTGAAGTGGTGACCTGTGAGAAGACTCTTTGGTTACACAAAGTGATGGCATCTCCCTCGTCTGTGCTCTGCTTTTGAATGGCTCCCTTCTCTGCCCTTCAGGCCTTATTTAATTAAAAAAAACCTTTTGAAATTGAAATACTGTGGTTGCAACACTCTTTTTTGCTTTTCCAATATCAAAATATCATGTATGTTTTGAAAAGCAACTGTTTAAAAGACAACAATCACTCTAGGACTTGTACATTTACACCATTTTCACTGGGTACTTTAGAATACATAAAAACAGTGCAAAAAGTACCAGTTACAAATTGCAAGCTTTCATACATTTAGTTTTTTATTTCTTCCAGTACTGTAGCAGTGGTTATTGGTATTAAGTCTGTATTAGTATTAGGTCTGTTTTATTTTGATACATCGTGGAGCAAGCTGTAAATGTAAGTGCAGAAATAGGGATGTGGTTTAGCAGTGGATTTGGCAGTGCTAGGTTAACAGTTGGCCTCTTGAAGGTCTTTTCCAAACTGAGAAATGCTATGGTTATGTGATTCATGGCAGGATGAACATCTCCAGCACAAGAACAGTGTGCCTTGACACAAAGGCAGGGCTGACTTCATTCTCTCCCCATCTCTACTCTTCCAGCTCCTTAGTGCATGGATTTCTCCTCCCTAACCTCCCAATGCCTCTCATCCCCACCACCTTTCCAACTTTTTAGGGTTCCAGAAAAACGTGGGAAACATTTGATTGTTGCCACATTTTCCCCTGCCTGGGAAGAGAGACTTGGGAATGGCATTCCAAAATCCTCATTTTGGAAATGTTGTCATGGCTGTGATCAAGATCCCAGCTGCCACAGTGATGGTTTAATCTGTTTGTCAGCCTGTCCTGCTGCCACATCAGAGTCTCCAAGAAAGGGGAGAGTGCCAAATGGACCTCCTAAGTAAGAAAGAAAAGGGAAGAGATCAAGTGTTTCACACCATCTCGATGGTATTGCGGAGGATGAACAAAAGAAAAAAATGAGGAGAAGAAGGGAGCTCTCTGAGCAGAAATACAAGACAGCTTTTTACTTGAAGGGGGTGTAGAGGAAGAGAGAAATGAACAGCAGTGAATGAAAAGCAACAACAGCAACAAAGAGAAAGAACAACCCTGCAGAACGGGCTTCTGGATCAGAGACAGAGCAGAGAGGTGGTGGAGGGTGTGCTTGTGGCTCATTCCTGTGCACCATGTCAACCCCAGCCAGCTGTGTTCTGGAAGGCAGAGGGACAGGTGATTATTAGCAGTACACAACACAAAGCCAAACACAAGCCAGAAGCTCGTCCCTTCCTTCTGCAAAAGCTGGGACAACAAAACCAGCAGGCCCCTGACTTGTAGTCGGGCAAGGACATCAGCCAGAATGGCCACACCTGCACCCAGGTGGGAGCACTGCAACCTTCCTGCAGGCACCCAGCATCTTTTCACTGCTTTACAGCACAGATTTTATTGAGAGTATTTCACAGATTGTTCTGTGGATGAGTCTGTACTTTGGCTGATGGAAAACTCTGCCTGGATTTTTCTGGTGGGAGGTTTTACTACTTGCATTATTTGATTTCCAGCGAAGGCTATTTTTGACAAAAATATTACGGTTTCATAAATTTATATGCTATCTCATAAACATCATAAAATGCCTTTTTGACAAATCTAATAAACATAACAAAATGCCCTTTCAATAAAATCACTGAAATCTCGCCAGGCTGAATAATAAACTTGCATTTTAGCATGGTTAGCATCTGGGCTTAAAGAAGAAGTGTAAAACCACCCACACCTTTGAGCTATGACTTTCTGAAAATTGCTGATCTTGCCATGTCCAAAGACCCTGTGCTTCACCTTTCTACCAGCCAGTGAGGCTCAGAACTAAGTTAAGCTATGGGGCAAAAAAATACAGTAGGTTTACACTTCACAGGAGCAGATATTGCTCAGTTGCCTCCAGCTTTGTCATGCCTTTGTCAGCCTTTCAAATATATATTTCATTTGCATTCCATGTTAACTCTTTGTGGAATGGAATGGTTCTTGTAGAAGTGTCCCAGAAAAAATGTTTCATGAGGTGGGGGAAGCTGATGGATAGAATTGCTTAGAAGAGGAAAAAGTCACAACACCCTTGTTGTCAAAGTGTTGTTGGGAGGAGAAGAGCTCTACACTCTCAGAGAGTGTGTGTGACTCTGTGTGTGTGTGTGTGTCTCCAAACTCAGTAGTTACCAGCTGGCAGTAGCTGGGGGTGGTGAACTTGCAGTGTAATGGTGTAGTGATATTCATAGTGACAAGCAGAAAAGGAAAAAACCCTCTGGGATACATGTCCAGAATTACAGAGCTCCTGCTTCTCAAAACCTGCTACAACCTCGTGGTGCTGGTGAACACTCTCAGCCATGCCTTTCCTGAGATGCACTGCTCTGTGCACAGCTTTCCTGAGAGTCTGTGGATGCATGCCTTTCTTTGTGCCTTTGCCTCTCCCCTGGGGAGGGAATATGGGCTGGGTTTGCATTAATTGATTGGTGGTGAAAAGGGAAGAAGGAAGTGCTCAACCCACCACAGAATGCAAGACACCCATAGTTACTTCAGATTCTGCTCCTGCTTGTGAGTCAGGCATCCTGTTTGCTCTGTTTGCTGCCATCCCATTCTCCCTCTTATCCAAGAATTGGAGGAAGGTGATAAAGAGATGGGAAACTGGGGAGAGAGGAACACTGGCAGATAAACAAGGCAGTGGAAGCACAGTCCAGAGGGACAAGGGCAGTGCTCAGGTGAGTGCTACCACTTTCACCCACTTGATTCATGTATGAACTTTATGGCCTTGTTCTTAAGCTGGAGTAACTTCAGCAACTTCCAGAGTTTCTTAGGAAAACAGAAGACTATAACTCTGACACTGCTAAAGAGGCAGACTCCTGTGGAGGCTGAAGGGTGCTCTCTTAACTTCTCTGTGTGATGCAAGCACTTGTCTGGGCCCTACCTCCCGTGCTCTGTCCACCGTGATGTAGCTGAGAGAGGTTTGGCAGTGGCACCCCAATGCCATGGAATAGCACTGAGCTCTTCATTGCAAGGAAATTTCCATTTTCTTCCACTGGCCCAATGAACTTGGTGTAGGATATCAGTGGTAAGACAAGTGTCACCACTGAGCTTGCTGAGCTGTGCTCTCTCCTAACTCGTATTTTCCCTAAGTATGATCTTCTGGGCGTTAGTTGTCTTCCACAAACACTTGCAGAATGGGCACGGAAATAATTTGAAGTTATGTCTTGCTCTGACAGATGAACTGCCAAGTGTGAAATGCCTCTCTCCTGTTGGTGTTTATTAAGATCCTTCTGGAAATGACATGCATCTTCCAATGGGCTCTAGGTTGGCAGCTGAAAACTGAGCATAAATGTGAACTCCTGCTTGCAGAGCTAAAGATAAACAGCAGGAAACAACAAAATACATCTCAGTGCCATGAATGAAGTGACATTCTTCAGCATTCTTTTCTGCTTTCTCCAATTTCATGGAATGTATTTAATTACTTTCAATTATAAGTGAGAGTTAAATTAGACAAATGTGCTTAGAAATCTTCTCTTCATTGCATAGCTATATTAGCTTTGTGATGTCACAAGTATCAGAATAAAACATTTACATTCTTCTCTTTATTGGTTAAAGTTCATCTGTGGTGGTAAATCCACAGAATTCAATTAGATCACACCAGATAGCAATTTGATCCTGCTTGTTTAGATTCTGAGGTGAAAAGATTTACAGATGGCTCTAATTCCCCTATTTCCAGAGTTAGTTATCAAATTCACTTAAATGATATTCTGCCTTCAGTGTCATCATGAGAGCTATTACCAAAAGTGAGGTAAAGGAGAGGTTTTCCTCTCTGTGTCAGATATTCTTGGTATAACCTGAGAATGCAACATGACAAAAGTGCCCAGTTTTTGCTTGGCCCTCATCTGACCTAGATTCCCTCTTAACACTGATAAGTCTCTGTGTTTGCTCCATCCAATTTCATATTTGATAGGTCAGGCCATTTATCCATTGTTTTAGGATTTACAACCCACCTAATGCCTCACTGTATAGGGCAGTGAGATTTTGCTGATTTTCACCTGCAAAGTGTGGCTCTTCTCTGGCAGCCTTTCACATTCATTCACAGCTACAGTTGCACATGGGGGTTTGCTGGGTGGTCAGTGGGTGGTGGAGCCTTCCAGAGCTTCAGGCTGAGCTGTGTAGGCTCCAGAAAAGGACTTTGCAGCAGTGGGAAGCAGAACGGGCTGCAAGTGCTGGTTATGAAAATACCTTTAATTAATAAGCTCATGGGCAACAAAGGAGAGTCAAAGCATTCCACCAAAGCCTGTAAACAGGTTCCCTCACTGGTTCCTTTGGGATGAAAGGTGCTACAGAAATGTAAGGTGTTATTGCAGTGGTACCATCAGTATGGCTTGCTGTGGGAAGGCATTGTTTAGTATGACAGTACAGGTTTGCTTAACCTGGTCAAGTCATGCCTGTTCTGGAGCCCTTATGGGGAGTCTGGGGAGCTGATGAGAAGTGCTGGCTCTAGTCAGCTGTAGTTTCTTCTCTCCAAATGAAATGGACACAAGATATATGATTTTATCAATATAAATCTGCAGTATCACAAGGGAATAAGCTAAAATAGTCTATACTACTATAAAACTGCTGAAATTTCAATGAATTCCATGGACTCGTTCCAGATTTAATGTCACTAGGAAAAGAATCTGTCCTGATTGTTATTCACTGACTCATGGGGTCAAAAGTCCACTCTGTCCGTGGGAATCTGCATTTCCAGGTACAGTTGTGCTACTCAGCCAGCTGTACAGGTGTTAAGTGGTCTAACTGTGAAAGATGATCATTATCAGGCCAGAGCACTCCAGAGCACTGCTTCTGCAAGATGTCATTATAACATATTGCATCCCTTGGACAATTACATCTCTTTTAACCTAGATCTTAGGCATCCAGGAAAACACTTCTGCAGAGTTCAGCTTGGATCTGCTTTCCCCTGCAGCCAGTCTTTAATTGAACAAAGTTTCCTGAGCTCATTTCAATTAATATTGAGTGGATATGCCAGAGAGTTTGTTCCTGAGCCCTCAGAGATTTCATTTGCTCTGATATCTCTAGTCTCCATCAATTTTACTTTGTCTAAGCTGGAAGATATTTGTACCCATCCTTTCACCTGATGGTACATAAATAAAGGGTAATGGCTGAAGAAGGAACAAAATTCCAGGAGAAACTTTTCACGTTCTGTTTATCCATTTCCTTTTTACATGTCTATTATTTAATCATCATTCAACTCTTTCTCCAGAAGGAGCTTGAGTAAAGACTGATTTCAAACTGAGCTAGAACCTCAGGAAATTGGGCAGCACTAAATGCTTTGTTTTTTTTATTTTACATATAGCATTGCTGTATAGATATAGTGTTGACACCAAGGAAAGCTGAAGTGAGAAACTGAATAGAGAGATTGGAGCAATGTGGCAGTCAGGTCCTTCAGTACCTTCCAACACTATTATGGACCCCAGCCCAATCCCAGAAAAGCAGCTCCTTTATTAGTTTCTAGGTATCTGTCATTTTCTGCTATTTGTGTTACTGGTGATTATTATCTTCAAGTTCTTTTCAGGCAAAAAGGAGAATAATAGAACAGGAAGGCAGAAGTGGCCTCAGTGTCTCTTTCAGCATCTTCAAACCTATGCCTAGAATAGCCAGCCTTTCCAGACTTTTCTCACAGGCTGCACATTTTCTACACTTCCTCATGCCCATGTGTCCAAGGGAAGTGTTTCACATAAGAAAGGAGTTTCTCAAAATGAACAAGGAAGCCCCAGGAGGTTTTTTTAATTCAAACACCCAAAAGTGTAACTGTGCCCTGGAAGAATGAAATGAATTGAACTTTGGAAGTTTCTGAACAATCTTGCTTTCTCACCAGGTGCCCTGGGCTGGGTGAGATCCTTTCTTCCATGTATCCTTCTTCCTTCCATGTGAAGAAGAAATCTACATCACCTGCCTGCAAACTCTCAGATCACTAACTAGGTGGATCTGTACATTTTCATCCTGCCATAGCTTGCTGCTTTGTTGTTTCTTTTCTCCTTGCTCATAGGGTGATGTCAAAAATGTCATTCCTTATGAAGGAGGAAAGGACAATGTCAGCGTGTGATGTGTAGGGACTGTGACAGGGAGACAGGCCATAGATATAGGTCTAATGTCACTAATAATACATGAGGCAGCATAATGGGAGGTCTCTGGAGAGGAAGGCAGCACTTAAGAGATTCTGGACATGTGGAATTCAGTCCTCCTTTGGGGGTTAATTATACCATTTGGCCCAATATATCCTGGTGTTTCACCTTCTTTCGTATATTAGATTTCAAACATTTAACCTTGCAATGACAGAGCTGCTGTGTCTGTTCTTACATGGTCCTGCTTAATAAATTTAGACTTGGGTGGGTCAGCTTGAAGTCTCTGCCTCTGAGTCTTGCAGAGATGCTGGGTTTATTGCCAAAGGAACCTTTCCAGCTAAGGCACAGACTGAAGACTATCAGTAGTGATTCTGACAGTATAAACTTTAAACTATTCTGGTTCTTGATTCAATATTACTTGAAGTTCTTATTCTCTCAGTCCCCAATGACTTCATTGGGAGTGCAGACTGAGCACTGCACCTAAGACACACAGCACCCTACATGTCATGTAACAATTAGACATTTGGGGGTACTGCCATTGCAAAAGAGAAAAAATTCCAGTAGGCCCCATGCCAGCCAGACCTCCTTCCTACCCATCACACAGGGAAAGCTGCTGGAGGGAACACAAAGATGGGAGAACAGTGTCTTTTGTGTCCTTTTCTTGAGAGGAGACTCCAAGAGCCAAGCACTCATTGTCTAAGTGCTGTACAAATATTGGTAACTAACTTCTATTCTATTCTATTCTATTCTATTCTATTCTATTCTATTCTATTCTATTCTATTCTATTCTGATAAAGCAAACAAATAATTTTGTCTATACACTGAAGGTTTTTTCCCTACCTGTTATATTAAATTAAAGTTTGGGTCAAGATCATTCAAAGTTCTTTAAATTCGAGTGAAAATATCACTGATGTCACATTTGTGATGGAATTGGCACACAAAATCCGTGATTGTGTTTATGTCAGTAGGATTATATTAAAGTACAGGGTTTATTTTTACACTACTTCAGGTTTCTCACATGGTGGGCCTTTGGCAGAGTTGTCAAGACAGTCAAAGATGGTGGGATCTTTTGCTGCAAAGACAGTGAGACAACCAACATGATCCATGGTCTCCTGGTACCTCCTTGAGCCCCCTGATACTCAGTACCTGTGCTCCACTGCAGTGTTGGTGCTTTCTGGGTTACCACTTCTTCTCTCTTCAGTACTATTGCCTGCCAGCACTATTTCTAGTTCACTGTGCACACCCCCAGCAGGGCTCAGCCCTGACCCTAAGCTCCTTTGAGAGCTTCCTGGCATTTTTCCTGGAATACTACGGGAGTCTGGGCGTGAAAAATGCCTATTCCAAAGAGCTGAAAAGCCAGAGGGCAGTGTTCCTCCTTTCTCTTGCTACACCAAACTCGGCTCCACCAGGCACAACTTTGCTTCAGGTCTTTCATTTTGTTCAGTGAGAATCAAGCTTTGGCAATTGTATTCCATTGAAATCAATGTCAGGCACTCAAAGGCAGCTCTAACATTTGGCATCTGAGCAGGAGCTCCCCGATTTACATGGGGGAAGCACTGGGCAGCATCCAGCTTAGAGCTCTGCTTGCTGCACAACAAACAAACACGGGCTTATTTAGCTTTCAGTAGCCTTGGAGGCAGGCACTTATCACCAGATGCAGCTCCTGTTGCGAAGCACTAGCCTTGAAGAAGGCTCTCAACAAATCATGAGGTTCTTGTTTGCAAGACTTCTGCTGCCTTTATATCTCTGTGCTGTGTTCAGAGATATTGCATGGGAGGAATAACAACTACTCCAGTGGCATTTGCTGGGTCTCCTTGATGGCTGAGCAGGGAAGCTGGTGCTTCCAGTGGGCTGACCTGTGTTTCTCTGGGTAAATCTCTGAGAAGGTAAGGACTCAGGGTCATAAAAGAGGAGGGTAGGGGATTTTATTTTATACCTGGGATGGGCCATGGGTATGAACAACAGGTTTTGCCATTTATTTAGCAGCCCTCACCTCTGGGGTCACAGTGTCATTCCTTGTTTTTTCACGTGGCTCCCACATTGGTTAGGAAGTCAGCCCCTCAATCCCCACTGGTAGGTGAAAATGGCAATTGTTAAATTTCACATGCCCTGTGTTCAGCACTATGGCTGCTTCCTCTGAAGCAGAGCAAGTGTCACATGCTGATACTGCTCATTGAAAGCCCTCTACAGAGCTGATCCTTGCAATAACCCGGGCTTGCTTCCTTCAAGCTTAATTTGACCATGTGTCAGCACCAGACACAGCTCAGCTTTTGCAGTCAGTCTTTGTCAGAGAGGGCTCTGGCACGAGGAACTCACCCCACCATCACTCCCCTGCTAAATCCATCTAAACCACATTTTCTCACACTGTGCTTCGAAACAAAACCATTGTAACCACATATTTATTCCCTTCTGACATCTCCATGGCTTTGCCTCTCCAGAACTCAGCATGCTTTATTTGAATTATAAGATGTTTTTAATACTGTGTTTGTATTGAGTTCTGAAGCATTTCTATTGTTGTTCTGCAGTGCCCCAAGTGTTCTGGCTGCTAAGTGCTGTAAGTACAACTGGATTACTATTTGCTTAAGTAAACATCAGAAGATAGGTTTAGAATCATAGAATCATAGAATCATTTAGATGGGAAAAGAGCTTTAAGATCTTCTAGACTGAGTCTAGCCATTAACCCAGCAGTGCCAAAGCTGTGTTTCTAAGTGCCACATTTACATGACTTTTAAACATTTCCAGGGATGGTGACTCCTACACATCCCTGGAGAGCCTGTTCCAATGCTTGGTAACCTGTTCAGTGAAGAATTTTTTCATATCCAATCTAAACCTTCCCTAGTGCAACTTCAGGCAATTTTCCCTCATCCTGTCACTTGTTACCTGGGAGAAGAGGCTGACCCCCTCCTTTTTACAATCTCCTGTCAGGTAGTTGTAAAAGCAGTAAGGTCACCCCTGAGCCTCCTTCTCTCCAGGCTAAACACCCCCAGCTCAAAGAGTAAGCCCTGATTGTATGTACACACACCCATGCCAGAGTCCACATAAATAATCAGCATGTAAATACACACCCATACCACAGATACATACTCACACACAAATACCACAAAATTGTATTCGTGCACTTGAACATCCAGAAGATGTCAAAGAATCACACTTCAAAAGATCACCTCAAATTTCTCTGCCTTTGAGGTCTGAGATAATGTTTGAATGTAAATCTAAGTTCATTCATTGAATTTCCTGATTTCTATAACAGCTTATCTTTTTTTTTCTTTTCTTTTTCTTTTTCTTTTTTTTTCTTTTTATTACTTTGATTACTTTTATGCAGCTGCCTCAAACAGTGAAAATATTTCCCACTTCTGGCTTGCATAGCCTGTACCCACGACAACAGGCATGTGGAAAACCCTGTTAAACCCAAGAGAGTTTTCTGTCCTTGTGAGAGAAAGCTCAGGGAGAAATGTTCATTAGCTTGTGGCAGCAATAATTCAGAAGGCAAACCTAATCATGTTGGGAGGCACCCTGGGCACTCACTAATGCACTTTCTTTCTCCTGGATATTTATCCCTGTGAGGCAGGAAAAGCTGCTAGCAGCCAAGTCGCAGTGGGCCGTGCGTGAGGATGCACAAGCAAAGACACCAAAAGTATTTTCCTTCCAGGCTGGACAAACAGGCAGACTCAGTGAAGAAAAAGGCTCCTTTACTATACTGGTGGTTGCCCATGTAACTACAATGATGCTGGCACAGAAAAAGAACAGGTGCCTGAAGCCTTTGCCTTTCTACAAGCAGATGATGGCAGAAGCTTTTCAGTTCAGTGAGGGAAGTGGAAGAGGAGAGAAAGAAGCCAGATTTTAATTCAACTTCATTTCTTTGGTCCTGGCCCATGGCTTTTGAGCTAGATGTTTTTTCAGGTATACCATATTTGGTTTATTTTCTTTGAAATCTTTAAGTTTTTTTCTTTCTCCAGTTTGACTAGGAATGAAAGGGTTCAGGTGATCAATAACAAAAGGAACACATTTTTTCTTAGATTGCCAGGACTTGTTCTTTGCTTTTATTTTGCCTTGTTTATTTTAATATATTACTGTGCCTGCAGAAATCCAGTAGGAAATAAAGATACCTTCCAGAGAGCTAAGAATTGTCCTTTACTGAATTTTCTGGGACCCTGGGCAGCAGGATAGAGGAAAATCCTGTTCTTTCCCTTCATTCCAAAGCCTGAGTGATGGACAACAAATACGAAGACTTCATTATTGTGCATTGACTAAGGGTCTCTTGTTTACCAAATTCTTAAAGTTGAACTGAAAGAACTCTTGAGTTTCTTAATTTCTCTAAGTAGAAAATAAAGTTGTATTGTTACCATCTCCTCATGAGAACCAGATCATGCCCATCTTTTGGGGCTCTTTGCTAGGCACCTTCAGCATCCTCCTCCTTCCTTCACATCTGCTATACTCTGTGTCCTACCTTAGTTGGCTCTATTATTTGTTGCAGTACAACACAAATGAATGACACTTGCACACCGAGATGTCCAAGGCAAAAAAGGGGCAGTTTATTTACAGACCTCGACATTTATAGAATTCCAGCAGTGACCATGGATTGGAGGAAGAAAATCTTCCTCTTCAACCACACTGGGCAACCCAACAGTCCATCAGCAGTCTCCTCCTTATGAGAAGAATGTAAACATGAAAGGACAGTTACAACAACAATAGGTTGTTCATGTGAAAATCGTGAGAGACTTCATTACAAAAGGTAAATACAGAAGGCTGAAGTAGAACTTTAGAAAAACTTTAAAAAAACAGAGAAGAACAGAGAAAAACCAGGGCAACAATTATTTGTCATTTGCAGGACCCAGCTCTACTCATGCGTGCTTGGAAATGCAAGTTACCTTCCTTTGTTTTTGTAGACCCAGCTCCACAGCTGGATTTCCACCTGGCAGACCTCTGATCTTGTCTGGAGCACTTCATCCCACCTTAGAGAATTTTCCTCAGTTTCTAATAAACAGTGTGTCCAACCTAGCTGGTTAATCATGGAGCTCGTGCCTCAATGTTTTGGGGTTTTTTTGTGGCCTCGTTTTAGTCACAGTGGGCCACACAGTGAGATCTTCCAGTGCTCTATTACTCTGACACTCCACCTAGGGACATAAAAAAGGATGAGGACTGGCTCTCAGGGAGAGTTTTTAGTTGCTGAAATGGCTTCAACTTTGGATGTCAGCAGTGGTAGACATTAAGTGAATCAGCAACCCAAATTCTTCACCATAAGAGGCATAGCAACAGCATTCTAAATCCAATCCAAATGATAGGGTTTTTTCATAATTTGTTTTCTTTGCACATTTTTAGCTCTCGTTATCCTCACTAGAAGTCTCAGTGGAGCCACATCTCTCCTTGCCTTTTAACAATGCCCAAGTCCATGGCTACAAGCACCCCTCTCCAAACATCCTTTTGTAGCTCAACACCTGTAGGCTGGAGCTGAGGATTCATCAGCAAATAGGTACTGGAGCTAAAAATGACCCCAAGGAAGATCTGAACTAAATCTTTCAAAGCTCTCAGATCACAGTGCTTTAATTAGCTAACAGACAGCTAAGCACTCTGAACCTGCAGCTTGCTGCCCTTGTGGGCTGAGAGCTTTACACCAGCAGAAATTTGGGAGATTTTCTTATCTCTCTTGAAAACTTTGCTATTGGATTTTGAATGTGACGCTTGGTAATGCATCAGTACAGCATTAAAAAAAAAAAAAAAAAAAAGAGGAAAAAAACCCTCTCAGACTCCAGAGAAGAATAGCTCCTACCATTTCCCTTTTGTATCCACTGCTGAGGTATTTGAAAAGCGCAGGAGATAAGTAACCTCATGACTACTACAGATTAGCAGGCTCTGAGGTACCGAATGCAACTGCTGCTGCTGGGAGTATAATGGCTATTGAAATTCCCATTTACACAGACATTTTCATGGTGGCACTGCAAAGAGCAGGGTGTACAGGAGGCTACAGACTATAAATGCTGAGGCCATGCAAAATAGGACAAGGAGTGAAATCCCTGTCATTGGGAAGCAGCAGGGCACTGACCAGTTCCTGCCGTGCAGGAGACCCACTCCAGCTTCAGAATATGGATCTTCCTCAGAGACAAAGAATACACTAAAGCTTGGAAAATTACTGTCAGAGGTTTTCTGTAGGGAAGGGAACACAAGTCCCTGACCTGCAGTGCTGAATGACAAACTGCCGTGGGGCATCTGCTGTCCTGCCAGGCTCTCCAAGGCAGGTCATAGGCACTGAGGAACTTCTGCCAGGTGATCCAGGGAAGCTCTGGAGGAGAAAGGTACAACAGAGGTTTTGTCTCTTGTAGCTTCTGTTCTTGTTTGTGGTTTGTTTTTAGAGCTCACTGAACAGGGATGGGGCTTCATGCAAGAGGTGGTAAGGCTTGTCACCTTTGCAGAGGCAACCTCATGTTGTGTGGTTGTCCTTGACACAAGGGCTACTGTGTGCAATGTCATCCTTTTCCAAAGTGTGTGCACCAGAAAGCGCAGGCAGTTTGTTCAAGGCTGGTTAAAGCAGGACTGACTTTTGCTTTCCTTGCTTTAACACTGAAATATGAGAGGCTCAAAATCAGCTGCATTGGGGTTGCACCAGGACAATGACACTGTTAATTCTAACTCATGATCTGTGATGCAAATTGTGAAGTATTCTGCACGTGAGTTAATTCAGCTTTCCCAATCTCCTCAGCTCCTCAGTAAGGTCAGTAGTATTGTTCCCATACTGTGGCTGGAGATATGGATGTACTGAGAAGAAAAGTGTTTTTTCCACCATCACCTAGAAGACCAAGGACAGACTTGGGAAAATAACATAGACATCTTTTCTCCAAGTCTCCTGGTCTGATGCATACATATGCAATTTCCCAACAAAGACACAAGTCAGTTCTTTTTGTATTTCCTCATACTCTACAGCATCTATACCCACAGCCTCTGAACACCTTTCAAGCATTTACAGTTATCCTTCCAGCATCCCTGAGAAGGAAATGCTAGAGTGCCTCCTTTTACACCTAGCAAGTAGCAATTCACAGTTTTAAGGCATGTCTCATGCCTTTGGTTTGAAGAAATCTGAAATTATATGGAAAGCTGAACTGGTAATAAGCAACGCTTGCGTAAGTTCCAGAAGAAACCGCTTTAATAACCTGTTTTCTGATACTTGCAAAAACCTTAATTCCTTGTCTATCAGGGAAGGGGGGGAGGGAGGGTGGGGACAAGCTCTTAACCAAATTTTCATGTATGCACCTCTCTGGGGAGTAGAATTGGCACATAGTCGTTAGATCTAAGTTATATCCACACATTTCTCTCCAGCTGCTCCTGTTGCTGAGGAGAAAGCTGATGTGTTGATTTTCATCTCTTATGCACTTTTGATTAACTGATCCCCGAGGAAAAGAGGGATTAAAAACCACATCTGCAGGTTCCAGAGGATATGTCCTGGACAGAGCTGTTCCTCCCGCTCCCTCCCATCCTGCGGTTTTCCGTCTTCTAAGTACAGGGAGGTTTCCGAACAAGCACGAGTGGTTCCAACTGGTGTGATGGTTTTGTGTTACACCTATCCTGTCAGAAAAATGAGTTGTCTGCATAGTGTGGGGTGCTCAGTGCTACAACAGTAGGGCCTGTGGGTCATGGGTCATGGCTGAGCAGCACTAGCAGCGATGTGTGAGGGTAGCGCTGGAATATCAATGTGACCTGGAGGTCAGAAGTGAAGAAGCTGGTGGATTTTGGTCTGTGACAGGTTTTGATATCAAATACCTTTGTCAAAGAGGTATGTTCTTACTCCAGTGGAGCCATCAATATTCATGGGAAATTCATTGTGCCACTGTTTCTTCCAGCATTGTTAAAATCCAGTACCAAACTAAAAAGGGTTAAAAATAGCCTGTGTGTATTACTCTCTCTAAGTAAATGTTTACTTTCTTTGTATCTGTTAGTGGCACTGGCCAAGCCAGCACTAAGACACAACAGAACAGAATGAGTTACTGCTTTAGCCCCTGGGTCACACAGAGCACATGGACATGAAGCAAGAAGCACATAACTTATTTTTACTGGAGGGAGAATGTGGAAACAATCCCCAGGTCTACAAAATGGAAGGGGCCAGTCCTGTAACAGCTAAGGACACCAGGTTGTCTTACTAAGGTCAGGTCTACTGTGCCATATTGAACATAATTGTTCTACTGCTTATAATTTCAGTACGTTTGAATCTGAATATAAAATAAGGCAATTTTCTTCCTAGGGAAAAGAGAAATGTGTGCCTTTGCAGAACATGAGACACAATCACTCCCAGACTGGCCAGCTTTATTTCTTCCTGATGAGCCTCTGACTCCCCAGGGAATAAGCTGAAAACACTATTTTCAACAGAGAGGGCAAGATACAAAGAAGAAAGTTTTTCTTCTGCTCTCAGGGGTGTTGTGCTTGGATGGTGGCCTGTTGCTAAGTGGCCCTACGGGAATGATTCCCAAAAGGATCATAGTTCTGTGTCTGGGGATTTCATTCCCTTTAGACTTCTTTCATCTCCTCATTCAAATCTCACTGCTGAGATTGACCCTGTAAGCTATTAGTTGCCTTCAGCTACAATTCTTTCCATTTTAAAAGCAAGGCTGATAGGAATATTTTAAAAAAAAAAAAAAAAGGCTCTTCAGCCCCAGCAAATTTTATCATTAGGTAAGTGCAAAATACTCTGCTTTTTTTTTCCTCTTTTCTTTGTGGAGTGAATGAGATTGGATTCTTTGTTGCCTTGCACTTTCCACTGAAATTTATGCTTGTGCCAAATGCCTATAACATGCTGCCAAATCCAAAGAGTAGCATTTTGTATGTTCTTTGTTCAAGCATGAATGCCTTGTGCAAGGTGCAAAGCAAGACTGGCTCAGATGCTATAATAGTCCCAATCACAGAATGCTACTAGCAAATGCTTAAACATGGTAGCACATTTCCTTAGTTCTTCTGCCTCTTGTCTGAAGACAGGATAACTGAGACTGAGCACAATATTCATGCAACAAAACTGTAAATAAAGTTAGAAAGCTACTATTTTCTAAATAAAGTTAGAAAGCTACTAGGTATAAAATAGCAGGTATTGCTACTAGACATAAAATTTCCCATTATCTTGTTCACTTGCAACCTGCAAAGAAAACTTAATTTTTCAAAATCTGAGCTTAAGTAGGAATTAGAACAGTGTCACTTTGCACCCTCAATAATTTTTGGGTGTCCTGACAAAGGATTCTGCACACACTCACAAAAAATTTAAAGCACTTGTGTGACCTCTGATCCATTTCATACCTCAGAGAGGATGAAAGGTCTTTTGTTATACAGTGATCCTGCACATTTGGGTTTTGTTTTGGTTGGTTTTTGTTTTGTTGTTGTTGTGTTTTTTGTTTGTTTGGGGTTTTTTTCTGAAATGGTTTCTAGTCCTGTAAAAAACTCTGTGTAACCCTTCCTTAAGGATTTTTCTTACAGCAAACTCTCTCTCTTATAGAAGTGTAGGGGCTCAGGCTCAGTTATTAAGAAGACAGATATTTTTGGGGGATGGAAGGAGGTAGTAATTGTAGAAGAACCCCTGATGTGAGAGCATTTCCTGCTTCTGCAAGTGAGGTTGATTTTTCTGGTGTCCTCAGAAGAACATGTATATACTTTTTATCAAAAAATTATTCAGATCCATGGATCTTGATGGCACAGGTTCCTGAACAGTTTGGTATTGTGGACTATTATCCATAGGAAATGAGCATGGTATATGTGATCACAGCATATAGGAAGAAGGACCTTACCCATAAAAAGACACGGCTGGTGCTAAGAGTCCCCAGTGTTCATTTTGGATGAACCTTGGCCAGCTCTGGTTAAGCCAGGCAGTGCTGAACATGACTTAGGGAGGTTGCACTCTGGTCTTTCTAGTTCTCCTTCCAGCTCCTTACAGCAGAGACAGAGAGGGATCTGTTTTGTGGAAAGGAGAAATAAAGGAAGTTATATTCTGATCCTTCTTCAAAAATAGAAGCTTTATAATTGGGTTTGTCCAAACAAGAGCAAAAGCTGAATTTGACATCTGCTTCTTAGGTTCCTGACAGAAAAGACCTCCCATCTTTACCTCTAAGATCCTGTGTTAATGTCAGGGCCACTTCTTCACCTGATCCACTGTGGAGGCAGGTTCTAACTTGGCACTTTGCAAGGTGGTTTGAAGTCTGGTCTCAGAGTATAAAGAAACTCCCTCAGGAAAAATTGCTGGGCTAGGATCCTGTGATTTCTGCAAGAACACGGTGTTGAATTACTGCTAAACACATGAATAATTAGTGATGGTTTCACTGAGAGCATCAGAACCTACCATAGCATCTTGCTGTGCTGGGCTCAGTCTGTAGCCTCCCAGGAGATCAGCTGGCATTTAATTTTGATCACTGCAGAAAAGGGAGGCTGAGCTTGCAACAGTGACTGACTTAGCTGATGTGTGTGAAAATGTTATTAAAACAGGGAAATGCCTCTCCAAATGGATTTTGCTTTGCCATTTAAAAATTCCATGTAAATGATGCACATAGGATTTGGAGTGGGAGAAATATAAGAGATAATAATAAACCCTTAACACAAACAGGTCAAGATTCACTCAGTGAGACTAAGACTCAGTCATGTCTCATTCAGGAGTGTAGTATTAAGCTGTCTTTCAAACATGACAAGGTTTATGTTTTCCCTGAGTTGTTTCCAAATGAGGAGGGAAATCTCAATTAATTTAAATTATTGCCTGTTGTCAGTCCTGCCTCCATGAATTTCAGAGTCTAGCCTGATGCCATAACCTACAGCAGCAGTGATGGGTGTAGGTTTGCCATTGACAAGGAAGCAATAAGTACCAGGAAGAGGTGCCAAGCAGGGGAAGAGCTCTCTGAAGACGGGGTACAAAGTGGAGTGGAGAACGAGCTGTCCCATTCTCTGGGAGTCATTGATGTTGCCATAGAAATGAATTTGAAAGAGTAGATTATTTTGCCCTCTGGAAAACAGAAGTTTCTTTTTTTCCCCCTAACACTGGCTGCTAGAAAATCATAGCTATACATGGAAAAGACCAAATCACCTTCCCTCTAGCTGCCTCTGGACAGAGCAGCTATCAAACTGAATGTCTGTATCTCAAAATTGTGGATTCTACCCCTTTTTCTGGCAATTCTGTCCCTTGGCTTGGTAGATTGCACCATTAGAAACTCTTTTTTTTTTTTTTTTTTATTCTACTTCACATTTTATATCTATCTGAGCATCTGAATCAGGGAACTCACTTGAAATGTATTTAAGATGTATGACATGTGGGTCCTCCCTGTGTTGCAGTTGGATCCTCTGGCTTGCTTAGCACCATACAGACAAGTTGTTATATTTAGGTACCATTTACACTGCCCTTTTTCAACTCTGATCTCAAATATGTGCAGGGAATTACTTTGTTCTCCTTAGAAGTCACTTAATAAAATTCAACTTCAGCAGATGCAGTCACAGGCTGTAGTATCTGTGTTGTTGTCATTATGCCAAATATTGGGGGATTTAGAGATATACTGCTTTAGCAGGGTGAGATGTGACCATCCTTCATTTGTGCAAAGAAATGTACCACCTAAACTCAGGATACCTCCACTCTTTAATGCTATAGAAATACCAACAATTTCAGGGATTTCTTTAATTAATTTGCCATCAACATTTGTGATTTCAAATGAATTGGCTGGGATTGTCCTTGCTTGGGATACCTCTTCAATTTATGCAAAACATCTGTCTGAAATATGACTCATGTCAAGAGATGTAGGCTCAAACTGCTGCTTTTCCCACTAGCTGATTTCTCTAGTCCTTTGCAGTGATGTTTGCAAGCCCTCTGTTGTTTTGGAACACTGTTGTCCTTGTCCTGAGGGAAGATGGAGGCCAGAGTTCCCAGGAGTGTATGTGCCCACAGAAATTTTAGAAAAAGGAAAAAAATTTCATCCTTTACATTTTACCATGAATTTTAGCTGGTGTGTGATTCTTTTCCAGACAGTGAATTTTAAATTTGCAAGAGATTCTGCCTTTGAAAACCAGTGTTAGCAATTAATGAGGCACAGCAGCTAGGGATAGAGAAGCATATTAATCTATCTAGAAATCTATACAAAACCAGCACAATTTTAGGTACTGAATTTTTCCAAAAACACCTTGCAAATGAACTGTAGATCACTTAATTAACAGGTTTTCAGATACAATTTCAAACGGTGAATTAATTTCAGAAAAAAAAACATCTCAAACCTGTGAACAGACATTTTGCAATGACTAAATCGACTATAAGATAAACTTCATTTAAGAAGTTATTTATATTAAAAAACTTGCTCAACGCCACTGAGACTGGGGAGTCCACCCGTGTGATTCTAGTCCCATGCTCTCACATAACACACACACACACACACACACACACACACACACACATATATACTCTGTCTCTCTCTCTCTCTGGACAATTTAGCTCTTGCAACATCTTGTTATTAGCCATAATCATTAGTGCCACGGTCATTTTGCTGTTCCATTTCCTCCTCTCTCATCTTTCCTGGTTCTGCTTGTGCACTACAGCGATTCCTCTCTGTCTTGTAGAATTAATTTTAAACATGGAGACTTACATGCTTCAGTCTTTAGATGGCACCAAAACTGAATGCACTAATTAGGGAAGCTTTATGATTTCTATTATTTTCCACTCACAGAGAGGCCTGTTTTTTCAGAGCCTGTGAAGGTTCTGGCTTGGCAAGGCTTTCTAGGAGTTGCACGTATGCTGCCTGTAGTGCAAGATCTTGTGTTGATTAAAGGGCACCATCTAAACAGAAGCAATTACACCAGCAGCTTTGAAGTGCACTGTATATTGGTAAAAACAGTACTGAATTGAGCTGCAAGAGTTTGACAACAAAACATAATCAAATTCTTGAGATATAAAACTAAATGGTGAGGTTGTCTGATGTTGGTAGTGGTCCTTTCAATTCCTTCCTGTTCTAGCACATGAAGCAGTCAAATATTTTCTTTTCATCACAGGGCATTACTACTACTACATTTAAGGAGCTTGTGTATGTAGTGACTCCAATTTGTCTAGATGGTATTGACTGAAACAAAGCAACGCATGAAATTGCATTTCTAAAGAACTGGTGCAAAATGATATGGAATTAAAATGGATAGAGACATTAAGTGCTCCCCAAGGGCAATAACACTGGTACTTAATGGTCAGAGACAAAACTAGGAGTTATTTACTATGTAAATCTTTATAGACAGACAGACTTCTGATAACTGGGGCTGTGGTGAAGGAAGGTCTGAAATTGTTGCTTTCTTTCAGTCCTAATGCTGGGGTGGTCGCAGTCCACTCAAAGTGATCCCTTCTGGTCCTCAGCCCTTCCCACATCCCAATGCCTTTTTCTTAACTGGTTGCTGCTTTCAGAGCACCTGTCAAAGCACAGTCAGAAGGACAGAGTCTTGGAAAGCTTAACGGGTAAGAAAAATTAGCCAGGGTCTTTTTTTTAAAATTTAAATTGAATTTTGTACACTATTGCTTATTTCTTTACTTATATTGCACTTCCAAGAAGAACACTTCTGTGGTTTATGAGCAAGTGGCCCAGAAGACTTGAATTTTAACAAGTGTGAATTTTACTGCTAAATACTGAAATCTCAGACTTGAGATTGGTTGGTTCAAGAATTACTCAAAGAAAAACTGCAGTGTGTGCAAGCATGTCATACTGTCTATTCACTCTGTTTGGATCAACTCATAGTTTCAGCTAGCTCAAAATACAATTTTTTTTTTTTTTTTTAATATTCTAAATACCCAAGTAGTAACAACCAGAAAGAAGACAGGCAACCCAACCAGTCTGCTTAGTATTGGTCTCAGCCAACAGCAAGCTTTTTATCTTAGGTGTTAGTAAATTTTACAAATAAACTACATGTGTATTGAACCTTCTTAGAAACATCTCAGCTTTCCCTGACTATTCAAAGGTCTGCTGCAATCTCCTTTCCTTCAATGAGAAAGGTCTGAGGGACCACCATTGTCACAAGAGCAAATGGTGACAAAATTTATGAAGAGAGGGTCTCACCCAGGAGCTACAGGGTGACCTCTGACCTCTGTCAACTCCACTCAAACTAGCAAGTGGTAACCTGAGTTTTAGAAAGAGACATTTCTTGAAGGGTTCAGTCTGTTTCATGTGCCTGACTGCTCACACAAGCATCAGCACCCATTCCAGTGAGACCTCTTTCAGCAGTGGCTCAGCACTCAGAGCACAATTCTAATGCATCCACTTTGGCACTGAAGCTGGCATGACCTGGTTTGCTGTTCCTCTGACCTGGCTTGCTCATTGCTGCTCATTTCTGCCTGTGTACCCTCTGTGACTGCCCCCTTGAGTGCACCATGGACCTGGATCTCTCAGTAAAGTTCTGGAAAAGAGTATGGGACAGAGGGAAGGAAATTTGATGCAGCCATGCTAACCAGCAAAATAGGTCTGTGTAACACGGGAAGAAGAATGAAAACACTGGTAGCATGATGAGTGATAGGGGAGTCCCTGAACCCTCTTGAAGAGCAGTGTGGCCACTCCTCTGATGAGGGATGCTCTGGGAAGTGCTGGGCTCACAAGAGCAGCTCTTCAAGGCAGATTGTTACAGGCTTTTTTCCTCCTCTCTGCTCACCACGCAGCTGCACAGGCTGAGTTACACTTCCCGAAGCGTTAGCATCCTTGATGTGCTTTGTAGTTAACAAAAGCTTGAAACACCAATTTACCACCTCCTCTTCTAGGCCTTAAGGTTTTCTTGGGTAGGTGCTGAGCTCCAAGCAAATACCAGCCACACCCAGCCTGCTTTCCATGTTTTGCCTTGAGAGGATAGCTCGAGACAGATACCAGCCACAAACTCCTTTATTTGGTTGCTGTATTAGCCTGTGAGTTGTGCAATCCAGCACTGGAGCAAGTCTCCAGTGAGGCTGTAGCATCACCGTCCTTGAAAATTTTCAAAACCTTTGAACAGGACCCTCAGCAATCTGACTGCTTTCGAAGATGATTTTGAGCTTGTGCTTGGTTTAGATGGATTCCTAACATTCCTTCAATCCTGAATTATCCTAGGTCTTAAAACTCCCTTGTGCTGGTTGTTTAGACTCATTATCTCTTTTCATTTCTTTGCTATCTGGTCTCCCTTAAAAAATGTACTCCTTTAAATATAATCTCCTTTGTCTTGAAAAAAAAAATAATAGGGTCCACAGAAAAACACAGATGACCCAAGTGGAAATTTTAGTGATACCATTACATCAGAGCAGGGCTTTAATTAGTAGGCCTGAAGTAAAGATAATCAATTCTGCCTGTATCTGTTACAGACACATGAGAGGGATGCTAACCAGATGGAGACTGTCATTTATTAAAGTGAAAGGTGTCTTCGCTAACCTTGGAAAGATCTCTGTTCCAACTCTGTGCTTCCCTTCTTGAGCAGCTTAGCAGGACAATAACTGTGAGGGGAAGAAAGAAAAGAAGATTCAGAGATGTAGAACTTGAGGAAGTCAAAAGCTATCATACCTGAAATATGGTTTTTAACTTTTACCTTGCTGGTGGGTTCTTTCTCAGGAACTGCACAAATTTACCCTGGCCTGTAAAGAACAATTTCATTCCTTATGGATTTAGCCAGGAAGAAAGGCACTGTGTCATGCTCTCTTGAGGGAAGTTTGGGCACAGAAGGAAGAAGAGAGGGCTACAGATATGCTTCCCATTGGAAAGATTATTCCTTTACAGTGATGCAATATGGTCACAGAGGCTGCACAACATGACTCTGGATCTGTGTTGCCTCAGAGAAAGCTCCCATCACAGAGAGGAGAGGAAAGCACTGTGGAGTAAGGCTTCACCTGTTCTCAGGGTCACCAATCCCCCTGGAATATCCCGTCCTCTCTTCAACAGACATGACAAGGAGACTTTGGCTAGGCCAAGTACTCCCATGTTCACAGATGTCCATTGCAGGGGGGAACAGCCTGAAGGATGAGCAGCAATTCCTGTGTCTGTTCTAGGAAAGCAAAACCTTAGGGAAGGTTTAGGGAAAAAGTAATTAAGGACAACATGATAGGATTCCAACCTTACACTATCTTTTATTACAGGGTATTTATGATCCTGTGTTTTCTAAATACGCCTTGCTGTTGGATCTCCTGGAGAGTGGGAGAAATCTCAAAGACACCCAAAAAATGGCAATATGGTAAGAAGAAAACAAAGGAGAAAGAAAGTGACTGTAAGAGAGAAGAGATCCAATTTTCTTAAGTGTCTAAGGGACTTAAGAGATCAAATATTTGGTAAATTTACGTCACTTGAGGCACTTCTGATAATTTACCCAATATACCAGGAAAAAAAACCCCACATTATAAAAGCTTGGCATTAGTTATGCTGGAGGCAAAACAAACCTTATTTACTATGTCTCTCACTACTCTGTATATCCTAGGTTTGGTGGTGGAACCCCAGGGAATTTCCCCTTGAACACATCCTGTCTTAGCACAGAGCAACGAATGTGTGAGAGTGCCTAGAAGGAGTCACTGGTTTTGAGTGACAGCATGTAAACTGTACAGCCTCCTGTAGAAAGGCTGTCTGCTGGTATTTCAGCTCTCTGGTAGAGATTCTGTTTCCCCTGTAGTCTGGCCTCTCCTTGTCTGTTTGTTTTGTTATCATTTGTATGGAGATCATCAGATCCAAGTACATTTGACATATGGAGATAACAGTCAGGAAAGGAAACAACATATGGCAGACAATTCATATCCATCAAGATCTGTCATAAAACCATTTTTAGCAACAGAGAAAGAGGAGCAGAAAAAGACAGCAGGTTTGAATTTAAAATAAGCATGCTGCTCTAAAAAACAGGAGGGCCCAGGGCTTGCTTTTCTCAATGAGACCCTTGGTTTCCCAAAGCCAGCACTTGCTGGTGCTGGAGCACTGTGTTAAAATCCTCTGTAGAGCACTGGCCAGTTCCCTGTTGATCATCATGACCAACAATGACTAATCTCAATGCCCTGAATGAAGCCAGCTGCACTGGCTGTCTAGCCTGTTGAATCACTGCCTTGGGCTACTTCTGGGCTAATTCAGCTGTTCAGCCCAGCTTGTGGGGAGGAGGGATAAAAGGAACATTACAGGTGCTAAAGGCTGGGTGGATGCAGAGACCCCAGAGCATGATGCTTGGCTCTACTGTCCTCACTTGTGCCCTGTAGCAACATCACATGATTGGACAGATTAGATGGTCCAAGTCCTTCCTCACAAGGCACTAGCATTGCCTCTTGGAATGGTGGACAGGACTGAACTCAGGATGAACTGAAATCATCTATGTGGGTGCTTTGGATGTGTAGTCCTGGGTCTCAGAGATGTCCTAGGCTTCAGGCTGCTCCTGGGACTGACCACCTCGGGTAAGGTGTGGATGTATATCAGAAGAATGGTATTTGAATTCTTTAATACAAAATAAAAGCTGGTCCTTCAGTTTGGCTGAATGGAGATTTTGGCTAGAGAGGAGCATTTTGAAGGACTGCATCTAGTCCAGATGTGGCTGTATACGTATTATTTGGATATACTGGAAAGTTTTAAAGGAATGAGGATGTTTTCCAAAAATACTCTACATGTCACTAATCCATGTAACTTAGTAATAAATGGAATTTCTTCTGTAAAATGTAGCAGCCGTTTTTCCCTAAGGGAAACCTGGCCTTTACCAAAGAAAGTGGCCCTTTACTTTTACTTGGTTTCCTTTTTATAGCCCTGTGGAAGAGTCCTGCAGGACAGAGATACTGCTTTAAGGATGAGAAAACCTCTGCAAGGCAGTGCTCACATTGCCCAAGCTAACTGAGGTCTCACAGGCTCAGGCACAGTATCCCTCCTGTGCCAAGAGGAAGGAGCAGCCTCAAGCTCCTTCTTATGAAAAAAAAAGCTGAAAAACAGAGGAGAAATAGCCAGAGATATATTTTTCAGGGAGGATCTTCTTCCAGTCTATTTTCCTGATGTTCTTTTATATAACTTCTGGTGTGGCCAATCCTTTTTCTCTTCTGGCAATTATCTTCTCATCTGTTATTTTCCCTGCTCCAGGAGCAGAACAGTTGAGCTGTAATGTTGGGGTTTGCTGGTACTGCATCTCTGTAAATAAAAGGTTAGCAAATCTTGTGGGAAGAAACAAACTCTCCGAGATGGACAAAGCTTATTTGGTGATTCAGGGTACCTTGCTACCAATGGAATCAGTCAGCCTCATCTGAGGGCTAAACAATGACCTGAGTAGGGTTATGTGAGAGAGGAACTTGGCCAAGTGTTCCTCTCACTTCTGTCTGGGTGAGCAGGAAGGATAAAACCCTTGTCTGGTTTAACAAGGCATCAAAGGCTGGCCCTGTCCAGAGCCTCACCACAGTGGCAGAAGAAGGAGGTATTGCTGTTGAGCACAGCAATCCTTTACACATGCCAGCTTGGAGGGTTTAAAATGCAAAATGGCATTTCAATGTTTAAGAATAGCAAGTAATTTGATGGCTGTAACAGAAAAGCTTCCAATAGAAAAGCAATGTGTTCCAGGGCTGCATAACACTGCTGATAAAATTGCCTTTGGATTCCTTGTCTAATATTCCAGCCTTTCTCTTGCTCAGCAAAACACAATAGCTTGCACTAAGCCTCCCTGGGAGGGCAGCTAACAGCACATTTACTAGACACTTCAAACATTTGATCATATTTCTCCTGAGTATATTTAATATCTGTTAATGTCAGCAGCCCCAGCCTGATCAAAAGGCCTGCATTGCTGGGAAAAGAGTGTTTAATATAAAAGATGAAATGGGTAAGCAATCACTTACTGATGTCTTTTGGAAATGGATAGGTGACTACCTAGGCTCACCCTACCCCATTTCTTCTGCCCCCCTGTCCCCAGCCCTGCTCTGTTACCACCCTGTTGTTGTGTGCTGCTCTGAATGCATTAGAGTGGTTATTCTGAGTATGCAGGAGATGCCAGGAATAGTTTCAGGTTTCCTGCCTCATCAAACCAAATTCAATCTGTAAAAAATTAATACACCCAGAAGGAACAGTTAAAAGCATCTCCAATCAATTAATGTTAAAATGGGGGCTAGAAGGCTGATTTGTTAAAGGAAACCCAATCCAGCTCAGAGCTCAAGAGGCTACTGAGATGAGCTACAGTGATGAGTCAAGCTGCAGTGCTTCAGAGGAGGGGAGCAAATAAGGTACAGGTTGAAGCAATCTATGCATCACTCTCAGCTGCTCATGGCTTCAATCTGGGGGACCCCAAAGGCACACTCTCTTTGGGGCAAGTCAAGAAGTCTCAGCAGAACAAGTCTTCCTCCCAGATTTCCCACAAGGCAGGAGGTGGCACGAGTCTAGGTGTTTGCACTGGCCATTCAAATCTTCTGTCCCTTCTTCCAGTGCAGCTGGAGTGAGAGAAGGATGCAGCCAACAGCCTTGAGAGATCTTCACATTTACAGCTGCCCCATGAGTACTGCTCTGCTCACTCCAGCGATTCAAAAGACAAGTTGGTACACCATCCCATAACTTTGCCTTCAAAAATCATAAGTCAAAAAGAGACAGATGAAAGTTGGGAGGTTTTTTATTGATATCTGAACCTTGATGACATTCAGTGTTATTTTGTGATGGAAGCTGAGACTTATACAATCTCTTGACTCAAGAACCTGGAGCTTCAAGATGCAATTTTAAAGGCATGTGGATAAGTTTCAAGAATTGACAACAAAGATCCTCATGGTGTATTTAAATCTATGTAATTTACACACTAGTGGGTTCAATCTGCAATTGTTGACTGCCTCTTGTCTGGTGGGCTAGTCTTCATAAAGCTGATTTTACTTTTTTTTTTCCTTGAATGATGACTTCATTATTTCCAAAGTGTAGAAAATTTCCAAATCATGTCTGAAGCCCCATTTGAATGAAACCTTTTCAAGCATGTTTTCTCGATACCTGCTGTCTTAAAAATAAATAAATTTATGACTAACCAAACAAATAAATAAACAATTAGGTACAAAACCTGCTGAAGCCTATTGTCACCACTTTGTTTCTGATTAAGGTAGGTCACACTTTTCTTCCTTCCAGCTATTAAGTATTTAGATCCATTTATACTTTAATCCCTTGTCTTTTTTCCTGGTCCTTTGTTGCTGTGTTACATCCTCACAGTCAGAGAGCATTGAACTAAGTGGTAGAAAAATGGGAAGAGGGAGTTAAGGCAGTAATCCAGCTTTGAAATAAAAAAATTGGCCTGAGGTTAGTGCTTGAATCTAAAGAGCTTACCAAAGGCAGATGGGAAAAAAAAAAAAAAAAGACTGACAAGAGAAACTGAGGCAATACAACTGAGCCAACGTTAGTGCTTATCTGGATGGGGTACTTGAGTAGAGTCCTTGTGACAAAGGGTTAATTAAATTGCATTTCACTGAGTGTTGACTGGGCCAGAGCTAAGAGTGAGAGATTTGCAGAAGGTTATGATAGGGTTGTTAGGTGAACATGTAGTTCAGCTGGGCTATGCTGCTTGGTGGGCTGCTTTGTTCAGGGAGGGCTCCACACTGCCCTGAGGAGGAATCAGAGAGACTCCACAGGTTCTGGGATGGGAGGTGTTCATATTGTACTCCTCACCTTCCCCTCTATCTCTTTGTTCAGGCAGAGGAGCACTTCACCCCAGAAATATGGTCACTTGGTTTACAAATCATTGCCTGTGAGATTTAGAGTGTGTTCTGGGCTTGACCTTTTCTGAAAACTATATTTCCCTTGGAGGTGGGAAGGAAATTTTGTGGACACCAGCAAGAATTTTGTGGACACCTCATAGTGAGGAAACATGTCTGCCTGTCACTTTTTCTATATTCTTCTTTATCTTTGACAGTAGCAGCAATCTCTCCTCTGGTTAAATTAGAGGAAACTGGCTAGGGAGAGCTCAGGTAAAGCCAGTTGAGATATTCTTATGTTCACTAAAAGAAGTTTACACAAAAATACAATTATTGGTCTCCTCTGTCAATAACTGGGCATGCTGACTCCATAATGCCCTAGGTTACACCTCTAGTTCTTTGCTGCTTGAAAGCCAAAATCAATTTCCCCATGAAATTCTGAAAATAAAATACCTATTTAAGGAGACATTTTGGGCTCTGTGTGTGCTGCATCACAACAAGATATAAACAGGGTTTTGCTGAAAATGAGCATTGCTATTTCATTTATCCAGGTCTGGGCAAAAGGAATGATGTTTCTGCAGTACAGATATAGGAGAGTGCATGGCTCAGTTGTGCCCTACACTAAGATACAATAAACACAGTATGGTGCAGCTTTAATTTTAATTCAAAATAATTATTTCCATAACCTACAAAATTCCTCTAATACACTTATCTGGGAGAACACAAAGATTAAAGAAATCCTGTAATTCCTTTATCTTTCAGATACAGGGCTGAAAACAAAGACATCCAAACCTTGAGCCATTTAGAAGAGGAAGAAGCCAAAATCTGTGCCAGAGATTTGACTGCTGGGTTTACTCATGGCTTCAGGTAAGCTTCTTTCCCTGGGTTGTTTAGCATTTCAGAGACCCTCTGTGGTCCTCAAGGAGAGCTGTGGATTACAGACATAAAACCTTGCATAGCTTGCAGCCAAGGCAGAGCAGGGGGAGTACAAACAAGCTAATCCAGGGTGCCTTCCTATCCAGCTGCCTGCCTCTGACCCTGGCCAGCACTACAAGCTTCAGAGGAAGATGTAAGAACCTCACAGCAGGCAGATGTAGGATAATCAATCCTTTCAACCTTGTTCTCAAGCCCCATTAGATCTCAACCTGATCCCAAAATAGTTAGAGGTTGGATTAAGTCTTGAAGGATGGCATTTAATATACTCTGAAAATTGTTGTTATCGTTAACTCCCATGACTCTGGAAACGAATGTTATCCATAGACAAATACATTTTCATTTTGAATCACCTTGTGTCCTTGGTCTACTATGGCAATGAGTACATAGGCTTAAACACCTGTTTGCAAAAGGTATTTAATATTTCTTTCTATCTGTGGTGATTTTGCTGTGATTTTTTTCAATGCATGTCTCTTTTCCTGACATTATGAGCTAAGGAGGAGGGATAAAGTGAGTATACTCTAAAGATTACACATTCCTTCATCACATTATTGTACAAGAGGTATCGGGAGATGAATTATTTCAGCAGCATAAGCATTGGTTTGGCAGCCTGCTTCCAGCCCCACTCAAAAATACAGACAGATTTGCACCCCTCCCAACACAAACTCTGATCCACGCCTCTCCAAATTGCTGACCTTGGCTGACTTTTGTCCCAGCTTTCCCATTCATGGCCAGGATAAGCAAGATCTTATAGGAAAGCTATTTTTGCAGACCATCCATCCCTTGGCAGCCCTTTCCTGCCCTACTCCAACTGGAGCAGTAGCTCATGTCTCTGTCCCAACACTAACCCTTTCACTCACCTTTTTTATCAGCACAGCCTTACCCAGGACTCCCTGGCATCCTGGAGGTGGAAGAGTTGTCAGCCCAGAATGCTTCTGCAGCTTCCCTGTTCCTTTGGCCTTCTTTTCACCCTGCACCATTTGTAGCACTCTTATTGTAGTGATTTTTAAACCTAACCCTTGCTAACAGCCTTGTCTTCTGCTCTTTCCCTAGAATGTCTTCTTAATATTTTGCTTAACAGGAACCACATCCCCATTTAACTTGTGCAGCATCTCTGAGGAAGCTTTAGAGCCTACGGAGAGATGTTATGTGTGGGATTTCAGCTGGATTTTAAGTGCTTACATAGAATTGCTCATATATTTTTGAGTGTTTAATTTTTAATTAATTTTAGCTACCTGCTATCGTTTGTGCACAGGTTGAATCTACATGGATATATCTACAGTGATGACTTGGACTGTCTTCTTGTGTCACCTTTGTATCTTTGTACCACCCGCAGTGCAGCGCCCTCTCCCAAATCCCAGCTCCTGACCATGATAGTATAGGGTTAAATTTTAGTAGCACAGAGATAAAATGTTTCTAAAATCATGGGAATAGGTTCAGGGGGGAGTGGAAAGAAAGGTTGGGCTTGGGGAGGCCTGGGAAAGGGAACTAGGCCTCGGGAACAAACATTTAGCTCTGTTTGTACTAGATCATGTACAACTGCACCTGCATGATCCTCATATGACAAATGATATGATTGTTAAATGTAGTAATTGTTAGTAATTGAATATGATTATTGTTTAATCTTAATAAGAATCATGAAAAACAATGCAATAGAATCATGAGAAATGATGTTTGGGAGGCCTGATAAAAACTACAAGAATTCATGCTTGGATAAGATCAATGTATACAATAGAACAATATGGGTTCAATAATTAATATATAGTTATATAACAGAAAGGGTATAAAACATATAAAACATATAAAACATATGAAACATATAAAACCAATGCTGGAGTCAGATTTGGGTCTGCACCCCTGATTTCCAGAGCTCCTCAATAAAAGCACCTGCATATAATCATCCCGTGATTATGTGTTTCAATGCTAACAACCACTCCTCCTACCTGCTCTTTCTCTATCCTTTATTTTCCCTCTCCTTATAACACCACAACCTCTTTCTCCTTCTCGTTTCATACTCTGTTCTTCTCTTTCAGTGCCCCTCACTGAGACAGAGGCCAAGGGGCACCTGAGGGCCCCGTGTGTGTCTCTGTGTGTGGTGGGCACTGCAGAGGAGGACCTGTCTGGGTGAACTGGCAGAGCCCCACACTGTGAGCTGGGGGAGGGAAGCAGGAAGGGAGCTGTCCCTGCTGTGGGGCACAGCCTCTCCCATGGTGTGACAGGGACAATTGGCATTCTGGGCTCAAGCTAAAGGGGAGGCACTCTGCAGCCATGAGGGCCCTCGGCAGTTTGCAGGTACAGATCATGGGATGGGTGTAAAGATAATTTTGCTTTTTTGGTAAAGATTTTCCACCTTCATTTAGATTCCTGTGCAAACAATATTTTTCCCTTTTCCAATTATACATATCTTTGGTGTTTTGGCACTGGGATTTGGTTACCTGAGCCAGTCATCTGGTTGCCTAGGGTCTTTCTGAGTGTCATCATCATAATAATTCTACTACTCACCCACCTAAAAATTTGTGTCTGGTGCATTTTTGCTATTTCAGTTCTAGTCCTTTCAAGATTGTTCATAAATACAAGCAAATTGAATAGTGTGGAATCCAGAGTAGAACCTTGAGGCATATGCTGTTTTCCAGGGTGAAAATAGGCCATCTGATTCTTACTTCTTTTCCCTTTATTAAAGTTTCATCAAAATAATAGTTTACTCCCTTCTCTGAATTCATACAGTTCTCTTTTTTGTGATGTTTGTTCAAAAGCATTTTGACAGTCTCAGTAGGTCATGGCTTTCCTCTGACATGGCCAGAGAATTATGAGAGATTAGTGAAGCATTTTCGCCTTCTCTGGCTGTCATTTTAAACACCCTGTTACTATTTTCTTCTTGTTTTTAATGTTACTTTCAAGAAAGGACGGCTAAAACATTTCAACCAAATGTAGCTTATCAGACTCCAAAAAATCTATTTCTATTACCATCCTGATCACAGCACCCCTCAGCACAACCAGGTTTTTAAATATGGAGTCAGCAGTAATTGGAAGAGCATGAAAAAGGGCAGATTTCAAGAGCTTTGGGCTTGATTTTCCAAACAGTTTGGTACTAATACGTGGGACTGGAGTTTCACAGACCTAACTCAGTGGAAACAGAACTGTGTTGGAACCTGACCCAGAGCTGTGCTTTGGCCCCTCTTAACAAGCTGATGAGTCTTCATGGCACAGTGCAGCTCTGTGCAGGTAACAAACTCAGCTTCCAGAGTAGACCTTTCAGTGCCCAGAAAATTAGCTTTTCAGTAGAGCAAAGCAGCTTCACAACTATTTGCCTTCCACTTTGGATGATAATTAGAGCAGAATTAGCTTGGTGGCCTTTGCCCTGTGTGTGGCTGTACCAAGAAGACAAGTTTATGCCTTGGAAGTTCATAGAAAGTGCTTTGGAGAGTGTATCATCCCCCATCTCAGACAATGAGGAACCCTCCCTCTGCAACCACTTCTGCACGGGGTGAACCCAAAACCTATGGAGGTTGCCTCCCTCATACAGAGACACTGAGGAGGTGAACATGCCTTTGCCACATTCATCAGAATTCCCCTCTGACCCTCACAGGTTCTCCAGGACTAGGAGACCTCTGAGATCAGGCTGCTCATGTTCCTTCTCCCAGTGAAGTGCAGCCTGTCCAGAGGGACATGTGCTTCACTGCAGCTGGTCCTTCAGGCTGTCATGACTAACAAAGCAGCCCTTGACTGGCTGCACATGTGCATCCCTGGTGTTCTGCTATTGCCTAACTGTACTGAGGAGAAATGGGTGCTGTGTTCGATGACTTAGCCTACTCAATGGACACAGTTCCTGGAAGAAAAACCCAAGCTAAACAAAACAAAACCCACAGAAATCAAACCAGCTGGAAAATGCTGCTCCATATAATCCCAGCTGTCCTGTCCTGCTGCTAAGAGGAGCCATGTGGCTGCTACAGACACATGCAGGAAAACGATGTTATTAGAGGCATCAGGGTTTTGTTCAGGAGGCTGTGGGATGCAGCCATTCCTTGGGCACTCCAGATGTATTTACAGTATTAAAAGGTCAAACAATCTTTCTATTTCCCTGTTTGCTTCAGCGAGTTTTGTTGAACATTCTCATTATTTGTTGTGGTATTTCTTTGATTTAAGAGGATTTCTCTACATAGCTGTAGTTATTAGAGTGCAGTGTGTGTGTGTGTGGTGAATGTGCTATTACAATAACAAACTTCCCCCTGTAGTAGATATTTATTCTGAGAGCAAAGCTTTCAGTTCAGTTGTGCATGTGGCAATAAAGACAAGATGCGCCAGGTAATTTGGAAAAAGAAAAATGAGTGAAATGGAAAAAGACACAAAATTAATAGTTGAGAGTGATGACTTCTGTCCCTGTCTTTGTTATGGCCCTGTTATGTGCCAACTATTAACTTACTTTTCATTACCTTTTTTTGACAGACAGAAACCCTGTACAACAGCACAGAGACCCTGAGAATGGGAATTTCCAAATTTTTCTCTTCACATAATTTCCCTCTAATTGCAGGCAGGGCTTTTGGCCCCATGAACTGTAGATGAATTGCAGAAAGCCTCTGAATCCCAAAGCAGTTGTTAGGCACCCTTTATGATCCCCCTCCAGAACTTGCATGCTGTTCCTTGACCACAACACCCTTCCAGTGTCAGGGAGGGGAAAGAGGGAGCAGAAATGGGGTTGCTGGAGTGGGAAGCAGCTAAACACAGCAAACAAACCCTCTGATTAAGTGAGAGAGGGTAGAGGCACTGAGGGCTTTCTGTAGGTTTAGGAACAGTAGGAATGCTGGCATTATCCACCAGAGATAATTAAAGATATTTTAATGAAGGCAGGGAGTCAAAGGCATTATGTCATGATTTCCACTCTATATTTGAAAATCCACAGCATATGGACTTGGATAAGGCTGATTACTTCCCAGAAGAAGGAACTGAAGAGTCTGCTAAACATTATCTACTAGGACAAAATATATCTAGGAGTCTTGAGAGGGTTGGCTCAGAGAACATCTGTTTTTAATGAACCTGGGAGTGCTGGCAATATTGCAGATGACTGAAAAGGTCTTAGGTTTTGCTAGTACTTTGCCACCCCTTCAGAGGGGTGTAACAGGAGCACTTAAATAGTTTTAAGCTGAACAACTGGAAATTAATATCTGGCAAAATAGTGCACGGGAAAATATGAGGTTCTAACTGGAAATATGATTAATATCAGGCAACTTAGCTTTCAAGGAGGTAGAGCCTACTAAACAGAACAACTTTCATTTTGTATGTGATTACAAATTCAGTTGTCAACAGAGACTGCAGAGAGATAATGTGTTTTTGCACTGTGTTCAGCATGCCCCAGCACAATATTTTGACTTGAGTCAAAGGAGTAGGGAATGCTGACTGATGGGAGTGGGGTTTTTGGGAAATAGTCTGTGTCCAGTGTTATTTCCATTTCTCTATTGGTGATCTTGAAATAAGAATAAAATTGCTGCTGATAAAATCTGAGGATGACACACAAACTGAAGGAGTAGCCAATAATGATGGGGACAGAGTGGTTACGGAGAGATAAGATGGTGCAGTCTGCAGTGCCCATTTCAATAAAATGCTTTTTAATGCTGCCAAATGCCAAGTCATTCACCTGGATTGCAGGGAAACCAGTATTGATACACTCTTATTCATGGCAGTCCTAGCACATGATTTCTTTCCTTTTCATTCCTCTTTTCTCTTTTTTTTTTTTTTCCCATCTTGAAATATCTGTTAGGGTAATAAATTTGGATCCCATCACTGACTGTTTTGCAAATGTTTTTTTTTGCCTGCACAGACTGTTTTTAGGTGGTTGCATATGTTAGTGTTAGTCTCTTACAGGTGAGGGTGATAGTGTTGTAGCAGCAGTGAGTGAATCAGAGTTGGTGGAGGTGACTACTGAGATCCACTCTGTGCTCAGCACATGTCACTCTGCTGCTGGCAGCACCCTTCTCCTTGTGTGCTGTTCCTACCCGGGGCCAAGCTGATTAAAGCAGCTCACATCATCCCTGAGCTTGGTGCTCTGCTTCTGACTAAAGACTCATACATTGGCTGATAAATTACACCCAGTCAAATGTGCCTGCTTTAAAGTTACTTGAAGAACTTTCTTGGACAACTGCCCTTCCCAGTTCATTATTTGGGCAGTCTCGTACCATCTGTCCAAGCCACGAGCCCAGCTTACTGCAGCTGGGGTCTTAATTTCTAGACTCTCAAGGTTCAGTCCTCATGCTGAGAGGTTTGAAGGGTGATTAGCATCTCACACTGTCTCGGGCAGGGTAGGGAAAGTCACAGTAGCAGAATTTCTCCAGCTTGTACTTGCTTTACAGCATCAAAACCTCATATTTCTATAGAATAATGTAAAGATGATAAAATGGGGGGAGGGGGGTGTCGTCTATTTCCAGTTAATTATTAGGAATATCTTGATTTCATGCAGGATCTTGAGTGAAAGTCAAAAAACTTAACAGAGAAGTTGCATGTATGAAGATGAATCCATTGATAGATGCTCTACTTTAGCAGTTTTTTTCCTCCTTGAAATCAAACATCACTTACTCTAATGTAAGCCCACAAAGTCTTGTGGAATATTTTATGGTCACAGATACAGATTGTCTTCACATCTCTTTTCATGGATCACTACACCAGGAAGATGTCAACCAGGGTGCTGGGCTCAAGTCTTGACTTGCAGGACCAGCCAGCTCACTCCCATCACTTCAAGATGCACCTCTACATGCTCATGGCACCCCACTGAACACATTCAAAAAGCTCCTGCCACTAAGCTTGTGAGAGCTGATGAGATCACAACCTGGGAAAACAGCTTTATTAAATGAATAATAAATAGGGTCTTGAATATTGAACCAATTTCTCAGACGTGCTTCTCTTGTCGTTAACCCTGACAGATCAATGGGTTTAAATTTCTTTTTCTAACAGGCTAAGCAGGCTTTGATAAAAAAACAAATGTATCTGTGAACTATTTTCTCTTTCTTTCCACGAGGCTGCTTCTTGGTACATACCCACCTATAATTATCATAGTGATTGTTAAAAAAGCTTTTCCCCCCCATGATGGTTTCATATCAAAAGGAATGAGATACTGTTAATTGTACTAATCATGCATCTTTCAGAATTTATTTAGTGGATTATATACTGCCTCCTCCTCCCCCTGCTGAGTAATCAATGATATACCTGCATTTGGACTCTTTGTTAACCATCTGAACCTGCAGGTGGTTCCCTTCTTGCTGCACTAGAAGGGAAAGTGGTGATGTAAAAATAATTTTTGTGGTGCTAGCAACCAAGGAGTTAGGCCCTTTTCCCTAAAAGTCCCCAGCCTATGGATGCTGTTTCAGGTCTATTTACAGAAGTACTGATGAGTATGACAAGAACTATAAAGGAAACATGAACCTGCTTCATGTGGTGATGTGGCGAAAAATTAGACGCCTCTGGAGAACTGGATCTGAACTGCTGTTCCAAGGTTATGGGGGCTCCATTTTGCCACTGCCTTCACCAGCCTGTGAGAAACAAACAGGTATAATCTCCTTAGCAAGGATGACCCAGCAGGGAAGAAGTCTTCCAGGCTCTCACTTCTTCCAGCTTTTTTTAGCAGATGTCAAGGAAATTGCATCTGACCATCAGCACAGAGTCTGGGGGCCTTCCCACACTCTACTCCTCCTTTCTGAAGCTGACGATTGTGTGGATGACTACCTCTGCCCTCTTCTCCCTTGGGATAAAACTGCCTGAGCTCCTACTTAGGGCTTCTCTGAGGAACCTCCTAGGCTTGCTTTGTCCAGTCTCATGACCCCCAGCAAACAGTGGAACAGGAGGATCTAGGTAATTTCATTTTGCTGGAGGTCTTGTGTGAGCTGGGTTGGGCAAGGGCAGAGGACAGGAAAGTGCATGGCAGAGGGACATGAGGTTCAGGTGACAGGCACATGAGAAGGGATTTTCAAACGTACTATGTCCCCTTCTCTGAATCTTTTTGGGGTTCTCACTTCCTGTGACCATGCTGTACCACTTCAGCAGCTGACACCCAGGCTGGGCATGTGGTGCCTCTGCACCACAGGGCACTTTGTGCACAGGCTTGGGGCAATGAGAAATAAAGGATTACTTTGGCTTGTCCTCACAGTGCTGGGTTTTAAGTTGCTTCTCTGTGATAGAGAAATTTCAACATCTGTAAATAATTCTGTCCTCCAGAGAAGTGATTGCCTGTATTGCATTACATGTGAAAAATTCTTGCCCCAAAACCTTATTTGTGGCTCCATTAACCTAAAGAACTCGTCTGAATGCTCCATTTGCCTTTTAAATAAAGAACAAGTGATTGCTGAGGACTCAAATCCCTATCATTTTGTGTTGCTTTCCTCATTATGAGAGGAACATAAGGGTCCCCGATCATTATTTCTGACTCTGTCATTAGCAAAGGTCTGGAAAGCATGTTTTCACTCCATTAGCCTTCAGAAATAAAAAGAATGATTGCATAAGTCGAGAATAATTATTTCAACCAGCTCTTCTCAATGTATTGCTGTGGAACAGGCTGGGATCTAAACAGGAGCTGACAAATTAATTTATATTATTTCTATTTTCCAGAAAAACCACCACATTCAGGACTGATTCAGAAATACAAACAGCTCTATTTGTGGTTTAATGTGCCTCTCTGATCACTTATGACAAACACCAGGAAGCTAATCTGTTCTTTCATGATGCCTGCCAGGATTCCTGCCATTTACCCCCAGAAGAGTGGTAGAACACAGATCTTGGTATGGGTCCCATTTTGGTCATGGTCCTTTTGTTTCTCAAAAGTGTGTAGATACTTATGCTAATCAGGATTGACCTCCTTCTGTAATGATACCCTTCTGTGATGATGTTGAAGTTCAGAGTTATATGATGGCATGTGAGTGCAGGCATGGTCCAGATCTGAATAGGGTGCTTTCCATGTTCAGAGCAATTTCATCTTTGCTTTAAAGAAATTATGGAATGCCCCCACCTTTCTTTCTTTGAAAGACCAAAATGCAGCCAGTTTTCTTCTAAATACAGTACTAAAACTTTCTGTACCTCTGATGAGCTCTGTAATTCCTTATCAAGGCATGCTTGCCACCAAGAAGGGCTCATGCAGGACAGTCTCTTTCATGGTGTCTTCAAATGAGACAGCATGAGTGCATAGGAGTGGGCAGGGAGTCAGGGCCAGCGAGATGGAGTCTTTCTGTCCCACCACTGCTTGTTGTCAGCAGAGACAAGCTGCTTCACAGCAAAGGAAGGCAGTAGGATGATATGATAATTCAGTCTTGGATAGAAAGTACTATAGAAGAAGCATTATTTCTTCTTTTGACTGAAATATTCTTATACTGCTGTGGATAGTAAAGTTAATTACAATGCAGCTGAGAGCTTGGAGTGAAACTGGGTTGAAGGAGATTACTTTAGTCCCCTTTTCCAACTGAAATAGACTTTTAAACCTTTTTGTTAAAATTACCAATGAGCCCACTGGCATGAAGGAAAGCATCTCCTATAGATCTGTGCAGCTCCTTTCACCACAAGCTTCTCAACTGGGGTCTTTAGTGGAGGTAGGGAAGATCATATTCTCCTTGTCAGTGAAAAGTCATGAGCTACTGCATTAGCAGTTTTTTTTTCAACGAGTGTATGGTTGCCAAATGTGATGTGGATTGAAAATACAGGTACTCTGTGCACGGATGCCATTCAATAAGAGACAAAGGTGATGAGCACAGAAAGAAAAAACCCAGGTAATACTGTGAATCATGATACTGTGCCAGAATTTTATGTTAATTGCACACCCTGTTTTTCTCACCTCTGAGTGTGCTAGTTCCTAGGAGAGGAAAGAGTTCAAAAGCTTGAGTCCAGCAAACCCACAGAAAGGCTGCAGTCATTCACACTTCGCTATTAATGCAAATCATAACCTGAAAGACAAAGATGTCCTCTATCTAACAGTGTTGTAAAACAATTATCATGGTCCCTTTCTCCTCTGAACAATCTTCATGGAAGCCTAGCCAGATCATCTAAGATAGAAGAGTCCTCTGACCAGTCGTGTAAAAGAGACAGCATCAGTCCTGAGACAAGGAGTTCATCTTAGCCTTGAGATTGACCTGAACTTTAAAGGATCTGAGCCCAGGCATGCAAAGAATAACAATTGGTACATGCCATAGTACCTTGTAAAAGCAGGCACTGTGGGAGCTGACATGACCATCACTTTTGCTGGGAGATTCATGGTACAGGTAAAGCCTCATCAAAACAGCCCAGAGAAACAATGGGGTATGCCTGGGGGAGCTGTGAGATGACTCAAATCTACATGAGATGAGCCTTCATCCCAATCCAGAGCTGTGACAGTGATACACAGGCTGAGGAGGTGTTCTGAAGCATTTGGGTGATAAGCACCCAGAGCTCCTCACAGACATCAAGGCTAGAATAACTGCCAGATAAAGTAGAGTGGAAGTAAAAGTGCAAGATGAGATAAGAATACCAGGTTAAGGGCTTCTAGAAGGGCTGTGACACAGACTGCAGGTTCTCATCTTCAGGCTGCAGGACATGTCCCTGTGAGCTTTCTCTATTGGGAAAGTCACATACTGGGATGCTGAAACAGGCTTGCTGAAACATGGCTGTGTTGTAATTAATAAATACACTAATAGAGTCTTCATTGCATTATTAGGACATTTAGAATTTACTCTGGGAAACCTTTCAACTCCATTAAATCCACCTTTGTCACAAGATAAAGTGCCGCTCATAATAGGCTCATTAACATGCAGACTGCAGTTCAGCCCCATCCATTACCAGCTGGCAGGCAAGAGTTTCCAAAAAGACCCCAAGAAACATTTTCCCTGACCAGGGGCTGGCTTCCTCAGCATGTCTGTTAGTCCTGTGTGGGATGTTTCATGACAGGGAGCTTTTCTGCTATCTCCCTGCGCCTTTTAAACGTACTGCCAAGACTAGCTGTAATCAGTTTGGGATCTGGAAGAATCCGCCTGGAGTTCCCACCCTGCTGCTGGGGTCTTTATTTGACTCAAAAGCTGCCATGAGCAGAAAATGCCAGCCCCCATGCAAGAGCCACGGGCATTTTCCACCTCTCTCTCTCTCCTGGCTGACTCTCATTTAGAGCCCAAGTGTCAACTGCTCTGATTAAGAGCATTAGAGCCAGGCGTGATGATTAACAGTGAATGATAACAATGGCATTTCAGTGGTTGCTAATAGGCTTCCAAACCTAATCTCTCACGCTCTCACAGAGATAAAGAATAGATAATTCTTCCAGCAACAATGATTACACAATAAAGTTTGCATTTGCTCTGTGCTGATGAGCTATGGCGTCTGGTTTCACTCAGTGGCACTTTTGAGACCCCAGGGCTGGGGGTGGTGCCAGCTCAGGATTTTACGGATTTTCGACGTCTTGCAGGTCTGTCTCCTGGAGCAGGGAATTAATGTCTTTGTTCTTTCCTTCTTTCTAAAGCCCAGATCTCCAGCCAGCAACTGGTAGGGAAATACGGTCTAAGAGAAATTAAAGTTGTCTCTAAGTAGTCTATCTGAACTTACAACTTTTGGACAAAACTCACAACTTTTGGGCACAATTTACTGATTTGAGTTCTGAGGATTGTCATTCTGGGTCTGGCACATCCACAGTAGGGGTGAGAGCTATAAAACTGTCACTGGGCTAAGAGGCTCAGCAGAGAAGCTAGAGTGGGCTGTGAGAGAAGGATGACTTTCTAAACACTGAGAGCAGCTTATCTCAATGAGATGAAAGCCTGTCAGTGACTGAGGTAAATGAGAAGCTTGACATGAAGATTTGAGACTTCAAGGTGTTGCATTGCAGCAGCCTGAATGCCAGGACATGGAGCCTTAACAGTCCACTCAAGCACAGATTCAGTGGGTAGCTGAGCTTTGATGACACTTTCTACTGGATAGGAAGCATGGGCCAAAGCACATTGGGTTCAGGAGAGCAACATTCCCATTGAAATTGTAAATGAAACATGGGTGGCCTGCTTTGTTTTTGGACAGTGCCTGCCAGGAGAAAACCCTCATTCCCTCTGACCTCTTCATAATCCCATGGTGCAGACAGCAGTAAACTGTGGGCAAGACACTGTGTCACTGGAATGAGTAAGTGTCCCACAGCTCTGTGTTCCAGAAGTAACTGTTTGCTGCTTAAATTCTTACAAAAGAAAAACTGGTCCTTTCTTCATTTCAGTCTAAGTTTTGCCTGTTGCTCCTGAGGTGCCTGGCAGGAGGTCTGCTCTTTCAAAGATGTTTCTCACATCCCTCTTGACCAGCCCCAAGTTCAAGGTCTAGAACAAGAACTGTACAACCAAGTGGCACATTCAGTGAGAAAACTCGAGTTTCAGGGCAGGCAGGACAGCTAAACAGAGTATGCATCCCACTGCTAGAGAATAATGGGATTGAGTGGACAAACAGCAAGACAATATGGTTAGGCTTTACAGCTGCTAAATGTGTTAGTCCTTAAACAAACATCTAATGGGACTTTAGCCTTCAGTATTTTGAAACATCAGGCTTCAGAAGACAGTAATTATAACATCTAGCATTGTGTCTCCAGGATAAGGGATATTATTTTAAAAAGTCAAAGCAGCGTTCATCCCTGATGTATTAAGCCTCATTCAGTTTGTATTTTTGCATTTTCCCCTGCACTGAATTCTTCCTCCTTTTCACTCTGCCTCTGGTATCCCAGCTGTTCACATTTCCTTTGCTCAGGCTTCATGAAATGAACCCATGACACAGATTTCGGTGAAACCAAGAGAATTTGCAATTAACTCCACCTTTTTCAGAGAAAATATTACGTCTGGGTCTTGAACTATGCTTTGTGTAGCAGCATGGCACAGTTCCTGTAATCATGTCCTACCAGTTTGTTGAGATCCTATTTTTATAGCAACTGCATCCCTACAAATCTCCCACAGAGGAAACAAAAGATGCTCATTGTAATCACCATTGGGCTGTCCTGAACCCCTCTTTGAAAATCAAAGCAATTCAATTATTCTTTTTACTCTTCATTTTTACCCATTTCTGTATTGCTGGTTTTATCTGGGGAACAATATGGTTATCCAGATACAGGTCAGGGTTGGAATTACTTGGGTTTAATTCTTGCAAAATACTGAAACACTTCACTAGGTTTTGGCACTGTGTTATTCCCTTTTGAAGAGAGGTTTGTTTCTTTGTTTTTTCTTCCAGCTATATCTAACATCTTCTTACCTTGCATGTGTCATACCCCGAGTGGCTTTAACTCACTAAGATAGCAGAAACCACCCTGGAAATTAGGATCACATCCTGCCAGGTTAAGTTCACTGGAGGGTTTGCTGGGCAACAAGAATGGGCTCAAAGGGCCAGGAGAAGGAAAGGTTAGCTCACAGGATGAGGGGAAGTGGAGAGGTAAAGAAAGACAAGGGGGTGAGGAAGACAATCCCTTCCTTTAAGCAGAAGAGGCTATGTGGGCTTAGCTGACCGTGTACCAAGACCTGGTTTCACCCATGGTGGTGAAAATTCAGTATCTCCTTCTGGATGCATGGTTCATTTGGAAAAGCTATTTATTTTCGAGGGGAAAAGTTGGGGTTTTTTTAATTTCTGAGATGCTATTGGAGACAAACAGCAGTCCTACCTGCACACACCTTTTCTCACTTCCTTTTTGCAGAGTCAGAGGCTGTTGTTGTTTACAGGTGGCATCTGAGAGAGGCCCTGAGGTCTGTGTGTAAAATCAGTTTAGCATATATAACTGATAAGATTTCTTTACGTTCTAATTGATCTGCAATTCTTATTTTTTTGTATAACTGGGGAAGCAAAATGCCTCTCCTTCAATAAAACTCTGCTCCTCACACTTGGCCCTCCTAGGTTTAAATTTATTGTGTGTACTTTGTTCCTGCCCAGGCTTCTCCTCAACACCCCATGTTGTCTATTACTGTGTATAAAAATGATCTGTGTTGACACAGGACTGAGTGAGCACTTTGCATTATCAGCTCCAGCATTTGCCTTTGTGCTTTATTTCATGCAACAAAAGCGTAATTCACAGCAAGGTGATTTCTTGAAAGGTTTTTCACTGACAATTTGTCTAAAAAGAGATGCTGCTCGAGAAGACAGAGAGGTGTGCTTCTTCAACCCATTCAGCAAAGTTGCTGAAGAAATCACTCAAGGCTTCCATGGTACTGCTATGACCTGAGGGGCATGTTGTAGTTCCTGGGCTCCTTGTCCCACTGGTATTTCATGAAAGAAAATGAAATCTTGCTAATTCAGTGAGTAAATTTTTTTTCCTGGTTTGGTCCACTTCACTGCACTTCATGTCATTCCATTCCATTTATGGTTTTCACTTCATTTCAGAATTTTTTTTTAAATTTTGATTGCCATTTATTTCATCATAATTCCTCTCCCATGTGTTCTTTTCATTTCATTCCCTGATTTCAAGATTTTATTTCCTTTCATGAAATGGAAAATTTTCATTTCATGAAAGGAAATAAAATCTCGTAATTTCTATATTATTTCTGCAAGTTTCAGTACATTTCACTGCAGTTCATGTCATCCCATTCCATTTAATTCTTTTAACTACATTTCTTATTTTTCTTTTCTTCTTTTGAATTGCATTTTACTTCATCATAACTTCTCCTCTGTCTGTTCGTTTCACTTTGTTCCCCAATATTGACATTTCAATGAATGTAATTTCAGCAATATTTGAATATTTGGAACTTTTAACTGCACTTCATGCCATCCCATTCCATTAAAATGTTTTCATTTCAGAATTTTCTTTTTTTCTTTTTGATTGCATTTCATCATAATTTCTCTCCTATGTGTTTGGTTCAGTTTGTTCCCTGATTTTGAGATTTCATTTCCTTTCATGAAATGAAGATTGAAATGGAAAGGAAATGAAATCTCAAAATCAGGGAACAAACTGGAATGAACAGACGGAACAGAACATATGATGGAAGGAAATGCAATTAAAAAGGAAATGAAATCTCACTAATTCAATGAGTATCACTGCAGCCAGTTTTGGCCCATTTCACTGCACTTCATGTCATCCCATTCCATTTAATTATTTTCACTTCATTTCAGAATTTTTGGGTGTTTTTCAATTGCAATTTATTTCATCATAATACATCTCCTGTGTGTTTCACTTTGTTCTCTGATTTCAAGATTTCATTAAGTATCATTTGGGCAATTTATGGCAGTCCATTTAAATATTTTTACTTAATTTCAGAATTTTTTTAAATTTCAAATATTTGTAATTGAAATTAATTTCATCATAATTCCACCTCTGTCTATTCATTTCACTTCATTCCCTGATTTCAAGATTTCATTTTTTTTGTCATGAATCATTATTTGGGTGGGGAACTAGCCCTCTTTTTATGGTTCTGGGGGTCATAGCAGTAAGCTGCAGTGTTTCATCTGAGCTCTCTGAGATCACCACCAGCCTCTGAGCTGCCCTGCCTTTCCTGTAGCCTACCTACCTGTGCACACCAGGCTCCCTGGTCTTCACCAGCCCACGTTTGCCCCCCGAAGCTGGGATCTGCTTGTTTTGTACTGTTCTCTCTTCTGCAGCAGCAGAGTCTTTCCACTGCTGATGGCTGAGCGGTTTTTAATTATCCTCCTTGGACTTTTGTGCATCATAATCAACAGTTAATTGCAAACAATCAGACAAATTGGTGAGCTAGGGAAGCAGAGAAGAGTGACGGGGGAGCAGGGACTAAAGCAGGAGCCGACTCCAGTGATGGGCATGGCTGATGGCAAACAGCTCTTTGGAGGAGAGGGGGGTCAGTGGAAGAGGGGCTGTGGTGAAAGCCAAAGCATCTCTTCTTTCCTCCGTCCCTGAAGCATCTTCACTTTGCAACTCACTTCTGGCACATCACCTCGCTTGTAAGACAATACAGCTTGGTTTTGCTGGCAGCATTGTTAGGTCCCACCAGTCTGTGGAAAAAACAACACACTGGAGGATGGCAAACAAGGAGACTTAAAAGTCACAGCACCAGCCTTACAGAGTTCAAGCAGTGTTTGGTCAATGCTCTCAGGCACACGGTGTGATTCCTGGGGCTGTCCTGTGCAGGGCCAGGAGCCGAACTTCAATGATACTTGTGGGTCCCTTCCAACTCAGGGTAGTCTATGATTGTGTTATAAGGTAGGAGCAGCTATTTTCCCTGTAGATCTCCAGATGTTCCCTAGCATATCATAGGAGTCCTGCCGGGCTCGAGGTGAACTACAGGAAGGCCTTGAAGAGGTGGCCCCAGCATGTGGCGCAATCCCAGCCACAGAACAATCTTTCCAGGAGGACAAGACGAGCCCAGGGAAGAGCTCCTGTGCCTAAAGCAGGTATTCTACCCTCAGCGCGCAAGAGCCGCCATGTTTTAGGTTATTTACACTTCAACGCTACCATTAGCAACGAAAGGCAACCCAGGGGTTTGCGTGAGCTCAACTTGCATCACTTTCCGGGTGCCATACTCTTGGGCGGGGTGGGTTATTTCTTTTCCAATTAGCGAGGGAGCGCTCTCCCCTCAAAGCTTTCTGGGAGGCCGCCGGCTCCGAGCCCTGAGGGCCGAGGCGGGAAGGGCGGCGGCGGGAGCGGCGCGGCGCCGGCAGGGGGCAGCACTGCCCGCCCCGGGCCGCGCTCCCGGCGCTCCCTCAGTGCCAGCCCCGCTGCCGCCGCCCGCCCTGGTGCTGCTTTCCCGGTCTGAAATATTAATTAAGGGAAGGGGAAAGGGGAAAGGAAAAAAAAGAAAAAAAAAAAAAAAGAAAAAAAAAGAGAGCCCTTTTACAATGCGCCACTATATTAAACTTACAGCGCTATAAATCGGCGCCGTAAAACTGTAACTCAGGGGCTGGGTGTTAGACAAACCTGACACGCTGCTGGGGGAACGGCGGAGATCTTAACAAACTGCATCATATACAAGTTTCTGCAATGTACATAAAACTTACTACTTTGTACCCCTATTAGCTGGTTTTTACAACGTTTTCAGGGACCAAAAAATAAAAATGGCAAGCAATAGAAACAAGCAAATCAATTCAGAAAAATAAAAGTTGACGTGAGCTTGCATCCAAGAAGTGAGTGACGGTTCAGCCTGTTTTATTTGTTTGCCTGTCTGAGGTGGTTTGAGAAATCTGGGTTAATTTAAAAATATTTTCCTTCCAGTTTCTTTCATTGCTTTTCTTCCCAAAGGTCAGGATAGACACAGCTAGATAATGAAGGCACGGTAAAATTGGTTATTTTGAACATATTTACAGTCTGATCTCCAGATTTCTGCACCTCAAATGAAAATCAGCTGATTTGATCCCTATTGCTTTTTTATGATCACAGATGGTCTCAAGGGGTGTATTCTCCCCATTTCTCACCCCTTCCCCCAGTGGAAAAAAAATTCTCCTGGTTTGTCCATTTGTTTTGACCTTCAAAGCCTTATCTCCTGTCTTTCTCCTCTTCACTAGAGGAACCCTGACAAGAACTTTTGAAACCATAAATAGTCATGTCATTATAAAGCAATAACATGGGCTGCAGCTCTCCTTCCTTAGGAAAGGTGAGCAAGGGTGTGCAGCTTGTTAGCCTCCTTTTCTGAGAGAGGGAGGGGAGAGCTGCCCTTCATTTTGAAGTTTCATGCAACATCACAAATCAGGTCCCTTGGCAAAGAGGGGAAGCAAACACCAAATGTGCTGAAGTGAGTAACTACCTTGAGTGAAGAGAATCCTTTAATGTGAGCACGGTGTAGGTAATGCAGAATTTATTTACCACAGAAAAACTGTAAAGAGCACAGCATTGATTTCTTGGTTTTTCTTTTTCAGGTTGGTTTCACAGGGCTTGGTCTGTTGGGAGGAACTTCTGAGAAGCATCTGAATAGCTCATAGCTGGATGGCTTTGGTTCTGACCCCCCGACCTGAGTGAGGTTTGCCACTCGCAGCATTCCTGGAATGACACAGGGGCTCTGGCTGGAGTCAGGCCAGGACATTAAATGAAACTGCTTTTGTGGCACTTCTGCATTTGATACATAGAGGACAGATTTCCCTCTGTATCTCTCTGCAGCATTTGACTCTGTTGACCATGAAACCCTTCATGCTCCTGCTGAGGAGGGGATTTGAAGTCTGGTGGTAGTGGTTCAGTGGAACATACCCAGTTACTAGAGATGAAAACATATGCCACTACTACTAATGCCTGGATGTGGTGCTCTCCCACTAAGACCTGTGCTTTTCCCCTTTTTTGCTGACCCAATTGAACACCAAGTCATTGGGGTCTGGGAGACATTGCTGCAGCCCAGAACACTTCAATAGCTCATGCTGGTTGTGCTATTCCTTTCTCTCATGTTTTAAGATAATATATAGTCAAGTTCAAAGTCTCAGTCCTTGAAAGCCTTAGTAGTCTGGATCAAAGTATCTAAAAAAATAACCTTATTAGCACCATCTGATTTATATGAGAGTCTTGCCATTTTCCATTGCAGCCAAAGGAAAGAAGTGGCCCTCTGATACCTTCCTCCAGCAGTTTCAAGCATTGCCCAGTGTCTCTCTGAAATGTGGGAAAAAATAATCTTACTTGAGACGACTTGCACTTCTCTTACTGAGATTGCCAGCATGTACAGATTCCCTTGCACTTCACATGAACAGGGAATGTTCACTGCCTCCGGAACATGTGTCCTTCCAGACAGGCACAGGGCAACACAGTGTTTCACTGAGAGAATGGTGACTGGCTCCTCAGAAAGATGCCTGGTTATCTGTGCAGTCTACAATGTCTCTCCCTCAGTCTTTTCATGCACACACATTCCCCACATACATAACACTTATCTTTGATTTTCTGTGTGCCCAAACCATACGATTTCTAAAGAGGGTTAAAAATATCAAATTAATTCAGAAGACAGAGGTGAAAAGAATAATTCTGAGATATTCACAGGGTTGGTAGTAGTAACAAGAGAGACAGTTTCTGTCTTTTTTTGATACTGAAGTTAATTGCAGGCATCTAGGGTTTAAAGACCTTGTGTTGTTATTGATGGGGTATGTTAGCAAAAGGAGGGACTCTAACATTAAACTGAAATTTAGCATGTACAGTAGGTTGTCAAGAGAAAAAAAAATAAGAACAAAGGAGACTGCTATTATCTTTTATTATTATCTTTTAATTCTCCCCCATTTTCCTTCTGCATGCTCTCTCTCTGTCAGCCTTCTCTCTTTCAATAATTACAATAATCAACTTACAATGATAACAGAAATAATCTCCTGCAAGATAACTAAACAAACCACATGTTATCTGTACTGAACTGTGCTTACTTACAGTAGGTACATCACTTATGGAAAAGCCAATAAAATTTTAATTAAAAAAGCATGCATGTTGTCAGTTAAGATGCAAAGAGGGTGTGCAAACACATTCAGAGTGGTCCATAAATTGCTTGGTATTTGATGGAACAGGGAGGAGGCCAAACCCACCCCAAACAAAACAAAACTAAAGCCCACCAGGCTTGAGGAGCTCTATTTATGTTGTTCTGTACAGAGCACTGATTGCTTGAGAATTCAAAAGCAGGGGGAGGGGAGAATCCTCCCTTGAGCAACGATCACATCCACCCACCTCCACCAGTGCTGGGAGCAAGTGAGCAGAAGTTAATTAAAGATTTTGCATCTCCCCACTGCAGCGCTGTATTGGTAGCTCTGGATCCTGAGATAAACTACAGCTCTCCCACACTGTATCGCTAATACGCCTCCAACCTTGCCCTGGAGGCACCACCTCGGGGGATCAGATGTTTGGTTTCCCTGGTGTACTTGAGGCTTGGCCTTTCTGCTAGGACTGGAAGGAGGAGGACTGATGAATGCCAGCCCATAGGTAGGTGCATGTGTCAGAGGAGCAGGTCTGTAGGTAATTACCCAGTCATGAGTCACCTTGGCTTCAGAGGATTCCAATCCTCTGTTAGAAGTTTTCTCTAAGCATAGGAAGACTGTTTCACATAAGGGCTACTTGGCGTAGAAGAATTCCTGCACAGGTGCTGTGAATGTGAAACGGGTCTAAAGCAGAAGGTTTGCTGGAGTCAATTCTGACATGAAGGAAGTCCTCGACACCACTTAATGCCCTCAGTTTGTCCTGCTCCTCCGAGTTGTTCTTTTTGTGGACCTGGTGTGAATGCTGGCATGGTCTTTTCATGACCTTTGTGCTCCTATGGCAGGCTGGGAACAGTGGCTTCAGGAGTCCCTTTGAAGACAGAAGTGCATATCCTTCACCCAGATTTTGTCTCTGAGCTCTTGCTGCAGGGCATCACTGGGAGGAAATCTCAGCAGTGATATGATCAGCATGGATCAAGAGTTGTGCTTTGCACTGTTCTCACTGGGCGAGTGAGCAACCACTCCTGGGATTGCATTTAGTGCAGAGAAGGCCTATTTGATGTAGCATGATATGTGAGGGTGTCCCAAGACAGTGTTTGAAATTCCTTGCTCTTGGTTCAACTTTCAGCTTCAGCTGTAATGGGCAGATATTGCCTGTCCAGGCTGCCCCAGAGAGCCCTTGCATGTGGAGAAAAGCAGGGCTGTGAGGTGGAAGGACCTATTTCCTCAGGGAGCACATTGCTGTGGTAACCTGCCATTGCAGGACACTGAGTTTTGAGGCTATTACAGAGAGATAATGCTTACATTTAAAGTGATCTTTGTGTTGTACCTAATTACAGAACCACAGCAGCCTGGCAAGGCAGGACAGTTAGAACCTACTTCCTTTTAGGCTGGAAATCAAGACAAGGGTATTAAAATGTATGACCAGGGTTAGAGAGACAAGGTTAGTAAGAAGGCCAAGGTTAAAACATCAGACTTACATATTCCCAGAGCTGTGCTTAACATGTGTTTCAGCCAAAGAAATTGATGTTAATGACATACTAACACCTTTCATCTGAAGATCTCAAAATGTTTTATGTCCCAATTTGCTTTCTCTATGCAGCTCTATTGAAGGCTGTTGGTCTTTCAGGGGGAAAAGTGCAGGCTGCTCCATGCTATACTGTGTCTGTATTGCCTTCAAGCCCCTCAGAGTGGAGATGGCTGGGGACAAGCTGGGTGGTTGTGCTACAGGAAAGCAGATGCCATTGAGGGAGGATGTAGGAAGATGGCTGGGTATGGATTGAGATGATTTAGTGTAAGCGGTGGTACGTGTGACAGGATAGAGTTGCACCTGGTTTAAGGGGTATCAGGATGCAATGGGATCCATACAGGGAAGGGACAGCAGGAAAGGAGGCTGATGGATTGGCCCTCTTAGGGGGGGGCTGGACAGGCGAGTTGGTCAAGAGGAAAACCAAAGCTCCCCCGTTGATTTCCTCCAGAGAGAACATTTTTGAAATCACAGCTCTGTGCCAGGCAATGAAGGAGAGGCAGCTGCTGGCTGGGCAGGATGAGGCCAGCCCAAGGTCCCACTGAACAACCCACGAGAGGTCTGTGGGCTGGTGTACCACACTGCATATGGCCAGCTGCTGAGCAGGCTGAGAAGGCTGAGTAGAGCACCCTGGCATGGGTAAGGGTCCTGGGAGAGCTGACAAATGCAAAGTGGGTTTGACTTTCTTAAACCTCATGTCTAGGGACTTGAATGCTGTAGAGAAGCTAGACCCTGGCAGAGATTGAGGGAGAGGATTAAAAATGACACATGAACTATAACATCTGTGGCTCCACAGAGCCTGGAGGGGAAACTGAGACGTTGTGACTGGTACCCTAATGAGCCACAACTATGGGCCAGAGGATCTTTATCTCATTAGTGCTTTCTCTGACGATGAAGCAAAGCACCCTCTGGCATCCAGAAAGTCATGGCCTCTAGCCACAAGTAGACAATTGTAAACTGCTCAGAACAATCTCCCAAAATGAGAATGGAGAGACATGTACAAGACTGAAGCAACTGCTGACTGGCAAAGCAGGGAGGAAGGAGCATGTTACTGCCAGCTGCCACTGGGAATTGCCATGGGCTCACTCTGAGTCCCATGCAGGGGGTTTGCTTTGGGGGTTCTCAGGAAAACCCTGCATCCTGCCGTGACCTTCATGCAAGCTCTTGCATGAGGACACTGTATGAAGTGGGGACAGTTTCCCCTGCAGCAGCCAGTGACTGGCAGCTCTGGCTTTTTTTTTTTTTTTTCTCTCCATTTTTGATTACAGAACTGCTCTGTTATTCTAGCGGGTCTGAAATTAGATACAGGTGCAAATTAACTAAGTCACAAGTGCATTACATTTGGTAATTTTTCTGTCAAGAGTCATGCTGAAGGGTTGCAGAGAATAATAAGAGCAGCCGAGAGCCAAGCGGCTGGTCCAGGTGTGCCCGGTTGCTGGGTGTTCCTCCCTGGCAGTGGTTGGAGGCACAGGGTCTATTTTCACAACACAAACTGCAAAATCACCCACTTCCTGATAGTTTTCTACCTCTGATTTTTGTCTGCCATTCCTCTCCTCTGGCTGCAACTGCCTTTGAGTACTCAGCCCCTTGATTGCAGAGCTGCAGTTGTCATGGTTATGTTGTGGTCCTGGGATTTTGGAAAAACAGTAGAACAAAAGCCTGCATCCTCCTCCTCTTCTTTCTCCTCTATGGTGTAGGCCCTGTGTGTTTTCCAGATGAAGGGAGAAAGTCTGTCAGTCTGCCCAGCTGTGACAGCTAGGTGAAGGAAGCCAGCTCCATCTGCCACCAAAGAGGTGCACAAGCATCTGCTGCCCCTCCTCAGCACCATGGCCACCTCTGCAGCTTGCAAGAGAGCAGTGCTTGTGGGGGCAGCTTCCAAGCAGCAGAGCTAATCCAACCAGTTGTCATAAAGCAACCATCAGACGCTGTCTAAGGAGGTGTGAGTATCTTGTGTAGCGCACAGCAGAACTAACTAAAGGGAGCTGGTTGGCAGAGGACAATGAGACAGCGTGAGAACGTGTGAAAGTGTTATTCTGCTGTGGCTGCTCGCAGATGCAGCGTGCTCATTTTGTGGAGGGGCCTTTTCTGGCTCCCTGTGACAACCTGCTAGTCATTTCAGTTCCAAAGATGCTGAGATTTGAGCACAGGAACTGAGATGAGTCTCAGTGCCAGATGCACTCTGTGAAAACTTTCTGCCCTGATGTGCAATAAAGGTCCAAGAGAGATTATGAGGTGCCTGAGCCAGGAAGCTGAGCTCTTTCTACAGCTCCTCAGATGAAGCTGTGCACTTATCTGTCAAATCGAGGTTGCAGTGTGCTGGCAGGTCAGCATGTGGATAAACCTAGTCCTGCTGCTGTCTCACAGATAAGTGGAAGGCTTCATTCACCAAGCAGTTAATCTGGAGGGCTTTCACTGGTGCTAAATCCATACTATTTATTTAAAGACGAAATGAATGGTTCTACACAAATTTGCAAATTTGTTAATGACATAATTGCATCAAATGATAATATACTGCTGCACAAAGCTGGCATGAAACCATTTCAGGCCTGGATTTCCATTTGTTGTGGCATTCAGACAACTCCTCGCCCAAGTGGAGCTGAGCTCTTTGGCCTGTGCCAAAGGGACATGTGCCTGAGACAGGACTTCACCTCCCTCTCACTTCCGTGAGAGCTGCTGCATTACAAGGAATATTGCTTATAGTCATGCAGGGTATATTGGAAATGCCTTCCCCATTTGGCTCCTTATTTTGAGATATGGGGGAATTGGCTTCAATTTCGGTCACCTTTTCTTCAAAAATTGTATGTTTTGTAATTGGAAAAACAGGTCAGCAGTTGCAGACCTAATTTCAGAAGCATTATCTTGAAGTGTCAAAAGTAAACATGTGTTTTTAGAGCACAGGGACTGTGAACTGCTTACAGTGTTTCCTTCTGTACTGAGATCTTCCCTTTCCAGCTTGTGTAGTCAAAGCTGCCTTCCAGGAATGGATCAGATCACAACCATCCAACCAGCTGCTCTGGGTGAGACCCAAGAGCTGTTCCACTCAGAATCCAGTATCTGGCAGCAGCAATGGCCTAGAGAAGAGCACCAGAAATAAGCCTCTAGACAATGAAGCTTCCCTGGTGTGCTCTCCTTGGCTGCCTGTGGGCTGCAGTCGTGTGACCTCCTGAGCCAGAAGTGGCACTGAGGGGCAGTGACAAACTGGTTCCCAATGTACATCCTATTTGTCTTTTCAAATAACTTTATTTTATCCCTTTGCCCTTCCCAAAGCCTTCCTTATCCCAGTAGATTTTAGTGGATTTATGACACATTCTTGCTTCTTTCTTCTTGCTGTTAAATTGCTCTCTAAAACATTTTAATTGTAGCATATGTGGGATATGGAAACTTTTGAGGATTAGAGAACATTAGAGGCAGTAGCTAGGCACCATTAATGCTGGGATCAACCCATAACTCCATGATGCAAAAAGAAATCACAGTAGTCCTGTGTCTTTTAGAAATGAGAACAGTGGCAACCGTCTTTCATGGGCTGAAGGGGTGTGCTTCATAGACACAGGAAAACACAGGGAGTTTGGCAGTCACTGAACTTGATTAGTTGGTTACAGCTCCATGTGGACATCCCAGTTAGTGCTCAGCTCTCCTGAGCAGTAAAACTGCAAAGGTTTCTAACCTCACCCCACTTTTGTTTGAAAAGTGGTTGTGTATGTCAGGATGAAAGTGATGGAGAGAGTGGTAAATGTATGGAGTGAGGAAATAACAGCTACAAGCTTTTGCATCGGTACACCCTAGGCTTGCTAATGCCTCCAGGTGTCCTTTTTCCACCCTAGTTCTGCTTTCTGAATCAGCTTTACAGGTCCCCTCCCTCCCCCCACCAGTCCCCTGGCCACTGTTTATTAGCACAGAAACGCCTCTGAGCAAACTAAACTCGTTCTCTAGCCAATGTCCTGGCTCCTGTCTTCAAAGCTCTAGCATTCCTAATCTGTTTTCATTTCTGTCACTGATTCCACTGGGGCTCTTGGCTAATCACCCAAACTGTTTTGTAACCTTGCCAGCTCTGTCCATGCTGATAGCCTTGCAGCCCTCACTGATTTGTACCTGCTTCTCACAGCCCAGGTTCAAAACGCAAAGGTTAATCCTCCAAACCCTTCAGTAGTCACACCTCCTCTTGAGAAACACCTTTTCAGGCTATTCTCCACTGCACTGTCACAGTGCTAGGAAGAATGTAGAGAGATGCCCTTTTAAGATAATGGCATTAAACCTTAGGTCTAAATTCATTTTACATGACACAGATTTTGTTACCGCTCCAGCAAAATTTTCCTATTGATTTCTCTGGAGCATCTCGAGGCATTCTTACAAAAAAGATTTCCAAAGGTGGGAGAATGGAAAGCTTTCTTGACCTTTCTGACCATTGCTCTCCTCTGAGCGTGCTCTCTCTAGGTAACTAGTCACTAGGACACACTCATCTGGCCAAAAGGTCACTTAAATTGTGTATAGCACTTACACCATTCTAAATGATTGTGTTTTACTTGGGGAGATGATCTACTGGAGCAGGAGTTTGGGTCACTGGCCTTTGTTGCAAACAGACAGTCTCGATGGTCTTGTTCCCAGTAAAGAGTGTCTTGGTGCTAAAGTGAATGGATTATAATCCTGTGACACTGCAATTACACAAATATTTAAACTACCTCTTCTTCTAGAAAGAGAAACATTTACTACCTATCCATTCCCTTTTTATGACAATGGTTTCACAATTTTAATATAGCACCAATTAAATAAAACTGTTCCTTGGCTGTAGGCCAGTAATGAACTGGGTGTGTGTAGGGAAGAGCATTATAATACCTAAACCATAAGTGTCAAAGACCCCCACAGCACAGCATCTTTTATCTGTCAGGAGTAAAAAATTGGACCTTTCAGAAAATATGTAAGACCAGTGTAAGTAGACAGTGGTAGCTCCCCATGTCTTCTCCAGCCTACAGCCTCCTGTGGCTCAGCCTTTCTAGTGCCAGATGTGTTTTTATATATTTGTTAGTTTTGTTAAACAGAAATTAATAGCACTGTCATTTCAAAAAGAGGCCTAAGACATTTCAGAAAGGACTTTATTACTGCTGTGGGGACTCTTCCTCAACTGTCCACAGTATCTGATTGACCTCAGTGGTAGACAACTGAGTTTTTCTATGCAGGGCAGAGAAGACAGTGCTGGGATTTGAACCTGCTGCAGTGGGTAGTGTTGATGCTCAGCTGAGCAGGTCACCTCCTTGACAGTGAATTAAAAAAGCCGACCTGGAAATTAGCTATTCACCTTTGCTGTTAAGAGAATCGTGTTCATCTACGCAATGCAAGGAGATCTGGCAGGATCTTTACAGTTCACGTACAAAGTAAGGCGAGGATTGACTTTTTCTGTTTCTGAAGGTGTTTCAGGGCAGAAATCAGAGGTCTGGAGGGGATAAAAGCACTGAGCGTGTTTAACCTGTCCTCTGAAAAGACAAACCCAGCAAGTGCTCTTCTTAGACATACCCTCCCTTTCTGTTTGCCTGCTTTTGAGAATATAATGTGAGCATTAAATGGACTAAGGGAATGACCCACTATCCTGAAAAGCTGAATCTCTATGCATATGTAACCTAAGCATCTCAAGAATACATGTTTTCCTTTGAAATGTGCATTTGCCCCAGAGTACTGGGCCACAGGTCTGCACTGATACAGCAATTTCCATGTTTCCCTTCCTGCTGTTTGCTCACGGTCATGTTCTTCTGGATTTTCACAAGGACCAAAGCAAGCTGTCTTTAAAGTCTCTGTAGCTAGTAGTTCTTCCCAGCATCACAAGTTCAACTCTGTATATAAGGAATGCAGGTTGCCTCTTCAAACAGCAAAAAGCTGCTGCATCTTTAATCTCATGTTACACAAATGCCCAGATCAAAATAAATACGTGTTTCTCCATGTTACTTCTCTTTCAAATTAGGGCACTAGGGGCCAGCAACAAGGTTAGGTGTTGGGGAACTTTAAAAGCCACCATTTCCTTGGAGAGAGCCCTTGATTTTACAAACTACAGGATTCACACAGCAGCTGTTTAATTTCTAAAGTGTTAACTGAAATTTACTACAAATGCAATTTTATGCCAACACATTTTTTTGTTGTTGTTGTTACTAAGGCAGCTCTTCCATAGTTACTATTTTGGTTCCCATGACGACTGCACTGCTATCCGGGTTGGAGATGATAAAATTGGTATGTTGACAGATTCTGATTGACTGTTGATACCACTTGGCAGAAGAAACGAAGGCTTTCCGATAGGTTATTATATATATTTTCAGGAGGAAAGAAAAAAGACATAAATGATTTTTTGGTACAGTTATAATTTCCTAGCAGAAAAAAATTAAAGTTCATATTAAAAAAGCCCTGGCAGCCCAGAGATGCGTGGGGGCAGGGGGGGGGAGGGGCGGGGGGGGGAGGGATGAAGAAAAAGAAGGAGGGAGGGGAGGGGGAGATGATAGCTGAATTTCCAGAGACCTCTATACCTTGTTGCCTGTTGCCCACCAGAAAAGTGGAAGAATGAATTGAGCTGAATAGCACAGAAAACCCCAGAACACTGGAGGATGATCTACTACCAATGTACTGGGAAAGTGCTGAACACCAGGCTTTTATACACTAGGAAGCCACAACCAGAATATCACAGGCATCTGAATATTGGCTGGTAGCCACAGCAGAGGCTGGTGTAAGGAACTGTGGAAATAGCAAGAGAAAGGAAACAAATCTTGGGTGGGAGGCTGAAGAGAAGCCACTGTGGGATGATGACACTTGCTATGTGACCTCTTTTTGCCCTCACTGCCACTATGGGCCAAGTTGCTCCTCACTACACTGGTCTCCTGAAGGGATGCAGACATTAGGCAAATGTGTTGAGGGAGTCATTTGTGTCTGGAAGCTGTGGTGAAGAAATCCTGGCAGTTTTCTGACGTACGCAATTGTTTCAGGAGCCCTGAGGAGGTTTGCAGTGGGCAGCTGCAGTCCCCAGGGAGACAGGAGCAGTCCTACAGTGGAGACCCTTCTGGCATTCTCAAAGAGCTCCCCAGGCACAATTTTGTTACACTTAGACATTGCTGTGACTGAAATTACTGTTCAGTAATTCGGGGATTGCCTGGATTGTGGCATTTTCCCCTTTTATTTCCTCTCGAGTGTGATTATGGAAATGTATTTATTCCCAGCATCAGAGTGGCCAAGCACATGAGAGGGACCTGGGCTCTAAACTGAGCTAGAAGAAAGGAGGCAAAGATTGCTCTGTGAGATGTGACTTGCACAGGGAACTTGTCCCCCACTTTATGCTTACAACTGGCTGGTCTTCATTAGGACCAGGATGGTGCACCCAGAGAGCCTGGCTCTGAGCAGCAGCACACACAGTGCACTAGCTAATATTTGGGTTATGAAAGAGCCCAGCTCCTCACAGTCCTCCTCCAACACTGGTGGTGGGGCTGATGACAAGGTCAGTGTCATCTTATTAACAGTCAAATGGGAAAGGATGGAAGGATGGTGAGGGCAAGAGGTAGCTGGAAAAGGTTGTCATCTCCCTTAAGAACATCTTTCCATGCGTACAGTGCCTGGTGCAGCCAAGATTTTGGCTCATGCCCAGCATTCCTGTGTTCTACCACATTAAAAAACAGTTGGGAAAAGGGCAGTCTCTTTATGCCTGTTCTTCATGCTTCCTGTTTATGGTAACACAAGCTACTGCTGATCTGTCACTCAGAAAACTTGCTCAGTGTTGATTCCAGTGTTCACCAGCATTTGTCAGAGTTTGGAAATGACTATTCTAACATGCATTCACTGCCTGGACTCCTTGTTCCTTACAATCCTTGATTATTGTTCTATTTTCTGGTTTTGGTAAATGCTACAGTGCTTTGCTGCCTGCCGCTTCCAATCTCTTCCTAACCTCCCTGCAATCTCCTTGGCAGTGACTGTAATTTACTGTGAATTAACCTAGTCACCAGGGAGCTCCTAATGGCCGTTCTGCAGGTTCACAGATTATCTTAAGCAACTGGTATTTAGTGCAGAAAGAAGGAAAACTTCTAAAAGATTTAGTAAATGTAAAGTCTATTACAGAGCTTGGGGCTTTTTTGTTTTTCCTTTCCCCCCCCACAGTGCTTCTTGGCTTTTCCTGCTCCAGGTAGAGACCAGACTAGGCACATAATGAATCCTTGTGGAGAAAGGAGCATGAAGGAAAAAAGAAGGGAAACAAGTGTGTGAGAGCAGAGGAAAGATGCCAGTTCCTCTGTTGAACAGCAGCAGCACAAAGGGGAGGTATCTGTTGCCTGCTGAGGCTCCCCCTGCACAAAGATGCCTTGTTGTTCTTTATCTTCCTCATGTTACTTAACAGCAGGGCTGGTTTGTACAAACCCAGATTAGAGCAGATAAGAAAATGAAGCTCTGAATTATTCAGCAGAGGAGGGAGGAGAGGATGTGGCTGGAGTTACTGGATAAAGCTGTGGCCTCCAACAGAGCTCCCTGTCCCTTGGGTTTTATATCTAAATCTATTTGCTCTGCTTAAGCCTGGTTGTGGAAGAATTAAGACGATGATTTCTTTTATTTACAAAGAGGCACCTTTCACAGAACTGCAGAAAATGGAAGTAAAAAGAAAGTCATAAGATTTGCTAGTCCATTCTCCTACCCCAGCAGGGTTGGTTAGAGCTAGGTATCTCCCAGCAGACATGTGCCCATTCCAGAAACTCCCTGGGCAAGGTCAGCTGTGCCAACATGTCCCTCTGATGCTTCCCCTTCAGAAGCTTGTGGCCCTGAACCCACTGTCAAAGCCTCCTTAAATTCTTTTCTCTTGGACCTCCCAGGTCTGCCAACCTTTGTTTTGGAGCTCCTCTAGTTCAGGGAAAGCACTTGTTGCTCATCCCTTGGTTTATTATGTTGGAGAGTATTTGTTCAGTACCTCTTGAAGTTGAGTTAGTCAGGCAGCAGAAAAGATGATGTTTGGACACTGCTTGCCCAAGAAGGGACTCTTTCATCTCTTGTATGTCTCTGCTGGTGCTTTACAAAGAGAGATGGTAATGTAGAATAGACTGGGGTTTCTCCTCTTTGCTTTGCTCTCTTTGCTCCCCTCCCAGCCATTGCAGGAGTTGTGCTGAACCAAAGTGCTCCCTGCAATAGCTCCACACAACAGCTGCACCAGCTCTGATGCTTTCTCTGGGGGCTGCTGCTCTACAAGTCTTCCCAAAAAATAAGCCCAACTTCTTCCATCTCTACAGCTGTTAGACAACATGCTGATTTTAGGTGTCCTGGTCCCCTAGAGAAGCCTTTCCTGTTCTTAGAACTGGGAACATCATTTACAAGTCCCATATGGCCATGGCAGGCAAAGCTTTAAATTATTTTCTTCACTGCTGCTATTTTATGTGGGATAGCTTGGACTGCCTGGATTGCTTCTACTATAACTACACCCATGTAGGGAGGAACAGAGACATCCAGAGACAACAGAGGCCTGCTGCTGCTGTGCTTGCTGGTAGGGTGTAATTACATCATAAGTTTCCTTTACTCTTGACTTAAGAAATTACTGCTCTTGTAACACGTTTCTCAGCCCCCTTAGTTGTCCTGACACTGACGATTATAGGGCTGTGTTCTGTGTTTTGATAAGAAGATCGAAGTTAGCTTCTCAGTCTTTTTCTGGAAGTCTTATTTTTAACCTCTGTCTTTTTGTTTGTTGCTGAACATGCCACACTGTGCAACTCCCACTTGAATGGTAAGGGAGTCTATTCTGCTCCCATTCAGAAGAAAGGACATTCTGTGCTCTCATGCTTCATCAGATGCTAGATGCTGGGCTGGCACCCCTGTTCAGAACGCTGCACCAGGGAAAGAAAGGGAGAATCCTGATAGTCCATTCCTCAGCAGTGCTTTTCTCTGCTTGTGCACAAAGCTTATCAGTCGTGTCAGGCACCTTATCCACCCTCCCCAGCTGCTGCACAGTGACTGACATGGCAGAGACCTGACCAAGAAACTCAATTATGGAAATTTGAGGCTTTTTGCCAGGCAACCATAATGCTCATGCAACTTAGGACGTACTCTTAGGGACATGGTTAAACATTACTCTTACATTCATTCATTGTTTTTGGATTCTCAAAATTTGGAGCCCTAGGAGTAGAAGGATCAGTCCCACCTTCCTGGTGTGCAGTGCTGTCTTATTCCACTGTGCTTGTTTCCCTCCAGGACCAGCCATCGTTCCCTTCTCAGCACAGTGAGGCATTCCTGAACCCAGTTTTGTTGAAATCCCTTTAGCATCAGAGACGGTTGCAGTGTCTGAAACTCTTGTTATTACAGAAGCAGCCCCCAGCAAAGCCTGATATTCCTCACACTTCCTCCAGTTCAAAGTTTACTGTACAGCCTCCAAACTCTGGTGCAAGGAAACTGCTCTCAGCACCATCATCCATCTCCTTTTTGACATTGAAAGTCAGGCCAGGGCTTAATGGGTTGAAACACAACTCCTGCTCTCCAGCATCAGCTCTTCAGGGCCTGTTAGAGCCCTCAATCCACACATTGGAAAAGCATTGGCTTTCACTGCTTTTTTTTTTCTCCCTCGTCAGACACAAATTAATGACCTTCAAGCAGTGCAATGATACTCCTTGAGCCCTCTACTCAGCTGATCCACTTTGCTCTCAGCTGCAGAGTGCATTGGATACAAACATTTTCAAATTTCTTGGGGGCTATCATGTTTGCCAGGAGCAGGGCTCTGAGCTCTCTCTCTCTCCACACCCCTGCTGAATTACCCTGTTGATTAATAGTACAACTTGCAGTCCTCTTGCTCCTTGTAAACAGGAGCTCGAGCCCCTGCCATTTAACAGGGGCGTGGGATATGCGAAAAGCTGAAATGTCACCACATCACAGCGCCCATTAATCATAAAGCTGCTCTAAAAAAAAGATATGAAAAGGAAAGAAGAAAAAGGAATTATCAGAAATATCAAGGAGCCAATTTAATTGAGGCAAAGACATGCATGGCAGCTGCTTTTTAACTTTACCTACATCTCAATTAGACAGGGTTGGAGTTCTCTTTGTTTCTGCTTTTGAAAAGTCTAAAACTCTGCAGGTTTGATCAATGGCAAGGGACAGAGAGGAAATGAGCAGGAGACGAAAGGGCTGAGTTTCCCTAGAAGCTGTCATGATAATTTATGGCCCTGGCTGATAAAACTTTTAACTAGTCAAATATGAGCTAGGAAATAGCAAAAGCAAAACGAGCCTTGGAGGAACAATGCCAACCAGGTAAGTCTTCTGGGGAGCACCACCTGGCGCGAACAGTCTTTTGCCTGGGAGCTTGGAGAACTGCTATTGACTCATGCTCATCTCTTGACTTGCTATGAACAGGCCTTGCTCTGGAAGAGCCAACAGCTGTGATTTTTTTTTTTTTTTTTAGTCTGGTCTGATTCAACTGGTGACAGCAATCTCTCTGCTTAAGGTATGTTGGCCAAGGTGGCTGGGGGTGGTGTGACCAATGTCAGCAAGAGAAAGTTGCAGGAAGAAGACAAGCACATAATGTCCCTCGGGGGTCTGCTTCTGACCTGTCCTACAAAGTAAGCAGCACCAAGATGTGTCAGTACCCCACTATGGGAAACTTAACTGCTGTGGGAAATAGCACTGGTGCTTTGCTGTGTCTGTGCTTGCAGGAAACAGCCACTCTCTGCTATTTGAATCCATGCTCAATGAAAGAGTTAGCAAGACCTGGACAAACTGTACAGATAGTGATATCTTTAATCCCTGGCAAATGCCACAGCATTTCTCCCTAGGACAGAGTACCAGAATCCTGGACACATTCTAACCCACTCAATTAATTTAGCTGTTTTCAGGCTTTCTGGCTGGGAAATGTACAGTGCTTTCATAGCTGCTGTACCGTGCCTGACCTCTGTCTTTGATGGTGAGGAGCAATGGATGTTTGCAGAATGAGAAGACCACCAAGACACCTGCTTTCTGTATGGGGAGCCTCTGTCATTTTCTTTGGAAGCAGAAATCCATGAGAGAAGTGAGTTAATGGGGTGTCCTGGTCTGTTACCCACACCACTGACATTCATGTAGTCCTGTCACCCCAAAAGCTGTGTCACATAGTGACAGTGTTAACTCCATGGTGCAAAGCATTGGCCAGTGTGTTTGCACTTTACACATCTTTTTAAGGTATCTGAGACTTCAGACAAAGCCTTGTTTTTGGCTGAAGGTTGCCTTCTACAAAATTAATGACCTTTCACCCTTGCTAGGTTGGGAAAATCCCTTCTTCCTTCCTTTTTCTTTCAAATCCCAGAATTCTGTACCTGACTTTTTCATGATACTCCAAAGAGAGAGCCAGCCAGGTTTCAGAGTCCACAGGGAACTAGAAGAGCAGAGCAAGGCAAAAGGGTCAGAGAGGTGGTCCCTCTTCCAGTCCTCAAAGCACCTCTGTGGGGGCCTGGGAACATGCCAACATTCGGCCACTGGCCTGGTGTAGGTCCCAGGGTTCTGCTCAGCACAATTTATTCAAGCTAGAAAATTTCTCTGGAGCTCAGTGAGGGTCCAATGGATGGGACACTGTTACTCTCCTCTCTCCTTAACAATTTCTTTAGAAGATGAATACACAAAGTGACTTGGGAACCTTTGTGGATCTTGGTCATAAAACCAAAATGCCTCCTAGCTGTGCTGCCCTACCCATCAGCAGAGAGAGGAGAGGCTGCATAGACACCCTGACAGAAAAAGATGGGCTTTGTGGAGGCTGAGAGGTGCTCTTGCTGAGCAGCTGTTGTTCACTGACTCTTGACCTCTGCACTGCCTTCTCCTCCTTCTCCAAGCCCAGGAGTCACAGGTTTGCACCCCTGGGCATAGCAGAGGTGGTCAGAGGGGAGTGCTGCCTGTGCAGTGCCTATCTGCACACGAGCTGTGCATACACCAAACCCACAGTCCTCCCAGCTTTAAGAGTGGAGGTGATTAGCCTTGCTGCCTGTAGCATTTGTCAGGGATTAAAAAAGTAAAACTATTCCATTGCTCATAGTCCTGTCCATCTTCCAGCATGTTCTCTCTTCAGTTGGAGAAACACCGGCCTCTCTCACCAAATTATCCAACATTTGAGCCAATATTTGATCCAACGCAGTTAATACATAAATCCCAGTGTGACTGGCAGCTACAGATGGGTGAACCAAGAAATTGCTTGACATATTTGCTTACACTGCATATGAAACTGCTTATCTTGTACAGGAAGGATAACTCTAAATTATCAGTAATCCACTGGATTTTGGTGCTAGTTGAAACAAATTTGAAAAGATTTGCCAAAACTCCGAGATATCCATCTGTATAAATATACAGATTTATACATACACACAGACACTGTGTCACTGAAGGTGTCACCTGCATGGTGCCTATTTCTCTCACAAGCCTGGACTCACATTAATTCACCCATGTGTGAACAGCTTGAGCACTCTCATCCCTGAGGGCAGCCATAAGCTGGTAGAGGGTTATTTCTCAAATGTGCCTATCAAGGTCACATTTGCCATCCTGCCCTCTTACTTCCCTCCCTCTTTGAACACAGATTTTCTCCTTCTCTCCCCCTTTCCAGATGCCTTGCTCAAAGACTTGGACCATTGTTGTTCTGTGCTGTAGGCGAACTATTTGGACCTGATTCTCATTTACACTACAACAGGTTTTACTGCACTATGGCAGTGGAAAGAAACCATGAGATGAATATAGATCACTCCAATTTAAAGCTCCTTTATGTTATAAGGGAACACCATGAAAATGGAAATTGGGTCCCCTATTTTTAAAGCCTGTTGGCAGGTGCCTATAAAGTGAGGAAAGATACTTTCATTGCCTGGGCAATGAGAAATTACATCCTTCTCTGCATTCCTCTTAGTTGTGCTGTGGGCCAAGTAAGGAGCAGAGTGCCCCAGCAGAGACCTCTGAGTGACAAATTGCAGGGCAAGCAGGATGCTACCTACCTGTCAGAGGATGGGATCCATGTGTAGGAGGATGTCAGTGGGCTCACTCCCAAAGGCAGGTGCAGTAGCCATGATTTGCATCCAGTGTCCACTCCCTGTTCCATGTGGGCAAGGTCAAGCCAGGGAAAATGCTGATTCACTGCTACAGCTGATCACATCTTGGCTTTTCTCATCCCCCCCATCACCACTTCTCATCTCTGCTGACTGACAGGTGGTGCCAGTGGCCACGGCTGCCCAGAAGTGAGGCATCTCCACTGAGCAGTTCCCTCACTGGCAGCAGTCCCCAGGGAGCAGTGCACTAATGCTCTGTGGTGTGGTGGTGAGGGTGGTGGGGTTGGCTGTGCTCTGCAGGACATACCCCCTCCCCTTTGCCTGCTGTCCCTGCTTGCTCAGTAGCCTTTCCTATCCTCTGGATTTAATCAACCCAGGCACTGGAATGAACCTGGGAAATCTGCACAGCAGCTGGGGCTTCCCTACTGCCTTGTTGTTCCCTGCAGGAACTTGAATGTTACCCATGAGTACTGCTTCCCTCTTGGGCCAGTGAAGATTTATGTTGTTCTTCATGTCTCTGGTAGTGGAAAGTCGGGGCTTGGAGGCTGATCTCCTGTAGATCCTCAGTGGAAGGTTTAGGCAAACTGCAGGAGGAAGGACTGCATTCATCTTCATCCAGCACTGCTCCCAGCAGCTGGTGTGGGTCTGTGTACCTGGGGCTGACTGAGGCACTGGGGGGCAATTCATACAGCCCATAAACAGAAGCAAGTGACAGAAAATGTGCCAGGTGGACAAAAATGCAGGGGGTGGAAAACTGATAACCCAAACAAAGCAAATAATCTCTTTCCTAAAGATGTGGGTGCCATCATGGGTGAGGAGCAAGGAGAGGTAATTTAAACTGTTCAGTGACATTGCTGTGTCTTCACTTAAGGGAAGGAAAAATGAGCTTTCCAGTGCAGAGAACTCCATGAAACCCCTCCAGTATGCAGGAAGGTGGTGAAGCAAGGCAAAGAACAGCTGGAAATGTGAGAGGAGATCAACTATGTGGTAATGCCATGATATTGTTGGATGGCTTGCTTTTACCTGCAATATTATACTCTGCCCTGAAGATCTGTCCTCAAAAGGTGTAAGAGAAGTAAAAGGAACTGGCAGTCAGGCAGAAAAAGGATGGAAAATACTGGACTTTTAAATCAAGCATAGGGGATAAATAACAAAGACATGGTAGACCAGAGTAAAACAATAGATGGGTTAGACAAGGTGTACTGGAGGCTCCTAATTACTTTCTTTCTCAGAGATGATTCATTATATTGAAAAGCTGCTCATAAAAAGCTAGGAAATTATTTTTGTGTAATACATAGCTCCAGGTCTGTAAGAACTCCTTGCTGTCAAAAATTAATATGTCCAAAAACCAGAATGGTACAAAAATAATAATAAAAAAAATATGCATGAAAATGGATTATGGAAATACCTTTAATTCTCTGGATTTGCTCCTTCCCAGTTGGATGTGGGGCTCTGTACACACTGGCTGTGCTAGCAGAAGGTGTCTCCCAGTCATGCTGATCTGTAGCCATAGGTCCAATCATTTTGGCAACTCCAAGCTCATCCCTCTCCCATTAACGAGGTAGTTACTCATCACCTAGGACAAAACTGGCGGGCAGCACACAGCAGGATTTGGCCTGGGTAATGTAATTTATTCCACAGGCTTTCAGCTAGTGCAGCCCTTGTGGGGGCTACTGCAGGGGAATGTGGTGCCCTTTCTGTTATGCTGAGGCTGTCAAGAATCCACTCAAGCGCTGTAGCCAAGTTTATTGGAAAATCATTGGAGGAAATCAGCTTGCAGGTCATCTTGAAAAGCAGATGAGCCTCATTCCCCTTCTCCCTCTTCTGCTGTTGGAAATGGGAACTGGCAATGCTGGAGGCTGGGGCAAGGGTCCATTTCCCAGTCCAGCTGCTGACTCACAGGCAAGTCAGTCCTCCTGCCTCCCCCCAGGCTCTTTGTCTGTGGAGCAGAGATATTTACTTAGCAGTGAGCACAGTTCCCCAGGTGAAAAAAGCCATCGAGCTGTGGTGCTCATGTCCCTGGTTCTGGGAGAGCAGGCAGGTGGCAGCTGGCCAGTAAGCTTGCAGAGACCCTTAGAAGTAGCACAGCCCAGCAGGCTCAGTGGCTGCGGGATGAAGTCTTCACAGCCCTTGGCTGAAGATAAGGGGAGCCAAATTACTCTAACAGCCAGGACCAGTGTCAAGTGCAGTGCCTCAAAAACCTCTGCAGCTTGTTCTGGGAACAGCTGTATGGGCAGAGCTGCCAGACCCCCTGCAAACCCATGGGTGCTGCAGCAGTTTGAGCAGGGGTGCACATCCATAGCCAGGGTCTGACTTGCCAGCCCTGAGCTAGGGAGGGACCTCCCTGGCCAAAGGCAGTGGCTGTGGCTCTCCCCTGCTCCTGCAGCAGCCTGGAAACATTGTTCATGTATGGAAGGGGTGAGTGGGGCTGTTCGGAGGCTGCTCTCATCTGAGGGATCAAGGCAAACAGCCAGGAGGCTTATAGTGTGCTGTGCCTGATCTGACCAGGGTTACTGTGGAGCGTGGGCAGCTGTTATTCCATCACCTGGACAGCTCCAGCTTGGTGGCTTATTAGCAGGTAGGATAGATTAGTAACTGTCAAAGAACTGGAGAGCTACCTTGTTGGGTGAATGGATGAAAACATTTTAACTCCCACAAAAGAGGGAGAGGTGGTGATTAGCTGTGAGATGACAATATGAAATGTCAGAGGCACAGACAGTAAGCACAACTGTTCATTATTACATTAACAGCTTTAATTTTCTGCCTTTAAACACCAGTTTCCTGTCAGTGCAATTAGATTGTGTCTTTGTGTTTAATTTAAATCAATATACTCCTGCATTTGGAGTTTTCCTCACACATCCTCTGCAAGGCAAGAAGCAGCCTAGCCAGCAGGAGCATCTTTTCTTATGTCCTTGAGGTGAAAGCCAGCTTGTGAAGAGCGTATTTAGGTGATGCATGTCCCCACGGCAGGTGAGTGTAACCTGCAGTGATTTATGAAATTTCCACAGATTGGAGTGGGGCAGAGATGACGGCATAGGAACACCTTGAAGAGGCAGGCGGTACAAACAGCACACAGTAATATTTTTAGTGAATTATCTTACAGACCACAGAAAATAATGGGAGGAACAGGGGGAGGGGAACAGACTCCCTTGCCAGAAATAATTGAAGGCCTGATTCTGATTGTGGTTACACCACTCTAAGTCTGAAGTTCCTCAGATGATGTTAATGCTGCCTTGATGCCTGTAAAAGCGAGATCAGGCTAGATGCTAAGTGCCAGAAAACAGTGCATTTAGGAATGGGATTTCCCTGATTTCTCCTGCTTGAACCGGTACCAATTATTTTTACCTGCTAGGCAAGAGGAAAGGAAGCCCAAGAGAGCACAGAACTTCCTGCTGATTTCAACCTAGATTTTCTCTATGTCAAAGAATTTTCAATGTCAGTTGGATCTGGTGCCACATTCCTGTTTCTTTCTGCAGACACAAGGGTGCCCTTTGTGCTCACCAGGGCAGGATGATATGCAGCTTTCATTGACATTTGTGCCTTGGTGAGTGCTTATGACAGAGTGACACTGAAACAGAGACTCCTGTGCACTTTCCCCCTCTCTCAGCTTTGGCCCAGGATTTCTGTATGCAATTTCTCTGTACATTACATAGGGTATTTTTCTCCTTCATGGGCTAATGCAGTATGACTCAAGGAGCTTTATTTTGAGTAGCTAGTCACGTTCTTTTGCTTTATTGCTCTTATAGAACTGATGTCTGCAAGATCTTCCGTCATTCCACTGATACTCCTGGATCATCAAGTTTTCTCTGTCAGCTCAAATGTTTTACTTTGACTTCTCATCTACTTTAGTCTGGCCTCCAGAACTCTGTTGCTCCATCCTCATCTCTTGAACAGGGAGGAAGCTTACTGCTGTGGGGAGACTGACCTCCAAGCTCTCTGTGTCCAATCCAGCCTGCTGTCCTCATCCTGGAGAGAGAGATAAATCTCAGAGGATGGGTTGCTTTCCCCTCCTTCCTGGAAGAAGCTTCCAGGCTTAAGAGGAGATGGTGTCCTTTCCATCATGCATCTCTACCAAGTCCAGCATGGGAATAACTGAACAAGGGATCCCAGACCTGAAGGGGTGAGAGCAGGTGATCCACTAACCTTGACAAGAAACATGAGCAACCCTGCTGCAGCACCATACCCAGCACACACCACATACTGAGGGGATGCCAGAAAGACTTTGCCTGCCATGGAGACGTGGAAAAATGGCAATGCTGGGTCCGGCACCCACCCAGCAACTCCAGGCAAATGTGGCAAGGAGTCAAGCAGAAGCGCCAGCATGTTAGCCTGGGTACCAAAACCTGGCTCTTGGGCTTAAAATGAAAGCCTGGGGTCCCTGGAAATGCATCATGCATTACAGAACACAGGACCTGTCATGTTAGATTAAACAAATGGTTTGTCTGTCTCAGAGCTCGACTGCCTGCCAGTGGTCAGCAGCACAAATTCAGCCTGCAGAAACGGCCAAAACAAAGCTCTGGGCCAGGATCCAGAGCGGGGCAGGGATCTGATTTTCACTTTCTGAGTATTTGGTTGATATTCTGATGTCATATAAATCATCTAAAAATCTCTTCCTTATTCCCATCTCTAGGATCTACCATTCCTCCTCCTCCATTTTGCTGAGACATCAGCAATTTTGAGAAAATGACGACACCTGACAGCTGCATCAGAAGAAAGAGCCAAGTGGCTGATAACCCTTTCTGCCTAGGGAGTGGTGTTTGGTCCCAACTTTTACCTGATATGTGGCAGAACTGACTTCCCTTGCTATCCAGTTTAGGGAAATTTAGAGGCTGGGTTTAATCTCTGATCTCTTCTTCCTATAACACAAAAGATCACAGGTAAAACATTTCCCTGGATGTCTAGGCATCCCTCCTGCCCTGCCCTGAACCTCTGGCTGGACAGTAATTCTTACAAGGACCTGCTCTCAGCATTTCTTCAATGGTGGGTTCCTCCCTTCACTTTCAAAGTTAACAAACGACTTCAGCCTGCACCTGTTAATTTCCCATCCAGAGCATAACCCTTTCCACTTTCCAGGATGGAGCATAAACATTACAAATGAGATCTCCAATGGGTAAAGAAGGAACAATCACTTTCTTAATTTTTTTTTAAAGGCACTTTAGGGCTTTTATCAGCAAAGCATTGTGTCCATTAAGAAACAAATTAAGTAATTCTGCAGGCAAGCTAAGTACTGTTCCCATGCCAGAATTAATACTGCTCCTTTCCACCAGGAATGTTTAAGGGTCCCTCCCCCGTGCCCTGGGATTATAGCTGCTTTTAGTTCATAGATGGAGGATTAATCAGTGGAGCTCTTTTGCAGAGCTCCTGAAATAGACATCACAAATCAGGGAAACTTGGAAGGAGTCTGGGAAGTGACAAATGTGAAATTATGTTGCACTTTGTTTGGCATCTGTGCAGGGAAGGTGACTGGGGTGACTTAGAGGTGCTTACCTTACGTGGGATGCCTCTGGTTGCTTTGGAAGGAGACCTGGAGTTTGGGAGATGGAAAAGCAGGGTGGAAAGGGTGGAGGGACGGCTGCAAATTTCAGTGTCCAAACAAGGAGTTGTGAGACTTGACAGAACCATGTGTAGGAGAAGATGGTGAGAGGCAGTAGTTGAACCCAACATGTTGTTCTCTGCCATCAGGAGTGGAGATCCAGATTCATGCTGGTATGACACCAGAAGCTGTAAGTCCCCCATTCTTTTGGGACTTTCTTGACAGAGTATCCCAAATCAGACTCTTCTAGGTTCCTTTTCCTCAAACCTACAGGTGCTCACTCTCAGTCTGTCCCACTAAGTGCAAGAGTGGAGTGTGAGGTGGTCTGCCTTGTTAGTACCACCTGCCTATGCCTGAACACATTTTACTTTGTCAGAAGGGTTTCAGTATTTCATCCCCAGTTCATCCCCCTGTGATGCTGCAGCTGTTTGCATGTGATACAGGTGTGCAGAGAAGGAAAAATTAATGCAGTTAATTTTCATGTAAACAGTACCATTATAAGTCCCTTTATACCAGTTAAAGTGTGACTGTGGAGGAGGAGGGAATACTACTTTAATTACATTGGCTTTGAAGCTATCATCACTAAGTCAGAATGAAAAATTATGCACAGACTATTCCTGAGGGTCTAAATTGAAACAATTCTCATTGAAGAGAAATTCTAATAGAGAAAATCATTGACAGAATGGTGTAAAAAGATAAACCTCCTCTTAGCTTCACACTCAGTACATTTTGCCCAACTAAAACTGCTGTATGTGGCTCTGTTGTGGAGCTGAACTCTGATACCTTAGCTGAAGGGAACACAACTTGATAGGACCTATCTTGGACCTTTATTTTGATTCCTCTGGGGTATTACTTAGAGAAAGGCGAGATGAAAGCCTGACCCCTAATAGAATAGATGCACTACTACAAAGATGCCTGAGGTTGCTAATTGGGATTCATGATACTGTCAAGAAAATCAAACAACTGCTGCTCTTGATCTTTACCTGACCCTGTGCTGGGCCCCAGCATTTGTCCTGTTAGACTATCAGAGGAATTTTGCATTACCCCACAAACTTCATAGAATCATGGTACGATTCTGGTTGGAAGGGACCTTAAAGATGATCTTGTTCCAACTACCCCTTCCATGGGCAGGGACACCTCCCATGAGCCCAGGTTGCTCAAACCCCATCCAACCTGGCCTTGAGCACTGCCAGAGATGAAACATCCACAACTTGTTCCAGTGCCTCACCAACTTACGAACTTCTCTCAGAAAATCCACTAATGAAAATTTTCCAAAATTATTCTCAGTACTCAGGGTTTTTTAGTGCAAAGAAGAAAAAAAAATTGCTGGGAATTGCTCTCAGTTTCTAACAGTCTAAACTGCTTGCATCAATAGATGCATTAATATAACCCCTTGTATAGAAGGTATGTTTGAAACATCTCCTTTCCCCCAGAGATGGTTTAGGCACAGAACCAAAACACCTCAATGTGTGTGCTGATGGCCAGGTGCAATTTCACCCCAGGTCTAAGTGCAGATGCCCTACCTAGCCTTGACTGCCAAGGAACTGGAGGTATTGTGATGTGCTCTGTCAGCTGCAGGACACACATGTGTCCATGCTGGGTCAAGATGGGAGGCTGCAGCAGTCCCTATCACCCCCCTCTCCCTGCAAATGACAGTGTAATCTAGCTAGCAATATCCAGTTTTGCATGGGGGAAGATGGCCTGCCTCTTTTTTCTTCCCAGAACCTCCCATTTTAAGACCAGGTACGAGACAGGGGGACATGTGACTCCCAATGCAGACTCTCTAGTACAAAACTCATGGCACAAATGCAAAAGTTTTATTATTTTCCATGGGCTGACCCTTTTTAAGGCAGCTGACAGTTTTTTTTTCTAAACTGTGGACATTCAGGCCAGTAACTTCAGCACATCACTTCAGGGAGACCTGAGTGCACAGTGCCCCAGAGCTGCCTTGCTTTTGACTATGTTTTCCTTGCTGTGAGGGATGCTCTTCTGCAAGAGGAACTTCAAAAAACACTTTCCCCTGTCTCTGAAACAGTCAGATATGGGACAGGAGGGGAGAGCTTTCTTTCTAGCCTATATGTGAAGATATTAAGCAGAGGGCTGGTCCCCTGCTGCCAGACCCACATGACTGTCCTCTTAGACTTTTTTCAATCTGTTAGACAGCTGCCATCCAACTCAGACCCCAAATATTTATCTTACTTCTGAGGTGTCATCCTCAAAACAATCTGTTGTGCTGACATGAGCACTGGGGAAAACAGCCTCACACTGACATCAGACACCAAACTCTCCCACCCCAGCAAGCCAGAACCAGCGTTTGACCTTTGAAGATTTGTTGCTTTTCTTCTTTGCAGCTGGGGATGTGAGAAGTGAAAGGGGGGCAGGGGAGTGGTGCTAGAGCTCAGCTCAGCTGGCTGCTCTGTGGAGCTGCTTTTATTTAGGAGCCCTGAAGTACAGTTTTCACTACTTCATGCCCTCTCTGGTGTGGAAATGTTCACCTGCCTTTTTAAATAGCTGAAGGAACAGTAAATATTTTTATTTGTGTTTTGTGCTGTCTAAGAATAGGAAAAAATTCTAGATTGTTGTTTACTTCTTAAGAGGGTCTTGAGGAAGGGCCCCTGTGGAAGTCAAACATAGAAAACATGAATTTCCATATGGGAAACTGAGCTCAAACATTGGATTGTACAGACAAGACGTGGGTTATATGGTATGGAAGAGAGGTAGAGGGACAAAGGAGGTGAAGGCTGTCTCACACAGATCACTAAGATCCCAATTATCTCCAGCTGAGCACCTGACACTGTGTGCACAGAAGGAAATGACCACACAGAGAGGAGAAAGGAGCACCTCTGGAACACACAGCTGATTTGAGAGCATGGGCAGTGTCCACGCCAGTGGCTGGCACTGCCCAGAGGTGAACAGCCACAGAGCATATTGTCTTCATACAGCAGAGATACCAAGCTGGGCACTGCCCAGCTCTTTCCAGAACACTTCCCAAACTTTATCACAGAACTACAGCCTCCAAACCAGCCTGACCATTTTGAGTGTTGAATTTCAGGTAAAGGCTTAGTAATGCTTCCCATTTCTAACTCTGCTCCCTGTTAAGTTTTTGTTTCCTCTTCTTCTTCCTCCATTCCTTCCCCATGTCCCCCTTTGCAGTGCTGGGGGGGAACTACTGTTGGTGCAGAGCTTTTGAAAGCTCCTTGGTGTTGCTATTCCTACCTGCTGGAGGAGAGAGGAAAATCCCAAGAGAGAATTATTTCTGAGGCCACAAGAATCAGCATGTCCTCGTTGGCTCCCCACACACAGAGCAATGAAGCATGGCTGGGAGCACAAGACATGTTTATTACCCACTATATGCACCAGCTGGGAGATTTGTTCATGACAAAACAAAAAGTGGGGTCAGGCCCAAGAGAATGGGAGCTGTGATCCATGGATGCATGCCCAGCCTCTGGGATTAAAGGTGCCTTGTCCTCAGCAACTCTGAGCAAAGATTTCAAAGGCAGAGACAGGTGAGGCACTAAAGCAGCCACTCTCCACAGCAACTGGCTTCAGTTTGGCTGACCCTGCAGGGAGTTTAAGGAGTCTCCTATCCAAATGTGCCAGGACAAAGGACCTGGGTTGGCTTCACCCTTGATTGGAGTGGACTGGTTGTCGTAAAAAGACTATTTTAATTTTTATAATGCTATAAATGTACATGATGCAATGCTATTTAAAAAATTTGGTTGAAATTTCACAGAGTTTGAAGCAGAGGTTTCCAGGAACAGACCCCTGTTGTACAAATGCTGATCCTCAAGGTCTGAAGAGAGTATGGCATGGGCTATGCTTGACAGCTTCCCAGGAGGGAAGGTTATTCCTTCGTAAGGAACACCCGTGATTTTTAAAGGAGCATTTGCTTGAAGACCAGCTGTACTGTGAATTAAAGTTGGAAAGAAGCAATGTAGCAGTTGCAGTCTTGTGAAAGCAGTGCAGGCAAATACAGTGTTAAGTGAGGTTTGTAGACCCAAGTTCTGGCTGGTGCTTCAGTGTTTTGAGAACTCCTGGAGGTTTGAGTGCTCCTGGAGGTTTGAGAAGCCTGGGCACCCAGCAACCCCCATAGCCTTGCAAAACCTTGGCTGGATAAAGGGACCTCATCAACTCATTTTGCTGCTGGTTTTTTTCACATTCCAAGAGCACCGAAGACTGTGTTAAATAGTACAATTCCCTGGTACTAAAAGTTACTGTATTTCACTTAATGGTGTTTTACCATCATGAAAATTGGTCATTTGTTCCTCTTGATTTTCTTTTGCTTTGCAGTCTTGCTCCAGTTTATGATGTTTCTTTGCCTCTGGCTACTTAATTTATGCAATTCTGTCTTAAGAAAGACTTTGTCAAAAGTTCTGTAGGAATCCAGTAGCCTGTAGCAATCAATTCTCCATTGCCTTTTTATCCGGAGTCCAATCGAACAATGAAACATGATTTTCCCGTGTTGAAAATTTGCTTGTTAGACCTTAACGTATCTCAATCAGTGGTACTGTAATTATGTTTTAAATTTTCATTACAAAACTTGTTTATCAGAGTAAGATGTATTGATTTGCATGGGATGAATAACCCTAGTGTTTCTGAAAACGGCAGACTTGGTGTTTGCTGTCTTTCAGCTAACTAATTTTATGAGAGATTATGTATTTTCCTCCAAAATTTCTTTCTTAGATGCCTTCAGAATTCTTTAACCTGGGCCATCAGCGAGTGGTGATTTACAGCTCTTTAATGTAGTGCATTTATTCTAACATTTTTTCTTTTGACACATCAGTTCCTGACAGTGCCTCATCTTTACGTGCAGGTTGTTAGACTCACATATAATTAAGCTTGTCCAGCACTTCCCATCATAAGATCTTACTTTTCGATATGTAAGACCATTTCTGGGCAGAGATTTTTTCGTGATTACTCAGTCTTCCTTTTTGGAATACATATATTTGTTACATCCAAAATGATGTAACAGGTTTCGAGAACGAAGCCGGAAAAAAATTATGCCTTTGTGCACATTAAAAAATAAAGGTGACCTTTTCCTTTAAATGTTCTGTGTCCAGCATGCTGTGGAAATAAGACTTGAAACTGAGCACTTGGGTAGCCTCTGAGCCAGGAATGCACCCTTTGTCTATGAACCTGCCCCAAACGTGGTCCCCAAAAACTGTGATTTGCACATGCCTACTGGGAAGTACTTGGATTGTAGAAGCATCATTCCCCCAAGAGTTCGTCTGTCCTGGGCATGTTTGATGTCCCAGTCGAAGCAGAATTTGCTCTTAAAGGTCTGTAGTCACATGGAGCCAGCTTTTAGCAGCCGCTGAGACAGCAGATTTTCACAGGAGTCTGGTGAGGTTTGGAACTTCACCTGGGAACTGGTAAGAGCAAGAGAGAGAGAGGGAAACCAGGCTGGGATTTGGAGAAAGGTGAAAGATTGAGACACAATGAACAAAGGAAAATGATCTGGGTGAGGGAAGTGGGATGAGGGAGTCAGGCTGGGACTAAGGTTACGGAGGCTGAGACCCTGTCCAGGTGACTGTGTGATGTTCCCCTCCTGGCCACCAGTGTGGCATTCGACTTGCACAGCTTTGCAGGCTCTATTTCTGTTTACAGCCAGTGGCACTCCAAGGGAACATTTCGACTGACCTATATTAAGTGCCTGCTTAGGATGAATCATGCCCCAGGACCGCTGTGTTTTCTCTGCCTTGACGACAAAAAGCTCATCAGATGGTGAGCTCAGACGGACACCTCTGCGTCTGATCAGATGGGGCCCTGGCTCACAGCCTGCAGGAGGGACATCAGCTGCTGAGCCCTCTGGGGAATTTAAACCTTCTAAGGCTGATGGGAACAGGGGATCTGCCTGTACTGCAGAGCCCTGGTCCCAGGCTGGCACGAAAACCCTCTGCAGGGCTCCCCTCCACGTCACAGCCCAGCCCCTGCAGCCCCTGGGTGCAGTGCTGACTCCTTGGTCCTTCCCCTGGCCTTGATGGGGATGGGTAAGGGTTGTATGGGAGGCCAGTCCTCAGTGGAGATAATGGTGGGAGACAGCAGCAACTCTTGGAAAGGAGTTGAAGAGGATGGAGGGGAGCAGAGACAAGTGTGACAGGATGTCTTGGAGGCACTGATGGGAAAGGGCAGCAAGACTTGGTGTTGTGCCTGGGGAGGGGCTCTGGACTGGAACACCAGCCATGGAGGGGAATATGGCTGGGAGCACAGGGACCGAGAAAGCAGAAAGGGGCACAGGAGATGAGGAACCCAACCGTGAAGGCAGCAGGGCAAACACCAAGGAGAAAGGAAATACTGCAATGCTATTTATTAAGTTTGTGCTGCCTACCTTGTGCAGTGAATGAAACAGGGCCCTGCGGGGAAAACACTGTGTAGCCACATAGTTAATGCATAAGGGAGCAAACTAATGGTTGCCTGAAGATCCCTGCCTTTTCCTAATTTTTCAGTGTTTGACTTTGTACTGTCATTTTAATAAGTTTTGTTATGTGTCAGATGTACATACTCTGCTATAATGTTTCTGGAATGAGTGATGTGCATCCTCATTTTCACCCTGTTGCATCTCACAGTGTTTCTCTGTTTAATGCTTGGTCCAAAAAGCAACTTACCCCTCCAGCCTTTTCCTGCTTTCCAACTAGCAGGTAAGAGCTTGAAGGAAAATACAGACCTTCAATGCTGCTGCCTAAAGGCAGGAACATTGCCCACTGAATTTCACTGTCATTTAATGCCTTATCCTGGATGCAAATGCTCACGTGGTTTACAGAGCACACACTAGAGCAATAAAAAACAGGCAAGGAAATCAAAGACGTATTTCTGCTCTGTTTTTGTATTACTAGTTGTGTTTAATGCAGTGCACTTAAAGTGCCTCTAGAATACATTTAGAGTGGTTTTGATGGTAAATTTAACTGCCAAACTATTGCCTGCCTCACTGGGATTCCTTCCCATCTTCAAATCCATATACTCCATGTCTCACTTCACCACTAATGGGAGAAGGGTGACATGTGCTGCCAGCCTGGCAAGAGCAAAGCCTGAGGAGTTTAGAATTGTTCCTGGGTTGTTCAATATCACCCAGGAGACAAGGCTCATGCCTGTGCAACAAACATCGCCAGGTTAACACAGAAGGACTGACACTGACCTATTATTTTCTTCCTTGGCAGATCTCTCTGAATCACACGGCACAGAGGTTCATCTGGTGATTTGAGTATTAGCTGCCGTGATACCCAGCACAGCTGACCAGAAATGGAGATAAGAGGCTGTCAATCCTGTTCTTCCCTTCATGCACACAGAAAGCCTGTGATGAATGTTTTAGATTCAGTAACCCTGGCCCAGGCCACCATTTTGAGGGAAGCTCCAAGGCTAGGGCTTAACCCTCAGTCAGGCTTTTGCTTGCCCCATAAATACCACAGACCAACAAAAATATCACACAGCAATTCATTAAAAACTTCCCATGAAAGAAATGTTCTTAAAAACAAGGAGAAATCCCCCTTTGGAACTTGCAACACAAATACTACTCTATTAGTGCACAAAATTCAGAGTAAACCTGACTAGAAACTGAAGTGAAAGCCAGATGTCTGTTTCCATTGTCCATCAGAGAGAAATGCCAAGGAACAAGGAAACAGCAGAATGTGAAAAGCAAATTGGATTTTAAAAAGCCTTGCAAGGATAAGCTTTAGAGGGATCCTCTATAAATCTGAGTAGGCAATGTTTAGCATGCCAGCATCCATTCAGGTTGATTAGACTGGAGTCCTGTGCCACAAGCTGTGTGAATAACCTAAATAACAACAAATGTGTGAGCAGTACCCACACGTCATAGGAGAAAAAATACAAATGTGGGTGCGATGGGGCTGGTGGGGTTTGCACCTTCACAGAAAATAAGGATGCAGTGGTCCCTTGATTGTGGAGGAAATATTTCTCACATACACAGCATTTCTAGGGGTCCCAGAGACCAACCTTTTAGGCTGCACTGGTCACTTTTTGTCTGTATTATTAACAGATGCATTAGGAATTGCAAAGAAGAACTGTTCTGCCTGGGTAAAACATATCTGTGAGTGGCAGGGAGGGCCTGTCCATGGCAATGCAGAAAGGAGGGGTGCAATGCAATGCCTCTCTGAGTGCCAGAGAGAGCTGAGCAGTGGCAGGTCTGGATACCAGGTCTTGAGGACTCTGCCAGGCTGTCCAGAGATCTGAGGTGGCAGACTGGGTCTACCACAGGAGAGGGGGAAGTCACATAACCCAAGGATCTTCAGAAGCAATTGTATTTTGGCTAGCGATGAGGACAGGAATAACATTTAAAGAAGATACTGCCTTCTTACAGTAAATAGAGTTATAATCATCGTGGAAGTAAGGTGGACAAAAAGCCCTGGATAGCTCAAGGAAATGGTCTGAACTGAGTCAAGCTCAGCAATGATTAAAAGCTGCGGCCACTTACAGCAGTTCAGGGGATATTTGCGATGAGCTGAGAGATGTCACACCACAGGCGTTCACGTCCTTGCAGCACCACCTAATTGGCTCCCAGGTTGGCAGTCTCAGCAGTGATGCTGTAGTTTAAAGGGGTTGTGGGGAGTAAATTCACTGCTCTGGCTGGGGAACAACTGGGTGCTCTGGCAAAGCAGGGGATGGAGGCAGAGGTAAGCTTGTCATGCCAGTGGCTTTATTTTTATTGCTTTGAGGAGAAATAAAAGCTCCCAGCAATTCCAGCCATCAGCCCAGTACTGCTCCGAGAACTGAGACCTTTCCAATAAAGCAAGCCAACAGCAAGGCAAGAATTTGTAGCCCTGCTCCTCTAATTGCAAGGCTCTTCCCCAGCCCCATTAATTTCCTGTGAAACTGAGAAGTTTAGTCAGCATTAAATCTGGGAATGTTGCCTTCCACTGGGGCTCTCTGTTACACAGCAGACAGGCTTACATTTTTGCTGTGACAAATATTTTATTGACATTGATACAATATATACATTGCAAAAGAACATCCAGGATAAAGTATTTTTCTGTTTCAGCGGGGAGACACGTTTCGTATACAGATGGCTGGAATAAATCTGGCCTCACAATTAAAATCTGTTTAGAGTTTGCAGCGAAGTGACGGATGGATTGGTCTCAGTGCTCCATCAATGCCCCCTCCCCATGCCTCTCTGTAGAACAACATTGATGGCAGGTCATAAATAGCCATTTGTACAAAGTGCAGGAACTCTTTAAGTGTCATTTTATAGCTAGTATATATATTCCAAGTGGCTGGCAAAATGCAAAGTGACTGGGGTCTTTAAGTAGCAAAGGCAACAGACCGTGGGTGGACAACAATACCTTTCTATTTGTACCAAGGGTGCCTATTTGAACCTTATATTTGCACCCAGTATAGGCATGGGGATGTTGTTAATATTCTGGTAAATTTTTTATTTGCTGCATGCACAAAATTCAGGCCCTTTGCTAAAGAGAGAGGCATTAAACAGGATTTTCCTGGCCACATGGATGCCTGTCTAATTATGATTTTTAAATCTCCCCAACGCTTCAGATAAGTGCAGATTTTCACTTTGCTTTTTGTCCTATATTCTTGCATGATTTTAGTGGACAGCACTAAAGCCACTTTTTTCTTCTCCACAAGTTTTTTGTCTCAAGGCTGGAGGAAAATCAGGCTCTGTTGGCATGTTCTACCAATTATGAATTATTTCAGTGGTGCTTAACACTGTGGTGAAGGGGCCAGTTGATCATCAAACAGTGTTAAAACTAAAAGCTGTATAAAAATGTAAAATACTAGATAAGAGCTCTCTGCAGTAACAGTAGCCACATGTCATGGACAGAGGGGGGTAGCAGAGGCATGGAGCAGAATCACGATGCATCCCCTTTTCTCACCAAGCAGAGGAGCATCTAGAGCAGCCCTGAGCAGAGAGAGACAGCCTGGGCACCTCCCTTGCTGCAGCAGGACTGCTGTGTGTCCTCACAGGTGCCCCTCTAATCAACCTGTTCCTAAAGGTAATCTCAGCCAAGAAGGCATCTTGGCAGTGCCCCCATAGTGTAGCAACTTCATGCACATGACCATGGGCTACCTCTGAGCTACGGATGGTGTTACAATGTTGCAAAATAACGATGAGGACCTAAATCCAAAGATGGTAAAAAGAGAGACAGGCCAATTATTTATTGATACAAAGCGGCTACAGGAAGAGGAGGCTGAGCTAGTCCCAGCCCCTCACGGCAAGCCAGAGCAAACAGGTGTGTGCACACAGGCCACTCCTCAGAACACTGTGTTTGTGAGAGCGAAGCGCCACTGAGGGCGGTCAGTCCTTTCTTATAGCTTCAGTCCCCTCAGGGATTGGCTCGTTTTGGATCCTCTACATGATTGGTGCGTTCTCACGGCTCTCATTGGTCCTTAGCAGGGCGCTTTCTACACCAATCATTCCTTCCCGCCGTGACTTGATTGGTCGGTTGTACCCACCAATAAAGGCTCTGGGCTGTGGTCTCTGGGTTATCTGGAGGAGAGCAGATCCCCCCCCGCTCCCTGGGTATTGTCCCTTTAACAACCCCATTACTATAGTAACCGCGTTGGGAATGCAACCCTACAAAATCTCTATAAACAGTCAAAACTATACATTGCAACTGCTATCCCACAATCATTTGAACAACATCACAACTGCAAGTATTTGCAACCACCCAGAACCACCAGGACCACTCGAAACATAGACACAGCTGTGAACAGAAATCAAAACACGCGGTCAATATACCGATACAACCATTAAAAAGTTTTAACTCCTTTTTGTATCTATAATAGATGGGTGTTAGCAGTGTGTGTGTCTCCCCTGGTGCGACACAAGCCAGACCCCTGATTTCCCATCTTCTGTCCTGCTGTACATGGAGAGTGCCCTCAGCTGCCAGAGAGAAGCCTGCAACAGAGGAGGTCCAGAGCTGTGGAAAATTCTCAGGGTTCGCTATGCAGAAGCAATGCTCACATTGCTAGGAAATGCCCTTGCACTCACCTGAGATGTAAAGCCAAGAGTAAACTGGTGATCAGGGCCTGAGCAACAAGGTAAGGAGCTTTTCTAAAGCATCCATGAAGGAAGAGGGCTATGGGTAACATCAGGTGCTGTTACCAGCATGATAGAGGAAAGGAGACCTTCGGAAGGAGCTCATGGCTTTGGTGAGGCAATGATGTTCTGTAGAACACCCCCTAACTCACCAACTCCTCCATGCTTCTGCATGGAAACTTATGGGTTCAGCTCACAGGCTCAGTGCTCCCAGGCACATTGTCCCTGCATTTGCCCCGAAAGCCAACTGTGACCTTTACAGCTTCCCCTTTGGGTAACTACTGTGGGGTCTGAGGTGGGAGAAAACTCCAGGAAAGTTGTGAAGATTCTGATGTGTTATGGAGTAGTAATGATAGTCCAACCACTTGTAGTTAAGAGACAGAAATTCAAAAATATTTAATTAAAAAGAGGAGGGCACATCCTTTTCCTGGAGGAAAAGGAGTCTTGCATTTATTAATTTTCTGTAATGGTGAGTAGTATTTTCTTTGAGGAAGAGAGAGCAATTTTCCTCCCTGCCCTGTTATGGCCTGACAACAGCAGCAAACCTTAGCTGAGGAATAAATAAGGAATTATTTATTTGTTCTTGGCTCAATTAATTCCTGGCTTGGAATCTCAGTGCAGAAATCAGGCTATTTTCACATGTCCATTGTAGTAAAGTGGTGTCAGGCTGAGCCATTCCTGGCAGTACCTCATGCCTGAGACTTAGGAGGGAACCACTATATTTGGAAATAGACAGAATCCTGTTATAGCACTGCAAATACATTTCCCTTACAACAGGATGCAGTAGACTCCAAAAGTCAAAAGCCTAGGAAACCTGATGCCAGGAAAACCCATCTGCTTTCCGAGGATGCCAGTCCGAGGAGTAATCATGGTTGATGTTAAAAACATATCTGCAGAAAAACATGGAAACTGAATTTTAGGTTCTGTCACTTAATAATTTTAGCCAAGCTCAACTGCTCAGAAACACCCTGAAATCTGTCTCCAACAAATGCATCTCTTTTTAATTTGAATATTTTTATTTTAGAAGGATCGCTAGGTGAACCATTCAAACACAAGTGTTGCTGACCTCCTCCTTACACACTTTGTTACAGAGAAGGCTGTAGAGATGACACCCGTGTGTGCAAATGTCTGCTTGCAAATACCTTTCTTGCATGGAGGAGGAGGACGGGGAGCAGAGAGCTCCAGTGATGGCTTTCAGTTTCAGGTGCTTTTGCACCAAGAACCTGAATTTACAGCTTTTCCTTGATGTGAGAATGAAAATCAGATTGCTGTGTTGGTTTTCCATCCTACCAGAGTCAGCTACATTCTAGTAAAGGAAGAAGTAGGGAAAAAGAAGGCAGGTGGTGAAGGGACCAAGTATGAGGGAGGGCTTGTACAAGGACAGATTGGGAAGCCTTCCAAGCAAAAGTGCAAATGTATGGGATGCACATTCACCTGCTGCTTTGGTTGACAGGCAGAAAGCACTTAGTCAGATGTTGGTCACCTTTAATGCTGCTCACAAACTATACAGCAAAGAAAAGGCTATGTGACACTGACCTGAGGACTCCCAGCTATTGTGGAGAACTGTCTTAATGAGACCTGGTAGCCAAATGGTCTTAAACACAACTAGAGGTTTTGGAAGTTCACATTAAAAAAAAAAAAAAAAAAAAAAATTGAGTTAATCTTTTCTAAAAAAACCCACACATTAAAAATGCTGGCAACTCTCTGGATCTGTCCATTCCATACTGTCCATTGCTATCACTGAGGTAGCCAAACCAGTCTTAGAAACAGTGGCAAATTTGGCCAAAAAGGCTTTGGACAGTATTTGCTACCAGGTATGTTGGTTCATTTTGTTCAGCTGATAGACACTGAAGGGGCCAGGGAAAGGCTCACAATGGCATGTTCCTGCTGCTGTTCATTTCAGGCTATTAGCATGAGCAGAAACAGCCATTTCATGCTGATGCCACAAGATTTTCAGCCATCTGTAACATTTAAGCCTTTCTCAATCCACTATGAAAAATAGCTCAGGAAAGACAGGTAGGGGAACAAATCCTTCGGCTCATCATAACAGCTAGGAAAAGATGATAAGGCTTGGAAGGAAGGATTGCAAATGCTCTTCTCTCCTGTAATGCTTCACTTCTACCAACCCAGTGGGGCAGAAATCCAACTGAAAGCCCCTCTAACATCCACAGTTGTTAGCAAAAAGGTAATCTTTCCAGCTTGCCAATTCCCAAGAGCCAGAGCTCCAAGGGATGAAGGACTCTTTATTCCATCTACTCAGGTACAGGAGGAAATGACTCTGACTATTTCCATTTTTATGGATTCCCTGCTCATAGTGCTCTTTGTGACAGGGCAATAAACCACTATTACCTGGGATTTCAGATTTGTAAGATAAAAAAGTATTGATTTTCAGTTGCAGAAAATGTTTGTGTTTGGGGGCAACAATTAACTGGCCACTCTCCATGTCTCCCTGGATGCAGGTAACGGGATAGAACTGCTTCTAACTTGGAGCGTATCGTGTTTACTTCTGTCTTGCTCCTCACCTGGGAGTACCAAACCCTTGATTTCATCGATCTCAGTCCTTGCTTGGCTAAGCACTTTTAGCTTTCATCCTCTAAGTTTTTGCTGCAGAAGGTATAAATCAAGGAATTCAGAGAGCCAGCAGAGATGGAAAGCTTGACAATGACAGCTGTTACAGACTATAAGGTGAAAGTTTATGGTCAGGGCATTGTTAAAGCAGAAATGACTCTGGCAAATCCTCTCTGTATGAATGCTAATTGAGGTGAATAATTAGCTGGATTAGCTTTCAGACAGCAAAGGCAGGCTATTCTGTGGGAACCTGAGTTGGTATGCCTAGTCATGAGTGGAATTTGGGAGATAGGTGTCTAGAAGCCCTGAGGACATCCTCATCAGTGTACAAGAAAGTGATTTGATGAGTTGACTCTGTCATTAGGGATCCTGGAAAACTGGGGGTTTAACTCTCTGCTGGCACTAGTACTCTGGATTTTCCTCAGATTGTGCACGTTTTCTTTCTCTAAGTAAGATTTTTTGCCCTTGATGAGCTAATGTCAAGGGCCAACACCTTTAGCTTTATGATCACCAAGACTGCAGTGAAAAACTGGCTTCTTTTGGAGGTGCAGATTCACCACCAGAAGGAGGAGGAGGGCCTGGTGCCAGGCAAACACTGGCCGGCAGCAATGGTTTCCTCCTTTTAGCAAAATATCCCAGAAGGTGTGACGTGAGGAGGTTTTGTCTGGCCTCCAGGGCTGAAATTCTGGCCAGTCTCTCAATACTTGATATTACACATGGTCAGAAAACATCACTGAAAATGTAAGAAACCTTGCTTTTTATTATCCTGCTGTTTTCTGTAACAACTCTGCAGTAGCCCTGGACAGAGACATATGGTTTCTAGTAGAATATCCATCTACATAGACTTTTTTTCTGTGGTTATTTATCATATTTGTCCTTTTTTAGCAGCACAACAATCAGTTATAAGCAATGTAAAGGAGCAGGTAGTAAAGTGCCAAGTGCTATGCTCTTGTCTTGCCAGCATCAGGACTGCTAATGGGACCATCTGGCTCCAGGGCCCTGTTTATTGCACTAAGCACAAAGGGACACCTCAGCATGAAGGTTAAAATCCCCAGCAATGGACAAGTGTGGAATGGCAGGGCCAAGGCAGGATGGTGGCATTCCTGCCCCAAGCCCTCCAGGCTCAGGGGTGTGGTATTACAGAAGATGTTACTGATATGTTCTCCCCTTCTGCCCTTCAAAGACTTCAACACAGCATCTCTAAAGGTTGATATCAGCCACAATTCTGGTAGTTTATCATTCAGACACTGCACATTGCCCTTAGAATTCCCAAGGCAAGGTGTCTCAAAACAAGCCAAATTTTTCCATCTTCTCCTGCTCATTTAGTAATTCTTCTATCCCAGTTTTAAAAGGTCACATGACCTTTCTGCTTCTTCTCCCCCATTGTCCAGTGGTTCACTGAGAAGCTCTCTTCCATTCATCCCACACTCTCCTGGGCAGCAGACAAGCTTCACAGCTCCCAGGTCTTAGCTCCACGGCTCGTCATGTTACAGGTTACATCTCTGCTGCTCTCATAGCTGTCTGTTTCCTCCAGGAAACTAACAGCAATTCTAGGAGTCTGCTTTTTATGCATGAAGATAAGGAGAAAAGAAGGAAAGAAAGAGCACCTCAGTCTGTGTGTGACAGACAAAGGCTAGTGGTACTTCTCAGGGCTATAATACCAAAAACAAAACAAAGAAGTTGTATCCATATTTAGTTTGTTCTTTATTTTTTCCAGAGTTTTTTTCCAGGTTTCTTGGGAGATTGCCTGCAGTTGGGCCATTCTCCTGGTGACCTCTGGATTTTGGTGCCATTAACATCTGTTGTTCTTGGAGCTCTTCTGCTGTCCTTTCTTGTGTGTCCACATCTAGACTTTCCTACTCATCCTCCAGTCAGACCAGTCTTACTGCCACAGTTCTCTACGCTGCAACCACTGCACAGTTTTCCCTCCAGCACCTCCGGGGACATGTCTGTCTCAGTACGGCACAAAAGAAACGACACTCACACACTGAGATGTCCAAGGCAAAAAGGGAAGTTTATTTACAGACCTTAATATTTATTGAATTCCAGCAGTGACCATGGATTGGAAGAAGGAAATCTTCCTCTCCAACCACACTGGTCAACCCAACAGTCCATCAACAGTCTCCTCCTCATGAGAAGAATGTAAACATGAAAGGACAGTTACAACAACAATAGGTTGTGTATGTGAAAATCTGTGAGAACTCCATTACAAAAGGTAAACAATCAGAAGGCTGAAGGAACTTTAGAAAAACTTTTAAAAAAACAGAGGAGAACAGAAAAAACCCAGGGCAACACATGTCCTGTTTTTCATGTCCTGGGGGAACCTCAGTCAGAGGTACAGCACTTGTCTGTGACTACCAGGCTTTCCTGCTGATGCATCCTTGCTACTGACTGTCCCGATTCTCTGCTGTTCAGCCCTGAATCTTTCTAAAGAAGAGATTGCCACCGTGATGGTTTATCTGGTGTCCATTAGCAGTGATCAAGATGAGGCCTGGCTCTGGCCAGGACCCACATGTGCAGAGGCAAAAGGCATTAGCCTCTCCTGGTCACTAGTTGACTCTCATTTCAGGCTTGGTTAGAGTTGCTACAATGTCAGTAGGTGAACTGTCAGTTTGCTTCCCAGCTTCCTCTTGATCCCCAGCTGCAATGTGCTGTTTGTTTGGAAGGACAGAAGGAACCAATAAGCAGATTGATATGAGAAGAGGCAAAACCCCAAAACACTATACAGCCTGCCTGAAAATAAAATTGTGGGTAATTAAAATGGACTCTGGGAGAAACACTGGGACACAAGACGAAAAAAGCAAAACCAACTGAAAAAGAAGGCAGAAGACTGCAGGAAACATCAAGATAATAGGAGAAAGAAACCCTCACACAAACCAAAACAAACCCTGGAAGGGAAAGGAAAGGAAAGTGCAAACTCTTTGATTCTGAAGATGCTTCTGAAGATAAGGCTTATATTTGCTGTACTTGTAAGGTCACTTCCCAGCTTTCCTTCTAAGCATTCAGTTTTGTCCATTGATGTTTCTCTGTGGAACATCAGTTGAGAGACCAAGAGGAACATTTGATCATAGTTGTGGTGTTGGCACTGCAAGCATAAGAGACAGAGTATCTCCAGGAAATTTGGGAGAATTGCTCTGGCTTTACATCCTTACAAGTAAGAGTAAAATCTTGCAGATGGAGACTTCGTACAACAAATGGTTCCATCTGTGAGTCAGATGCTAGGCAGGAGGCAGGTGTGACATACATCTGAACAGTGGCAGACAGCCAGTCTTTAGGGGGAGAGGGTTTGTCTGCCAACAAGGGAAGAGAGAAGACCAGAGTTCATTTTAGAGAGCTAAGAAATTTCTGGGAATGGGGATGAGCTGAGGCAAGCCCCAAAACAGAGTCTGAGAAAGAGGAAGAAGACAAAAATGTCAGTCCAGCAAATCTGGGTGGGAGAGTACTGGGAGAAAGTGAGTCTAGAAAAACAACATTTTGATGATGTTTTATTTACCCTTAATCTGCATCCCCAAAATCTACTGGAGAGCACCTTGTGGTGACATCTCTCGTGCAGTATCACAAGAATGCACTTCTGTTTCCAAACTGGGTTGAGTCACACGTAGGTCTAGACTTGCCTAAGCTGAAGGATATTTAGCTGACAGTGTCAGATTTGACTTCAGATGGAGGTAAGGGAGGAAGACATTCACCACTGTACCTCTTGCTCCTTGAAGAAGAGAATGAAGTCCTGGAGACCTGGCTTCTAAAAGACCTGTGTCCTTTTCTTGTGTAGAGAAAACCTTGTTGGACAGCACTGGTGGGAGGTAACCACTCTTGACTAGAAACAGACTTTCCTTCAGGGTAGTAAAGTGAGCTGTTTGTTAGCTGGAACTTCTGTTTTCCTCCTCCTGAGAGTCTCCTCTCCTCCATGCAGTGCTGGTATGGGAGGAAGATGTTTTGTCATTTAAAAGAAAGAAACAGATGGAATATGTGGCAGTGTTAAAAAGCTCCAGCTTGTTGCCACGGTAACTGAGGGGGATATATTTTATAATTATTATTTAAAATTCTTCATTGTCTTCATTAAAGGTAACAACGATAGCAGAGAATAAACAAAGTGATGCCCTGCTGTGCAAATCAGTCCCTCAATAAATAAAATTAAAGGAGTGCTTTGCATTGCAAATGCTGATACAGTCACCAGAAGGGTGGAAGGACTGCAGGTTATCTGAGGATGATGAATTATGCATGCCAGCACATTAAGGACACAGCAGGGTCATTGGTACCTCTCCCCTTTAACTTCTGTTGCGTGGGTTTGGACAAGTCCTCTTGAGCACTGGACTAAGGCTCAACCAGCTTGCATCATGGAACTGTCTGATAATCTTCAGGAACCCCCCAGACATTTATCATATCGCCCCAGCAAACAGATGCAGCAGCTGTAAGGTCCTTGTGAGCCCTTAAGTACTGGCACTGTGGGGTGGATGATGTCTGACATCCTGAATTGATTGTCAAAGGAGTTGTGTCTCAGTGAGTGATGAGTATCTTCCACCCAAGATACATAACAAACTTCACCAACTTATTACCTACATTCAGGTGGCACTCAGCCCCACACTGTGGCCTAGTCACAGCCCTGCTGTGAGCTACAGCAGCTGCCTTTCAGTTCTTAGCTACACATCAGTTAAGAGTATGAAGGAAAGAGTTACTCTTGGCTGTCTAAGACAATAGGATAAATCCAGGATGGGCTGCAACTCTTCTGACTTGGTATTTGGTTCAGGCACAGAAGTAATAAGATAGTGATCAGACTCAACTGTGGTTTTTATGGGACATCTCATGTTAAAAGACAGCAACTCATGTTGCTTTGACCTTACTTGTTGACTCAGAGAGAGCATGGCATCAAGAGATTAAAGAGGTAGTTACAAGGGCAAAGTGTTTAGGTGGCTGATTAAAGGACACAGCTGTGACAGGCCAACTTTGAAAGAAAATGTTTTTCTCTTGATGAGCCCAAGGTCAGTAAAGAGAGAATGTGTGAACACAGCTCTAATTTGATCGAGAGATTACATTTCATGATAACAAGTTCATACACAGCAAAATCCCTGTTATTACTTCTTCTGACTGTGTTTGTTATTGCTGATGGAACAGATTAAAAATACATCCAAGCCCGTGGAGATTCTCCCCGGGGATGAGATTGCACAGAGGTCCTCCAGCTTTCCTGCCTTTGCCCCCAGTTCTTTCCCAGACTTTCTGTGTGCCCAAGCATCCAAGCGTGAGAGAGACAGCTCAGATGTGGAATCCGGGGCATAGGCAGCTGCTCACTCTTCCTTCAGACAGCAGAAATGAACGTTGTCTAAATTTAACGCTGCTTCTGCTCCCTGCGTTTGCAGTGAGGTCTGAGTCTCCTGGGGCTGTGGAGTTGCCACCAGCAGGGACAGCACAGCAGCCCCAGCTCTCCCCAGTCTGGGTTTGCCAGGCAGCTCGAGGCAGAAATTCCTTAGCTAAATAAATGGACAAGGGAGGCCGTGACCTTCTATATTTGCATCCCCACTGGGATGAGAGTGAGTAAACATCAGTGAATTATCATCTTTTCCCCTCTGTAGATATCTGTGTACTGGCAGGGCCAGGTCAATTATTAAGGCAGAAACAGTCTTTGGAAGATGATAGCTATTTCTGAAACCATAAAAACAAGAATGAATCTCGTAGTTTTTTACTGGCTTTACTAGTAAGTTACCTGGCTCTTCCAAGTACAGGAATGAGACAGAGAGATGTCCAAGGGTCCTCTCCAGTCACTCTCTGGGCCCTACTGTATTCACCCCTATAAGTGGCCACTAACCTGTTAAGCAGACAGAAAGCAGCTCTAAGCTGCTCTCCTTCCTGCAGAGACAGAAATGAGGAGGGATCTGTCTGCTCGGTTTTCCATGGCTACAAATGCATCAGCCAGCCAGACCATATCGCTCTGGGAGTCTTCCTGTCGCAAGGGGAATGGTATTATCCATTTTGATAGCTGTTCACATGTCATTTAATCCTGACTCTTTTAGTAAGTCTAAGTATAGTATTAAGCATAAGAGAAAGTAGGAAATATTATACAATAATCATTAGGAATGGAATATGATAGGAGTATAGGTAGTAGTTTTGCTCATATGAGTACCCATTACCAAGACAGCTTTTGTCAGCTCAGCATTAGGCAGGCTAAGTGGAAGTTAAATGTCCAGGAAATATTGGAGGTGCAAGACAAATGATTTGAGGCTTTCCACAAGCAAAAGGTCAGAAGGAATGGCCTCATTGCCAAGAAGCAATTTTCCACTAAACTTATAACATAACTGAGGACATAGTTTAGGTGAAGATAAGATAGTCTGATTGTGATTCTATTGTATTGTTCCTGATTTACTTGTGGCATCACATTGTAAGATTGATAAATACATTTCTTTACACAAATCACAGGAAATCCTTGTTTCATAGAGGAGTTTCTTTCACCCCTTTGCTGCTGATTTCTGTGGGGTCACACAATGTAGCTGTAGGGTCCAGCTCTTCTGAACGATGTAGTGTCTGTCCTCACACACAATCTGCTGCTTTTCTCTTCTCTTATCTAAAAATTCATTTGATTTTCACCTTATACATTGTGGGTTTTGAGAACTGGCTCAAGGAGGGGATTCAATTTGTATCTGTGATGATCAAGTCACTGTTGCTGATGGGCTCTTCCCACAGCTACATCTGCCCATTGCAGATGTTACAACCTCTGGGGGCAGGTGGTCAGGAAATGGTATCTCATCCTCCTAGCAACCTCAGGATTTTGGAAATACCACTGCTTCACAGGAGAAAAAGAACAAAAAGGAAAACTTACATTCTATCAAGGTTTTTTTTTGGTGAGAGGTGACAGACTGGGAGTGGACACTCAAAATAGCTCATGTGCAAGATACTACAGCACTGACCAGGGATGAGTGAAACTCAGGTCCAGTTTTCCAAGTCAATTGGAAAAGCCATTGTTTTGACAGCTGGGCCCTTCCCATTGAGAACTATCTTGTGCTGAACTTTTGAGCATTGCATGTATTCACTTGTACTGTTCCTCTCACAGAAGTCTTCCTCTTGGAAATGTTCCATTTAGAAATGTCACCAAGGAGCCAGGAGACTGCTTCTGAGCCTGGGATGTTCTTCTGGAGAGATTCAGTTTTTCAGAATTAATAATTTGTTACAAAAATTTTTGGATTTGCACTGTTTATCCCTCCAAAGGCTGATTTGAACTTCGATACTGGTTTAGGAATTGGTCTGAGTCCTGCAGGGTGGAAAAGATCACATCTTTTTTTCTTTCTCCGAAGTTAGCTTTATTGTTTATTTTATGCATGTGTGTTTTATGTGTCTAAGCCATATGAAAGCCATATGAAACACACATTATACAAAAATAAAGTATGTGTCTTAAAAAAACCCCTATTTATATACATGTACTGCAAATATGTGTAAACACACAGAGTCCACACTAAGATTGCCCTTCCCTGAGATCAGCATATGGTCCTCTGTTTCAGCATTCCCCTGGAGCAGTGGAATAAGCTCTAGGGACAGAGATGGATTAGTCTTGGTATAAATGTTTTTCCTGGTCTTCATTTCCTGGAAGGCCCATCCTGTGCCTCCATCTGCCCTGTGAGCTTGAAATTTTCCATGTGGATTCGTTCCCCAGGTTCTTCCAGAATGGTGCTTACAGGGAAGCGCAAATGAGTGAGCTGAGAGAGGAGAATGCATTTTTGATCTCTTTTTTCCCCTGGCCAATTTCAATGAAAGAGCAGTTTTTGGAGGATGGAGCATCTGACCTGTCTAATTTTATCTGTAGGGATGCAGATCTATCTTTTCAAAGCTGTTTTCAAAGTGACTCTGATAACAGGACTGCCTACAGATAGGGTTGCAATGATTATTCAGAACATTAATCAGGGAAAAAAAATTATGCCAGTTACTGATTAACTAATTACTGCAATCAAATATTCTCTTCTCTCTTTGGAACGTTGGGCACGGCACTGGGAAAAGGCGACAACAACAACAAAACCCCTCAACACAGGAAATAGTTTCTTTATTCTTTTGTGAGCTGGGGGGAGAGTTCCAGCTGCAGGAGACAGAGGGGTCCCAGAACACCCCAGAGGGGCCCAGCTGGGGCCCCTCTTTCCCTGTTTTCATTCCAGTGCATCTTTACCTGCTCCAGCTTGTGATTTAATGAAACACCAGGAAGGAACAGCCAGTGTTTCATTAAGGGAGAAACATTTGAAAGTGACCTCTGATAATGGCCATCAATTAAGATTCAGCAACACTGCTCAGCTCCCTGCTTTTGTCCCCTGGAAACCACAGCAGAGGCTGCATCCTCCTCCTGAACTTGCAGGCAAGAAACTTCCAGGAATCTTCTTTTGTCCAGATTTCCTGCTGTTCCCTCTGGAGGGTAACACGGAATAAAGCAGGAATAGAGGGTGAAGGACAACTGACTGGAGTCTGTGTCACACTCTGAAGGCATTACCAACACCCCAGCTTGCTTCAGAGGAGGTCTGGAAAGTACACTTGGAGGTAATACATGAAAGAGGGGCAGACTGTGGTTTCCTTCGCACAGGCAGTACCTGGCCTTGGTCTATTTGCATCACTTGCTTGGTGAGGTTAATGCATTTTAGGGTCAAGTGGGCTGTAGTTCTGCTTCCTCTTCAGAAGGAAACAACCGTCAGTCCTCCAGCAACAGCACTTTGTATTAAACAGAGGTTAATAGTGAAGTGTTTTGTCTGTTCCAAAGCTTTCATGTCTTGCTGAGTAGCAGTCCAACAGCTGCTCTTGCAGGCGCTGTATCCGTTCCACATCCATCACTGCAATAGTTTTCAGTCTGAGCCCTGCAGATTCCTGGAAGTCCACAGACTGCTCCCACAGGACGTTCAGATGATAACAAAGAAACATGAATGCAGTCTTACATTTGTTCTACAGGAAATAAATAAGGCTCACACTGGAGCTTTTTTTAAGGAGCTCATAAACTGAAAAGAATGGTTTAATTCATTGATGTGGATGTTTCATCTCATGTTCAAGGCTTTTTTTCTAATTGTAGATGTTAGACATACTGACTGGAGACGTTAAGGGAAGAAGATGGGTCAGAAAGGATTTTCTAGTGAAAGGAAAATATACCACCTGAGAATTAGAGTTTTTTCTTTGATAACTTCATTTTCATTGGTTTTCCATGTTATGTCTCCTGTATCACTATCACAGACCTGGAAGGGTGGCCTGAAGCTCCAGCTCTCCATACTTCATCTCCACACTGCATTTTCACACTTTCCAGTGTTGGTGGGGGCATCCCACGTCTGCTGCTTCAGGCACAATTTGGAGACTTAGCATATGCTCTTGTACCATTGCCAGTGAACCACAGAAAGTAGAATTATTCAGATACCACTGACAGTAGAACACAGTCTGCAAAACTTTGCTATGGGTCTCATAGTACAAACAAGGAGAAAAAAGGGTCTAAACTTGACAGTGAGGCACCAGAATGAAAAGCTGAAATAGAAATCAGATGCAAAGTCAGTATGAGATTTGCAGGCATTTGACACTACAATAAATGACAACCCACAAGTGGTCAGTGCTTGTCAGTCCAGGAAGATAAAGCAAAATCTCAAAGTTGGATAATGTGCTTTGGATATTTTTTTTCATTAGTGGTGATGTAGAGATCTTGACATTCTCTTCAGAGGTATTTGAATTTCAGAATGGCTGAAGTTTGTCTGTTATCCATAAGTTGGGGGGCAAAAGAAGAAATTAAAAGAAATAGAAAAGCCTTAGATGTTAATTGCTATTTATTCAAAATGTAATAGCTGCAGAGCCTGAAATTCATACCAGATTCAGAAATGAGAACATGCTTCATAATAATTGCTATTTCATACTGCTTGATCCTTAATTTTTTTTTTAATTTTAAAAAGCAGTAATAATTCCTTTCTAGTGTTACTGACACCCATTTAACCACCTACTCACTTACATCCCACAAGCATACAGACACAATTGGCCCTTAAATTTTACTGGACATTTAAAATCTCTTCCCTTTTTGTACCTTTGAAACATTAATTATTTCAAGTATTTTAATTTTTTTTTTGTATTAAGGGAAATTTTGTCTGACATTCAGCAGTAAGTTTTTCTTTTCTAACATATATGCAGCGCATGGAGCAGAACTGCAGAGGACACATCCATGGTGTGCATTTATTAGGGGCAGATCTGGGGAGCTGAGCTGACTACCAAATTGGGGGAAGGGATCAGTCCCTCTATTTGGCACTCGTGAGGACATACCTAGTGTCCAGTGTCCAATATGGGATTGTCCTATAAAACAAGGAGCTTGGCAAACTGGAGGGAGTCCAGTGCAGGGTTACCAGGGTGGTTGGAAGTTGCAGCACACAGTGCAGAGAGAGAGGCTGAGGGAAACTCAGTTTAGACCTAAGCAGGGAAGTGAAACTGGGAGACCTAACTGCTGTTTTCTACTGCCTAAAAGTGGTGATGGTGAAAATGCTCTTCCCAAAGGTCAATAGGCACAAGGCAGTCATCACACATGAATTGCAGCTGAACATAAGGAAGAAATTTTTCACCAGGAGGGAGATCATCAGGGAGGTGCCCAGCGAGGCTGTGGGAACCCCATCCTTGAAGATGTTCAAAATTCACCTGCACAAGGCCTTGTATAACCCAACTCAGCTTTGAAGCTAGCAGGAGTTAGAGGTCACTTCCAACCTGGGTTATTCAGCAATTCTTTATTTTGCTCCTTTCTCCACCCAAGGTTGCCACTACACAGCGCTGCACTCATGGTTACATGGACTCTGCTGAAAAAATGCCTTTCTGAAATGCCATCCTGTCTTCATCTTGGGAGGCAGGACCTGAAACTGAGTTGTATAAAACCACCTCAAGAACACCTTACAGAGCAGGTGCTTTCTCCACACGCATGGTTGATTTTGCAGAAAATTGAAAAGGGTTATATAACCCAGAGAACTTGTGAAGGGAATGTGGTTTCTTTGTCCAAGCCTCTGGAGGCTAACACAATCCCCAATAAGCCTATCAGACACCAGAATGAGATTTATCTGGATCCATCCTTTGCAATTGGGATTTCTTTTTTCCCAAATACACTTGAGTACTCTCAGAAGCAGAGATGCAGCACGTTGGTAACTTCTTCCCTCTCCCTCCAGCTGCTTGCAACGAGCCTTAGACTACATCCCTTCCTAAGAAGGAAACTAAACCAAGTTTGCTTTTAGAGAGGGGAGAAGGCTGAAGACCTCTGCAGGTGGCTCATTCCCTGAGATACATAGATAGATATACGTGTGTGTCACCTTTTGTTCACAGATATTACCTGCAAAGTAGGAACATAGCTTGTTAATTCTGATTATAATCACAACTGTTCGTCAGAAAATCAGACTGTGGAAATCCTCCCCTTTCTCCACACACAAAGGTAAAATGTTCCCACTCCAAAATATCCAGCACATATCCCAGGTGCTGGCTCCAGCATCCTCCAATAGGAACACACATCTCCTCTGCCTGTCCTTTCCTCTCTCTGGCCAGTGCAATCCACCAGCAATCTGTCTGTCCTTTCCCACTGTCCTCAATTCCCCTTGACCCAGCCTGGACATCAGTATTTGTCATAGCAGCACTGGTATGTGCTGGGAATTCCTGAGTGCAGTCTGACACTTGAAAATGCCTGGGCAAGAGGAGGACAGAGAAATTGTCTGTGTAATGCAGAAGTTTTTTGAAGGGAAGCTATGATCAGTGCACCCTTTCCCCTCCAGAAGAGTAACTTGCTGAACCCCCAGCCAAATGGGAACATGGACTGTGTTGCAAGAAGTGTGAACTGGGTTTATTCAATTTTAAACAGAGCATTACTGTACTCTAAATCCATAATCTCTGTATGATCCTGCCTGTGCAGCCAAGGGGAGTAGAATAGGAAATATCGCCACAGCCACGGCTTAAGCAGAATATATCCTTCCAACAGAGCTCTATGGGGTTACAGCTGTGCTGCCACTGACAGGCCCCCCTCCTGTCCTGGTCTAGCAGCACACTCACCATCCCACTGGGGGAGAGGAAGGATCTTGGCCTGCTGGAGCCACATTTTGCATCTGCCCTTTATGCACTGCTCGCTTTTGAAAGGCGCTGCAGAAACGTTAGGGGTTATTAGAGAGGATGAAACTGCATGAGGGAGTATTAAATATTTTATTCCCTTGTATTCTTCATTTGGATTATTTGAAAATTCTTTCCTTAATTGGCTTATTCTGCTCCCAAAAGCACGGCTATGCTGCTGGCTGTGGCTCCCACTCTTTACTGTTATTCTTCCTGGTCTGTTCTGTAGAGCAAGGCCTTGGTCAGAGCTGGGGCAGAATGCACAGGAGATCCTGTAGATACAAATAAGAAAACACTGTCCTTTTGCTGCTGCTACAAATTCAGACTATAAAAACAAGCAGATGGAGCATGGTAAAAGGGGTCACAATGTACAATCAAAGTGATCAGAGCTGTTGCTGGCAGCCACAGGCACAGCATAATCATAGGCTCTTTTTGCTTTTCTTTTTTTTTCCCTAAAGATACATTTTGATTGTCCAACACCATGTGGAGTGTTTGCCTGTATTGGTCAGAGATGGAGAAGGATGTGCAGGGACATTTGGAAGGACAGCAGCAGAGAGAGGAGATGGCAGGAGCAGAGAGCAATGGTCAGGAGCAGGTAACCAGCAAACTAGACAGAGACAAGAAGATATAAGGCCATGTTCCAGCTGCCCACATGAGTAAGGCGGCTGAGGGAGTGGTGTTGCTGGGCCTGCAAAAGGCTGAGAAAAGCTGCCAGGTTCAGTACTGCTCATTCTAATGGACTTCAAAATCCTGGAGCCTCCATTTCATGGTCCAAAGCTGCTTTTGGCCAGACACAAGGATGAATGTGTAAGCTTTCTACAGGACAACTACCTGCACACAGTTTCTTCCTTGACTCCTGACCCAGGATTACCAAGCACGGTGATAAAAGCCCATGAGACTGCCTCCAACTGTGTTGGAATGTGCAAGAGCACCAGAGTCTCCAAGCACAGCGCTGTGCATGGGACCAGCATGGACACAGGGCATGAAATAGAAGGGACTAAGGAAGGAATAAACTGGTGAAATTCAGATGAAAGGGAGCATCTGAAAGAAGGAGGTAAGAGGACATGGAGAAATATCACACTGAGGTGAATGGCAAGGCTCTGCACTCTCACCCCAGCTGGGAAAGGCTGGCAGAAGTCCAGGTGGCCAGGAACTGAAGGGGACAGTGAGTGGAAAGAATGGAAAGAACTAGAGAGGCAGAAGCTTACTGTAGTAATAAAGAGGAAAATGACAGATGAAAAATAAAGCCCCAGAGAGGGATGAAACAAGTTCTTTAACTAATCAGCTTGTCCAGATGAGCAGGACGGTTAATCCAGCTATGACGGAGTGAAAAGGCTAAATACATGAGGCAGGGCCGGCCTGGCTGGTGAAGCACTGTCTAATTCCCCTCCAAGGGAGAGGATAGTGAGGAAGGCAGAGCCAGGGCAGGGCTGGGAATGGCTCAAAGATCCAGAAGCTGGGGGTCTTCTCCTGCTCTCTGAGGACCATGTGTCTGCACAGTCACTGTGTGGCTGTGGTCCTCCCTGCTTGAGCAGTAGGCAAGGCAGAACTTTTCTTCACAGCTGGGAGAAGATGTTCCTCTTCAGGGCTCTCTTGTAGCTGTCTTTCTGGGTTTGTTCCTGGGCAAAACAGAAGTTACATCTCATAAAATCCACCTCATCTATTATAGGGTAAATGATGTATTTGCCCAGGGTATCTGGGCAGTGCAGCTGACAGAGTCCTTAATTCTCTGTGGTAGCTGGAGATAGCTGCCCATGGGCTGGGCTACTGCCCCAGCTGCTTCTATAAACATGGCATGTGCTCCAGGACATCTCAGCTTGGGGTGGCTTCTCATTTCAAGCTACATTTGTGTCCCTGGGACATCTAACCTGGCAGATGGGGGAAAGGAGGGATAAGTTAGTGTAGTGCACAGTGGATATAATAATAATGGTTCTCACAAATGATAATGGGTTTGGTTTGGTTATTCTCTTTTACAGAGTTCCCCTTCATTTCCCCAGAGAAAAGTTCAAGGACGTAGCCACAAGCTGCACCAGGGGAGGTTCAGACTTGACGTCAGAAGGAATTTCTTCTCAGAAAAGGTTGTTAAGTAGTGGAATGGACTGCCCAGGGACCTGGTGAAATCACCATCTCTGGCGTGTTTAAGGAAAGTCTGGACATGGAATGCAGTGCCATGGTCTAATTGACATGGTGGTACTTGATCATAGGTTGGACTCAGTGATCTCTGAGGTATTTTCCAACCTACATGCTTCAGTGATTCTGTGAAGCTAAAGGGGTCCTATATCAATCACCCTGATATCAATTCAGATTGACTTCAGATTGGCACAAGAACTTGGCTGCTTCTGCCAAGCAAGACAAAAACCAAAGGTGAGGGCACAGGAAGGAGCAGTCTCCCAAGACAGAAAGGAGAAGGTAAAAGGCACTGCCTTTGCAATGCCAGTTGCCAAAGGAGAAATCTGACAGCCAGTCAGCCTGCTATTTCTCTGGCTCTGCAACAACCAGAGGGAAGAAATCCTCCAGCAGGGAATAGGCAAAGGAATGGTTATCATTTTGTTGCTCTTTTGTTTTTTTTTTTTTTTCTCTGATACCTATTATCAGCTGTGTTGAAAAGGCAAAATTTACAAACCCGACTCAGGATATGGGCTGCATCCAGATCCATAACTAATCCTAATGCTGAAAGGTAAGATGTAGGAGATACAATTATTTTGTATTATGTTTTCTTTGTGTGTGTGTGTTTTCTGCAGGAGATGTGTCAGAGAACTGGAAGGCTGAATTCTGCTTTCTTTCCCCCGGAATATATCCATCAATGGGCAGCAAGACTGCTGCCCATTTGCACCATGGCTAGCAGGAGCAGCTCTTTGGCACACAGCATTATGGCTGGAGTGAGATGGGCAGAATGACGCAGTGAAGGAGAGGAAACGTGGTCTGCAGGGGCTTGAAACAAAGTGCTGGATCTTAGTGACCAGAGGCTGCACCCCCTGTGTGCACAGGGCCCTGTGGGTGCCTTTTAACACGCAAGTCACTCACCAGTAGATAATGCACAATTTTCTAATAATGGAGCCAGAAGCCATACACTGGAAATGTTTCTGAGCACAATGGCATGCTTCTGTAGTTGCAGCCCAGGAGGCATGAAGCAGTGAATTAGGATGAGAATCTCAGCAAGAAATTCTCTCTCTGGGAGGCAGGCTGCAAGAGAGACAGCTCCTCTTATTGCTGTTATTACAGCCTCTGAAAGGTTATCAGACCTTCTCCATCCTGTTGTCCTGCCAGAGGGGATGGGTACCTGACTGCTGAGGAGTTCCTCACACTCAGCTGGCACAGATCTTGTGTATTAAGTCATCATCCCCAGACCATCCCTGGCACTGAGCATATGAGGGATATGGGAAAAGTGGGGAATCATGGTGCTTTCACTATCCCCTGCAGGTGGATAATCCCTAAGGGATTACATAAATTTGCCATTGTTGGTGATCCCCAGGATTTCTTTTCTCTGCTCCAAGACCTACAACCAGTAAAAAATTGGGTAGAGATTTACTATGGTTTAGCCTCCTCCTTTGCTGTCTGAGTGGTCAGAGCTCATCTGCAAGCCTGGGTCAATACATTATCTGTCCTTCCTTCAAAGTCTCTGCAGAGATAATACAAGCAATGTCATCCTTTTCTTACAAAGGGAAGAACAAAGGGCACACACTGTGTTTTTGTCTGATGTTTGCTGGGAAGTTGGTGACAGGGCTGGGAAACAAATTTTGTGGTCTGGGTACAACTTCACCATCCTCATGACATGGTCCTTGCACTTCAATTAGAGGTGGCAGACAGCAGGTAAGAGGAATGAAAGCCCCAGGGATTTCAGAGGAAAAGCTCCCTGTCTTTATGTTTGGTCTTCAAGATTTTTGTGACAGTAAAGAGCAACACTGAGGCAAAAATGCCTGGCCCAGCAGGGCTGTGCTGCACGTGGATCTCTGTCAGTTTTTTAGGCATGGAGAGGTTTAGCAGGGTACAAGTGTGGGATGGCAGGGAAACAGGTCACAGGTTGGCACTGGGAGCTGCATGGCTAGAAGCCACTCAGCAACAGCCAGTTAAGAAATGCAGCTGGACAGGTGTTCTGGAGCTGCCCCAAACCACTAGTCTGGGGTAACTAAGAGAACAACGAGCAAGTATCTTCCATAAATAATTCAGTTGGGTGTAATATGGGGTGGCAGACCAATGGAAAAAAGAGCAAGGTATAGAAACGGATACATAAAGTAGACCTCAGCAGGACTCTAGAGTGAGGACGAAGGAACCATCAACATCAACATCACATTTTTCTGGTGAAGGACTCTGAATGCTGAAGACACACCATGACAAACCCCATCGCCTCCCACCAGAGAGAAGCCACCACCATCAAGATGCAGAAGAACAATGGAAAGGGAAGCACAGGAGCAGGAAAAGGAGTGCCAACTGAGAAGTTTTAAAGTGCGTTATTACTATTATTGAGGGTTTTTTTCTTTACAGAAGTATGCTTCCTTTTTGTGTTGCAGTCAGATCTGGAGTGTTATTCTTGGATTACACTGCTAAGACTTCGATTATACTAGCAACGGGTTCTTGGATTTAAATACATATATAAAAATATAGGCACATGTGCTCCCATTTCCGTTGTGCCTGTAAACAAGAACTTGCATGTAATATTTGATTTAAACTTCCTGCAGATGGAAGATTTTTCAGGAATTTAAATTTAGTCTGTTTGCTACAGTCAACTAATGCATTCAGCCCACAGGAAAATCCAAAGAGGTATTACATCACTGAAAGAAGAAAACTGGAAACTGGGAAGAATTTAAAGGGTAAATTTTAACTGCTCCTTTTTCTTAAGAGGATTGAATAGAAAGTGTGTTTCAAAGTGACCCCTGCACTTTCTCTGAAAAAAAGAATAAAAAACTAGATCTAGGTGAACAAGAGCAAAAATCATCTGCATAAGAGCTTAAATGGAATAGTCCTCAGCCTTGTGCAAATTGAAACATATGTCATTTAGCCAAAATAAATTCCCTAATACTCCTTAGTTATTTTGACATTTAAATCCTCTATCACATGCTTCTGAGAGTTCTTCTGTCTGGTGCTGGGAGGAGCCCAAGTACATTTGAGCAAGATATGCCAGGGTCTGCAGTGGGTTTTCCAGGACAAAAGTGACTTACATAAAGATTTTGCTCTGTTGCATTTCAGTGACTGGGTAAGGGTCTGTCTTCGAATAAAGGAGACATAACTACAAACACATCCAAACACCAGTGCTTCATTGAAGATTGTTCTTCCACATTACCTCATGAGCAGGACATCCTTACTGCCTTGCAGGAGGCTCCTCCCTAACTCTAACATCTCTCATCACAGATCTCCATGGTTCATGAAGTCCGGCTGGGTTTCAGTGCTGTGTCAATTGACTGCAGTGAAGGCAGGGACTCGGGGCTGCTGCTTTTTTATTTTTCCAAACACACCCTCTCCTTCTTGAACTGATTGCAGGTGGCTGTGTGTGGGGGTAATTAGATCTGTTTGCCCTCCATCCTCTACTCCGGTCCTCCTTGCTGTTTCCCGGGTTGTGCCACTGATGCCGGAGTGCGGCGGGGCGGGCTGCAGCGCTGCCGCCGTGCCAGGAGGTGCCCGGGGGATGCTGTGAGTGCCGGGGGATGCTGTGCGTGCCGGGGGATGCTGTGAGTGCCAGGGGATGCTGTGCCCCGCTGCCCCGCTGCCTTCCGAGCGCACCGAGCCCACGGCCGAGCCGCTCCCGCCCCGTGAGCAGCCACCCGAGCGCTCCGAGTGCGCACCCTGTCACTGCAGCCGCGAGTGGGAGTGGGGGAGAGGCAGGAAACAGAATGTTTGAGCTTATCAGAGAGACTCGGTGTGATAGCAGTTGAAACGGCCAGCATTTGGGCACAGAATGAGGACACACGTGCCAGACTGCATGCGTTAACCATGTACCAGATACTGCCTCGCTCAGCTGGAGAACTGCTTTGGCTCTTCCTTTTGAAGTATATGGTGGGAGGCTGTGGTGCTTGGTGGCCAACAGAGCCAGGCAGCTGTTGAGAGAGTCAGACTCTACCCTTAGCCCTGCTGCTGACCTGTGACTGTGACTTCGCACACACCTGCTCAAGACCATCCATTAGTCATCCAACTGCATCATTTTGGGGGCCTATCTACATGGAACCCCAATGTTTGCTGTAGGGTGTGTTACTTTTCACACTGGACAGCCACTGCAGCAGAACCTGGGCTGTTAAAATAAGCCTTTCTCTGTGTGCCACAACGAACCACTTGTAAATTGAGAGGGAATGAGCACTCCTCAGCACTCAGTGACTTCCTGGCAGCCTGAGTGCATGTGTACATGTGCCTGGGAAGAGCTGCTAGGCAGCAGCTTACACTTCTCAAAAGAGAAGCCATGAGCTATCTCAGAAAGGTCTCCTTAAATCTCTAGGTAAATAAAGACTCTAATGTCTGTTATCTGACTTCACAGCCTTTCAGTTTCATTAAGTTAATAGCCTCCATCAAGGGGCCAGCCCGGATGCTTGCAGTTGATTTAAAATGTGTGAATTCATCAATCTTAAATTGCACTTCAAGCAAAGTCAGTGTACTACACCCTGGGGACACATGGAAACCCTAACGCTCAGTGCAGGACTTTGATACCAGCATAACCAGGGACCAGATAACCAGGGTCCTTTGTGCAATCCTTATCTGGGCTTTTTCAGCTGAGAACTTCCCTTGCTGTGCTGGTTGGCCACATTTCCCTGGTAGGCAGTGGGATGTTTGGTCTTTGCAGGCAACATGCTAAGCAGTCATGGGGGGCCCTGTGCTTGGAGACAACTACTTAGGGAAGCATGAGCAGAGGTGGACAGGTCTGGAAGATGGGTCTGATAAGCATTTTCTGAGTCAGCTTTTTATTTAGGCCTGCCCAAATTGGCTTTGTCTCTGACAAAGATAATGTTGTCTTGTCACATCACATGAGGAAGGCTAAGGCATCTTTGTATTCTGTACAGGCTTTGAGAAATTATTCTTGTAGAGATAGCAGTGTGACCCCTTGTCATAGGATTTCTATGGCGATGCAATTGCTGGGATGTTGGACAAGGGACAACAAGGATCCTAGAGAAACCTTGGAAAGACTATTACTCCTAGTTTAGCTAGACATACCAACAACACAAATTATATGCCCTTTGGCTAGGCTTAGGCTAATGTACTTTTAGATGTGGACCAGCAGGTGAGGCCTCAGCTGGCTTGTGGTGACCCACAGACACTGACAGCTTGTCAGTCAGGACATCACAAAAACAACTGGCATTACAAATCCCTTTCTTAGCTCATGGCGAGGACTTTTAGAAGAGAAGCCAAGCTTATGTATGGATACATAGGGTAAAACATTAATTATAACTCACCCTACTTATTTCAGTTCAGGGAAGAGGATAGGTTTCTACTGACAAACCTTGTCCTAACTTGACTGAGACTTAACATTTTTCACCCCTTCACTTGTGTATGTGTGCACGTCCTTCTGACCAGCTGGATGATGACAGACCTAGAAGAGAGATCACTGCAATCTAGCAGAGGTCCCCCCTGTTGACACTGAGGCATTTTGGTACATGAAACTCATGCTGCCACTATCAATACCAGGGCTATACAAGTAACCATTGTCTTGTCCAGATCCTTTCAGGATCTATCTGTTTTGTGGAAATTCTCCACCTTCAGTCCCACTTCACTACATGGATTCAGAGGCTCAGTCTGGGCTTCTGGGTGCACTGCAGAAAAAGAGTCAAACTGCAGACAGAGCAGAAGCTCTGAGTGACTTCAGTCCTGGGTCCCTTGGGCTATTGGTATTGTGTCTTTTAACAAGAACAGTGAATCAAAGTCTGAATTGGAAGAAGAAAGAGAGAGAGAAAGGGAGGGAAGGGGTGAGAGCAGCTAATTCCATATCAATCCATGTACAAAGCTCATTTATGTGAGCTCCAGACAGTTTCTGAAAATACCCAGACAGAGGAGAAAGAAAGAGTGGTATGTGCCTATGTTTTTACCCCAACTCTTTCTAATTTGTTGCTTGTAATGATATCTTTTTTATTCTTGGATGCTTTTCCTCCTTGTGGAGTCCTTGGTATTGCCTGCATTTCATAGCAAGGTCCTCATCACATCAAGAATTCATAATCAGCTAAAAATATTCAATAGGAATATAAAATATTTACATGTGAAAGACTGTAAGACAGAATGAATCACTTGTGTTACTCTTTTGGAAATTGTTCACTTAGAGAGGGCATGAATTTTGCCAGGGCACAAGATAGTGTGATTCTGGATGAGGGCTGGGGGTGTGGTATGGATGAGACCCCAGGGTGGTACTCATAGCTCCAGTCCTAGGCTGCTCTGTGGTGCGTGAGGGTGGCTGGGAGCCAGGCCCAGAATCTCTTCCAGGATCAGGCAGGCTCCAGGTGTCTCTGCACAGCGAGCCAGACCTTGTTCTGCTGAGCACAAAGTAACAATATAAGACAGAAGGAGGCCAGGTGGCCAGGCTTGATTCAGATATCTGACACAACCCGTATTTGCCACCCAAATTCTCACCTTTTTTAAAGTGCCTTGCTGATTCTTTTTCGGCATAAGTTCACTTCTAAAATCCTTTATTTCTTTGCTGAATCTGGCCCACACATGTACCTTTCTCCTGCAGACTCAAATCCCAACAGAGCCTGTCGCCAGTCTTAGTCTCTTTTCTAAGCTTTACTCATGCTCTGACTCTCTTGAGCCAGCCCTTCTTCTGTATAGGCTCCTCAAGACTCTTGCATCCTCTTGTAATCACCCTCTTGTTTGATAACCACATCTGGATGCTGCTCTGTTGTCATGGCATGAGCTGGGAGGAATAAAATGACTTTGGCAAGTGACCCGAGGGCACGTCCACACTGCAGAGTGCACTGCTGTGCTGAAGTGCTGAGTGAGCCCAGCAGCAGGGAGTGGCATGGAAACATGAGGTGGGGTCATGGAAGTGGTACAGCAATGCCAGCAGACTGCTCCCAGCAGGACCAGCTCCCTGCAGCCAGCACCACGCAGTGAGGCCCCGGTGCCTTTGAAACCAAAGCGAAATCGTGACGTGCAAGCCTGGAAATTTCTGCATGAGATGCACTGCATGAGGGACATATGCTCTGGAGTGTGAGAGCAGAAGATGCCCTCTGTTTTTGGGCACGCACTCTAGGATCCATCCATGTGTGCTATCACAGCAATAAATAAATCAGTTGTAATTCCCTGACTGAACACGTTTGGTTACCACTTGACACTGGCCAGCTAAGATCCTTTTATAAACCAAATGTATAGAATTAAATGGCAGGAACCCAAATGCTAATCAAACTGGATCATTTCTGGGACAGTAGTCTTGGCCCTTGTATACACTGGTAGTGCTCTTTGGAAGCTAAGGGTGTTCAGGGTGCCTGTCTGGAGGAAGCTATCTAGCACAGGTCTGTTCCAGTACAAGAACTTGTAGCTATGAAAGGAGTCTGATAAGAAAGAGTGTATGGTAATTGCTGCTGACTCTTGGAATGATTTGTAAACACATGATTTCAAAACAGAAAGAAAATGCATCTCTATAAACTGGTCATCTCTAGTGTAGTTCCTGCTCCCACTCCTGTTCATTACTAAATAGTGTGAGGGTGGTGAGACAGCAGAAGAGTTGCCCAGGGAAGGTGTGGATGCCCCAACCCTGGAAGTGTTCAAGGCCAGGTTGGATGGGGCTCTGAGCAATCTGTTCTAGTGGAAGGTTGCCCATGACAGGGAGGTTGGAACTAGATGGTCTTTAAGGTCCCCTCCAACCCAAGCCATTCAGTGAGTCTGTGACTGTACAAACAGAAACAGCTGTCACAGTTCTTCTCATGAGGCTATACAGGCTCCTGTTTTAATCTGTTGGTCTGACTTTGACAGAGAGGACATATTCTGGAAGAAATATCCTCATGTTACAATATGGAGGCAATAAATCCTGTCAATATGCAAGGGGAGAAGGGGCTAAGAGGAGACTGGAATGCTCAGAAATCCATGTTACGTGGGATTTGAAGGACTCCTCTGTTCCTACTGCACTGGTATGGGACCAGTATCCTGTCCTGGACAAAGATGCATCAGTAGTTGAATTTTTCTCAACCAATCCCCAGGGAGGATTTAAGGGTTTGGTCTAGAAGGTAGGACACTCATGCCACCCACTTCAGCTTGGGCAAGTCAATCCTCCTGTGCCTCAATTCTCTCTGTTTAAACAAATGCAAAGTTGCTATGATAAGTTTATGCTCTACTGGTGAACAGGTGGTGATCATTCAGACAATATCTGTAGTGCATTAGCATCAGAGCGAGGAGAGGAACATTGTTTTTCAGGATGCTTCTAGGAGGAAAATCACTGCTCCACAGAAATTGCTGTCTGGTATTGTCTCAGCATCTTCCCTGCGGATTTCAAACTTTCCTTTTGCCCTTTCTCTAATGAAGTCTGGGAGCCTGGAAGATGCACATGCATATCTTCACACTCACACACACAGGGTTTTTTTCTACAGTGTCAGTAAAGAAGAGACTGTGAAGCAAAATGGAAAAGACCTAGGGATTTATATTTAAGAGCAGGAGGAGAATAGGGGAGGTGGAAATCACTCAAGAATATATTATAATGAACAATCCTGTGTTGACAGAGGGATGAACTAGGTGACCTAATAAAAACTGTTGTTACAGATTTTTTCACTTCTGTCACATAATAGAGGACTTCAGTCTCCAGAGCTGTCAATCCAACAGCTTTCACTGGCAGAAGTACTCACTCAAAAATAATCCTGGAGAACCTCAGTTAACTGCTTGCCTGGGGCAGATAGGATGCAGCCAGGAGGCTTGTTCAGCAAGTAATTATAAATGCACTCTTGCTGCCCAGGTGCAGGAAGCACAGCTTAAGCTTCTACTCATTAACATCATTAAAATTTCCATTTCAGCTGTTGCTCTGGCATTGACAGTGTTTGCAAAATTGTGACCAGGTCAAGTCAAAATTGGCAGTGAGGCTGATGCTGGGCACCATGAGTTCAATTGCTTAAAAGAGCCCAAAACCACCGATAGAAATGTTAAATGATTCAAATGTACTGCCATGCACTTTAGATGACAGGAAGGTTGGCCTTGATGACAGAAAGAAATAGAGGAAAAGAAGGTTCAAGAACACAGGAAATACCATGTCTGATCTGGGCAATTATTCATTTTGTTTGGTATTTTATCTTTGATGTTGATGGGTACCAGAAGTTACAAAGGAAGGCTCACAGAGTCTCATGCTGAACAGTTAAGGATAACCATTGCTTAGGGAAATAGCTTCCCTAGCACCCTCATTAGTGGTTGGCTGACATGCTGTAGTGTAAAGCTGTGAAGCTTTTATATTCATCATTTGTATCTTAACTTCTTCTATTGTAGATCTGGAAAATTTCAATATCCACAATTATCTCTTTCTTATTTGAATCCTTCCACACCCTGCACCTCAGAGATATCTTGTAGAAGAGATTTCCACAGGTGGATGAGGACGCCTGAGGAAAAGCATTCCCTTTGATGGAATACTTTCCCTATCTCTCAGTTTAATGAGATGAGCCTTTGGTGCTAGAGTGTGAAAGACAAGGTAAATAGGAACATTGAGTTTTCTTTTCTACATAATTTATTCTGACTATTTTGAATACCTCTTTTATTCATATGATTTCTAAAATAAATACACCTGCCATTTAATTTGCTTCCTACATGGAAGTCATGCTATTCCTTGAAACAATTGTGTTGACTGTTGACCCTGTTGATTTCTACTATAATTTTCTTTGAATACAGAACTGAACACAGCATTCTGGACATAATGCTCTTTCATACTGATCTCACACCATTTTTAGTAAGAAACTCCACTCTATTCCCTATGCATATCCCAAAAAAATGGAGAGCACTGTTTGACCCTGGAGGAGCACGGTGCTACAAGGATGTAGACTGCAGCCTTGGGGGACTTCAGATCTTTCTGATTTTGAACCAGGAGCAGACATGGATACTTCAAATTAATCCTTCCAACGTGCTTTTGTTACCAGGAAGCTTTTCACTATTATTTGGTTGATTACTCACCTCTTTCTCTAGGTTTGACAAAGAATATTTACCATTTGCAAGTATCTCCACCTTACTGACTTTGCCATTACCACATTGTCCATTAATCTACAAACCAACAGAGATATTTCTCAGAGATAGATGCACGCTGCTGCTAGTATTTTTCTGCATTGGAAAAGGCAGACTTGATGCTGAATTGCATAGTTGTTTATTTGGATGCTTAGCCAGCTTGTCTGTTTGCCACGGCATGATGTTCTTATTAATAGAGTACCTGATTGTCTACTCTCTTGTTTGGATCCTGTCGAGAATGCTTTGAAAATCTAAGTGAAAACAGGCAGACAATTTTCATTTGTCCCATGTTTGCTGACACGCTCAAAGAGTGCTAATAGATTGAAGTGGTTTTGCAAATGCCCTTCCAGAGTCCCTGTTATATCTGCAACTTTCAGATATTCTGTCATTCCACCCTTGTTTTCATCACAGGTAACTAACACTTCCTGCTCTGCTTTCCCAAACACCTATTGCAGAGGGCTGCTGCAACATCTGCCAACCCCTGATTCTCCTTAGAGCTGATATCAGCCAGGCTGCATACTTTCTGCAGCAACTTAGCAGTTTCCTTCTTAAATTCATTCAGACCATTGGATGTACTGCATGACTTTCATCAAATTGCTTAACTATTCTGTCTTGCTCTTTCCCCTCCTTTCCCTTTGTATAACAAGGCACAAGCAGTTATCTTCCTCACAGTGGGTTGGAGAAAGTTGCTTCATTTATTTTTGTAAACTTCTTTGAGTTCTTCAGAAGGAAGAAGTGCCAAGTACTATTATTCAAGGACTTACACACTATTCCTAAAAATATGTATTTATGTATACATATTGGAAAATTTCAGTCCACCTTTAAAAATGTGTGTGAGTTCTATATGAAATGATCCTGTGATCAGCTCTGTTTCCAATGCATTCACATGATACTATGCTTAGGAAAGAATTGCCTCTATTTGGATGGATGCTCTAGATTAATTGTTTTATCCTATCCTTTTCCTGCAAACATCCCTTACATAATAATATGTAATAACAAAGGGATTATGATCCCAGGCCAACAGCAACCTCTGGTTTCAATTTTTTTTTCATATAATCTTTTCCGGTTGTTTGGAGGTTTTTTGTTTGGGTTTTTTTTTAATTCCATTTTTAATGCCTTTCCTTTCCTTTTCTGTTATTTTCTGCTGCTGGGTAGATTATGTGTTTTCCCCCCTGAATTTCTAGTGGAGATGAAACAAGAATATGATTTTTGCATTTGCTTATGCACTCTCACAACAGCCTCCATGACAGTGTTCAGGGAACAGGGTTTACTCTGCCACTGTACACACTGGTTCCTGAAAGTTACTCTGGCCCTAATCAACATCCCTCATGCAGAACCTCCTCACATTATTCTTCTGTTGCAGGGGCATGTTCCAATAATCTCTCCTTTGTATATACACATTGCCAAACAACTACTTTTTAACCCCAGGAGAAAATTTCTGTTGTTATCTCTACTTCTCTGATAATTGCTGTGGCAATTTTTGCTGAGACACCTTCTTGCTCTGTATTAGAGACACTGATGACCATCAGGTCAGATCCCTAAAAACATACAGCTCATTAATCAGATGAATAGGCCTGTTGCCATTCTCTGAGCCTCAGACAAATGTCCAGCCAGTGCAGATGATCTTCATCCAGCTACACTCATCTCTGGGGCTTCTTCCAGAAGCCATTTCTCAGCTGATGGCTCTTAAAACTGGGAAATAACTGGCTTGTTTGCCCTGAAGTCCACCCACTCTGTCTGGGCTATTGCCTCCAGCAGCCACAATTAACTGTGATTAACAAATCGTGTTGGCACTGTTCCATTGCACAGCACTGCCCAAGACCAGACTGCAGCTTAAGGAGTTTGTTCCACCCTCAAGGCTTAGCCTGGCCCTTGCTCCACAACAGCTTAGCACTTCCATTTTCCTCCAGTGCTCTGCAGCAACTTTCCAGCCACATGTTTTTTCCTCTTGCTTGAGAGGGCAAGTTCCAGTTGCATCGAGGGCTTGTTGATGTGCTCAGGTGCTCTGGGCTGGCTGCAGGGAGACCCTCTGCTCCTGAGGTCCCTCTGCCACGTGCTCTGCTTCTCACACCCAGCCAAGCCACACAGTCCTCAGGGAGTGGCCAGCATTAGCTCAGCAGTTGCCTTTTAAAGCTTTTTTTTGTGGTAACTCAATTAATGTTATCCTCATCCAAGCTCCTTGAAGAAATGTTTTCTGATCCATCCAACCCTCTCTCAAGTGGGATAGAGGAAAGCAGGAAAAGCCAGGTGCCTGTGCCACCACCAGGCAATTTGTGAACTGTATTTTCTGTGTTTACTTGAAAGCACAAAATTTGTCACTTGTGTGAGCAATTTACTGCTAATTATGAGCTTACAATCTGCAGATAGAAAAATCAGAACCAATGAGCATTTTCAGAGGAAAAGGAAAATTACTCCAAGTACTATGTAATTATGCACTTAGCTGGGACTTGCTCCTGAGCCTTTGTAGAACATTGGTTTTCAACTTGAGCAAGTTTACATGGAATTGTATTAACATGTATTTGGGAAGGGAGGATAGCATATGCCAGAGAGAGCAAAAACCCAGAAGGCTAATGGCAGAAAACCCAGAAAGATGGGACCCAAGGTGGTAAGCCACTAAAATTTCCTTCTCAAAGCCCAGCAGAGTGGTAAATCTTGGCTGAGACTGAGCACCACTGTGCACCACTGCTGTACATCCTGCAACCCATTCACCTTTTGCTATTCCAGCCCTTAACTCCTCATTGCACAAGTCTTCCCCTCCTCTGGGCCACGTCCCAGCCTGCTTCTTCCCATCCCCAGCTCATGAATGCACTCTGCTAAACTCAGCCCCATAGGTTGTACCTACCCTACCTGTACCCCATACCTTGCTTTCCTTTGTTAAGCACAAACAATGGAAAGCAAAAGGTTGTTTCCATTCCTGCATTCATTTAATGCAGCATTGAACAGGGGTCATCAGAGCTGACAGAGCAGTGGGCTAATCTCCTGCAGCACACAACTGTGCACTCAGCAGCTGGGCTTTGTTAGTGCCCTACACTACAGCTTTGTTTTGTGTCTCCTTTGCAAGGAAGAGAGAACCCAAAATATTTCCCTGAATTAAGTCACACACCTACTGAGTTAATAGTCTAAGAGCAAAAAAGTGGCAGCCAGAGAGGTAAGAGGTGTTGTCAGAGGAGATTTGAAATGGGATGAGGAGTCAGTGAGCAGGGAGCTACAGGAAGGAAAATGTTAAATACTTAATTGTATTTGTGTGAGTGATTCCTTAATGATAAACTAGGGATAGGTAAAGCAGAGAAATTAGAGATGGAAAAGACTTACTAGGTGCTCTACCCCCATAAAACAGTTCAGATAAAATAACAGTCTGTCCTGCTCACACATAGCCCCACTCTCATTCATTGCTCATTCTCCATTTTGTCTACATATACAAATACTTGCGTTTGCATACTTGCTAGATTTCACTTGTATTTCAAACTAACAGAAATATTTTCAGAAGTTTTTATTATTTATCATTTTTCTTTAAGTGAAGAGAATGTTGTGCAGAGTTAATTAGCATCCTGGGAGATGGGTGTATTCTTTGCTTATTCCTACTACCAGAGCAGAAGCAACATGTATTTGTGCCTCCTTGGCTGCTTGTCCCTTCTGCTGCAAAACAGCTTTCCCTGGATGTGGAGACTGAACTGAGCAGGAGCCCTGAGGCTGCCTGTTGAGATCCCTGGCTCGGCAGGCATCTCAGTGCCAGACAGGGCTTCTGGTTTTGCTACGCAGACATTTATCTACCTGGAAATGGGCAGACAACCCAGACAAAAATCATTAGGCACAGGCCTCCAAGAGCCATAAAATAATCAAGATTAAGGCTTCCTGCTGAGTCAGTCACAGGAATGGTTTCTGGGACCAGAGCTCTGTTGTTGCACAGGGATCATCATCCCTAGACACACACAGAGCTCTTGCTCATGGCTCCAGCCACTCAGAGAAATCTGGTTAACTTTTGCAGAGGTTTTATCTGGGAGCCTGTGGGAAGGGCTCTGCCAATTCTCCTGGGCATCTTTCATGAGCCAGAGTCTGTCTGGGAGGCTCTGGGTCTGCACAGCAGAGCACATATGTTTGGGCACTTAGCAGAACCTACAGGGATATTTTTGTTTTTCCCTAGACAATAATCAGGCTCTGGAAAAAGCATCATCTGTCAGGTTTCACTGCAGAAATATGAATGACTTAAACAGTTCTTCTCCTTCCCACTCATCAGAAGGGTAGTTTGGAACACTGCCAGCTTCACTGGGGACAAGCTAACACAATAAACTAATTTTTCATTAACAATCGCCTGAAATTTTTAATGAATCTGCTTCATTCATGTTCACTCCAGTTTTACCTTCTACTTTGTACCCACGCAGGATAAGTGGGGTGAGCTGCCAGGTCTACTTGAGTAAGAAGAAATTTTAAGCAATTATTGCAGGAGAATGATGAGACGTTAAAATTAGATTCATAGCAAAAGTACTTGAGGAGCTAGTCCAAGATCAGAAGCCCACTGGGAGATGACCTCCCCATCCAAACCTGTTTCCATTTCGTGCAGTGTCTCCTTTCAAAAAACCTGCCACGCAAGGGGAAGCATGGGCCAGATTTATTCCAGTAACTTCAAACTCTAAGTGCATTTGCAAAAAGAACAATCTGCCTATTAATGACCTGAAAGGAAGGACAAATTAATTGAATGAATGATTGACTATGAATTATTGTCCCAGTCCTTCAGATCTCCAAATGCAGTGCGAGTCCTTTCTAACCTGATGTCCTCATCCAATCTTCTCCCCTTTAAAAAGCTGTTGTACTATGTACTTAAATTCATGCACTGAAATAAACGTGTTGGTTATGGAGTTGTCCCATCTCCCTTTCCTTCAGCTGAAAATATTATTTAACTTTAGGGTGACAGTCATATAATTTAACCCTTGCCTTTCATTATTAATGAATTTGAACATGAAATATGTAGGCTTCTTCCCTACTCTGCCATATAGAGCACTGGCCATAATTATGTCAGATGGAAATTTTTTTCTCTTTTTTTACAAAGTACCTGTTAGAAACTGTCCTCCATGGTGCTGACAGAGGAAGTTTAAATGCATGAGTTATTCTGCCTTCTTATTTTTAGCCATCTTGTTGGCCATTTTCAATAACAAACCTTGCTGGTGCCTTATGGCCTGTTGGCTTGAGTCCTACTGCTCTTTCTGGGGTGATGGATCTCTGCCCCTGCAAGCAATGCTGATAAAATCAACAGACACAATAGTGAAGGTGAGTTTGACTGGACCCTTTCCTGAGTTCCCTCATGAATTTTCTCACTTGAGGCAAGGCTATGATCCATGTTTTACATGTCTGAAACGGGGCATGGGGAAATGATATGCCCACTTGCAGTGCTGGCAACAGCACCCAGGATTTCTTGTGACCAGGCCCTCTCTTCTCATGGGACCAATCTCCTTTTCACAGCTGTCAATCCCCCAGGACCTGGAACTCCCCCACTGACTGTCCCTTCCACCCCCGGTGCCTGTGTGCTGCCACCATCGTTTCCCCTGCTTTCTAATGTGATTATTCTCACTCCTGTTTGCACACACAGATGGAGCTCAATGGATCCCTAATAGCGTCATTTACTTAATTAACATGCAATTAGCTTAATGAATATTTTAACCTCATTATGTAGTTACTCATTTTTATCTGTTGTGAGTAAGTCTAGTGCCCAGCTCTGGACTGTTTATAAGGACAAGCCAAATTAGTCCAGTTCTCCAATTATGTTCAAGGGGCCTCTTTATAGAGCCCTTTCTCCCTCCCTTTACACATCACATCTATGATGGAAGGGCTGGTGCTTATAGGAGGAGAACATGTCTTTTTCTTCATCTTCCCCTGAAGAAATTTCCTTAGAGATGAGACAGAAGCAGAGGGTGGTGATATTGAATCCTTGTGGGTGGGTACATGGTGTTTCCTCTGACTTGGTCAGGACAAAAGCTCTACCTATGGGGCAGGCTTTCCTGGCAGAGACATCTCCCAGCTGTGTGTCTTTCCTGTTTTCACCCTGCTGTACGGTGCAGTGCTGTTGTGCTCACTTCACATTTGGCAAATGCCCTTCTCCATCACGTTCCCCACACTCAGGATTTGTACCTGGGCAGAAGCATTATCTATACCATGCAGTCATGGGATGGTTTTCTGCCAAGCCACTGACCAGCATGTGGAAAAATGTCTGAGGTTGGCAAGGAAAACACAGTCCTTTGGGCTCAGACAAGGGAGGAGATAGACTCCTGCCCAGAAGTTCTGTAGCAGGAATGGAGCAAGGAAGGGTGTCTGCTTTACCTCAAGTGATGTTGTTGGCACGTTTCACCCTCTCCTTCCAAGCAGGTGTCTTGGCAAAGCTCGACAGGAGCCTGCCTTAATGTGAAGTTCCCATCACTTCCTTCTCCAGGCAATCAGTTTGTAACTGCAGCTAGGGGGGAGGGAAAACAAGAGTGGGTGGGGAAAAACAATTTGCTTAAGAGTGACTTTTTGGGTTGACTGCAAAGCAATATGAAAAAGAGACTTGTTCAGTCTTACTCAATGGACAGAGCAAAATCCTAATAGATTATGTAATTTTCTAACTGGGACATGTGTGAGAGAAGATCTCACTCCCACCGTCTTCTGGGAAGAAAACAAAACACATCTCTGTGTTCACTTGTTTACTGCTGTCATCTCAGCAGCCTCCTCACTGACCCTTCCTTCTTGTTATCACCTGGGGAATGCAGCCATGCTTCCTACCCCATGGAGGCCTGGGGAAGCAGGCTGGGAAGTCATATGGTCTCAGTGGGGATCCACACAGAAAGAGAGGAATGGACTTCAAAGATCTTAACAAAAAGAAAATATCTCTGGGAAAATGCCATTGGAAAGTTAAGAAAGCACTGAGCACTATTTCCTTCAGGCTATGCTTTTTGTTGTTTTGAGTCAGCAAGGTTAACCAGAGAAATAGAGCAGAAAGTTGAGATTATTGGGAACGGCTACAGTTGGGTTTTCAAAGCCTTCCCACAAACTTTAAAGAAAAACAAGCTTTATTTAAGCAATGCATACTCCTCCCTTCTTAACCCAAAACTGGCTGTGCAGAGGAGAAGAGAAATGAAATACTAAGGGGGTGATAGCAAAGAACAAGAACAGAAATAATGAAGGCTGTCTTAATGAGCTCCTCCACAAGGGTTCTGTCCATCAGGGCTGTCATGTGTCCTTGAGGCTGCATCTTTTGACAGGACCCACCTTCCCGCCAAGGCAGGTCCTGAGCTCTCAGTCAGCTCTTTCCATCTCTGACTCGGCATGTCATGTTCAAATGTTCATGAGGTATCACCAGGCTCCTGTCCTCACAGAGCAGCAGCCATGTTCAGTGAGGTAATGAGCTGAGAAGATTTGTGGGTGTGCATATTGCAGCAGGGGCAGCATGCACCATGCAAAGGGCACTAAGTCTGCATTATTTGTCTTAATCTGGAGCTCTTACAGAAGCAGCTGTTACTGGGCCTGGATATTTTATTGACAGGACAGACACAGCTAGAACAGGCATCCATCCCAAAGTCAAGTGGACAGACTCCTATTGCTCAGTGTTGTGATTGCTGAAGCCTAAGAATCAGGTGAATTTGCTTGTCCTCATCCTTAGGCTTGACTGAAGCAGCCTTGTGTTGCAGGATTGATTCAGGCCCCACTTCATCCTGTAGCTACTGTGAAGACTTCCCTGCTCTTCCCCAGAATTTGGGAGGGGAAGGCACTCTGTGCCCTCACTCAAGGTGAAAGAAAAGTATCTTTTCAGAGAAAGAAGAAGTGATAAGATCCACGTGTTGCAAAACTTGGAGACCACGATCTCTGCTTGTCATTGATTCCTGTGTGGGGCTTCCCAAAATATTCCTGCTAATGTGGTGTACCTGAGACAAACTCTCAGCCAGGGTAAACTGAAGTACAACAATCAAGTCACTGATTCCAGAGGACTTGAGACACTTTACTTCCAGGCAAATATTTTTAAATTAAGACACAAGGCAAGACACCTTGCTACAGTCAGGAAGAGGACTAAGCGTGCTGCTGCTGGAGACAGGGCTGTATCCAGCTGGCAATATTTGTGCATGTGCCAAAGGGAGCAAAAACCTCCACTCCTCTAAGTCAAGAAAGTAAAGGCCTTCATTTTGGGTGTGAAGATCCCACCATGCAAACTGTTCCATGATCCTTGGGTGTGACTGCAGAACCAGCTAGCTGCTTGAACCCTTTGTGCATGTAGCACACATGAATCTGACCCAACAGACTTGCTCTACAATTTTAACCCTTTTAGAGTGGTTTTAAGCTGTCTTTACAGAAAGTTCACAGGGATCCCATCTTTATAGCTCTGCTATACATCAGCTGGCAGGCTCAGAAGATGCCAAGGGCTGGCATCCTCACTGCTGGCCCTGGCTGGGGAATACTGGCAGAGCCCTGTGTGAGAAGCTGTTCCTCTCCTACCCTCTTGATAGAGAGGTGATGAGATGAATTTATTCACCAGGGTTGTCAATCTAACACCTTTCAGCAGCAGGAATTCTGTTTAGAATAAAACAATAGACACAAAATTGATAATCAGATGCAAATTATGTACCAGTATGCAGAAGATAAAGATAAGATTTGCATAAAATGTTTGTGTGACAGAAGCTAAGTATCCCTAATTTTTTCCCAGAAGGTATCAAAACAGAAAACAATGATTCCTCACCCAGCTCATCTCCCCTCCTTTACCACAGCCCTCAGCCAGCAGTCCTGTATTTGAAGGCAGGCACTTTTATCAGAGAGGTGCCCCTTTCCTTCCCACCTGCTGAAGGGAGCAGCCTGCTGCAAGGAAGCTCAGGTCAGGCTTGGTGGCAGAGACTGTTTGTTTCTTTCCTCAGGAATCTTTTTCCAGAAGGGGAAGCCATTAGCTAAGAAGGTGAAATGAATTTGCAACTGCTCTTCTGTATTTACAGAGCTTGTTCAACAACCGCTCTCTGTGGAGCTTAAAATAGTCTTTTGAGGATAGGAAACATCTCAGCTTCAACCCAACATCTATGTCTTCTGTAAAAAAAAGCAATCCAGGGTGCCAGTGCTGGCAGAGTTTCTCTTTTGCAAGCAGGCAAGAGCTTCTCACACTGTGTCTGCTCTGGATGTGTACTTTGGCCAGTCTCCAGCTCAAAACACTGTCCTACTGCTTCCACTGTTTTGTTGGAGTTTGGGGCCAGCATTGCTCAGAGGGTGCAATGTGTCCCAGAGCCAAAGGGGATTATTGACCAGTGCTAAGAGGTAACCTACAGGTTTAAGTGTGTGAGCCAAACCCTGATGCTCTGCAGTGTGGCTGCTGTGCATCCTTGGGTGCAGGGCTTCCAAGGAGTGCAAGCAAGAGGGCTTCACCCTGGGTGTCCTCACTGCCTCCTTCTCTGTTCCTCAGCATCAGCTGAGGACTTTGGGTGCCCCACTGGGAGGATGCCAATATCACCCTTGCTTGGAGACTGTAGAGATCCCTCCTGCAGGATGCCAGCCAGCCACGCTGTGCTGGTCAGTGTTGGCCACATCTTGGACACTGGGAAAAGTAAGTGCAAGGGGGAAAGGGTGTTCTTGGGATGTAGGGGCTGAGCAACTCTTTTCAAACCCTGAAGCAGTGTCACAGGAACGAAAGGGAAAAACTGGGGTTCTCCAGAGATGCCTGTACACACACGAGTCTGACTCATCTGTGGCTGCCCAGGGGCCCTTCTGTCAGATGGAAAGGAGCTGAGCTGTGGCAGTTGCAGCAGTGGCTGCAGCAGCAGCAGTGCCCTGTTCTCGTAATTCATCGCCATCTGCTTCTCCCAGTCAGAACCTATAGCTATTTCCCCCCACCAGACTGTTAAAAACATGCCTTGATTTTTGTCTTCCATGCAGTATTTTATTTATGGTAGTTCTGGATTATCTTAATTACCATTTACCCAGGGAATTGTAGAGCAGTCCCACCTTCTCCAGGTCTAGTTCCACATATTAGCTATTTTCTTCCAACAGTTATAGGTATGTATATGGTATGTAGATGAAACCTCTCTCTTTTCCTCCCTTTCTTTTTTTTTTTTTTTCTTTCTCTCTCTCCCACTGGATGTGTGTATATATGTGAATCAGGGAAAGAAACAAAAAAATCTGATGCTTGAAACAGATTAGTTTGCATTACACAGCTGACCAGCTTTCCTAGAGAAGGCTGGATGCTGGGAATTCAGCATTTCCCCTTTGATTGATTGTCTCTGTGTCTTGGGAGATTAGAATTTGGCATTTTGAGTCACTCGTGACGAGTCTAAAAGTAACGAAAATGCACCTGTGACATAAAATCAGGCCTAAGATAACTTATCCTTTCCTTCCTTGGCTTCATAAATGTGCCTCTTCCATTTGCATTGCTGTTTACTTATTTCAGACAGAGGGGGATTGTGGCATTTTTCATCACAAAGCATTTGATAAAGTATTACAAGAGGTAATACAGTGGTCGCCCAGGATGGACACTGTGCCCAAGACTACAAAACTTTCATTAACTGGCACCGTCTCCCAACAACTCCTCTGGCAATGATTTTGTATTCTTTCTGCCACACAAAATATTTTTAGATTGGTATTAACCTCTCTGTGCCTGTGTGGGCGGATGCATGTGTGTGTGTATATTATTACCCTTGGTATTAACAACTGCAAAATGTACCCGCTCGATTGGCTTTCCAAACAAGCAGAATGTGCTGAACATCAGTGGGCTCTGTGCTGAGCACAGGACAGGCTCTGCACCTACCAGGAACGAGGGATCCCAGCTATGAGGAACGTGCAGTCATGCATTTATCTTGTTGCTTTTAAAATGTAAGAATGAGGTTACAAGCTGTTTCTCTTTTAAAGGCCCATTTCAGCTCCTCTACAATTGTGTCTTGTGAAATGTGTTTGGCTTGAAAAAAGACCAGGCTGGCTCTGAAAGCAAGCGAGAATATTTGTGCAACATCTGAAGGAGAGCTTATCAAACATTATTGGAACAGTAGTTTATTAAAGATTTAACCCCTTTGACATTTTCATTTTTGTTTACTGTTTGTTCACATCCTGCTAGCTCAAGGATATACTGTTTATTGTCCTTCAGATTTTCTGTATCATTAATTCTGGCTGGAGGCTCCAGCAACAGCTGTATTTGAAGAAACTAGATTATAATTGAGAGAAATTATTAATGATTTTGTTGATGCCCTCTTACTTTCTTATTGATTTCACTGGAAATCATCAGCTTGATAGTATTCCCACAGAGCTCAAATGGAAAGGGGCCATATGTGTGACTGCCATGACCTCCTGGAGTTCAGCTGTGTGTGCCAAGGGCACAGAAGTCCTCTCCTCCTTGGGGTGAGCAAGCCACCCCCATTGCCAAGACTCCCCTTTCCACCCTGGCACAGTGAGATTGCATCATGTGTCCTGATTGCAGGTTACAGGGCAGAAGAATTTGTTTTCTACAAGGTAGCCCAATTATCTGCATCTCTCCCTTGAAGTGGGAGGCTCCATTTGCAGCTATGAGATAATGATTCCAGACTCAGTGTTGCAGAGTTTCTCTACCTTGTTACACAGAGGGCTGGTTTCAGGCGTGGGCAAAGCTGTTGGCTGCCAAAGGCAGGAGCCTGCCAGGGGCTACCAGCAGCTTAGTTTGCTTGGCTGGAAGTGGTGGGGATGGCTGTAGCTGCAGCAGGCATCACCCCACTGTCCGGTCTTTCCCCTCCAAGCTGCCTGCTATAAAGAGGATAGAAAAGAAGAAACACATCCCGGGAGGCACCCACTCTGCTGCGCCCAGAGAGATGACTTGCTTGCCCAAGGATGAAGTGAAAATCTTTGGGCTGCAAAATTAAGTTTTACCTACCCTGCTGATAAGCCTCGAGCCAACTCTGATTAAAGAAGTATCTTCACCTTCTTCTATTTTGACTACAAAGAGAGGTTTAGTGAAAGGTTGATTCTGATCTCTGTTAAGAAAAAAGTAAAGCAAGAAGACAACAAAATTCTTCTTTCTTGAAGATTTTAGAGTTAAGTCTTACTGACAATACAATATTTTCTAAAAGTGTTACTTGAGGAGGAATATTTTGAATCTAAAATCATTTATATTACCTCCACTTCAATATGTTTGCCACTTTTTCGTGAGCCTCTCTGAGTCCAACATAAACATATTATCCTGCAAAATCTTAAATAAAGGTAGTTTAGACATTGCTTCCACAAGAGGCAATTTGCTAAATCAGGGATGATAAATGTAGAACTGCAGTTTGAAAATGAAATGTGATCCTCTAGCCAGACAAACAAGGGGGGAAAAGTGCTCATATGAGAAATTTTTATTGGTAATTTCTTGATTAAACAATGCTCATTTTCCAGAGAGAAAGGCATCTATTGGTTCCTGTAAAATATTTTTTCTCTGGCATCTTTTATCAATATGTCTGCTATTTTCAGGGACTCAGAGGTACATGGGGAATACAGAAGAGTGTTTAATATGAGACACCTCACACAGGATGTTTGGATCAGGGATGAGCTCATCCCCTGTCAGCTGCAATGACCCAACTCCATGTTACTCCCAAGACCAGGTGTGCCCAGGGCAGCTGGACTGGATCTTCAGGCACAAGGAAACACTTTTCACCTTATTCTTCCCTGACTGCCCCTTCAAATCAGCCCTTCCAACTCCACTGGCTTCATTGCAAGGGCAGGACTGTGAGGGAATTAAGGCAGGGTGTGAGGCAAGTGAGGGGGTGCCCAAAGGTGGAAGGGAGAAAAATAAGGGCTAGCTGGGCAGAAAGGAAGGGCAGAACTGCCAGGTCATGGGGACCCTGCCCAGCCTCCCCCCAACAAGCCTCTCCTTGCCATACCCATGGCCCAGGACCACATTTCAGTCCAACCAGGGGCCACCAGTCCCTGCCCCAGCAAGCAGTCCTTTCTTCATTCTGGCTTTCCCCAAGCTTCAGTTGTCTACTTGCTCCCAGCATCATTCCAGCAGTCCTTGTTTCTCTTCCCATACTCCAAGCTGCCCCAGTGTCCCTCTCTCATCCCTCCCCCAGGCCATTTTCCAGCCCCTCCTTTCTCTGCCCACCCCATTAACTCCTGAGTCAGTGCTGCCTGATTCCCCACTAGCTCCTCCCTCTCATCTGGATCTTGCTGGTTACCCCAGTCCTCCCTGAAGCTGGGTGGAGAGGTGGCACTTGTCTCCCTCATTCTGCATGCCAAAGACCAGGAAAAAATCAGAGTGGGAAAATCAGAGACATCTATTCCTCAGTGCCAGCATCATACGCCACGAAACCTTCCAGCAAGTCAGATATTGTGGTCTACCTGCAAATCTGAGGGCTGCTGAAGAGCTGGAATCTGATTCCAAGTGGGTTTGGTTCCTTCAGAAAACTGGTTTGTGCATCCTGCTGGAATATGGCACTGCTCTCTGTGAAATAGAAATGAATGGTCTATTATTGGCTTATCAGAAATCAGTCCTGGAGGTTGTTCCTCACAATGCACTTTGATTAGAACAGGAGATCAGACCAGCAGGGTTTCCTTCTGTCCCTGTAATCTGAATGATTTGGTCCATCTGAAAATCATGCTATTTCCCACTAACTTTATGGATTGACATAGCTAATAGGGAGGTCTGTTGCTGCTGCTCAAAACCCTTTGACTGATCTGCCTGGGGAAGTTTGGATGCAGGGGCTGGTGTAGCAAGGAGAAGCTCCTCACCTTTCAGCAGAGGGCAGCCACCTGGGGAGCTGCATGGACAAACTTCTTTGGCAACCCACAGGGGGACTGCACAACACTTCAGACATAAATTGATATGCCTTGAAACACTGCAGTGACTGCTGAACCTCTAGAGGGAGGTTGCAACAGAGGGGATGAGGTTTTCAAGTGTTCAGGGAAAGTGCCACCAAAACAGTAGGTAAGTCAAGCCCTATCCTGGCTCCAGTGGCCCTGTATTTGGCTTTACCTTGGGCTGACACTCCATATCATAGTCCTCCCCATCTGTGAGGTACCAGGCAATGGTGTGTGGTAAAGCTGATTGCTCCCAACATCTTCAAGGCTCAGTACAAGATCACCCCTGTGCCCAGCACATCACTCTGGGAGCAGCAATAGCAACAGCCAGCAGAATCCCTGACTTTAGTTTCAGGCTAGCATGATTAGCTCTTTTTCTCTCTCTTCTGATGTAACTGAGAAATCAATCAAACTTCAGCCTCTGCCAGCCTCTGAAGGGTGGAGAAGGTGGAGGTTCCCAGCAGGTTATATGATCTGTCATCTCTCTGGTCTGAAAGGCAGGAAGAGGAGAAATGTCTTTGTTCCACATTCCTGCTAACTTTCTTGGCATAACGAGCTAGCCAGCTAATAAGCAAGTAATTATACATTGGAATACACAGTTCAGTGGCAATGCTGTCTGTCTGCAGCCATGCTGAGAAATGAGGCAAGACAGTGCTCTGTTCTAGCTCTGCTCATCTCTCTGCCTCGCTGTCTGAGTTTGGGTGAGCCACACCTTGGCTCTGGGTTTCAGCCCCCTCTTCACACAGGGGAGTGCTCCTTCATGCTTGCCTTTGATCAGAGTTGCAGCTCCTGGCTGAGCCAGCCATGCCAGCAGAAGCCCTCTGTGTGAGTGCAGGGTCAGTTGTGTTGATTGGAAGCAGTGAGGGGATGTGTGATCCTGGCAAGGGCAGCTCTGCTGGTAAACTGCCTCCCCAGGAGCAGTGTCTCAATGCTACACACAACTCACACACCTGTGTCCCCAGGTAGCCCCAGTTTCTGTAAAATGAGAAACTCCAATGAAAAATGTGTTGGTAAATGGGGTTGGTTTGTCTATAATTTCCTCCCAGTAGGGTTTTGCTGTTAATTTCTTGTATGTAGTATCTAGTGTTACTTTAGTTTTACAGTAATGGTTCTTCTAACTGAATTGCTGTACAATTGTGTTATTAACATGTTAAGTTGAAACAGGGTATTTCACCATGGATTTACTAGAATGGATGGATTTATGGAGGAAAAACAAGGATGTTGCTGTGCCTTAAGGACGTGAGAATATTTAAGGATAGAGGCAACAGGGAATTGTGTTTCAGGCTCACCCCAAAGGTAAAGAGGGAGTAGCAATCCTTGGGGTGTGTGCGTGTTGTGTTTTACATCCTTTCAGCAGGGCACAGTTCTGAACATTCTCTCTTCTTTGCACATTTCTTTTGCTACTTCTGGATTTGTGCAATGAGTTTCTAAAGATATTTTCACTTCAACAGGCAGGTTGGTTAAAAATGTAGTTGTAGTGTATCATGGGACAGAAGAGAAAAGGATTTGTGTGTGTGTATGTGTTTGTACGTACAGGTTAGCACAAAAATAAAAAGTCACCAGATCCTTGAGTCAAGTATTGCAGCAATGGCAATAACACCTGAAAATGAAGAGACAATAGCAACTTGTAAGGGTAGTTCATAGACTGTAGGTAATATCCAACAAGGAAACTACTTCTGCACAAGTTAACTGTAGGGGCTTTATTCTCAAAGTCACTGAAAACAGGTGAGCCTTGTGTGCTCCTTCTGCACCATGGGCTAGATTTGGGTCATGAGATGGGAGTGGCTTTTAGATTAGGTCAGAGGGGCCAACTACCCATGACTTTTTTTGTGTTCCACATTTCTCAAAGCACTAGGACCTTAGGCATCCAAGTTTCCTTAATATCATACAGGATCAAAACAGTGAGATGAAATAATGTTTTTATACAAGTGGTATATGTGCAGAGACTGCTGAGGAGCACTGATGCTGTTAAAAATTATAACGACACAGACTTTGATTCAGAAGGTTGACAATGACTTCATTTATTTCTGGTTATTTCTTCCCTTTATACTATTTTACAGAGAACAACTCAATGGGTGAAAGAAAGACAAACTTTTTAAATTACATTGGTTAAGTTAGAGGGACATCAAGAAGAAGTCCCTCCTAGAGAAAGAAATGTAAACATAAGTTGTAGTTAAAAAAAACATGTCTCTTGTTGACAGAAAACTCTCTAAGAAAAAGTTTCAGAAAACCAAAACATTGCAAGTACAAACTAAAACTACAGAGCACAAATGAGGGCTGAGAGACCCAGTCCTCACAGATGAGCTCAGAGCATCCTCCCTCATGGGAGTAAGATTTGCAGCACTCTATCACTCCAGACCTCATCAGCTTACAGACCCAAAGCAGGAAAGTTCAATGGCAAGCAATGCCTTGCCCAGTAAGGCAGCTCTTTGCATTCTCTCCTTAAGCCTGGAAACCCTCTGATGTATTCACCTGCCACCCTGAGCTATAGGTATGAGCAGAGCAAGGAATGACAGTGAAACAGGCCATATAAGTCATTTTGAATTAAAACATAAGTGTCCACATCATCTCTGGTGCCTCTGGAAGAGATAAGTACACAGGGGCCACTATATTCCCAACAGGAACTCTGGCCTCAGGATTTCCAAAACTGAGGTCAAATCTGTGTTTACTCATAACCCTCCTTGAAGGAGTCTGGGCAGAGGGAAGATGGGTCAGGCTTGGAGAGTGGATTTGTGGTAGTGAAGGAAGATAGCAGGAGAGCTACCCAAAAAGGAGTAGGAGGAAGCCTCCACCAGGCACTGAGCTGACTCAGGTGTCTCCAGTCAAAACAGCCAGAGATGGCCAGGTGAGCTAGGGGCCTGCACACCCATTCTCCTGGGTGGAAGAAAGCCCATCCCTGCAAAGGTCTGACTGCCCAAGCTGTTTGGTCTGTGGCAGTGCACATTGGCTTTGACAGCTATGGATTTCAAATGTTTTTCATTGTTGTGTTACAGTGAGAGGCTGGTGAAGAGCTGCACCTCTGAACAGCAGGGTATGGTCCCTCAGGAAGCACTGGGGCTCCTTCAGGCATTGAATAGGATGTTCTTCTCTGCAGCCTGCCTGGCACATTGTTGGATCTTTCTGCAACCAGCTCTGCCAGCTCTTGTGGTCTGGGATGGATGAAGAGAGATTCTGGCAGTAAAACAATTTACTCTGCAGATACCTTTTAATATCCAAAACACAAATGCTCAGCTTCTTGAAGTGAGGGTGTCTCTCTCTAAGAACAAAAAGGGACTGAAGAACTTCTTGTGTGTTATTTTAAGTCACTGTATGCTGATAGGATCAGCTTCCCAAAAACGAGTAACTGGGCAACTGAAGTGAGAACACCAGCTGGAGTTTTCTCACCAACTAGAGGTGTCAGGACATGTGAGCCACAGCCTCACCCGAGTGCTTGCACAGAAGTGACTCTGCAGGATGGCTTCCTCCTCTCATCAGGGAGACATGATGTGCTGTCTGTGGCCAAAGGCTGCCTCCACCAAGGCCTGAACAGGAAGGTCCCATCTAAGAATTGTAAGAGCTGATAAACCACCCCCATGCTGTGAGTGGTGTTTAAAACCCCTCAGGAGAAATTCAAGTAGCACATTCTCCTGGGAGTGCTGACAACAGGTTCAAACACAGCCCTCTAGCTGAAGGCATCTACTTCAGGAGTAGCTCCTTTACTGTCCCCTGCACCACCACCTCCACCTCAAGGCAGGGATCACAGGTTTCAGATCAGCTGCCTGGCACTGACAAAAGCTGCAATCGATGCACCTTTTGCTTGTTGTGGCAGAGGGCATGAACAGGGGAGAATCATGCCCAAACCCCTTTTATCTGCTCTTTGTGAAAAAGGATCCCTCTCCAGCCCAGTCTGGGAGATGTGGGCTAGGAAAGGGCACCGAGGCAATAAAAGGAAGTGGAAGAAAAGAACAAGTTCCTTTGACCAGCACCAGCTTGACATTTTCTCAACTCACTTTTTACACATGAAAGGGAGGGTGGGAAAGAAGAAGAAAGCATGAATGTAGAAGGAGAAGCAGGCAGAAGAGAAAAAAGATCAAAGGAAAGGTGAAACAAGAAAAAGATGTTCCCAGTGATGCCGAGACACTTGTCTGCGTCCCTGTACCAGCCCAAACCTGTCCTAAAGCATAAGAGCAAAAAAAAATATCCCAGCAGGATCTCTGTCAAACTAGATATATAGGCTAAGAGGCATAGAGATTGATAGAAAATGTTGAGTTAAAAGCCTGTGTGTTTAGTGCACAGGCAGGGATGGGGGAAGCAGGGAGGGCACAGGGAGAGCACTTGAGCTAGGGAAAGAAGAGTGGCCACACATTGAGATCACAGGGGCAAGGGATTGCAATGGCTTTCAAATAAGCCTTAACCAGGAAATAGAAGTTTGTCAAAGTATAGCTGGGTAAAGGCAGGAGGCAGGAATAGCAGAATCCAATACAATAGCAACCAGCTGTCAGAAATCCCAGCACAGCCCTGTGACTAACAGCATCTGGGAAGTGCAGGGAGGAAGGGTGGTAAAGCTCAGGTAGGATGAATACCTTGGGTGAAGAATAGAGATGGACTCCCTCTCCATCACTCCTTTCAGTACCAAACACTATCTGTGATGAGAAGAGATAATCAAAAATGCAGAGAATACACAATAGGCTCCGAGGTACCAGCAGTGGCGTGAAATGCATCTGGGAAGAAAGTGAGCACATCATAGGTCTGTTTCCTGGAGTGGAGATGTGGAGAACTGAGGACAGCAAAGCAGAACCCTTGGGATTTATAGCCTTATCTTGGCATGCTTCATACTGAAAGCAGGAGATACCCAGGAGAATCTAGGACTGCAGCAGCACCAGCCTGGTGTTATCAATGATGGGAAATGCTGCTCTAGGCCAGGGGAATTTTTTTGCACAGAGATTCTGATTCCAGCACTTCAGAATGGCAAACTAGGATTTTTTTTACGTATTTTTTACAGTTTTTCTGGGAAGTCCAATTAAACAGAAAGAAAACAGACAGCAGACAATTCAGCTGCATGCTGTCATTGTAGTTTTTTCCAGCTTCTCTTCTTCCAGGAGTTTGTGTGTGGCAGAGTACCTGGTGCTGTTGTGTCTAGTTTGTTTGTGGCAGTTCAGAGGGGCTCCCCTTCCTCACACACACTGGCTTTCCCTTGCCTTTCCCAGTTCCCCCCTCTTTGGCTCCTTTGCTACCTAATTTCACAGCCTCAGGTCAGACACTTGCCCTGTTCCACACTGCTGCAGAACCTGCTCCAGCTCAGAAGCAGCACAGGAACAACCCTGTATGCTCAGCTCCTTGATGCAGACCCATGATGCAGTTAGAATTCCCTTGTTTTCCTACCTCCCTGCTAACATCTCTGCTGCAGTGCTACAGAGTCCTCCAGCTTTCCCCTTCCCAACTCTCATCTCTCCTGCAGCGTTTGGAGTCACCTTGGCCTTGCCATTGCCTTTCAGGTGCTCCATGACGTTCCTTTTCTATTCCTACTTGTTATTTCTACTCCCTTTCAGTAGGCATAGTGAGGGAAATGTTGCAGTAAAACTTCCATATACGTGTCAAAGGAGGGAGGGGAGGAAGAGATCAAACCTCAGAGATCCTGGAGACATTCTTGGCTGGGTTGCTGAGAAGAAAATGAAGAGGAAAGAGGTGATAGAAATGTCAGGCCACAAGCTGAAGAGATCACCAGGGCCCAGAGATAGTTGCATCATCCCAGGAAAGAAGGAAATGACAGACTGCACCAGAATAGAGCATGAAAACATTGGCACAGGGATAATGAATGTTCCTGCAACTGGACCTTGGCCTCACACGGTTCCTCAATCGCCTCCTGCCTGCTGTCGTGCTTGATATGATTTGCTCCCTTTGAACACAGCAGCTGTCCCAGAGACTGTCTACCTCTTAACAGAGCTGTGAAATATAGGTGATGGAGTGTGTATAAATATTTCAGAGACAGGACTCATTTGACAAGCGGGGTCTTGAGAAGTGACCAGAGACACTGACTCCCAGATGGAAAGATGGCACAAATATGTTCTGTGGAAACAGTCGGGGAGGAGGAAAGGCATCCTTCATCTTTGCTTTCTGACAAGCAGAATCACTACAGAGTGTGGTCTCCCCATAACAAGTAGCTTGCTTAGCAAGAGTGCCTTGCTGTCACCCATTGGAAACTCCGTAATTATGAATGCTGTGATTTATTAGGCCTCAAGCAATAATTATTAATTACCTTATTTAGCAAATGCAGTTATGTTCTTGGGTTTTGGCAGTATTTTTTCCTACTCAGAATATACTTTGGCAGTTTACTTTGAAATTCATCTTTCATAAGCATTTGTGCCAGTGAAACATGAGCATGTGCATTGAATACTAACAGAAAAAAGGGGTGTGAAGCATACATTTTTTTGATATTTTTTTTGACTCATTAGCCAGATATGTAATTCATACTCATTCAAACACTGAGGCACTATTCCATAATTTAATGAGAATCCTTGAAAAAAAAATAATGGAAAGGCTACAAAATGCCACATAAATATCCTTATTTCAAAATTATGCATAGGAAAGAACAAGACTCATGTCTCCACGGTTTTATTTTATCACCACAAAGCTTCCTGGATCTGCAACCATCTCTTCATCTCGTTTTCCTTGGGTTGCCTTCAGCCTGCTTTGTGGAGATGTAGACAATTTTACTTTGTCTCATTATTGTCAGCTCCTGCTTCTCCTGGTGCCCTGGCAAAGGAGTTGATCCACCTGTCCTCCTGGTGCTGGCTGCCTCCTTCTGCCTATGCACCCTTTATTAACGTTGCAACCACCCACTGCGGGAAGGATTAAATCCTTCTCAGATAAGGGTTTATTGCATTAAAGAATAAATTTGCTCACATCAGGGGCTTTCACAGGTGCCCTGCTCTACGCCATCAGCTAAGGAAAAGGCATCTTTAGCGTGTGAAAACCACGGCTTCTCAGCAAATTTCCCCTTAGTTATAGCAGAAAGAAACACAAAGGAAAAGCAATCCTAAGCCACCACAAAAACAAACAAGGCAGCTTTCTACTGGTGGTACCCTGGTAAGTGACAGAATAGATTCCAGTGGGAATGGCCCGCCGTGCCTCCCGTGTGCGCGGATGCCAGGCACCGGGGGGACGCTGGGCTCTGGGGGGATGCTGTCCTGTCTGTACCGCCGCTCTCTTCCTGGTGCACGCTACTGCTTTTCTTTCTGACTGAGCACCGTTTACAACAGGAATAACTGCTTGCTAATTAGGGGCTATATCTATTAATTGCTTGTTTGTTAGAGCACGACTGAGAAGCCAGCCGCTCTCCGGGCCGTATCTTTTGACTTTTTCTTTTAATTACATTTTTATCCAGGGAGCGACTTGTTCACATGACAACTCGGTGCCTGCCGGGTCCCGCTGCCGGGGGAGCGGGCGTGGATGCCGGGAGCGCCCGGGGCAGGGCCGGGAGCGCCCGGGGCAGCGCCGTGGCCGAGGCGGGGGCGCGCAGGGCCAGCCCCGAGGAAAAGCCGGAGAGGATCCGCTGTCGCTAAGGGACACCCGCAGCAGCCCGTCCCCGGGAGCCCCGGAGAGGCCAGCGCGGGGGAAGAGGCGAGCCGGGAGCAGAACGCGCCGCTAAGAGGGGTTTCCACGGCTCTGGCTCATTGCTATGGACCCGGGCTAGGCACGGGTGGGCTCGCCAGCTCGGGGGCGAGCAGGTCTTCCCTGCTGCTTCCCAGAAGCAGCGTTTTGTCTCCGCAGCACAGCAGACGGAGATGGCGAAGCAGGGCCCCGCGTAGCCCCGGCTGCCGGTGGTGATGCTCGGGGCTCGCGCAGCATCCTCATCCTCTTCCTCCTCCCGGCCCTACGCGGGGGGAGCACGGGCAGCGGGGCATGCACGGCTTCCCCGCTCCGGGGTTCATGTGGGAGCATCTCCCCGGCCCGGGCCGGCAGTCCGGCGGGTACCGCGGCCCCCGGCGCCCCGCACCGGGCTGGGGCCCCGCACAGCAGCCCCGCACAGCATCCCTCTCATCCTCAGCACCCCCGGCCCGCAGGAGCGCCGCGCCCCGCCGCTCCCCAGCAGCATGCACAAGGCAGCCCCGCCAGCCTGCAGCCTACCTGGGGGGCCCCCAAAAAACTTTGCTGGCACCAGCGAGCGCCAGCACGGGAGACACCCCGCAAAGCTGCGCTGCCCCCCACTCCTTGGCATCTCAAGTCCCAGCCGGGAGAAGCCGACCTTGTCGCGAGGGTGCTGAGGATGAGAGTACCCCGGACTGACACTCGGTCTCCCGCCCGAAGCAGTTCCCTCTTCCTCCCACCCCTGCGGTCTCGTCTATAATTGGGCCGGGGCGAGGCGCGGGGAGGCTCGCAGAATTGGGCGGGAGGCAGGGCTCTCCCCAGCACGCCCGCTTTAATTGGCTCCTTTTTTTTTTTTCTTTTTTTTTTTTTTTTTTTTTTTTAAGCGAAGGGAAATGAAATGGTGAAGAGGGTAAGGGGGAAAACCTGGAAAGCCGACAGAGTCGAAAATAAGGCGCGGCTGGCAGAGGCGGGAGAGGCGGCGGGCGGGGAGGTGCGAGGCGCTGGCGGGCAGCCCCGGACGCCCCGTCGGGGGGCGGTGGAGCGGAGCGCCCCGGGGCCGCCTGGGGAGCGGGGGACGTTCCCGGCAACTTTTGCAGGAGATTCCGGCGCTTCAGGAAAAGGCGGTGGGGCAGGGACCTCCCGAGCGGTTTCCAGCTGGCGTCTGACAGGAGTAGCTCAACTTTGTCCAGCTTCTTGTCCCTCATTGTCGGCTACCTTCCAGTTGCAGCCTGTTAGTTCCCACTAGGAGCTCCGTCAGCCGTCGAGGGAGAGAGACACGGGCCCCTGTACAGCTGCAAATCCTCTGCGAGGCGGGCGGAGCAGGCAAGCACGGAGGCGACGCAGCCACACGAGGCTGGCACGCAACATCGGGGAAAGTTTTGAAGGGCGAAGGACCTGGCAGGCTGGGGAGGAAGGCGAGGAGAGCCGGGCTGAGCTGCAGGCGCAGCGAGGGTGCGTGGTCTGTCTGCTCCTCGGTTGCTTCTCCCTTCAGGCTGGTTGGGGCGGTGCAGTGCAGCTGGGAGAGCTCTTGGGAGCCGCTTAAAAAAAAAAAAAATCCTTCCTGGATTTGATTAATTACAACAATCCCCTCCTCAGAAGATCTGGAAAAGAGGAGCGAGAATCACCTATCCCTTCCTCCGCCTTTCAGCAGCTGGCTCCTACCCCCCACCCTCGCTTCCCCCCTTTTTCTCCACCTCCTTCTCCTTCTCTCCCCGTCCGCTCCAGGGGCTGCGGCCAGAGCCTCGTCAGGAGGAGGGAGGGTGAGGACTTACTCAAGTTGGCCCCAGTTGGCAGCACTTCGGGCAGCGCGGGACTTGGGGCAGCGCTCGGCAGCTCCCGCTGAACAAAGGAGCCCGTTTCCCGCAGAGATCGGGGGATAGCGCCGGGATGGCCCGGGCCCTGCTCCTGCCCTAACCCGGCGCCCCCGGGCTGGCCTTTCCCCGTACCCCGAGTGCGGGCGCGGCTGCCTGTTCGCCTGGAGATCCTCGAGCAACCTGGCCAGGGGAAGCGGGAAGCGGCACTCCGCCTTTCTGCCCTCCCTGCCTCCTTCTCTCGCTCTCTCCCTCCTTTTTATTTTTTTTTCTTCCTTCTCTCTCTTTTTTTTTTTTTTCCCCTAAATTTTAAATTTTACCCCCAGGCGGCCCCTGTGTGGGGGGTCCCTTCCTCCGCCCGAGGGGCGCCGGTGCCCGGCGCGGAGCGGGGCGCATGGGGCGGCGTTTCGGGAGGCTTTCGGCTGCTCCTTGCTCCCCCGCCGGATGCTGCCTGAGCTGTTTTGGCTGTTTTTCTTCGCCGGCGATGAGGGCTCTGCCTTGAAGATGGACATGATCTGTTTTTTATTCCTGTCTCTGGTGCCGGCGTACAGCAGGGGACAAGGGGTGTACGGTAAGAGACGCTGTCGCTGTTTGCGACAGAAGGAGGGGTGAGGGCTGGGGGGGCGAGGGCGCAGGCGGCGGCGGTGGGATCAAAGTTAAAAAGCACCTGCAGGAGAAAGTAAATGATGCCGCCGAACCTCGTCTCAGCCCGAGCGGAGAGACTGACGCAGCAATAGGGCTTCTAGCGCCCGGAGCTACTTCATAATTCCTCGCCGTAACCTCTGGCCGCCTCCCATGTAGGAGTCGGCCGAGATGGCACGCAGGGAGCGCCGGCGGGACTGCCGCCGGGGGAGCGAGCGGAGCCCCGGCCCTGCCTCCCCTCTCCCACCCGCCTCGCGTGGGGACGCCGCGCCGCTGCCGGCGGGGGCGGCTCCGGCAGCACCTCCGAGTTGCGTTTTCTTTGGGGCAGGGGGAGGACGGAGGATCCCTGCTCGGCCATGCGCTTGCGGGTTCCCTTGCTCTCAGGACCACCGGCACGGGGAAGCAGGGAGGCGGGCGGCCCGCTCTCGTTCCCCGGGTGCCGGGGGCTGCGCGCTCCCGCGGCCGGCGCGGCTCCGCCCGGCTCGGCGGGGCCGGCTCCCCGCTGCTCCCCATGGCCAGCTCCCCCGGGGGGCCAGGCGAGGCTGGTTCTGCACCCTGTGGAACTTTGCTGCTGATTTTCTTCTTAAGGTGATGGAGATGGGTGGGTGGTGGTCTGTGGCAGAGATGATGCCGAGCTGCTTGATTTTTCCCCCCTCTTTTTTTCCCCCCTATTATTTATTATTTTTGCATTTACGGAGCGTACTTCCTCTCCGTGTTTGCAGGCAAGGTGGCAAATGGCGAGCTCGGGTGGTCTCCTCATGAGAGGTTTGGCTTCCGCAGCCCCTCAGTGCGAGGGCAGAGGCGGGGATGACACCCCGTGCCGCCGAGCACCAGCCCCGGGCTGAAAGAACACCCGGGATTTACTTTAGCCAGCCGCGCAGCCCCCCTTTCCCTCTGCCAGCCCTGTCTGAATTCTTGCTTTACAAGATCTGCATTTCCAATACACTGGGAAAAAATAAATAAAAGCAACCCACAAGACTTGTCTCTCATAACAAGCCGGCTTTATCTTGGCTTACAACTCAGTTGTGCGTTGCTGTTAAGTCCTTCTGGAAGGCATGCCACTGCTTCTAACAAGCCAGGCTCTCTGAGCTCTGAAGAGAGACCCCAGTGAGAGAATCCAGCCCCCCCGCTCCCTCTTTTTTAACAGCACGCAGCCAGTCTCTTGTGTGAGCTCTGGCAAAGATCAGTTCAGTCTCACTGACTATGGGTAAGTCTTTGTAGGTCACTTTTTAATGATGTATTTCTTTAATGGAAACAATTCCTCCTTTCTCCTTGAGGACTGGGATGTTAATTTGAGTTTGGGTCTGTTTTGTAAAATAACGGTTTTAAATAGAGGGTGTTTAGCTTCTTTTATTTTTTTCTTTCTTCTTCTCAGCACATGTGTTTTCTCCCAGTCTGCATATCCAGACAAAAAATGTATGACCCTTGAAAGGCTGGAAAGATGAGTTTATGGTACAGAAACCTGGCCAGGGCATATCATTTAATCCTTTAAAACAGGTAATCTGCTTCTAGCTGAACTTTTATTATTTCACTTCAGTGTGTTTGCTGCTGAATAGCTGTCAGCTTCTGTAGAATGGACTCACTGCTTAGGATTGTAGCAAGAAGGACAGAGCTTAAAAGCAGGTTTGCTTAAATGTGCTTTAGAGGGTTGCCTCTTGTATTTTTTCATACACTCCAGTGAACTTGCATTTGACAGAGTTGCTGCTATTAGATCTTCAGAATAACTTACTGATGTTTTTGTCTTTTTCTCTCAGAGAGAGATTGAAGAAGCTGTGTACAAAAGAAAGCACAGATGCAGACATACACTAAGATGAAGGCAGCCTTTTAAGCCAAAATGGTCCACTACTTCTGTCTGTTCTCTTGCTTAACTACACAAAAGGGAAATCTAGCGTTTTCCTTCCTCTTCCCACCCCTGCCTCTTCAAACTGTCGAACAACAGGAGCCTTAATACTCAGTTGTGGCTGAGTGCAGCCCAGAGCAGTGTCTCGTGGAATCAGCACGCTGCAAACTTGGACGGTGACTAATAGTTTTCATATTGTCCTTACCAGTTCTGCCTTCACTCCTCTACCCTGGGCTGATTTCATGCCTTCTGCAGCCAGCACTGTTTCTTTGGATGTGAGGTTGCTGTTACTGATGGCTCAGGCAGAGCTGGGTTAATATTGTTATATGTGCAAGGATAAATAAAAAGCAGGATTAGAAATTAGTCCCTCCTCCACTTGGGTTTTTCCTCTATATTGGTCTCTTGCCATAGCTCTAAGCTGTACTTCAGCATTCTGTGTTGTGAATGTCGATCTCATGTGGCACCTAATGTAAAAATTATGGGACCTCAAGTGTCACGGCTCAGATCTCTTTTCCTGCCTTTGCATATTGGCAGGGGAGGCTAGGGGAGGCATCTATATGGGTCTATAAATATATTTTACTTTAGCAAATCTCCTGAGATTAAATCAGATTAAACAAGATAAAGTATCCATGTGATGTACCCTTTAAATAATACACCCACATGGATGCACACAAAAGACCTCTGTCTGGGAGAGCAGAGTTGTTGGAGAGGTTTATTGAGATGAATGGTATAAATAAAATGTGTATAAGGGGGGTTCTGGGAAAGAAGCATTTGCAATCGAGGTGCAATTTAATTAGGAGTCAAGGTGCTTTTTGCCTGCTACCTGAAGAGGCTTGTTATATAAATTGGCATTTGTTGTAATGACTGAAGTGTGTCTGAAACCCTCTTCTCATTAGCCGATCCCATTCTTTCAGCCTTGTTTGTTGCAGTGAGACAAGGCTGGCCTGATGGGGAAGGCAATTCAGCAGGCTGCCAGGAGGCAACTTTTATCAGTCTTTTGTGGTAGCCTGTTTCCCAGACTGCATGTGCTTTTCAGTCCTGGTGTGTTAATGCTGCTGGTCAAGATGAGAAGCCAGCTGTAATAGATCTCTAGAAAATGTCAGAATTGAGGAGGAGGAAGGAAGAAAGAGGTAAAAGGAGGCAGGGGACTTGTCCTTCAAGGCTTGGAGTTATCAACACTTAAAGACTAGTAAGTTAGACTGAGAGGGGAGGATTGGGGCGTGGTGGTGGCATTCAGAGGGAAGAGTATGCCTCGTGCCTCCCACTGACTTCTAGATCCCAGGACTTGGGTAGCTCTGGTTTGGTCAGCACAGTGCATGTGCAGTGTATAATTAACATTTCTGGGTTGTCTTGCAATTAGCACAGTCCCACTGATCAGCAGCAGTCTTTCAGGCAGGGTAAGAAGGTGGGATGTTTTGTCCTCTGCCTCTCCTAATTCAGCTGCAGAAAAGACCTTGCAAGAATGGGCATCGCAGGGTGTGGTGAGGGGCTGCATACAGCCAGGTGATGGAAATGGAATGAAAGGAAATGTTTGGGCTGGGCAGCAAGGAAAGCTGCCTGGCACCATGATCAGAGGGACTGGGTGGGGTGAAGCACTTGGAGTGTCAAGTAGTCCTGCCCTGGTCTCAGAGGTGGGGAATAAATGACCTGTCAAGGCTCTTGGTTTTAAGAGACAGCATCACATTGAATCATCCCTGAGATGCCACTACAGACAGCAAAAAAATCCCCAAACTAGTGGAAGACTGTTTTCTTGTGTGTGTGATGGAGGAATGTCATAGTAAAACATATCCAGTGTTTAGGCCATAAACATCCACACTTCATCATTTCATGTACACATGGCATGATTTGTTTCCTGCTCCTTTTACCTGTTTTTTTTTTTTTTTTTTTTTTTTTTTTTTTTTTTTTTTTTGTTTTTTTTTTTTTAAGTAAAACCACTTTTCCTAGAGTTCTTTCTAATGCAGGCTGCCTCACACCCTCTTGCAACCTGTGTGCGTCCATGTCTTCTGCTGACAGATTCTGGGGCACAGGCACTCTAACGTCACCTGGAGCCTGCTGATCTGAATCCATCCCTCTCACGTGCCCCTGCCTAGAGCTGTTTTGCCAGCAGTAACAGGGGGCCAAGACATAGAGCTCTTCAGCTGCCTTGCTGTCATCTCAGTGCACCCAGTGTCTTCAGAAACAGCTGAAGAGGTTGCTGGCTACAGGAATGATGGAGCTGGCTCCTGTGAGCCATTTCTTGGCTGATTGTGTTGGGAAAATGCAGTGTTGGAGCACTGTGGCTGTCCAAACTAAATATGTGTGTGTATACAAATATACATGGATGTACACACATCCTCTGTGCTCAGTCATTTCTCTTTGTTGTCCAGCTCCTAAATCTGTGTTGGCCTAGGCTGTATAGTGTCTTTTGAGGAATGAGTTTTCTAACTGGAGTGCCATAGGAATAGTTTCACCAGTGGACTGGGTTGGTCCAAGATTTGCATTAGTTCTTGATCAGCTCTTTAAGGTCAAGGCATTAAATCTGTCCAACTCAGTGCTTCAGAATGTCTTGCTCTTCTTCAGTTGTAATGTGTCAGATTCACTCTTCTGTGACACTAGAGCCTCTGGTTTTAGGTCAGGTCAGTAGCTTCACACACCAGATAAGCCCTCAATTGACTTTAATATGCAGTACTAGAAAACTGACATTATCCTCTTGACAGGTTGTTTGCAACTTGCTGGATGAAGTCAAAATATTTCACTATAGGTGTCATCAGAAACCACCATCCTATGCTAATTTTTGTGGGAACATGAAGACAGATGTTGAATAATTTGACATGAGCAGCACAGCTTTTAAAATTATCACCGTGTCAGGTTCAGACTGGAGTTTCTGAAATATATATATATGATTTCAGATGAATTTGAAAGAGGGGGAGGGAGGTGTAGTAAGTGACTCCAAGTAAGTGGAAGATGCAGCAGAAGATGGCCCTGGAGTTTCAAGACAGTAATTCAGTAGTGGCAGTAAGGGGTGCTGTGCTGCTGAGGCTGCTGTTCTTATTTTAAAGTAAAGATAAAAATGATTTCCATGCTGGTAACTCAGGGATCTTGTGACACTTCCCATCAACCAGAAGCCCTACTGTTTTGCCAGTGTTTTGATGAGTTACTGCTATTCTGCTTGCTTGAATAGTGTGGTTTCAGGCTTCCAGTCCCTCCCTCCATACACACTGGTTCATTAAGCATAGTCTATTAGCATTAAGCTAAGAACCATGCCTGCATGGCTATGGCTTGTTATCAGGAGGGCAGAGGTGGGGGCTGGGGGAAAATTGCCTTCTGCCCAGTGCCAGTGTGCTGATAAAAGCAATAGGGAGAGATTCTGCTGGAGAAAGGCAGCTTGGGGTGGAGGGTGTTTATTACTCTGTTCATGGGAATGTCCCAAACCCGACCTGCAAAGGCTTCTTTAGGTGGCAGAAGGTAAGTCCACAGACAACTGGTTTGCATGTGTAGCTCTGGAGAGACAGTTCTTTGGTGAAGTTCTCATCAGGTGAGAGGTTGGTATTTTTGTGCAGAGGGGTTATGATGTTGTGTCGTCAGAAGTGTTTTGCTGTGGGGAAGATGAGCCCTCTGGACAAGAGGCAATGGATAATGTTGGGTTTGTTCTTGGAGAGTCTGTGGGTACCCACATCAGGTGATACATTTTGGCCATACCTGGTAGCCCAGATATTAAATACACTGAAATTGTTAAGAAAACTTTGAGACTATTTCTGCTCTCAAGCAGTCAAGGTGAACACACCAAGTGGCTGTGTCCCAGACACGTTTTGCTGATCAACATCCCCTGGTGGGGTACAGGTTTAAACTGAAAAGGGTAAAATGTGCCAGTGTCCCCTGGGCTTGTGGAGGAAAGGGGGCGAGCTATGGCATTGACACCACGCAGCAGAATGCTGATCTGGGATCCACCAGAGAAAGTGATGTGTTGAGAAGTGGAAAAGGAGAATTTGTGTGTTTCATGTGTCTGTGCCCATGTTTAACTGGTGAGATCTCTGCTCTGGTAGGATCCAAAGCACAAGGATTTGAAAAGAAAAAAGAGCTTTCGTCTGCCCCTCATTTGGGGAAGATGATTGAAGAAACAACAAAAGTTTGTTTCTTATACCTAAGCACTTGCCTACAGTTTAAAAGAAGAAATGAAATGTGTGACAATCCATGGAGCTGAGACTCAAAAGTGCTGCATTAAAGAGCTAGGAAAGAGCTCGAGCAGTGGAGCAGGAAAAGGACAGCTGATCTTGTCTCAACGAAATTGAAGCGGGGAAGGGCTGTTACCACCCCGTCAGCTGGGACAGCACAGGATGGGAGCAGAGCGCCTTTGTGCCAAGTGCCAGGTGTTTCTCGGAGCGAAGGCTTAGACTCCCGCTTCTTTTCCGTGACTTCTGCCCAGGCAGAAAGCGCCGCCGCGGGCGGCTCCTGCCTCCCCTGCCATCGGAGGGAGGGAAGGGCTGCGGGCGGGCTGCTCTCCAGCTGCGGAGCACAGCTGCCCGGCAGAGGGAGGCCTTGCGCGGCCCCGCGGGGCTCCCAGCGCCCCGTGGGTGCCCGGGAGAGCCCCGGCGCTCCCTGGGGAGGCGCTCCCGCCGCGTCCCGGCCGGACACGCGTGGGGCACGGTGCCGCCTGTGCGGGAGCGCCCGGGGCCGGCTCCTTCTGCCCGGGGCCGCCTCGGGGACTTCGGCCGGGACGGCGCTGTCCGTCTGCCCGGCCCCTTCCGGGAGGCTGCTGCGGGAGCGAGCGCCCGGGGATGGAGCTGCAGCGTCCAGCTCTTGGCGCTGGCTGCCTGCGTGTGGCTTTGCATCTGTCCCGGGTTTGTTTTAGGATCCGGAGCTCTGTCAAACTGTGCCCAAGCACTACATAATCAACCTCTCCCCACCCCCCCCCCCCTCTCTCTCTCTCTCTTTTTTTTTTTTTTTTTTTTTTTTTTTACAACTTTCCCTTTTCTATTTGTTTTCCTCTCCTTCCTCTCCCAGTTCTCTCCTGGATTACGAACGTGCTATTCTTCCACTCCTTCTTGTCCATTTCCAAGTAAAGATTATACAAAAAAGTGAGTGCAGGCCTCTTAAATCCTTCATTAGGTTTTCCCTCATTCTCTCCTCTCCTCTCCTCTCCTCTCCTCTCCTCTCCTCTCCTCTCCTCTCCTCTCCTCTCCTCTCCTCTCCTCTCCTCTCCTCTCCTCTCCTCTCCTCTCCTCTCCTCTCCTCTCCTCTCCTCTCCTCTCCTCTCCTCTCCTCTCCTCTCCTCTCCTCTCCTCTCCTCTCCTCTCCTCTCCTCTCCTCTCCTCTCTTTTTTTTTTTGTTGTTGTTGTTGACGTATCTGTGTATTTGTGGTTTGGGAATTTTTGTTTTGTTTTGCTTGTTTAGGCTTGGTTCTCGGAAAGATAGGATTAAAGCAATCTGAATGGATATGAGGGAAGAGGGATACTCACGCATGGCCATGCTCTGGGAGAGGAAGAAAAGACAGCAAGGTGGTGTCTGACTATGGGGCTTCAAAATTCTCCATCGAGGTCATTAGGGCTGTGATATATCTGTAGCCTTGGTTCTATGGTGCAGCAGAGCTGAGTGGCCCACAGCAGAGGTATAGGATTGGTGCTGGTGCTTTGGACCTTGGAAAACATGGCTTAGGGACCCTAGCCTAGAGCAACAGTGTCTTCTGAGCATCGTGGCTGCCTGCAGGGAGCTCTTTGCACTGCTGTATTTGCCACACTGTATCCAAGGTCAGCTTCTGACTACTAAAGCTTTGGTTTTAATGCTCAAATACTATGGCCTGTGGCTGGCAAAAGGAGACACCTAAAGTTAACCAGGGAAGTAGAGAGGCAGCTGAATATAAATGATTAGTTCTTTAAATTTTCCACTTGTTCTTCTAGACTAAGCAATGTGGTTACTCCAGTGTGTGCTTGTGACTGTATTCCCAAAATGAACAGAGAGCTTTATGGTTCTAGTAATGCTTGAACTCCTCTGAGAAGGATGCTCCTTCCGTAAAGCACTCGGTGTTCTCAGTATTGTGCTGGCAAGGAGCATATGTGTAGGCACAGTTACGTATTTCAGTGGTTGTGAATAGGACAGGACAGTCCACTGGGGACAGCCGTGGTGCTGGAGTGGCCTGGTGATGTGAAATCAGCAGCTCTGCTCTGTGAGCAGGTCAGGGCTCTGTGCTGGGCTGCAGACCTCCAGGGAGAGGGTGCATCAAGGCAGGAAGCAAGGACCTCAGGCAGCTTTTATTGCTCTGGCCAGCCTCTTGCTTTCTTGTGGCTCCTTTTTCACTCGTGCTGCAAATCACTCAGGGCTGTTACCCTCTGCTTTAGCTTGCACAGGGGAGACACCACCAATATAACTAAAAATCCTCCTGGCTGTGATCTGCTGGCTTGTGGTTTCTCTCCACTGTGAGCTGTAGTGTAGGACAAATGGCATCCAGATTCTTTTGCTGGGTTCATGTAAATGGAAATGGCAGGGTGAGGATAGCAATTGACAAAGGTGCAGTAAGAACAGCAGTTTCTGAAGACAAATTAGCAAATGTTGCCTAAAGAAGAACTGACAAAACATTGAAAGCTAAAGTCAAGCTGTGAGAAAAGCTTTAGGATGTCTGCAGGTGGACATTTAATACAAGAGTAACTGCTTGCTATTGCTGCTTCTGTTTCAGAAGGAAATGGTCCTTCACTAATTAGCGTAAATTGTTTTAAAATAAATGTGAATGGGAATCTTGTGCATCTCCTGTGTGCCTTTGTGATGAAATAAAAAGGAAAAACAAAGATGTGATTCAGACAGATGTTTGAGAAACGTGTCAAAATGGGTTTTGCTTACAAATACTGTTTCACCTTCTGGTGCCTGTTGCGTGCCTTGCATGGCAGAAAAAGGCATTTGTAGATTTAGAGTGAAGAATGAGTGTCTTTTCTTAAGTTTAATAAATGGATTATTCTGACTTGGAGCATTCCTCAAAATAGCAAAGAAGTGAGAAGTTGAGGCTCATGAAAGTAATCTGAGCAGCAAGAGCCAGCTAGGGATGGGAGACTGAATTTCCCTGCCAGTCTAGTGAATACAGCTGGGGTGTTAAGAATATTTAACTGGTAGGGGCATCTGCAGTTGACAGACCCTGAAAATCCCTCTCACAGTGTACATGTAGGATTTCCTGTGGGCTTACGTGTCTCCCATCCTTGTAATATCTATGAACTTCCACCTTTACAGTGCTTCTATTGCCTGGTCATTCCACTCTGCTTGTGGGGAAATGAGATGGAGATTAAGTGATTTGCCCATGGCAGAGTGGAGAATCGAACATCAGCAAAGTTTTAACCATCCTTTTCTCTCTGGTAAAGTGCAGCTACTATTAAGTGCAGTCCCTGTGGCTGATAGATCCAAGGTAAATACATCCTCAGTAAGGAGGCATAAGCCATTGAAAACAGGCTGTGATCCAGTTATTGCTGAATCAAGCTTTCCTATTAAGAAAACAAAACCATGTTTTGTCATTCACTGCTAATTTAGCTCATCTTTGACACAGGTTAGGATTTATTTTAGGACACCCTTTGCAGGTCTTCTAGAAGTTGAGCCTTACTGTACAGCACTGGGAGAGGCAGAAATCTTTCAGTTGTGGGTATGCACATGGCTTTGCTGTGCTTGGATCTGCAGAAGGATCAGTTTTGGAAACTGTTGACTCACTGCAACAGTTTAAATTATTTTGCACTTGATCAAAGAAGCAGTATTTCTTGCTATGGAAAACTTCTGTCATGAATGGAGGTTAAATGACTATTGATGGTACCCAGTGGAAAGACAGAAGGGCTGTGTTTGCCATGAAGGAGCAAAGATTTGGGATGGGAAGAAAAGCAGGTACATGATTAGGGACAGTACTTAGGGTAAAGGAGAAGTTGTGATATCAAGTGCTATGACTCAAATATGGCTGGGTGCCAGAGCAGAGCACAGCTTTTGAAGAAGCAAAAAGGATATATGAATATTCCAACACATTATGTCATTTGAAGTATGTGCTAACCGTATTCTTAGTTTTCTTACAAGAATGAAGACAGAGAGAAATTTCTAGTGTTTGTTTCCCAAATGCTAATGAAGACCAGAAGGACTTGGTGTCAGTGGTATTTGTTTGACAATTTGACTTACAGTGCACACACACTACGCCTACACAGAAGCAGGACTGTGACTTGTGGGTGCACTCTTGAGCTAGCTGTAAATTGGCAATTTTGGTTACTGATTGCAGTGCAGCAGTAACAGCATGGAGCCCAGCCTGGCCTGTGCTCCAGCCCCCTGTGCAACATCCTGAGTGAGCCCTGTGCTGTGTGCTGAGCCCCCTGTGCCTGGGGTCACCCAGCAGTGACATACTGCACTCGACCCCTCGATAAATGAACTGTGAGGCACCTACAGCAGCTTCATGCTCCCTTTTGGTTTGCAGTGTGAACAAGTAGAGTCAACTCAACTGCTGCCTGTGCCACTGCGTGGGAATCCTGTAAATCCAACTAGCTGGCTTATTGTGGGGTGCAGTTTGAAGTTTGATGACTGCAGCAGCTTAACCCCTGCAATCCCATAGCTGTGAACTCTAGCAAGACAAATGCCAGGGTTCCTCTAGATCTGTGGTGTCTTTCAAGCAAGCATAGATGCAGAAGTGTAAACTGGCTTAATGCAGTTTGCTGTGGTGAAAGAGAACCTCCGAACAACAGGTCTGGAATTAATCTTTGATTTCGAAAAGCTTTTTCTGAGTAACTCCTTGCATAGACAAGCCCTGCATTTAGCTGTGATTAAGTTTCTAAATTGTTTTTTCAAAATAGGATAGTCAGGCTCCTGTACCGTGTAGCTGCATCTGAAGACGTTACCCATAGAAACTAAGCCCCAGCTTTGGTTAAAATAGCACAATAATAGTTTGTGTTCTGGCTGGTCAAACGATAAGCAGCTCAGCACTTTCATCCTTATTTCAGCAGAAAAATGCAATTGACAGTAGAGAATGACTGTTTACTATGATGTGCATGATTAATACCATAAATCTTTCATGTTGGATGTTGGGTGAGAGGCATGAATATCACTGCAACAAATTGAAAGAAGCAATTTGTTACATATTTGTGGCTGGTAATCAGGCTTGGAGCTCCATGTAGAAGGAGAAATTAGCCAAAGTGAATGTTAGTTACTGAAACCAGAAACCGCTCTGGCATTTGCTGAGCCTTGGCAAAGATGCCATGCTGATTTTTGCAGATCACAATGAGCATATGTACCTACTTGTGGCTGATGGTTATTCCAAGTGGCCAGCAGCAGTGCGTGTGCTATTTGACAAACAGTTCTGCTTCTTGGATTCTTATGGAGACATTTCAAAGTATGTTGGCAGCATATGGCTTGCTTAAGGAGATGCTTTTAGATAGGAGATGTTGAGTAAAAGAGAGCAGATCAGCTGCTTATCACTCAGCTTCAGTTGGGTCAGCAGGGCATTTTATAGAGACGCTTAAAAGAGCAGTAGAGAAAAATGAGGAACCAGCCCCACATCAAAGCATTGCAAACTTTGTTTCCTTGCATAGAACAGTGTGCTGTAAAGCTCCAGCAGCACTGATGCTTAATAGACAGAGTTTAATTGAAGAATTACATTTGATTGTCTCAAAGCAAGTCTAGAGGAAGCAGTAAGTGAGGATGTTGGGGGGAAGGAAACCATGCTTATGAGTTTTTGCTAGCTAGCCCTAAATCAAAACTTTGCAGAAGGACGAAAAGGGGAAAATGCCAAAAAGTACTAGGATCTGTGATGTGCTTGGTAAGGTAGACAGGGAAATGAGACGGAAATGTTTCTAGCTATTGCTGGATGGAAAATAAAAAAGAGAGACAAAGAAAAAAAAAAAGAGACAAAAAGAAAAAGAAAACGAATGGATATTGTTGATGGTGTGTAGGTTTGAGGAATGAGAATATTTCTTTCTTTCATTGATCTCACGATAATACCCATGACATTGTTGCTGTTGAAAATGAATGATTGGAAGAGCAAGTGAGAACTGCCATCCCTGTCAGGCAGAAGCCTTCCCTGGACAGGATTGCACAGATCTGCCAGAAAGCAATAGCTGCAAGTTCAGGGTCTTGTAGAAGGGGTCTTGTCTTAGCACCACCCTTGCAAGAAAGAGGGGGATAAATGTAGCATTTGTGTATGTACTTCTAGATGCCATTTTTTTTAGGGTCCCAGATGCTCTGTGAGCGTTGCTGTTGTCTGTGGGTGAACAAACGTAGGTGACAACAAGGCTGGGGCCCAAATCCCAGGGTGGTGTCAAATGAGTGATAGTTTGTAATTAAGGGGATCAGTTGCTGAACTAACTGATTTTTCCTGTGTTGTATTTGTCCCTCTCTGTCTGATCCAGTGAGTCATTGTAGTTAGTTTTCGAGGGGTGTTTGGCTGATTGGATTTTTGTTGATATCTCAGCTCTCATATGTGCTTTGTCACACTTGCTCACCTTGATGACACGGATAACTTTTTACTCGTTAGCCCAGAAGAAGTGATGCTGCTGTATGTGGGTGTGAGCAGGCAGCCCTTGTGCCTGTGATCTGTCAGCAAAAGCTGCTGGCCAAACTCTGACTCAAGCCTCTGCTACTGCCTGACCAGGAGAAATGCTTGCATTTCCTCAGATCCTCAGGGAGAAAAAAGTTAGAAGCAGAGTGGAGGAAATCTTAGACGATTCACTGTCCTGGATGCAATTTTTGGCTCTGCTTTGCAACTCCTGTAGATAGCATTTTAATTCCAAGACAAGGGAGTTAAATCCAACTGAGCTGTTGCTCTAATAAAAATGCTGGCCTAAAATGCTACAAATAATGACTTGGTTCCTGTTGCTGTCAGTCTGTCTGTGTGACGTTTTTATTTTAAAGACTTCAGTGTAAGCCAAGTAAAAAAAAAAAACCCAAAACATAAAACCCAGCAACAAATAAACTCACTTTAAATCACAAAAATCGTTGAAATCTGTTTGTTTCTTCTGCTCTTCTGCTTGTGTGAATGGAAGGTGGTACCATTTGTCTGCCTCAGACAGAGGTTTTGGAGATGAAGTTGGTGATTTCAGTGAGGTGATTTCATCAGGATGTGAAGGGAGGGGGCACAGACAGGGCAGCTGTGTGCTTTTTGTGTGGTGTCCTGAATTAGTAGTTTACAGTTTTCATGGACATCTGTTTTTTTTTTTTCCCCCACCCCATCACCATTAAATTTTCACTCAAGGCATTTTTAGTTTTAAACTTCAGTTTAGTTTCCATTTGGCTGCATTGCTGAGCATCTTTTCCTCACTGCCTGGTTGCTGTGGTCACTGCTCTGCTGTCACCTCAGGCACTCCCTGAGCTGCCTTTGGTGAGCTGCTCCTGGAGAACCTGATGGCAGATCTGTCATCAGAGCACAGAACACCCTGGAGTGTGAACCCTCTTCAGAAAGTGTGCTGGCTTTGTCTAACCAGAGTGCAGTCCCTCAAGGCTTAGCTCACCAGGTAACGTGCTGCCAGAGTGGCCAAGCACTGCAGTCACTGGGGTTTGGATCTGCTTTCTGAGATGGTGGGGGAAGACAGATGGTGGTAGTGCTGAAGACAGTCTTGTCCCTGATATATTGCTGCTGTGTTAGTTACCAAAGAGTGGGAGCAGCCTTGCCCTCACAGCCATGGGTGTGATAAAGAGTGAGTCAGGTAGTGGAGAGCTTGGTTGGAGTCTGCTGGTCATGGTGTGAGGAGAAAAGGACAGGAGGTTGTGAGAGGGACAGAAGGGGTTCACATGGACAGGAGGGAGCAAGCTGGAATGATAGAAGGAAGAGAGAAGGAGAGAAAGAGCCAGAGCTGTGTGGAGCTGCCCATGGCAGGCTACATAGAAAAGGTATGAGAGACTTCTAGATAATAAGATGCTGATGCTTGAAGCCTTCTTTGGTGTCAGTACCTCCTCTGTCAAGATGGTCATTTCTGTAGAGGGATTTCTTTCCTCTCTTGGGCTGAAAAGTGTCTGGGCACTTAGATTTCAAACACCACTACTCTGGAGGACTTGGACTGTGATTGTGATTATTCCAGAACGATATAATTCTTACACTTGAACTACAGAGCTTAACTGTCTGCAAGTCATGCTCCCACTACCACTGGCCAGTTTGGAATAATGGGAAAAGCAGTCTTTTCTGCCTCAAAAGTTTTTTGGCTCTTTTATCTGATATGTGAGACCGTTCAAATATCTTTTTCCAGTAATTACAAGCCTGTCTCTCCTTGCTGTCTTGAAGTGAATTGGAGGTAGCGGGCAAGAATTATTTGGATTTCTTTTTTATTTTCTCCATCCTTTGCTTTCCCACAGGACTGTTATGCCAGAATAAGAGGATTTTTTTTTCTTTCTGTTGCTTAATTGCACTACAGTTGTTGAAGTTTTTTCTCCTTGCCTTTGCCACCTATGTTTGTTCCCTAACTTTTCTGGTGTCCTTAAAAAGTGCAGCTAGAAGGAAGGGACATAAATAGAGCTGGTGTTCAGGATGTCACTTTGTTTTGGAGATAAGGGCCTGCTGGGTGGGGAGTCTTTGTCCCATTGTCACCATCATCTTCCCATCTGCCTTCTCTCTTTCCTCAGTTCTCGTTGCTTCACCTTCAGAATTCTTCCTGAATTCGCTGTGCTGAAAATAATACTTGTTTGAACAATAAAAGCTGTATTAAAGGGGTACCTTATTTTAAATACACATATTGGCTCTGTGAGAGAGGGGCTTGCAAAGGAAGGGTCTGTATGCTTTCACACATAAAGTGAGTATGTCAACAAAATCCTGTAAGAGGTCTGCAGCTGAAGAAAGCCATTTTCCCCTGCTTCCTGCATGCTAATTCCAGGCACAATGGAAATTCCTACAGCTGAAGCAGTAGCAAAGAAAACCCAAGTGATGCCTTTATACTGAGTTGCAACACTGAAGGCAAACAGCAGCTGGAAGCTTGGTTTGATCTTTTTGTATGAATAAGATTAAATAGCAGGCACAGCGCTCATGAGAGGTGTTTTCCTGACCCTCTTCCACAAAGCTTTTGAACACTTGTGGAGAAGCACAGAGTGTCTTCAGCACCTGCTGAAGGAATGGTGACTGGAGAGCTCAGCACAGCAGAGAAACAGCTGAAAAAGACCTGGGTATAATGTGGTTAGATTGCCCTGGTGACCAGAGTGCATGGACATCTCTGCTGTGTCCACGTCTCTCCTTCCTTTCTGTTAATGTTTTTATATTTATTTGTATACTTTTGACATTTAATGTGTCATCTCACTGGGATGAGAACCTGGCCTGGTGGTCATGATGGAGTTGTGGGTCTGGGCTTAAGGGCCAGCTCCTGTGTCTCTTGGGGACTGTGTGTGAGATCAGCTGTGGTCTGAGGCAAGGCTGATATCTTCCAGGGCTGCTTCTGTGGTCACAGCAGCAATCTCTACTGTAGTGTTTGCCAGTGTGAGCTTTCATCACTGCTTCCATTTTAGAGCAAGAGTGAGAGAGCAAACTTACTGTCAGCTGCTTTGGGGTTTTTTTCTGTCAAATAGCTTTTCAGATTCCTAGTGCTCCCGTATCTTGCCTTCCTTCCTAGACACTTCTTTCCAGCTTTACCATCTTCCTTGTCCAACTAAACATGTTGGTTTACATACACAAATTCAGTTCATTATATTCCTAACGCAGGCATTACTGCTCTTGTTGCCTTTATTTTATTTTATTTTTAAAATGTTTTTATTGCCTCTTTCTTGGGCAGATACATTCCTAGATCACTTGTCCATCACCTCATCACTCTCCAAGAAGAAGTGTGGGCTCTAGGTCTGTGGGTGCTTCTGAAGCTGGTGTGTCTCCTGTAGCACTGCCCTGCCTGGTGGGGCTCAGCTGGGCCAGGGCACCTCTCAGCCCAGTGCTGATGCTGGAACAAAGCCAAACTCAACTTCCACATGTTCCAGGACAGAATAATCTCCAGACACTGAACTTCCCTAGGTGGAGAAATAAGCCATCTCCTCAGGATACTTCTGTGCTTGTAATGTTTGTTGCTGCTGGATGAGTGTATTGTTGTTTCTTGGGTAACCGATGAGTAATACACCCAAATCTGCAGTTCTTCTGCAGCATCTGGGGATTGTTAGATTGAGTAGAGATAAGTGCAGTCCTTTTTGCTGAAGAAAAGAATTGCATGAGGCTCTCCACTGTCTTGGTTTGGAAAGATAGGTGTCTGCTAGGGAAAGCTGGAGCTCCCCTTGGAATGGAGAATGTAAACCCCCTCCCTCCAAATTGTTATAATTTCACAATTAGGAGCTTTCAGGCAGAGATATGGGAATAGGAATAACAGTTCTGTACTAGCAATATTAAAAATACAAATGTAGTGGTAAAAAAAAAAAAAAAAAAAGCAAGTAAACAAACAAAATCCTAGAAACCCTGACAGAGTCAGAAATCTTCCAACACCCTGTTGGTCAGGGTGTTGGAAGCAGTCCAAGTAAATCCTCCTGGAGTAACAGATGTGGTTCTGTTGGAGTGGAGATAATCCTGTAGAGAGGATTCAGTGGTGGTGAGATGGGTCTGGTCTTCCTCTGGAATCCAGTGGAAACCAGGCTGCCTTGGTGTTCTGGATTGCAGGTTTTATACAGATAGGAATGCTTGGCTTCACCCACCAGGTGGAGCCTCTCACAGTGGGATGATGTCATGTTTTCAGTCATGTGGTGAGCCTTAATGGCCCATTAGCAGAAGATATCCCACTGGAGGGAGGATGGGTCGTGGAAGAGATATGGAACACTCCCCCACCTGGTTTTAACAGCTGGCCCATTATCAGAAGGCACCTGCCCCCTCCCTCCCGGAGTTATGAGGAATGGGTTATACAAGAGATAAAACATCTCCTCAACCGGTTTCAACAGATGGAAAAATAGAATAAACATTTTTGGTTACATATTACAACCTAAGACACCTACTTAAATCATCGAATGACCTTCCCTTTTTGATCTTTCAGGAGTCTCAGGAATGTGACTCTTCCCATTTCATATCTGATCTGTTCTTCCTCCCCAGTATTTGGAGGCTCTCCTGGGAGCGTGCAGCCCCTTGGATGGCAGCAGCCAGGTGCCTTAGATGAGCAGTGCAGTTGTAGGCACTGCAGCAAAGTCATCTTTCATCCATTTGGGAATAACTGCTTTTGTCTCTGATAATCTGCTAGATTCTGCCAGAATCCCTGCCTGGGGAAAGCTGTGACATTTTGTGTTGTGTTGGGAGCTCTGTGGCCACCTTCCCAGAAGCTCTTTCTGGGTTTTATGGTCCTCAAGGAGGGTTATGGTACAGTAACTTCCTACTGGGGAAAATCAACACTGTAAACAGAGCAGAGAGGGAAATAGATGTTTGTTTCTAAAGGAGAAAAAGTTCTGTTTCATTGGGACTGAGCTTGTATCTAGTCTGTGGTAACTTTCCATTCCTCTTACATTTTTCTGGGAGATAGCAAGGTCCGGAGATTTAAATCTGCACCAAAGTAATTGTAATTGAGGGCTCAGTCTGAATCTCAGTGAAAGGACTGACAAAAATTCCTGCTGCCTGGATTGCAGCCTGATTTAGAGGCCCTGAACCATAAAAACCCCTGTTAATCTCTGATAGTATCTGCAATAATGGAACAAATCTTAAAAATCAACCCAACTAAACCAAGTAAGTCAGAAGAAAAGCTATCCGCTAACATGTCTGATGTCCATGATAGTCCTCCTTCGTGGTTTTGGCGTTTATCTTTTTTTAATACATCTCCAGGTTTTGTGTGTGGTTACTTCGTGGAATGATTGAGATTGGAAGGGACCTGTGAAAGTCATCTGGTCCAGCCCTCTGCTCAAAGCTGAGCTGCTTTGGTGTTAGAAGTTAAGGCAGGATGTTAAATACCTCATCCAGATGAGCTTTGATCTTCCCTGAGGATGGAGGGTCCACACACTTTCTGGGCCCCTCTACTGGTGTTTGACCAACTTTGTGGTGAAATAGATTCTGTCCTGAATTTCCTCTGTTGTCTCTGGTGGAAATTCTTTTTCCCTTCTTTTACTGTGCACCACTGAGGAGAGTCTGACTCTGCGTCCATCTTCCCTCCATCCACCCCTTCCCAGTTCAGCAGTAGCAGTAAGTTCTCCCTTGTCTTTTTTTTAAGACTTAGGAAAAAACCCAAACGAACCAACCAAAGAAACCCACCCACATTTTTCTCAGCTTTTCTTCGTATACCATATGCTCCACCTGCCAGGCCATTTTGGTGGTCCTTCGCTGGACTTGATCCAATATCACATACTGTAAGTGCTGCTTTCTGAAAAAATGTCTTTTCTATTTTCTTTCATTGAGGTTGTCTTTGCTACATGGAATTTATGGCCTATGCTCCTCTTCAAAGTGCCTTGATTAACATGCTGTAATTAGCAAACTCCTGGTGTAGTCTGCCACAGACAAAGAGGGAGACTGAAGACGTGCTGGTAGACGTTTGTGCATCTTTCATTATGTGCAGCATAATGTGTGCTGATGGTTACACTTAGTAGTCTTCCATGAGTGTAACATGAAGATTAAACAAACATGGGGTTGGAGACAGTGGGAGAGGGTATTAAACCCCTTGGCCACATATGACAGGGAGTAAAACAGCTCTGTGTGTATGTATATGTGTACTCGCACGTGTATTTGTGTGTATATATAATATATATGTGTATATTTATTTGTTAGACACACAAGTGATTTTGTAGGGCTGCCCTTAGGATACCCAGCCTGTTTACTCGAATAGAAAGCAGGGAACGCCCAGCAGATGCCCTGTGCTGTCTGCCAAGCCAAAAGGAGAGGGTCCTGTCCCCAGTGTGTAGCAGTAAGCCACTGGGTAGGAAGAGAGACGTGCAGTTTCTCAGGGAAGCTTTATAAAGAGGATGGTGTGAGGTTCTGCTCAGGCTGTTTAGCTCGAAGCCACTTGTGGTGTGTTAATGTAGCAGGGGAACCTCATCTCACGTTGAATGCTCCGGGGTTTCTTTATACTTGGAGTTCTCCGTGAGTGCCCAGCTGGTGGCTTTGCTTCACAGCATGGTGTGCAGGAGCAGGAAGCTGAAGATTGAGTCGTGCTTTCTCTCTTCATCTGACACAATTGTAGGTGGTGTGGAGAGTGGGATACAGGGGTAGGAAGTAGAAGGAATTATTTTACTCCCACTGAATTTTATCTGGGCAACATGCCCTATCTGAACAGTTGGTCTGGCAGCTTTTTTTTCTTTAATGTGCTTAGTATCTGTGATCTATTTCTCTGTCTTTCCCCTTCTTGTAGGGCCATTTCCAGATTAAAATGAAATAGGCTCTAAACCAGCAAGAAAGGATTAGGAAGTTGGGATGGTTTGTGTGTTCAGCTGTCAGAAACACAGCAGTGAATCTCTGTGAAAGGCAGCATTTTGCTTGTCCCTTTGCTGGTGAAGTCTTTCAAAGAACAGAACGACTTCTGGTGTCTGTGTAGTCCTCTCTGCATCTGAAATGTAGCCCAGGTGTGGTTACACATCCGCGTTGCTACCAACACTCAATGGAAGGACTGAGCTGTTGTTACTGTTGTTATGTTAAATTCCTTATACTGAAACCTTGCTACTGACCTCTTGGGTTTTCTGAGAGGGAGTGTGCAGCTGAGTCTCCATCCTACTTGGAAGATTTTTTTATTTTTTAATTGTTTGCATATGGCTTTTTTGAAGGGGATGTATGGAAATTGTGCTGTTGCTCCTGAACTGTCTCCTCTGAGGGAGTGGTAGCGCTGCAGTGTCACTAGAAAATATTAATGCATGTAAACATTTTTCAAAAGGCATTACATCTTCCTGCACGTACTTTATTATATTCCCACAAATCTGACTAGATTTGATAGATAGGTAACCAGGGAGCAAGGATGGGGGAAGCATGCTAGAGAGGGAAGGAGGGGAAAGGGAGTGAAATAAACACAAACCTGCTGTAATTCAAAACAAGGTAAAATCAGATTGTGTGCTTTGGCTAATTTTCTTATTCAGGTATCGATCCAGTGGCTGCTCCAGAGTCTATTAGCAGTCAGCCAGTGAAAATATTTCCCATCGGGGGCTCTGACCTGAGACGGGGGTGAATCTATAGCAATTTGTTCAAACAGAGGAAAGCTTTTTCCTCTGATTTGTATTCCAATTTGCACAGCCTGCAGAGGGGGGGGCCCGTCGTGGGGGTTTGCAGGGTGGTGCTTCTCAAGTGGGAATCAAGCTTGAGCCAGGTAACTGGCTGAAAAAAAATAAAAAGCCTGGTTAAACTCTGAGCTGGGCACCCTCCCTGGGCAGTCTGGGTGCTGCAGCAGGCTTGCCTGAGAGGGCAGTGGGACAGCTTGTCCATCCCTCAGCATGGGGGACACAGGCCTGGCATGTCAAAGCTGCCCCAGAAGGGAGAAAGCTGCCTTCCAGCAGATTTTTAAAGAGTTGGAGAGAGATGGCAAAAGTGGTGTCTGCCTCGTGCCCATCCCTTCCCTCCGTGTGTGGCCAGGAGCAGGTTTGCTGTGGGGACAGCTGGATGGCTCTCTGCACAGCTGGGTTTCAGCCTCATTCAGCTGTGCTCCATAACTGGTTTGACCCCAGTTTGCTCCTGCTGGAGAGGGCAGTGTAGGTGGTGCTTCTCAAGCATAAGAGCCTGCTACAGGGCTTGCTGGATCCCGATGCTTTCTTGGAGTCTGACAGGAGCTGCCTGATAACAAGAAGCTTCAGGTCCCAGCTTTCACCCAAAGCTGTGCTGAAGGTGCCATAGAATCGTGGAGCTCCCTTCTCACTCCTCCCTCGTGGCTGCCTGTTCCATGGCTGCTTTAGAAGTAATCTGGACAAGGAAACACAGTCTCAGTATCCCTTAAGTCCAGATGCTGCAGCTGTCAAGAGCTTCCAGAAATCTCAGTGGTGAAAAACCTGATGGGGTTAGCAAGACTCGTGGCTTCCAGTGCCTTTTGGGTCTGCAGCAGGACTGATGCCAGCTGCTTCCCGCCAACCCCGTGCCAGCTTGGATATCTCCAGGCATGGAGTTTAGCCTGTCTGTTGTGGCAGTGAGGCAGTTGTAAAGTTGTGGTTGGAGAGATGTGCAAGTGTTTTGGGAAGACCTTTTATGTGCATACAAGCATCCACTCTGCCTCTGAGGAGGCCAGAAGTGTCAGGGTTGTCTCTTGAAATACGTGAGAAGTGTTTTTTCACTTCTAAACTTAGCTCCCTGACCAAGCTCCCGGTCCTTAAGTCTGCTTTGGGCTTCCACATTAATGAGTGACCTGTTTTGCCACGCTGTCTGTTTTCTATTAATTGCCCAAGTGTGGGAGCATGAGTTGGAAAATGTGTTTGGTTAAGGTGGAAAGAGAGGGAAACCATCCTTTCTATAAAATACACAGCAAGGAGTAGGAGGGAGTAATAGGGTGGGAGAGATGCTGCTTTTAGCTTTCAAAATTAGCTGGAATTCTCCTCAGCCTTGTTTATACTTGCTTTAATTTAGTGTTGGTCACAGAAACACTTAGAAGGAGGAAGGAGGCAGGAAGGCAGAAATAAATAATGACTGTAAATCTTAGATCAGTGCAATTTTTAAACCACAGGTTTATTTTTGACTTGGCCATAACTTTCAGGGAACCAGCCTGAGTACCAGGGAGAGCAGTAACTCCAGCTTTGAGAAAGAGTGGGGAAGTTTATGAGATTTTAAAGCAGTCAGGTAGATTGTCCCCGTGCACATGAGGGGAATGTGCATGGGGACAATGACAGCAGCATTTTGTAATATTTAGGAGAGTATTTAACAGCATTGGGGCTGTGGAATGGGCTGATACTGCTTAGCAGAAGGTTTGTTGTGGTGCTGGAGGGGAGGGTTGGCAGAAAACTGGCTCCTCTGCCCAGCTGGCAGGGGTGCTGGCCCCGTTCTCTAGCTTGTATCGTGGCTTTCTGGACAACAGGCTGAGCAGCTGCTGTGCCAGGCTTTCTGAGCAGGCTAGAGGGAGACAATTAAAATCCAAGGTACCACTTGCTTGACATGCACCAGTGATTGGCTCCCATTAGGTGCTGGGTTTTAAGCCTTTCATGCCAGCTAATTGGTCCAATGCCTGCCCTAAGTGTGACCAGTGCCCCGGGCTTCAGCAGAAAGGGGAATGACTCATGAAACAGAGCTGTCAAACTGCAGGTCCTTGGCCCTGCTTTGAATGTGTTGCCCTTTCATTCCACTGTCTCCTTCCTCCCGGGCTGTGGCACAAGCAGTAGGAGGGAGCTGAACTGTCTCTGTTAACAGTTAATTTTGCAGTTTTGGGTCCTGTGGCAAAGCAAGCCAGCTGTGCTTTGGTAGTGTGCTGAGGAGATGGAACTCAGCTGGTATCAGGTCACCTGTTTGCTTCCACGGGGGGATGTGGATCTCAGCACCAAGCAGCCACTGACAGGAGAGGACTGCTGGGATAACACCAGGCAGGAAGGCAGCTGGGGGCTGCCTTGCCTTGGTTGTAGGGAGAAAGTGCTGGGAGTGACCCTTGCTGAGGGTAGGGAGGGACAGTGCTCACAATTCATCATAAGGACTTAGGGAAACTGTTTTCTCCAATTAACATTTAAAATTTTGTAGCATATATTGTGGAGTATGGCTTGGAAGTGATGACTGGAAAAGTAGTACAGGGTGTATATAGAAGCCAAGAGTGTCCCTGGGTTGCACAGCACAGTTTGTGACAGGTCCCCAGAATAACACCCTCTTGGTGTTCCTGCTGTGGTGCAAGACAGATTCATCATGTTTCTCCTAGAAAGGGTTTCAGGCTCTGTCTGGCTCAGGGCTACAGCAAACAGCATCTGCTTCCTCCACCACCCCTGCAGATGTGTATTCATGTGTTCCTTTTAATGTCTTGTATGGTGTATTCCTTTTTTAGGAGGTGACACCACTGGCAGGGTTATTTCCCCAGGAATATGAGAGGAAGTCTTCCTTGCAAACTCCACTTGCACCTGCCCCTGCCTATCTATGTGCTTACCTGCCCACATTGCTGGGGGTTTGGTGTGACCTGGGGGAGGGCACTGCTGGACTCAAAGTCTCTTCCAGTTCTGAGCCTCCTGCTGCAGAGTGTGTGTATGCACACGTGGGGCTGCATCTCCTCCTTGCCTGAGTCTGATGCTGTGACGCCAGAGTGATCAGCTCCCTCCAATGGCCCTTGTCCATGACCCTGTGCCATGGTTTTTAACCCCAGCCAAGAGCTAAGCACCACAAAGTCACTCACTCACTCCCACCACGTAGGGAGGTGGAGAGAACAGGAAGAACAAAGAGGAGGAAACTCATGGATTAAGTTAAAAGCAGTTTAATAGGGACAGTAAAAACGGTGCATGCAAGCAAAGCAAAACAAGGAATTGATTCACTGCTTCCCATGGGCAGGCAGGTGCTCAGCCACCCCCAGGAGAGCAGGGCTCCATCGTGCACAATGGCGCCTTGGGAAGGTAAAACACAGCAACTCCAAATGTCCCCCCTTTCTCCTTCTTCCCCCAGCTGTATATACTGAGCACAGTGCTGTATGGTGTGGAATGTCCCTTGGGTCAGCTGGGGTCAGCTGTCCTGGCTGTGGCCCCTTCCAACTTCTGGTGCACCCCCAGTCCCACTGCTGATGAGGAGCAGGAAGACCTTGATGCTGTGCACTGATCAGCAATGAAGAACACATCCCTGTGTTTTCTGCACAAACCCAAACCAGATCATAGTAGCTATTACATTGAAGACAATTAACTCTATCCCAGCCAAACCCAGCACATTCTTCATCCCTTAAAGATACTGTTTGTCATGCTTAGGTCCCATATTATCCAATGCACCCCCTTCCTACTCTTTGGTGTAATTCTCAGTTACCATTCTCATGGCTGATGGACCAGCCCTGTGAAAGGTCTGCAGAATGTCAATGGATGTCTACAAAATGTCCACTGAGTTAATTCAGTCCATGACTTCTTGCTCCATCTGTTACAGTTGTCACTTGGGACAGGAGATGTGCTGTGTTGGGTGGAGTTACTGGGCACCAAAGCCAGCTCAGGTCATGGCATTGCTTCATTTGCACTGCTCCTTGAAAGGCTTGTCTTCCACTGGTTCAGGTGGTTCCTGCTATAGTAATTCCTCTAACATGCAGCTAGAATCATGTTACCTTTAAATCATTGTAACCCATTGTATTTCCATTAGAATCTCCATCAGAGATTTTGGCTCCCAGCTGGGAGGCTTCCTGCTTCTTCACCAGGACTTGTACCTGCATAAGAGTTGTGATTTAGGTATGGAAGGATTGTGGGCATGGAGGGAAGAAAAAGGTTGAGAAATGTAATCCAAAGAAACTTAAGGCAATTCTCATGCTACAGGATGAAACTCGCTCTTTATACCACATCTATTCTTATCTTAGATACAGAGCACAGAAGTGAGTTTTGACTATTTTCTTTTCTTTCAACAAAATATCATCCCCCTGGTGAGCAGAGAGACTTGCTTTTCCCCAGGCAGGTCTGATACTGCTCCCTGTTGTTCTCTCTCTGAGAGTAACCTTAATTCTCTCCAAACAACTGAAGCAGGCTATTCCTTTTTTTTTTCCTACTCTTTGCCAAAATTACCCACTCATTTTCCAGCCTCATTTGGGCTTGGCAGCCAGCAGCATTAGGCAGGAAGGTATTGGAAGGAGAGCAGCATGTATGCCTTCAGACAGATGAATTTCTACTTGTCATGGTGCCCTGAGAAACCCGTTTACACACCTGGCTGCTTCCAGTGGCCTCCTGAGGCGAGTCCTTCCCAGGGCACTCACACACCCCAGGAGAATTAACAGCTTAGAATGGGGCTGTGTCTGGGCTAAAAGTCCTCACTGTTTCCCACCCTCCTCAACCCCTGACACCAGCCATCCCTTAAAGCTACTGAAAATGTGCCTTCCCTGGGTCTCTGTCTCATGCCTTTTATGAAGGAACTGCTGTCGTGGCATCTGCCCAGCAGCACTACTGCCATGGCTGCATAGGTGAGGGCACTCTGAGCCTTTAGCCAGGTTGTCTTTTTCACCCCTTCTTTTTTCAGCTGCATGAATTAGAACATGGGATATAGCAGAAAATCCCTGGTTTGGGAGAAGGTGGAAGCATCTTCCAGTGCTTTGGTAGCATCAGTGGGCAGTGAATGGTGAAATGCTGTCTTGCTATCTGTGTTGCTGAGACTGTCCAGCATTGCACTAGTCTTTTGGCTTGCCTGGTTACCTAGAGATTAAAAAAAAATACAGAAATCTCCCAATGGGTTTATGTTCTCTTTTAGGCTTTATTTTTACAACTACAGAAGGATGATCATGTTTGACGTGAGATCATATTTAATGTCCCTCCTTTTCCTGCCCTGTTCAAGTGGTGTTTGGTACTGCAACAGATCATTAAACTGGTCTGAGCTCTGCCCCCACATGGATGCATTTCTGTGGCAAGTGGGCTGATTTGGGTGAGACAGACCATGGAACAGCCTACAAGTGTCTAATTGTTCAAGGAAGAAGTGAGCTTGGAAAGGGAGAAGTGATAAAGGTGAATGGGCAAGGATCAGCCTCCAGTTTGAAGAACGTGGCTCAAGTGATGAATAGGAGTAAATCACAGGTTGCAAGTTCTGTAGTCTGAAGCCAATTGTTGAAGAAGTTGTGTGGAAACCTTGTGCTTTCCCTGATGAAGGATCCAGCCTAGTGTAATGAGTATTACTGAGCTGTTGGGAGGACAGTGCTAGTGTTTGCTGTGGGGCATGGCAACCCCAGCAAGTTCTCATGGCTGGGCTGACCATGTGTCTAGCTAAGGTAGGGCAGCTCTTGTATCTCCAGCTGCCCTTTCCCCTTGTGTCTTTCCTCCCTGCCCCTGGGTGTTTCAGACAGTGTAGCTCTTCCTGGCAGGCAGCATGGCCTGCAGAGCTGTGAGGATATGAGGCAGGGCTCAAGGAGACTGAGGGGCTTCATGTGTTTGGGCATTTTGGAAGTGAAAGACCTGCAGCCACCTGGGCTGCTGGCAAGGCTTTGCTGGAAGCCTCCTGTGGGAACCAGGCATTTGCACCAAGAGTGCTGGCTTCTGCCTCAAGGCACTGCTTTACTGCTTAAATGCCACCACTGCCAAGGAGGTAACTGGCAGACACTGTTTTAATAAACACCAAGAAGGCTTTCTGTCTCAGTCTCCTACTGCCTGCTCATCACTTCTCTCCCTTGTGTTATTCCTCAGGGGCTGGATTTCTCCAGCAGCAAATCGGGTTGCTGATGAGTGGAGTAACTCCCCCCCCAACCCATCTTGTAGCACCTCTTTTTCTGGGCCCTTGGGGTGTTGTGGGGTGTGAGCTGTTGCAGTGAGCGTTACCATAGGAATGCACCAGGCAGCCTTTGCTAACCTGTGTTGGATACCAAACAGAAAACAGACCCTGAGGGCCCTGTTGTTTCCTATACTGTGATTCCCTTTGTGGAAGGCTAGTAAACGTGTGACTGGGCTGTTGGACTGGAAATTGCAAGGATGAGACCAAAGTGGCTGTTCCACACTGTTTGTTGCTGAAGACTGCCATAGCTATGGGAGCAAATGACTACAGTGAGCTCCTGGACTGAGCAGCTGACTCCCTGAATATCCCATCACAATCCTTAATCTCTCTGTGCCTAGTTCTTTTGTGCAGCTGCTGACCAGCCTGCCAGGAGGGCAGGAGCATCTGTCCCTTTCCAAATGAGAGGCCTGTCCAAGGCTGAGAGGAAAGGCAGTGATCTGAATCCCTCCAGTCTAAGCACTCGCCCTCCAGAGAGGAGAGGTGACGTGTCTGCTTCCCTTTTTCCCACCTCCCTTTCTGGAGGTGTGATGCAGGCTCCCAGAGGGTGCCACAGTGCCTCTTTCAGCTGTCTGCCTTTGGAGAGCAGCAGTAGGTTGGGAGCAGGATTTTCTCCCTGGGAGGCTGCTCTTGTCCCAGTAGGCCACCATCACTATGGCCAAGAGCCAAAAAATAATGCAAAATGATGTAATTTGTGACCAGTGTGCTGCTAAACATTTGTGTCATTTGTGTGCAGTGGGAACAATGGTACACAAGGTCAGCAGGGTCTCCTGGGGTGGAGTTACTGCCAATGCCCTTGGGATGCTGAACTGAATGCAGTTAACACTCCCTGGATGCTCCTGAGGGAGGAGGAGAGCAGAGGCTGTGCTCTGTGAGGGAACAGGGATTGCAAGCCAAAGTCTTGCTTGAACACTCTTAATTCATCTTTAGGGCTCTAGGACAGCCTTTAGGTCTGGAGCAGGCTTTGCCATGGGATTGCATTGCTAAGTGAGCCCTGCTGAGCTCCCAGGCTGTTGGTCAGTGCGGCTCCAGTGTCAGCTCCCCACTGCTGCCGTGGGGATGCCTCCTGCTCTTCCAGCATGTTGAGCCTTTCCATGCCACAGAAAAGAGTAAGTATTTCAGGAGAAAAAGTGTAGATGCTTGCCTTCATGCCTCAGGTTTTTTTCTGCTCTCTCTGTCAAACTCCCTCAGCTGCCAGGCCCCCGCTGGCTGCAGCAGCAGCCTCTTCCTTTGACTGGTGCTCAGAAGCTCAGCGAGGGGAGCGTGAAGAGAACACAAAGGGGAGCAAAGCTGAGGAGACTTCCCATTTCCCAAGAGTACTTTGATTGAGGTGCCAGGATCAACTAGTGAAGTGTATCTCTGGGACCTTTTGTTGCCCCTGTCAGGCACTTCAGAGCCCTCAGTGTGACACGGACTGAGCTGCCGAGCTGTGTCTCAGCAGGTGACAGCAGCTCCTGCTGCCTCGCTCACCCTTTCTTTCTGTCTGGTGACGGGATCTCCTTAAACACATCGCTGCAGTTGCACTCTGACGAGCAAAGCTTGCAGAGTGAAGTCAAACAGCTTGATGTGAAGCTTGGGCTCAGCTCTTGGATGGAAATTGGAGCTCTGTGTACACATAATGCCTTTTGCATTTTGCCCAGGAGCAATACAGTAGCGATAAAAATATCCCTTAGGTAGCAATTCTCCTGACATTAGTCCCTAACCTGCCTGGAAACATCCTGATCTGCAATGCTTCTGGCCCAAGGTAATTTAGCAGAAGCTTGTGATTGCATTGAGCTCCAAGCACATCCGAGCTTTGCTCAGCGAAGCAGTGTTTGTGGAATCTCAGGCTTCATTATCTTGGGGTTTGCTGGATTTTTATCTGAAGTTATGTGGGCTGAAAATCGTGCAGGCCCGGGCATGTGGGATCACAAAATCAATTCGTCTGTCTATTAAATAGGTGTAATTCCCATCAACTGCAGTGAACATTACCATTTTGCAGCAGAAGGTGGAATTCCATCCATGCCTATTTGACACAGAAAACCCATCACTGGCTTCCACTGGGCCTTTTTCCAAGGTCAGTGCACTTTCTAAGTGTCTGGGACCAGTGTTTCATCTCAGTCTACAGTGGACAGTGTCTCCCACCACCCTGCTTTACCGTTAAGTGTGATGGGGTGGAGAGCAAAGGCTGCTGCAAGCTTCTTTTGTTCCTTTGTTCGTACATGGATATTAAGTGTCAAGTGTTTTAGTTTCTGACAGTTTCCATTCTGTGAAGGCTTGGAGTTTTTCTTTCTTCTTTTTTTTCTTTTTTTTTCTGGATTATATTAAGCATTAAAACTGTTGAAATTAATTCCTCTGGGAGACCTCCCTATCCCTCCCCCAAGCTAGCTCCAATCCCCCTCCTCTGTCTTTACATCAGAAAAGAACAGCAATCCAAACCGTGTGATTGGTACTGAACAGAGAGATTGGTGTCCTACCTGTCCCCTTGTAATCCTTCTAGTAGAGGACTAATAACCCCCTGCAGCATTACAGGCTGGGGATGGTGTGGCTGGACAGTGCCCAGACACAAGGAGAGCTGGGGGCACTGGTGACAGCAGCTGAACATGAGCCAGCAGTGTGCCTGGGTGGCCAAGAAGGCCAAGGGCATCCTGGCCTGGATCAGGAATGGTGTGGCCAGCAGGAGCAGGGAGATCATTCTTCCCCTGTACTGGGCACTGGTGAGGCCACACCTTGAGTGCTGTGTCCAGCTCTGGCCCCTCAGTTCAGGAAGGACAGGGAGACCTTTGAGTGTGTCCAGAGGAGGAAGGAGGCTGGTGAGGGGCTTGGAACACAAACCCTGTGAGGAACTGAGGGAGCTGGGGTTGTTCAGCCTGGAGAAAAGGAGACTTAGAGGTGACCTTATCACTCTCTACAATTTCCTGAAGGGTGGTTGTAGTCAGCTGGGGGTTGGTCTCTTTCTCCAGGCAACAACTGACAGAACAAGAGGACACAGTCTTAAGCTGCATCAAGGGAAGTATAGGTTGGATATTGGGAAAAAAGTTTTCCACAGAAAGAGTGATAAAGTACTGGAATGGCCTGCCCGGGGAGGTGGTGGAGTCACCATCCCTGGATGTGTTTAAAAAAGACTGGATGTGGCACTTGGTGCCATGGTCTAGTTGAGGTGTTAGAGCTGGGTTGGACTTAATGATCTTAAAGGTCTCTTCCAACCTAGAAATTCTGTGATTCTGTAATCTTCAAGCCCATGTTGGCATGGCACTTGCACTGTGTGCACTATTATAGTAATTATTTCTTATAGTACTTTTGTAAGTATACTATTTATAGTACTTATCCACTTATTTCCATGGGTTTAAACACTGGTGCTGCGTTGTCTGGGTGTGGACAACGTGCTGTAGCAAAGCATGGGCATGAATTTCATTGAGATCAATCAGCCTAAATGCTCAATCAGCCCAGCATTAGCTCTGTCCTTTTGCTGTTTAGGAGTGGGACAAGGCTGACATTAACAGGCACTTGGCTAGGACAGGTAGGGTGATGATGCCTTTGTGCTCACTTCATGCCTGTCAAAGCTCTCAAAGTTGGGGCTGGCAGTAGCTGCTGTGGGAAAACCCCTCTCTTCAGGGGAACAGGAGAAGTGGGCTTTGCTCTCCAGCGTCTTCTATGCTCTCCAGCTTGTTCCTGCCATGTCTGCAACAGGAATAGCCAAGGCTTAGACCTTGTCAGAGCTGAATTTCTGGGTAGGCTGAAGCAGAAGGGGACCAGCCTTGTCTTTACTTGTTCACAGATACTTGTAAGGTTGGAGGTGGAAGAGGAGCAGTCTGGCACTGCTGACAGCTTTTTCCAAGCACTGTTTTAGCTGTGACCTGTCCCATATGTGGACTTCATGTGAGCTGCAGGCAGCTGTGCAGTGTTTCAGACCTTTGTGGGAGTCTGGCTGTTCTTTAAAACAGGCTGGGTTTGGCTTGGCTGCTTCTCACAATTTGTAAAATACCAGGGAGGCTTCAAAGCAGCCATGTGCCAGAGCTAATGAGGGTGAAATCTTTCCTGCCTTGATAATGCACACTTTTCTGGTCTCATCTGACTGTACTTTGGGACTGCTAAGACCTGTACCAGCACTGCTTTGGGGATTCAGGGTTTGAGTGAACCTTTTGCCTCCAAGACCTTCAGCCAGGGCACAAGCCTGGGGCAGTGGCACTGTCCTGTGCCATGGACCCAGAGCTGTGCAGCTGACACCTGGCCGTAGGAAACCTGCTGTTCTTCCGTGGGTGCTTTGTGAAAATTCTTCAGGTGGCAGAGACGGAATATTCTGAAAAGTGTTTCGCTGCAGTTGGTTGTTAGTGTGTGTTTGCTTTATCGAAGATTTGCTGGAGGATTTTAAGAATAGTGAAGTTGAAGGATTGAAAATCTGCATATTCCCCAAGCTGAGGTCAGCTGTGCATGGTGAGGCATTGTGTCCTGTCCAGCACAGTGTCAGGGGTGATCGACAGCTGTATCAGTATAAACCCAGTGCATTTTTCCTTATCTCAAAGCTGCTGCTTAAAGAGCATTGTCAGTGTGAACAAAATCAAATGCATCCCTGTACCACTCTGGAAAGGAATGGAACACCAAGTTGCAATTTGTTTGTGTTTGTGAAAGACCAGGATCACTTTTTTTATTCCTATTTCCCATGAGTTATGGCCGAATTCCAACTTAGGTTATTATATTCTGTTCCCTAATTCCCTCTGAAGCTTCAAATCAGTTTAGATTGCTTTTCCCTTTCTAGCCTGAGCAATTAGATAATGTTCCTGAGCCCTGTTAACCATCTGTGTTCTACCTCAGAGGAAGCTGTGCTCTGTTTCTCATGAAAGCAGCCCCTCTTCCCCGACCTGTGTGGTTATGAAGTCTTTTTGATATGACAAATGACAGCAAAATGTGAGGCAAAGTGACCACTTCTCCCAGCTGGGTGTCTGGCATCTCCGCTCTGCTGAGGCCAAGCTGCAGAAGGTGCTGAATTCTCTCATGGCTCTGCAGTGTGCACCAGCTGCCCGGGGTGGTTTTGGTCAGAGTAACAGGCTGTGTAGCAGTGCTGATGGGAAAGGAGAGGCTGCTGTGTTTCAGGGGTGGAAATGGCATTTGGGGTAACAGGCTGCAGAGGAGACTAGAGATGAAGGCAGTATTGAAGGGGAGTGCAGTGCTCATGACATGGGGAATTATGAGCTGCAATATGGGGAGGGGGAGGTGCTTGAGGCAGTTCTTCCTAATGGCTCCACACTGCATATATGCATCTAATTTTCCTTGTTGCACTTTCCAGCAGAGCAGCTGGTGATGCTAATCCTTTGCCCTTATTGCTCATGTATAGCAAGGATTAGCAGAGCTTCCTGCAATGAAGCACACCCCCTCCAACTTCTCCCCTGTAAAACCAAAGATGGTGAAGGGGCATTTGGCTTGATCCTTTGCAGGAAGAGGAGGTGTGTTACACTGCTCTGTAGCACCACATGGTTTGTATCCCTTTTGAGTCTCAAGTGAGCCAGTGTAAGTGGCTTCTCAGGAGTTAAAAGTGAGTGATGAGTGAAGTCCCACAGGTGAAGAGGGGTATTTGTTTGGTTTCTCATGCTCCCACCCCATGGACTCTTGAGTGGCCGTTGTCTTTCTTGCTGTGTTGCAGTTTGCTTCCCATCATTGCTTGAAGCTCTCTGAAGAGAAAGGATGTCTGTCTTGCTTGCTGTGGTGGTGTACCAGACACTGCCAAGGTTATTGATAATCACAACTGTTACTCTAATCCCTGATGTGAGCTCAGATCCCCCTGCTGTCTGCCTTCAAGTGATACAAAGAAAAGATGTTGTGCCTCCCATAAGTCAGGTGCTTTGGGTGCTGTTGTTCCAGCCTGTCTTGGCTCTCTCTCTGTAGGGATGACTGGGGCTGAGTGCCAAAACAAGTTCCTGATGCAAACATGAAAGCAGCTGTGGAGATGCTTCTCTGGGGACATTTTACAGCTTGGTCAAGCTCATCACTGTGGAGCAGCCTGTAGGGAAGGCTTGCAGATGACCTGGCAGTACTGTGGGATTCTGTGTGAAATATGTGTAGTTCCTTGAATTCTTTCTGTAGCTTCTCTGAGTTTTACTGTTGGCATATTTGCCTGTGGAAAGTGTTGGCATGTCTATGTGCACATATTCAGGGGAGAACCAGTATTGCTTTTGTCCCTTTGGCATTAACCAAAGAGAATTGGCACCAGAAGAAAACCATGTGGGCAAATGCAGTAAATATGAGTGAAGCCTGATGAACAGTTGCACAAAAAAAAAAAGTCTGCAGTGCTTGGACATCCTGTTGATTTTGGAGTCTGCCAGGGAGCTACTGTTGCAAGCTGTGTGTGTAAAGGCAGGATAGCCCAAATCACTTTATATAGTACATAAAGTGTACTTTATCTAGTACATGTGCTGTATATAAATACATGTATTATATATATAATATATAATAATACATATATGTAAATATATGTATTTGTCCCAAATACAAGGATGTGTGATGTGAACTGAGTCACATGAAGTATCTGGATGGCTGTTTGCATGTATGGAGACACTGGGATGGAGGGAGGTGCTCTGGCTGCATCTGCTGTGTTGGAGGGAAAGCTGGTACTCAAGCAGTTAAAGCAATTGCCAGCAATTTTCTCTCTCAGGTGGTAATTGTTCTTCAAGAGATTTTCCAAACGCTTCTCCATCTTTGTGAAGTAGCTGTACTGCAGAACACTCCAGCAGCCAGGTTTCTCATGCTGAGGACATTTGAAGCTGGTGTGTGTTTCTGCAGAGCCACTGAGCTGGTGGCTCTCCATGAGTAGGACTGGTGGCTGCTGGTGCTGCAGGGGACTTGGATCCTGGACAGCCCCAGGAGTGAAATTTCTCTGCACCTCTAAACTAGTGACTGGAGACCAGACCTTTGGGTGTATGGGAGTAGGACCCTGTGGGTTTACAGCTTTCTTTCAGCTGTCTTCTAGGTCTCTGAGGATATCTCACCTGTTGGCTGTCTACCCCAGGCAGCAGTTTCTGTGCAAAAGCTGTGGGGTCAGAGCTGTGCTGCTTTGTATTTGGTATTTCTCACTGCATTGAAAGTGTTTCTGGGGTGCTCAGGAGTTCTGGCTACCCAAAATCAGCCTTAAATTGAATGCATGATTTATCACCAGAGGCAAGAAAATACTTGGCAGTGTCTTGGAGGCAGATGATATTTGGCTTAATTAATGGAGAGCAGTCTGTCCCCCCATGCATCTGTCTCTGCTTCCTCATCCTTCCTATCAGTATCAGCTTAGGTTTGTTTTTAATTATTTTTTTAAGTGTTGCACAGAACAGTAAAACCCACATCAGATTACTACGGATATTAATCCTTCACACTTCTCTAGCACATTGCATTTCATCCGATAACAGAGGTTTGCTTTACAAACATTCATTACAAAGCTTCATAACCCCCCTGTGAGGAAGGTAATAACCACAGTAAGGCTTAGAGTTTTTATGATTTTTGCATCTTAAAAGCTGCATAAACACTTAAAAGCCTTAAAGTACCCTGCATGGCATGGTAGTGCAGTTATTCAAATAACACGTGGTGAGACAAAGATGCACCGAAGAGGGGAGAACCTGCTTGCCCCAGGTCACACACCAAGGCAATTAATAGGTACTTGTTACAGGTTATTCTTGGTTTGGGGGTTTTTCTTCTCAGTCTCTGTGGTCCTTGGTGTCATGGCTGTGCAGGGATGTGTGAAAGTGGTAGAGGGTGAAGACCATAATCTGAAGACCATTAGGTCCATGGAAGTGCACAAAAATACAGGATGCCGTGTCTCCTGGATGGAGCCAGGGTAGTTTGAGATTAATAGGGTGCTGAAGAGCTCACATCAGTGCTTGATGGTGACTGCTGGTTTGGAATGTTGCTGCTGCAAATGAAATCCTTTGAAGATTTGAAGAATCTATTGAGCAGCTCCCCAGCTACCTCAGATGACTTTCTGCTTCCTCTGTGGCAGGCATCAACACAGAAAGCACATATCAGCACAGAAAGCTGATAACAGCCTATTGTTCCCTGCATGCTTTAGGATATGATCAAACAGGGAGAGAAGTCTGCAGGCATGGTGGTTGTAAGATATGACAGAGTGGCTCAGTTTGGGTTTTTGTTTGTTAGCCTGTGGAAGGAGCAGCAGTCCTGGTTGTACCCACTGCAGGAGCAAGACATGACTTGTTTTTTTCTGTCCTAGCCAGTTTCCTAAATTTGTCCAGGCCAACTTCTGTCCCTCCAGATGAGAATTAGCAAAAGTAGTTTGCAAGACTCAAAATGGTCCTTGGTCATTTCCCCAAAATTTGTACCAAGCAAACTTTCATCACACTGGGCTTCGAAATGCCCCAAGACAGGTGTGCTGCTCATCTCAGTGAAACAGACTGGTGGTGCCTTGGTGGTTGGTGACATGTCTTGTGGGAAAAACTCTGGGAAATAGCTTCACAGTCCCTGTCAGCCACCAGTCTGGTGGACTGCTGGAGATGTATGCTCCTCAGGGCATAACCAGATCCAGAGTCTTTACCTTCAGCGCAAAATTGGAGTAGACTGAAACTGGAGGCAAAACTAGATTTTAGAAAGTAAACCAATTCCTTGCCTGGGTAACAGAAAGGATTTGCTCATCTAAGGGATGGAAATTCCAGTAAATTCACATTTTCAGAAGCTGTACATCCTTCCCTCTGCAGACCTTTGGTCTTTTAAATGGGAATCTCACTCCCTAGTTTTGTGTTCGTTTGTCCCAGAGTGTCCTGCAGCAGGCTGGGTTGGTTGAGGTCTTTGAAGAAAGGAGGCTGGTTTTGAGACTTTGCTCTCTGTGAAGATTTGCTTTTCTCCTGTCCCCTTCAGAGACCAAGGGACCATTTTGTTCTCCAAGGGATGGACTGCTCTGTGTCATTCCACATGCAGCTGAAGGACCAGGAGTGCTTTAAATAAAGTGAAGTTTCTTACTAATATCAAGAAAACGTCAAATGGAGCTGAGGATAAGTGATTTCAGAATATACTGAGGTCTTAGTCTGCCCTTGGCCTCGCCTAAGTAGGCCAAAGCTTTTTCCCTTGCAGAAGAGAGCTTGAGAACAAAAGTCTTTAAAGAGCTTTCCTCTTCAGAGATGCCTCGGCTTTGAGGCTGGTGCCTGTCAGCATTTTAGTCTCTCATAGCTTTATTTCCTTCGTGTCAAAGATCATCTTACTTCCTTTGCAAAGCTGTCAGCCAGACCCTGGCTGCTTTGATATGGCTGCATTAGTCCCTGAGTCCCCTGTTGAACAAGCTGCTCAACAATGTTTGCACAAGTGCACGATCTTGGGTAGAGAATTAATCCCTGTTCTTACCCCCTGTGCAGTCAGCCAGCTGAGAAATTATTTTAAACACTATCCCATGTGGATTAGTGCTTTCCCAATTTATTCTGCAAGTCTCTGGTGTTTCATATGATCTTTTGACTCTGCACAGATGCAGAGTAATAAATTCATAACCTTGCTTTGTGGAACTTTGGCTGCTAAGTTCATTGCTGTTGGTCTCTCACTGGGGAACAGCCAAGCCATCATCAGCCTGCCTCACTTCTCCTTCCCTGTTTCAGCTGTAATCAGATTTTTTGTTTTTTGTTTTGTTTTTTTTTTCAAAACTCTTTGCTAATCCATTTTAATTTTCCCTTTCCCCCTCCCCACCCCTTCTTCTCCCAGTCTGATTGTCTGAGCGGCTGCAGCTGTTTGTCAGAATGAACTCCATCCATATAGCCAGGGTATGGCATTGCCAGAGTTACCTTATTTTGCAGGGTTTGGGGGATGCTTCTGAGGCCAACATCTGGCACTTGTGGTTGAGGAGAGCTCTTTATAGTAATGACCCAAAGTTCATCCCATTTGCTGGAACAGCTTTCCAGTAGTATGTTAGTTAATCACAGTAGTTCCAGTTAATTAATCACATGCATATTCAGGGTGCAGCCCCATCTTACTGGGAATAGCTGCAGATGGAAGGGACACTACTGTTATGATCCCACTTCTCACATGAAAATACACACCAAAATAATGTTAGGGTCTGATTATTGAAAGATGCCTCTGCCCAAATTAAGGTGCAAACATGACCATATGCCAAAGTCAGTAGTACAGATTTTATTTAACAGTAAATCTGAGGTAGAGAGAGATAGAAAGGAACAGGGGGGAGGGGAGGGTGTTAGAGAGAAACAGACACCTTATAGTCACCACCACATGGGTTCCTGCTGGTCTTTTTGGTGGTGGGAGTCCCCAGGTGTTCTTCTGGAGGTGCCACTTTTATACAGTCCAGGTCACAGGTATTCAGGAGATGTATGTGCCATTCCCACAGCTTGGGACAGCATGTCTGTAAGCAGCTGCTTCCTTTTCTCACAGTTTTCCATAGTGGGAATTTTTGTCCAGATAGGCTACCCAGATCCACCCCACACGGCCTGGCATCTTTCTGTTGTTGCCATCTGCACTTTTCTCCCAGTGTGCATGGTGGGATTTTGTCCATTGTGCTAATTCCAAACCTTTCACCTCCATGTAGGCCTGAGATTAACAGCCCTCCTATTTCCCATCTGAGCCAGTTGTGTTGGTTTATCTTAAGGAAACTTCCTTCTTTGACTGGTGCTCTGAGAGTGTATTCTTTAAGTCCTGACAGCTACTGAAGGCCAAAAGTGGTAGCTCAGAGCTGAAGAGGCTGGAAGTGGACTTGTGTTCTATTGCCTCTTAAAATGCCTGGAGGTGCCACTTGTCCACTGGGCATTTACCTCCTGATCACTTCCTAAGCCTCCTGAGCAACAATAAACAGAAAATGGGAGTAAGGAGTGCCTGCCCAGGAGAGGCAGTGTGGCCAGATGTGCTGCACAGCTGGAGAGGAGTAGATGGATATTCTATTAAAGGGAAACAATGCAAACTGTTGTTATGGTGTCAGGAGTATTCCAGTGCGTGAGCTGCACGTGGTGGATGTGGAGTGACAGAAGATGCTCCCTGTGCAGGGCCTTGCAGAGGCAAGGAAGGGTTCCCCATGTTCTGCCAAAGCCATGGGCAGGGGGTAACCAGAGTCCAAGAGGGCTGTAAAAGACCTTCTTCTAGATTCTGTGTGCATGGGCTGATAAAGCAGCAGTTCCTGCACCTGAATTTCACCACCTCAAAGTCAGTCATAAAAACATGATGGGCTGAGTCTCAGGTGTGCACCACTGCCCTCTCCTGTGTGCCTGAGGGCATGCTGGTTGTGAACAGGGCTGTGTGTGTTGCACACCCCTGTCACTTCTGGACAGAAGGATCAGTGCTCTGCCCTCTCCCATGATCCTGAAGTCCTTGGGTGCCTTTGCCTGTGAGAACACCCTTTGACATCATGTCCTGCCTGTCAGCTTCAGAGCAGTGACTCTGTGTTTTGTGGAAGTGCTCCTAGCAGATCTGGTGGTAAGGATGAACTCAACTTTGCACATACCCTGGGAATTCAATATTTTTGTTGTGTATGAAAAATGCAGCTTACCTTCTACAGATTTGCAATGCGTACTCCTCCTTCGAAGAATGAATTTGCACAGAATTTGCAAGTCAATATATTAATTGACTTGAATTAAGATTAATTTTTTTAAAGTATCCTCAGTAAGGAATTTAGTATTTGTCAGTCTGTTTCTTTGTCTGGAATTAATAATGTAATAACACAGGCTCTTCAAACAAGGCATGTAATTAGAATTCATTGAAATCTTATGTCTAGGCTAAATTTGAAGAAAATAGCTTGTAATTAAACTAAGTTATTAACAGTTTCTATATCTAATTATTGTGACTATGTGGTTCTCCTCTGGGTTAGGTGGGAAATCATTATCCCAAACTCAAACCAATTGAGGACTTCAAATGAGCACTAATTCAGAGAGGAGGTATGCACAGTTACTAACACCCCAAATAATACCAAGTCTTTTCAGTTATGGTGATTCACACCAGCAACATTATGACTAAGATGTATTACTGCCATGGGCTCCAGCTGAGCTGGAACTGAGATTTAAAGATACCATGTATTTTCCCTCTTATTCTAAACCCTTGGCATAATGAGCAGAAGAGAAATGAGTGCTCCCTTACCCTGCTATATATGAGATTTTTTTTCCCCAGTGTAATATTCAATTAATTTTTTGAATAAGCTGTTCTTGCCCCGGGGAATAATTGCAAGATTTCTGTGCTGTTTGTAACTCTTCAAATAGCTTTGTGCACTGCTACCTTTTAGCTCTGTTTTCACCTGGATGCAGCTCTTGCAGTGATGTGTTAGAAGGCTTCTGCATTCACATCTGCAACATGTTACGTGGGCTCTGGCACTTCTTATGGGGAAGGATTTTCATTCTACCCTTTGCCCCTCCTTCCACTCCCCTCTGTCTTTATTAGGAGAGAAGGCAGAGGAAATAAAGAGTTGACAAAGATGAATATGCTCTGTGAATCAAAGGTACTGGAAATGATTCTATGGGTTAGTTACCTTCCTGGTGAGAGTAGGAGACTTGTACAAAATTTCCACTGAACTATGCTTTTCCATCCCTAGAAAAATGCCAAGGAGCTTGGAGAAGACTATTTTAAATGGCATCTATCTAGCGCTCCTTTGTTGCCTGTTTTGCTACAGCTAATTAAAAGAGAAAAGCCTTTTAATATTTAAGCACCATTAACTCAGCTGAATTATTAAATGTCAATTTGCATTATGTGCATAAAAGGATCAATAAGCAAAGAGAATAAAGCAATGGAGGTGGCTGGGGCTAGAGAGATGTCAGCTCCTCTTATTGGAACCAGAGGGAATTGCTCACTTGTCTGCCAGTTTGTGGTTGTTAATTGTTGGTACTCAAGTGGGAAAGTACCAGGGACTTTCTAGGACTCTGCTCACCGAAGGCACTGCAGGGATGTAAAAGATGCTGTCAAGATAGAACATTACTTGGCTTGATTTCCAGGGCTGTCACTCAGCCTCTGTTGCCTCAGTTCTGTTGACAATTTGCTGGCATTTGCTTTTGATGCTCTCCCTTCCTTTCAGGTGGAGCTTGGCCTTTGCATTGCAGACTGGAATTAGGTATGGATTGATCCCTGGCTGTGCTTTAGGCTTCCACCCAACCCAAGGATGGCAGAGTGCAGTGGTAGCCCTTTCTCCCTTAACAGCACTGCCTGGGGGATAAAAGCTTCAGTGTTTTGTGAGGGCCTGCACTGGAACTCACTCAAACACAAAGGCTTCTTTCCTCTGAGGGGCTGTGTGACAAGCAGCCTCTGTGTACTATCAGCAGCACCCATCTCCAGTCCTTGATCTTGCTGGGAGCAGATGGGTACCTGGCAGAGGGGTGCCACGTCCCTGTGGTCCCCATGGTCCTTGGCATCTCTGCTAGGTTTGCCAGTGGGTGGTTGTGCTGGGGTTGGTGCCGTGGTTGCCTGTCCTGTCCCACCAAGTGGCTTGGAGCTGAGAGCAGATCTTGTGCTTTGATCACCTGGGAGGTGACTTTGCAGCAGGGAACTTGAGGTGTATGTGGGATGGGCGCCGCTGTTCCTAGAGCTTTGGACAGAGACAAGTCCCTGCTGCCCACCATTTTTCAGTAGTAAAATTGGGGTTTAGATAGCTGGATTAAGGGTAGTGTTTGTACTTCCATCTCTCTATATGTTTTGTTCTAAACAGACTTTCAGTGAAATTTTATTTCAGTGGCTTCTTTTGTGACTCTTACCACTCTCTACTGCTCTCATTCCTGCCCTCTGTTTCGCAGTTGAAATAGCCTTTTGCTTTCTGTGGAAGATGGGGATAGCAGTAGGTAAACATGGCCATTTGTTGAATCTTTCCTCTCCTGTGTGAAGAGAATGTTTGCACTGCCATCATGGCATGATTGCCCTCACTCTGAGCTGTCTGGATGGGGCCCTGGAAGCAGTGGAGCTGTGACAGGTGAGGATTTAGCATTGATTCGGTGCCTGAGTATTTACCCAGCTTTGCAGACAGGCTTGTGGTCTGCACAGAGCTCTGTGCCTCTGCAGAGAGTCTCCTGGCAGTGGTGGAGCGTTGGTCATGTACACAGGGAGGTCTTTGGGAGAGTTGGGGCACCAGGTAGTCGGTGCCTTGCTTTGCTGCTCCCGTGTCTGCACACCCACTCTCTGGGGCTAGCAGCCCTGAGCATACACCATTCCCTTTGGCTCTCCTTGCAGAGAGAAGTCCTCTCCTTTGACAGCTCTTCTCTGCCACTCCTTCTCCTGCCCACCAGCCTCCAGTTACCACCTCAGCACTGAAGAATTTGTGCCTCAGGGTTTAGCATTTTGAACAGCATCAGCTAGTGTTTTGTGGAAATGCTCCTATTCTTATGCAATTGCCGATAGTGTACTTTGATTGCATGCTGGTTTGGGTTTTGTTCAGCTTCTTCTCTTACTGTTTTTAGTATACCTGGAGCTTGAATTAGTTTCTCTTCTGTGTTTCCAGAGTGGGTTTTAGCATGTGGGTGTGACTCTGGTGGAGTCTTCACCAGCAAAGTCTGGAGCATTTCCCATGTGTCCCACTAGCTGGGGAATCCAGTTTGAAACCATTACCTCTGCTTTGCCTTATTTTTCATGATTCAGGGACAACAGCTGTCATCTGATATTTTTTTCAGGTTTTGATATGAAAAGGAGCCTGTAGTTACTCATTGATTGGAGTTCATGCACCTTTGTTGCTAATCTAGTCGACAGATGATTAGCAAATTGACTTTTTTCCCCTGTTTTGAAGGACTGAAGTGTCTGTTATGTGCTCTCTTTTTATGTCCTATGTCAAACGATCCAGCCATGAAACAACAGATGAGTTTCAAAGTGCTCTGCTTTGAAGATCTGTGCACATGGACCTCTTTGTTGGAGTCACTGTTGTACCAAAGGGGTTCAAACTATAAAAAGGGAGGAAAAGCAGAAGAAGCAGCACCAGTGGTGCTTCAGAAATGAGCTGATCTTGAATTCAGGGGAGAGAGGATAAAGCCCTTGGGACCATTCAAACAAAGCCCATTTGCCTACATAAGTTATTAGCAGCAGATGGTGAGGACATCATATGTTGGACTTGGCTACCAGTGCTGGCAAGCTGCAACATAGCTGTGAAAGGCATTTTTCCTGTCTGAGTGGGGATATGCAGCTTTTGTGGCTCCTGCATCCTGTGACAGAGAGGCAAAAAAGGAGAAGTGTGAGTTGCATCTCCATCTGAGCTAGCCTTGGCTCTCTGGTGGGCTGGCTATCGGAGGCCCCTGGGGATGGGTGCAGGGAGAGCTGAAACCAAAGACCTGAGGGTCTGCAGTATTTCTGGGTGCCTGTAGCTGTTCATTGCCCCTCAGAAGGTGGTGGGTGCATGGAGGAGCAGGAGATTGTAAACTGGTGGAAGTTTACATAAAGGAGACCAGTGATCAGACCTACCAAGGAGTAGGTGCTCGCCTGTTCCTGCAGCACAGGGGTCAGATAAACAAGTGTCTGTGCTGCCCATGTCCAGCTGAGTTCCTCTCTTTGTAGCCCGTTTTTCTCTGACTAGACTGTTTCATTTTGGGGTATTTTACAAGCTGACAAACAAATCATTCTGTTAGTGGTCTGTATCTTCTAGATTAGAGGATTTCTTCCCCAGTCTGCTTGCCTGATTTGTGTTTTCCCCTAAAATGCTCAGGAAATTTAAATGGCAACCAGAGAAGAAATGTGAAATATTTTGAGCAATCAGCTTGGTAGCATCACCTCACCCATGTGTGGTTCATTGGGTTTTGCACCAATATCTAGAGATACAGGTCAAGCTCTGTAGCTGGCACAGCAGGAAGCAGGTTGGGAGAGATGATCAAGTCTCTTTTAGGGCCATTATGAGGCAGGCATGCTTTTTTCATTTCCCAACCAAAGCTGGAATCTTCCAGGACAGTGCTGCTGAGGTGCAGGCTCTGACTGCCACTGTCTCTGGAGCCCCTAAGGATTTGAAGACAAGCTTCTTCATATTGCTGGCATTGAGTTGCCTGTAGAAATTCCACTCAGGCATGTGAGTTAGGCAGTAATATAGAGTTTATGCCACCATAATGCTCTGTGTGTGTAACATCTGGCACTTGATTCTTATCAAACAAAGTTGCTGATCAATTCTGCTCTTCTACTTAGCACTCTGCAGTTAGGTGGACCCATGTAAGAATATTTTGGGGATGTCTAGGAAAGCTAGTGAGCTGCTGCAGGCAGTAGAGTTGGGAATTGAGGTGATCAGTCATGATCTGGTAACTGATACTTTAGTAAAGCACATAATCCTGCTTTGGTTTAAAGCTGAACAATGGTCTCAGGAGCAGTTCTTGCAGTCACTGGGGGATGTACCTGCTATTCATGACATCTTACATGATTTTGTTGCTGACATTTTTCTAAAATAAACAAAATTATAGAGATGCTTCAAGGAAGTGACATTGATTAAGCAAAAAGTTATTTTAAGACTGTGGAAATCATCTGGCTGAGCTTTACGAAAAGAAACTCAGTTTCTGGAGATGCAATCAGACAGAGATGTAAAGACATGGTCTTGGTCTCTTCCAAGTGAAAAAAATCCCATGCTATTTCAAGTAGCCAAGTTTCATACTCTGTGATTACTTTCCACACCTCTGTAATTTCTTGGTGCACTTCTCATTGAAAATTTTATTTTTTTCTTCTTGTTGAAGAGTAGCTGTGAAGTGTTGTGTGGGGTTAGACCTGCTTCATGCATATCTTGTGAGTGGCTGTGGTTTATTTGTGGGTGAATTGATGTTCTTGTTTTAATCATGATCAGTGTACAAACACCAGAGGAGTCAGAGACATTTTGCTAGTGAAACATGATGTGTTTCCAGGGGAAATTTAGGCCAGGTGAACATTAAGCAGATTGGGTTTTTTTAGCATATGTCATTTGGGCTGCAGTGAAGATACTGGGGCATGAGACCAAAAGACCCTCAGCGAAGATGTGCCTTGTTTGGGGTTGGAACCCTTAGTGTCAGCAGGCAGGGAGGGCTTCCTGATGTCTTTTGGTTTAGGACAGTACTGTGGTAGCACAGAGCTGCCCAGGCAGCACATGACGTTGGAAGGATCAACAGGAGGAGCTGGGATGAGACAGAAATCCAAGGAGTGAGAGGAGACCCAGGACTATGGATATGCTTTGATCCTCAGCTGTCCCTGGGCCTTCTGCATTGCCTCTCTCTGTACTGAGGGACCAGCCTGGCCTTGTGCTAAAAGCTGGAGTTTAATCAGTACCAAGCACCTCCCATGGGGAAAGCTCCCTGCAGGGACTGGGCTCCCTTGGCCACTTCACTGGGCAAAGAGGCTGTGAGGGGCTGAGCTGAGGAGAAGGAGGCCCCTGAGCAAGGAGCCGGGGAATGTGTTTGGAGAATGGGCTCCCCATTTTCCCCATGTTTTGTGCATGTCGCAGATGACATAAAGAACTCACACCCACACCTTGCGATGTCCCAGGCGGAAGAGAGAGAGGTTTATTTACAGAATCAGCATTTATCAAACTCCAGCAGTGACCATGGATTGGAGGAAGAAAATCTTCTTCTCCAGCTTCACTGGACCATGCAACAGTCCATCAACAGTCTCCTCCTTATGAAAAGAATGTAAACATCTCTAGATTTTACAATAACAAACGGCTTGTTTATACAAAAGCGTATCTGACTCCAAAAACACAGAAGGCTAAAAATAAGACTTTTACAAACTCCTTAAAGGGGGCAGAGGAGAACAGCAAAAACCCAGACAACATGTGCAGGCTGCACAAAGACATCCAATGCCTGAGCTCGATTACACCCACCCACTGCCACCTCCTCTCTCTCTGCTCTTGCGCTGGTCTCAGCTGCTGACTGATGGGTACGGCTCGTTTTTCCTCAGCCATTAATACAATATTGATCCACAGCCCTGCTGACAGTGTTAATGGACACTGATTGTGTATTATTATTTCCATAATTGTCCTCAAGCTGGAGTGAATTCTCCTTTTCAAATTGCCCATCAATATTGTGACCTGCATTGTGGGTTGGATCTGGCCTGGTTAATTTGTTTTGTCTAAAGTTTCTGCAAAGCCTGTGGTCTTCATCCCTAGTGGCACAACCAGTGAGCTGAGCAGTGCTGGAGCACCCATCAAGGCAGCTTCCATGCCCTCCCAGGGCAGGGTGCTTTGTTTGGCCATCAGGCTGCTGCCCCTGCAGACCCTTCCTGTTGCATCAGACCTTCCTTGCTGCTGCCAAGCATTGTTTGTGAGTGGATGTGGTTTATTTGTGGGTGGATTGCACATCTCCTCCCTTGACACGTGTGCTGTCCTTCCTCTGTACTCTGCTGAGGGGACATGAGCCCTTTCTCCTAGGTCTCCATGTCTGTGTGCCCCTGCTCTGTGAGCAGATCTGTGCATTGCATGAACAGATGGGATAAAACACCACCTGCAGCAGCACCTGGGAGGCCTGAGCTGCCCCTTGGTGTGTGGGCTGTAACAAACAGTGCTGCAGGGCAGTTCCTGGAGAGCCAGTTACTGACAGTGTCTCTTCAGCAAGAAATTCCACGTGTGGGTTTCCTCAGTGAAATGCTTACTCAACCCCACCGTGGTCTATAAATACCGTGTGTTTTCCCATTTCTGGGAACTCCCTTTAAGATGCATCTGTTACATGCCACTTGCTGAGGATGGGAAAGGTGAGGAAAGGAGACAGACAGGTTGTTAAGATGTTTAAACAGCAGACTAGCAGTGATGCCTGCCTCGTTTAACTAAGCAGTGTGATTCCAGGGAGCCTGTGAACAGGAATGGGAAGGGCCTTGGCTTCTTTGCCCAGGGTATGTGCAGAAGAGGCTGAATTGTATCTGCATCAGAGACATGGAAGATCACTGCTTGCCTTGCAAAGCAGGGTGGTAGATTCAGGCTGAGGAAGAGGAAAACTCAAGGTGCAGCTTCCCTCTCTCCCCACCCTGGAGGAGGATGGTAGCAGAGGTGGGTGGATTCAGTGCCCCTGTGTGCTCTGCTGCAGGTGTTGGCCCAGCAGCTTTGGAGATAAACGTTCTTCATCCTTGAGGCAGCCAGCAGGACATGCAGGTGGCAGGGACAGTGGTGGTGCAGAGTCAAACAGTGGTGGCTGCTGTTAGAGTGCTGAGAAGGCAGCAGAGAAGTGCAGTAGGTGCTGTGCTACAAAACTGGGAGCAGCTGCCCCTGTGGGTGCTGACAGTGACTGAGGGAGTGTCAGTGCAGTATCTGTCACTCACCACCCTCTCTGTGAAGGAGCTCTCATCGTTGTCATTTTACTGATGAGATCTGAGGTTCAAGAAGATGAATGGTTAGATCTGTGAACCAAATACAGATGACTCAGTTCTCTCCAAAAGACCATTTCTCTCTCCTTTTCTACATTTTCATGGTATTAGCAACCTCTAAGCATCGAGAGTCTCATAAACTTTCCAGGTTATGGTAATAATAACATTGTACAGTACACTGCACTGGGAATAAAGTTATTTTATCCACTTCAATTTCCTTTTGTTGTAATGTGTAAATATATCAAGTGAAAGCATAGTAGGAAATCTTGATGCAGAGGCCAAATGCATTACAGGCCAGCCATTTTCTGAGCAAGGGCCTAATGCTGCATGTTCATAGTCTGATCTTTTTTCCCTTCTAAAGCATCTGACAGTCAGTATGTGGCTGGCCTAGTTTCTCTGGAGGACTTTGTATTGAGAGCCTTCCCTAAGCTGATCTCTTACCTGAAAGTGGAATAAAAGTGATGATACTTCTGTCCATCAAAATTTCTGGGAACAATCTGTCCCTTCTTCCCCCACAGAGGCCATCAGAGGTCTTCCTTGGACCTCTGCTTTGAGGCTGGCTGGCCTGAGGTGAGAGATTCTGCCCCAGAAGGACTCAACAGGGGAGGTTGTCTCTGTTCAGGAGTTGTTCTGTGTGGAGCACTGCTGAGAGTGGCTGTGGTTACTCCTTCATCTCCAGCCTTTCTTTGCCTTCCTAAAGACTTTCTGTGAAACTGTTATTCTGACAGGCATGGGCCTGCTGTCCCGTTGTGCTGGCAGTGTGCAAGCTGTCTGCATGCTGAAATCCTCCAGGAGACGTGAGATGGTGTCAAATAATAATGTATTCTTTCTGTTCAAGCACATTAGAAGTGCAATTAATCCTCACAATCTCTCTGCCCATCTGTAATACAGCATGAGGTGACTGTCCCAGCTTGTGTGTGCTGTTGCAGGCTGAGCCTGAAACAGAGACCTTCCTGAGCCTCATCTTTTGCCTTCATGCAGTCCCCAAAGAGCTGGGTTTGTTCATTGCTCAGCCCCCACCTACTAATGTCAAGTTATAACCAAACCAGAGGCAGTGTCCCAGGCTCCTGTGCCATCTACCCGAGTGCTTTTCCTTCCAGGACAACTCCAAGCTTTCCGAGTTCCCTTTTGAGAGATCTGGGTTCACATGGGGTTTAAGACATGAAAAAAATGGTGTTTGTTCTGCTGAGGACCTGGTGCTGTTATTGCCAGAGAAATGTTACAGCTTAAGCAGTGGAGTGATGTCCTTTAGAGTGATGTCTCTTTCCAATGATTTAGCTGAAAGCTGTCAGGGATGGTGACACAATGAAGTTCAGACACTGAACAAAGCCAGATGTGTATACATCCCTGCTTGAAAGCTTCATTACAGCTCAGTGTATCCAGGGAGAATTTGGGAGAAGAGGACAAAATTATGACCCAGGGCTTATCCCCAGGGCTGTGGTTTTGTTTGTAGTCTAGTGCCTTGTAAGGATTAGTTTAAGTAATGTTTCTCTCAAACTCAGGGATATGCCAGCAAATTACACCAAGGTATTTTGGCACCAGAATAGCTGCACAAAAGCCTTCTAATCCTATACCACTCTACCTAATGCTTTTGCTGTGGAAGCTCCCCATGTGGAAGTGCCTCAGGACAAGTGGTAGAAAAGGGTTACACAACACAGGTGGAGTAATGGAAGTGGAATAGACAAAGGGAAGAGTGAAAGTTGCAATGCTTACCACATGGGGTACAGCAGAGCAACTTAAGAGCAGCATTTAACTGGGGGCTAGAGCTGCAGATAAATATTCTGATTCTCCGTGGGGTGTCTGGAAATTAGTTTTTACAGCAAGGTCATGTTTGAAAAAGGGGGAATAGAGCCACCAAATGCAGCCCAGAGACTGTGAAGAGAGGTTATCAGAGCTTTGCTGCTTCAGGGTGCAGGCAGTGCAGTTTGGGGACTGGGGGAATGTGGCATAGGAAGGGACAGAGTCTCTCTTTAATCAGCAGAGATCAATCAGCATCACAGCCTGTGTCTCAGCCCTGTAAGCAGTGCTCTGCAGTACAGTGGGGCTAAAGGTGTTGTGGCAGATCTGCAGAAAACTCAGCTGAGGCCTGAAACAGCACAAGAGGCTGTCATTTGGATTAAGGTGTATTAGCAAAGGTTAACTGAATTCCTCCCCTGTGACTGTTGGCTTGGCCAACATTCACGATGTCTTTTCCTGATAAATCACTATTTTAATTGATGCATTTACATATCTGCATGTATGTCCACGTGTGTGTGTGTACACACAGATGTGTGTAAGCACACATACAGGTTTGTGCTTTCTCCTGGGTTCAACAAGACTCTGCCATCCAGGCAGCAGAAGGTCACTCATCTGCTCCGTTGTATCAGTGAAATCCTAACAGTCAGTTTTGGCATTCCATGATGCCTGAACAATGGCAGGCATCTTGGGAGGCCTGCAGAAGGGGAAGATGGTAGAGGCTGAGGGATTTGTCCATGTTTGGTCCATGATATTATTCACATAGACATGTTGCTTCTGTTTGTCAACAGTTTGGAGAGTACTAATGATTTTAACAAAGGGCCACCATGCTGGAAAGATGAAAACTGAGAGATTAGCTCGCTGTGTGTGGAGTGATGCTGAATGGGTGTTGGGTGGCCAGGGCAGGCTGTAAAGCCCCAGCAGCAGGGACAGTTTCCCACTAGCTCTGTGTCCACTCTTGTGTCCCTGCTGCTGGGTCAGTGCATTGTAGTGACACCAGTGTATAAAGGCTGATCTCAAAGGCAGATCTTCTCCACTGTCCAAGCCCAGCCTGTCCTGCTGTCTGTACTGCTGGTGGGTTAAACCAGCAAAAACCTGAGCACTTCTCTTGCCCAGTAGATTTGGTCTACAGCATTTTGGTCATGCCAAGGGACTGCAAATAATTTTTTAAAGGGAGTCTTTGAAGCTCAACTAACCTTCAGGAAAAAGTGGGTGCTTGGTTCAGCTTTAACAAGTTGTGCAAAATTTATTCTTGCTTAGGAAGGCTCTCTAAGGCTCATTGCTTTAAACCCTTTGATCATCTCCTCTGTGGTTTGTTCATTTTTGTTATATTCCACTAATGGGAGCTAGAGCTGTGACTCCAGAGTCACCTGAAAGCATTCCAGCAAGCTGGGTAAGTATCCCAGGGGATTGTCAGTGAGACACCAACTCGTAGGCATGTTTGTGGGGTTCTCTGTATCTTGAAGTACAACTGGAGCTTCCCCCTCACACAAGTGCAGGTGTGTGGCTGGGCTGCACAGTCACCTTCAATGCATCTCAGCCACTTCTCTGATCACACAAACGCTTTGGAGTAGGGAGCCAAAGGCTGTTTGCACAGAACTTCAGAGCTGAGGCTTTTTTCTTTATAAAATCCTCTTCTGCTAGAGCTTGTTTCTTCCTGCTTCTCGTCAGGGCTGTTGTGGGATATAGACGCTGTTTAGGGTCGTGGCATTTTATAACTTTGTTTTGGAAACTTTTTGTCCATTTCTTTTCCACTGCACTGGTCTTCACCCATTTTCCTGGCTGGACTGGGGGTAATTTGTCTCCATTAGCAGTTGTAGGTGGAGAAATCCCTACAGATTATGGGGTCCTCTGGTCCTGCAGAGGCTGTTTCCCCTGGCTCAGGGCTGAGACAGGCTGCTATTTAATATGGGAAAGACTTGTTTTTCCTGCAGTGTGTGCTGTGCCTGTTCCAGGGATGTGTGCTAATAGCTGTACAGAGCTTCAGGGCCCTTTCTGACTCTGCTCAGTAGTTATCCCAGCCCCCTGCAAGGTAAATCATAGTAATCAGGCTTATTTTAGACAGGCATAGAGCAGTTGTGATTTGACCAGGTCCCTGCTATAGCTGCTTGCACATACTCCTTTCTGGGAGAGACGACAGCGGGAAATTTTTTAGTCGTCAATCCATGCAGAAGGGTCCACACCAAAAAAGCTCCATATTCTGGTTTTCAGTGTCTAGAGCTGCTCAATCCCAACAGAACCAAAGGTTTTAAAATAGTAGTTGATATCAGTCACTCAGGAAATGGAAAATTGCTTAATAATATGTCTTCTAAGACCTCCTTGACTCGTTCCCAGAACTTCCTGGCTCTTCCACTCTGTGGCTTTAAGAGGTGGGAGAAGCCACTCTGGGCAGTGGGCATAAGGAGATGGGGTACTGCTCGTTTCCATCTTTACCTCTTCTTTCCTTTCTACAGCTCCTGCTCAGGCCCAAATCATCCACGCTGGGCAAGCATGCGTGGTGAAGGAAGACAACATCAGTGAGCGTGTTTACACAATCCGGGAGGGGGACACGCTGGTCCTGCAGTGTCTGGTCACAGGACACCCCCGGCCACAGGTAGGCCTGCAGTCTTGCCTGTCACCCATGTCCCCCCCATGGCACTTGTTTGCAGTCTCCACATAGAGGAGAGTTGTGGGCAGTGGGGTGTCCAGCTTTCTCCCACATGTTGGACTCGGGTAGGGATGCCCCATTTTGCAAGCACTTAGCTTGTTAAGCTGTGAAGCATTTAAGTTTGCTTTCATGGAAAACAGTTCACAAAGCTTTGCAGAAGCTTACAAAGACCTTCTACTTGTCTTCAGTACGTGAAGTCCCTCTAAAAACTTAAAGTCCAAACTGAAATCTCAAATCTTTTACCCTCTAACTACAAAGTAGGAACATCCTAGAGGACACTTCCCATATGTGCTCACCTTAGGAGCTGGTCCTTCACGGGTGGACCAGCTTCTCTGGATGTACAGCCAAGGGGATGATGCTTGGTGGAGTTTGGGAAGTTGTTGGTAGTTCACATCACCGAGCCCCACACAGAGCCTGCTGTTCATTGCTTTGTGGCCACCAAGCAGAGGCAGAGGCAGACTTGCAGCACTGAACACATCCATGCTGCGGTCAGAGACACAGTCCAGTGGGGAGGCAGACAGCTGAGCTTGGCTGATGGTTGCAGTCCTTCCCTGGGGTGCCCAGAGGTTTGCACAGCCTCAGGCCCCTGCAGCCACCTCAGCACCCTTCAGATACTCCAGCTGGGTGGCTCAGTGTTAGTGTGGATGTGTCTGTAGAGGTGCTGGCCTAGAGCACGTGTCTGCAGCGCTGGGACAGAGCGTGGTAGGAGTGGCAGCTGGTGCACACTGCGAGGCTGGATGTGCCAGAATACACTCAGGAGAGCCACGTGTGATGTGTGCCTTGGCCCCATTCCTCAGTCCTGCCAAAGATGGCAGGAAGCCATGCATCTTCTTATGCCAGTCGATGCCTCTGTGGGCTTGCTTGTGAGGTGCTACTCGGCGATGAGGCGATGACAAAGGTGAGGATTTGAAATGGTTTTTCCATCAAAAGACTATCTTGGAAACAAAAAGAAAATCACCTGAGCCATGACAGCAAAAACAACCAGCCTAGGCTTTTGATAGTGATGGGCAAATGATACCTGTGTGCAGCAGAAATGGGGAATTTGGTAGCAGTGGCCCTGCCCAAGGTTTTTGAATGCGTGGAAAGGTCCTGACAGGTTGTAGGGATTTGAGCCTGAGTAGCTAAAGAGGTTTCTGGAGTAGAGCCTGTTGCAGACAGCACGCTAGTGGGCAGCACTCTGGCTTGTCATTGCCCTGACCTGCACAGGGGACACCAGAGCCTAGAACCAGGTATGACCAGGGAGACTGGAACCTGCACATATAAAACGTGGCATGCATCCCATTCCTGCCCTCCCTCCTAATGGATTGATTTCTTCCCTAGCTAAGCTCTTATCCTAACCTTTGTTTAATCTTCTCTTTCCCTTTCTATCAGCCAGTCATTAAAGCATGGAAATGTGGCCAAAATACTAAAATGAGATTGTGATTGAAAAGATTAAAGAGCTGGCTGAAGTGTCCTTCAAAACAGAAGACTCCTAGAGTCTTGGTGCCCTCAGACAATTTCATAAACCTACAAAGCCTGAATAAATACATGGTCATTAGCTCCAAAAATCTGCTCAGCCTGGTGCTCTGAGAGGGGATGTACAAATCCCTGCTCCTTCTAGAGCATCAGCACCAACCAGGTGATGGCAGTGAGCTTTAAGCAAAGTTTGGCAGAGTGGCCAAGGTGTTTGGTCCATCTTATCCATGGCCAATGCTGAATGAAAGTCTCTCTTCTTTCTGCTGGCTGATCTTGCTGGATCTCAGCTCCAGAGTCTAAATAGTCCCAGAGTAGGAGGCCAGTGGTCAGCAGCCTTTGGGAGGGAGGTTGCAGATACAGAAAACCAATGAGCTGAGAAAAACTCTCTCTTTCATTGTGTGGAGTGTGGAAAACAAGGAGGAAGCTTGTACTGCCACTACGAGGGCTGTGCCTCATTCCAGACAAAAGAGAAATCCTTCAGTCTTTGGGATTGCTCTTGCCACCATTCACCATGAAATATCATGCAGCTCTGTTGCCCTGCAAGCCAGGATTTTAAGACATGTAACATAAGGACAAAGAAATGAAGGGATTTTTTTCTTTTTTTTTTTTTTCCCTGTATCTTTAAAAACAGAGGAAAAGCTTGTGTACTGCAAAAGGATGACTTACAAAAGTAAAATACACAGGGGATCCCAGTGGGGAAAGGGGGGCAAGAGTCGGATAGCAACGGCATTTTCTCACTCATGGAAAAGCAAAAAGCAGGGATAGCCTTGCTGTCCAGAAAAAGATGAGTGTGGACTGCAGTAAAAGCTCTGTAGCAGTGAGCTGATGTCTGCTGTAGTGTTGTGGCCTACCAGCCACATGGGGTCTCGAGGCTGAATGCTGAAAGTCCTGTGCTGTGCCAGATAGTGGCATAAAACTGAGCAAGCTGCTGGGTTTGCAGGATCAGAGCAGGAGTGGCAAACATGCAGTGTGTGTCTGGGTGAATTGAGGGATTATCCACTCTTGGATGTGGGGGTTGGCAATGGACCAGCACCAGCGGCTGGGCTACTGAGACATACTGAGATCAGTAGCTGAGCTTTGGTAAGTCTGGCAGTGCTGTAGGACCTCTTCATGGAAGTAGGCAGGGAGGAGGGGGAAGAGCAACAAAGGGAGCTCTGCTGGATCTTGGGATCTCTCTTTTGTGTCCCTGATTTCGTTTCTCTTGTTCTTCTCCTGCAGGTGAGATGGACCAAAACTGCTGGCAGCGCGTCGGACAAATTCCAAGAGACGTCAGTGCTTAACGAGACCCTGCGGATTGAGAAGATCCAAAGGCTGCAGGGGGGCCGCTATTACTGTAAAGCAGAAAATGGGGTTGGGGTCCCTGCCATCAAGTCCATCCGAGTAGATGTGCAGTGTAAGTCGTTTAGCGGCAACCCAGACCTTCCCACAGTTCTACTGCGTGTCTCTGCCTTGCTGCGGGGCCGGCAGGGAGCTGCATTGCCCTAGGACCACGGGCACCTGAGCCAGGAGCACAGGGACTGGTGTGGTCTCCCCAGTGTCTTTTTTAGGAGATTAAATCCATCCCTGCAAAATGGAGCTCTGCTGTCCTTGAGAGTCATTCTTAGCTAGGTGTTGTGATGCCTGTCTCTGACAGGGTTCCCTAGCGCTCGTCTGGGATGTAGCACTGGGTGTGGCTTCTGCTTGCTTTGTCTTTGTTTTGAAGCTGACAGAGCTTGAAGCGAGCAATGTTTCTTGAAGTTGGTAGTGCCCTGGATGTTGGGGGCATTCCTGAAACCAGTGTCCTGTTCCCAGCATTGCTACTTCTGCAGCATGCTGGAAGCAGAGCTGAAAACTCTGGAATGCAGCTGAGGAGCCTGAGCTGAGGTGAATGTGAAGGTGACTCAACATTGCCCTGGTTGGTCATAGTGCCCATAATGTGAAGGTGACTCAACATTTCTCTTCTTTCTTGAGTCCTGGAGATGCTGCTGGTGGTTTTACACTTTGGGCTTCAAGTTTTGAGGGTTTCTCTTAATGTTTTTTTCCTGGGCTTAATGTTTATTCTTGGGCTGCTGTGGTCAAAAGGGAGGGAAATTAAACTTACTCTGTTAGGCCCAAATGGGAGAAATCCAAGATTTAATGTCTAGGCAACTTGTTTTGCTTTCTTGGAGAAGATTACCATGAGATTGTCCTTGACTACCTACTATTGCAATTTTCTCCAGCCCAACTAACACCAAATCCCTCTCCTCACTCATTATCTGAGAAGGCAAGAGGTTGATGGGAAGAAGTTGTGAAGTACGACAAAGCAGCTGAATCTGTCCCTGAACATGTCATGAGCTATTCTACTTTCCTCCTAGCAAGAGGGTCCTTCCTTCTGAGCTGAAGAGCACTGTGGTTGTCTGTCAGTGGAACAGCCTCCAAGCTTCAAAACCCCAGTACATGCCTGGAGTCTGGGCAGACCTTTTTGCTGACAGCAACTGCTGCCTAACTGCTTCCTTTTAGTCCTTGCTGTCCAGCCCAGCTGTGATGTGACTCTCATAAAATGTGCCATAGACTTGGGCATCCTTTAGCTTTTGGCAGGTTCATGGTCCACTGTCACACTGTATTGCTGGGAGTAGCTCCCATCTGTTCCTTCCTTGCCCTACCCTTTACTGGAGTAGTGTAGTGTGGGCACTATCCTTTCTAGGCTGTGGAAATGGATTGCTTCAACAGCAGCCACTGGATAGGATGAGTGTTTTTTCATTGGCATTGCATCACTTTGTTTAGAGAAGATCTGGCACCCACCCTAGATCTGCTTGGCTGCTCTGCCTGTTTCTTCTCCTACATGTGGTGGAGGCATAAGATGACTCTCCATTGCAAAGGATACTTGGTTTTCTCAAGGCTCAGTGTCACACCTTGCCAGAGCCTGTGTCTCTAGGAAGAAGACTGTGCCATGAATGTTTTCATGTCCTGAGGGTGCTCCTGTGGTGCAGGCTGGAGCTAGAGTGATGTAGTGTCCTGTGGTCCCTCATGCAGCTCTGACCTGTAGAACTGTGGGGCTAATGGGGTGGCCAAGGGCTTTCTCATACTAACATCTACTCTGCAGATGGACTTGGTACTGCACCTCTGTTCTGCTCACTTGGTTTCTGGGGAGGAGAGACTATTTTCTGCTAGTATTTGCAGTAGGTACAAGGGAGCACATGGGAAAAGCCACAGTTTTTGTTGAACGCTCACCCAGGCAACCTTCAGCTGAATGAACCAGAATTTGAAAAAAAAAAACAAACCAAAAAACCTTCTTTTCCTCCTTTTAGAGGTAAGTAATCACCCTCATGTGTACCTTGGTGTCCTTGACAGCTGCTGCTAGTCCTCAGTCATGCTTTCAGTGTTCGACGGTGAGGTTGTGCAGAGAGCATCGTTGGTGCCAAGAGGATATTAAGCTGGGAACACTAACCCGTGTAGCATGATATTCCTCTGCCCCAAGTGGGCGTCAGTGAGGCTTTAAAGCATTGGTTAGAGACTGGCAGAGAGGCAGCTGCTGTTCTGAGTATTTCCATGTGGGAGAGAGAGAAAGTAAAGAAAAGAAAAGAATGAATGTTTACAAGCTTTTATTGTGCATGAAGGATCCCGTGTGATCATCTCCATGGACAGCCTTGGGCCGAATTTATCATTTGAGCAGCTCACTGACATCAGTGGCATTACTCGTACATCAAGGACATAGACGTTGTTGGAGGCCTTATTTTAGCTTTTCTCAGGAGGCCTAGACCTAGAGCTGACTACAGCTACAAAAGAAGGCTGAAGGATTCAAAGAAGGAAAGTTTTAGCAACCAAAGAGAAGGTGTTGTTTTTTTTATGTGGGGAGTAGCTGGGAACCAGAAGACTGGAATGGTGAGCTGCTTCTTTGGTTAGTAAGGGAAGTGTTTTACCTTCTGAGAAACAGTCTCAGAAGGATGGTAGCTATAGAGTCACTCATGTGAAGTCTGAACAAATAAAAGACGGTTAAGGACAAACAAGGAGGAAGAGAGGAGAGGTTGTGTTCAAGGTCCTGATCCAAAACAATTTGATGTTCAGTCACCCTATGGCCACGTGAAGACAGCACTGTATGGAGAGGAGACTTTTTTTTTTCCCATCTGCATGTTTTTCTTCAGCCATGGGTGTTTTTTGGTTAGTGGAATATTTTTTCTGGGATATATTTTGTGCCTTGTCATTATTCCATTAATGGCTCTACTCATATCTCTGAGCTATGGTCAAGCAGGCAAATTTCAGGTCACACAACAGTTGCTGTCTGCCGAGCACACAGCTGACTAAAAGATGCAAATCCACAAGTTGACACTTGTGATTCAGAAGAGAGCATACGTTGTTTGGATGACATGTTAACAGAAACTCATCCCTGCTTCCTTCTTCCTTTCTGGAAGTCAGATCTCCGTATTTCCAAATCTGTAAAATAAAATGTTGTGAAAACTAGGTGGCATGGGAGGGCAGGAGGTGGTGAGAGCAATAGCATGTGCAGAGGATCATGCTGGCAGCACAAGAGGACAGTGGTATAAGTACCTCAGTTTCCTTGCAGCTGAAGATAGGGTCATAAAGCTCCTGAAAATATAGAATTGCTTCAACTTGAGCTCAAAAGGTGCCTTATAATACATACTTAAAGACACAGGGACTGATTTCCATTTTAGAGGGCCAGTTCTTGTCAAAAGGGATCTTTACACTTAACCTCAGTCTCAAAGTGGTTTTGTGAAGAGAAAGATCCACTGCTTCTAAGGTGTCCCCCATACTACCCTGATGTTCAAACATTGATACGTGCTGCAACTTCTGAGAAAATCATCCCTTTTTAGCAGGTGGGCAGCACAGGGCATACTGTGTGGATGGAGACAATCCTCTCCCTGTAGGGCTGTTGCTTCTGTCCTTGCAAGTGCAGCCACTGATAACCATTGATTCAGTCATGGTGGCTGCGTGTCTGGTGCAGGTACAATAAGGGAATTGAAAGGAGCATTTTCTGTAAAGAAGAATCTGATCAGTTTAGGGAGGGGTAGTGAGAATTGCAGTGACTAGAAGTTGCCTAAGAAGGACAGTTGATGCAGGCTTCAAAGAAAATACACAGAGGATATTTAACAGGAAAAGAGAGAAGTTACACATACCTGTTACAGTGTTTCACATCTCATATTCCCATGAGATTTGCTCTGTCTAGAAGACTTTCCAACTCAGCTCCTTGATCTTGTCCTGATTTTTTTACTTTCATTCCTTATTTTGAAGGCTGATCATGTCATTTGTATGGACATCTCACAGACATGGGTTAAGCCCCACGATTTCAGGAGGGATTTGGGAACTGGAAAATGCAGAAATTATGATGGAACAGGGTTTTTTGGGATCCTTCTGATCTCTCACTGAAGTAGAAAATGGTGATTTTCTGTAGGAGGGATGCCACTGGGGAAGGTGAGGCAGCCCACTGCTCTGAGACACATGTGGCAGGCAGATGGTTTTTTGGGGACTGTATGGTGATCTGTGAACCAGAGACTGCTTTCTATTCTCTGAAGGTTTGTGTGGTGAGCGGGAGAATTCTGGCTTCTCCTGTCTGTTCCCTTTAGACACTGTTTGTATTAGCTGCCCTCAGAGCAGCTCTTAGATCAGCAGTTGTCATCAGCCAAATGTGTGGGACCTTCCCCTCTCCTCAGTGGTCCCTGGAGCATCATCTGCTCTGCAGGCTGCACATGCAGACCAAGCTTTGCTAACGAGGGCTGCGACCCTCCTTACCTCCCTTGCAGATCTAGATGAACCTGTTCTCACCGTTCACCAGACCATCAGTGACGTACGTGGCAGCTTCTACCAGGAGAAGACCGTCTTCCTCCGCTGCACCGTCAACTCCAACCCGCCGGCTCGCTTCATCTGGAAGCGTGGAGCTGAGATACTCTCTCACAGCCAGGACAATGGTGTGGACATCTATGAACCCCTTTACACACAGGTGAAAACAAGCAAGCCTCTGCCAGCTTGTGCTGAGTGTCTTGCTGATGCAGGGCGCTGTAGTGGGTGGTGTTTCCTTCCCTGCATGGATTATGATGCTGGGGAGAGGGTGCAGGCCACTGCAAGGAGTGCTGCCTCCAGAAGGGCTGGTAAATCCTCCTGCATGCAAATTCCCAGGGTACAAGAGGAGCAGAGCAGTAGAGGGGAGTGTGGCCTAGGAGGGCCTTTCCCTTTTTATCACTGTCCCTGAGAGCAGTGGCACAGCTCCCCTACTGAGGTTATACAACTGTTGGATGGCTGAGGAGATTAAAATCCAAATAATCCCAAGATTGCATTTCCTCTATCTCCCATCACTATTTTTTTTTCTTTGTTGAGTGCCCAGGCTCCGTATATCAGGGAAGGGCTTCCTGTTTAGCAGTGTGAGCAAGTGGCAGGCATTGCTCATTGCCCTGAGCTTTTTCTAGTGGGCACAAGAAATGGGGAGCCCAACTGCCTGGGCACTTCCTGACTGTTGTCCTGTGACAAGGTGTCCACATCTTTTCTCCTTCTCCTGCTTGCCTATGTTGGACTTGCTCTGCACAGGCAGGTTTCCCCTGTAAACACACCACAGTAATTAGCCTGCCAATACAATGGGAGATGGAAGGGAACTTTTCTTTTGCCAGGATGCTCTGGGCATGTTACCCTAAGCTGAGCTCGGGATCTGAATGTCCTTTAGATGCTAATCAGCCCCAGTACCTCCAGCAAGGCTGCTAGGGAGCACATGGCAGGGATGGGTGGGAAGGGAGGGCTGAAAGGGCAGCTCCCCAGGGCACCTGTTTCATCCCAAGCACCTTCCTGCATTCCCAAAGCTGGGCCAAGAGCACATTCTGGCTGAGTTTGATTTCTGAGCAATGCCCCAGGCAACCTTTAAGTTAATGTAGTCATGTTCATATTTTATTGAAACACGCCATCTCTGTAGGTCATGGAAATGGGCATCCAAATGGAAATATTCAGGGGGATGGAGGAGGGAGGAGAGAGCTGCAGGTTAGTGGCAGAATTGCAGAAACATTGTAGGTCAGTGCTGCTGTTTGGCCCTGAAGACAGCTTTGTGTGCTGTGTGGCTCCCAACTAGGACATCCCTGGCCTTGGAGGAAGCCACCATGGGCTCTTCCACTTTTCACTAGGCTTGGTGTAATTAACAGGAGACGTTGCCTAATGAGAGGATGTCTTAGGGCTTGGGATATTTTCTCTAGCTAAATAAGGCATCTGGCAAAAACTCCCTGTGTTGCAGCATTAATGTTTAAATGGCCCAGCGTGCTGCAGCTCCTGTCAGGCGATGCTCCTGGCATGATGGGTCACCCCCAGCTCTGGAAGAGGGTGCTGGGAGGGCTGTGCTCAGACAGGCATGCCCTTGAGGTCCTCTCCTTAACACCAGCACAAGCCTGTAAGTTTGGGTTGGTAAGAGTTGAAGTTAACAAAAACACACCTCTGCAACGCTGCTGGAAGAAAAACCTTGCTGGAATGTTTAAAAAAGTACCCTTCACTGGAGTTTGCAGTGTTGTCTTAGAGATGAACCTCTATCAGTGCCAGCTTTGAATAGGCTTTTACATTAAAAATGAGGTGAAGACTTCACTGTTTAAGCTTTTTAAAACTTATGTGCACTGAGGGTTTATACACATATACCTAAATTCACTAATCAATAAACAGGCTACAGATGGCCCTGTAAGTATGTAGATGACATGCATACCATAAATGCCATAATTTATGATATAATTTGTGTGGCATAGCAACAATTCTCAGGGGACAGGACTTTCCTAGGGTTATCGGTGTCCTAGGTTTTATCATTCTAATTTACTCACTTCACATCCTTGTTCCCTGCATATTAGCATTCCTGAGCTCATTGTCCAGTCCCTTGAGGTTGTCCTCAGAAGGATTTGTCATGCTGACACCTCCTCACACTTGAGGGCAGTTAGGGAATGGTTTCTCCAGAAGAGGTTTAGACAAACACAAGAAGAACACAGCAGCAACAAGCTGTCAGCAGAAGACATACGAGTTGCAGGGTGTGCAAACCATAGGATGATTCTCAGAGCTTTCTGCATTCCATAAATAAAAGTCTACAGAATGTGTCCATTGTTAATGTAACAACTTGATTCTGTTTCTATAACAAGCCAGTAACTAATGGAGTGCAGGCAGTGATTTTATTTGTTACCTTAGAATGAGAAAAGGCTATCAAAGTCCCTGCAGTCACTCTGGGTTTACATCAGCATAGATGAGATTAGAGTCTGGAGAAGAGGGATCAGAAAGTTTTGGAAGTTCTTTGAGTATTTATCTGATTTTTTTTTCCTCCTGTACTGCAGATTTCTAGAGCATAACGGTTCAATTTGTCATATTTAGGCCAGTATTAATGCCTCAATCTGCTCTGATTTACTTTGGTTTGGCAATATTGAGTCTCCAGTGACTTCCTTTGGGTTCCAGCTGACATCTCAGAGTTAGATCTCAGGGTCTCTTCTGGGATGGTTAAGGTTTGTCACGTTCTACAAGATGTTTCTGGCAATAGTTGATGAGAAATTATGCCCAGACCTGTTTGGCAGTGCATTCAGGTCACGTCAGACAGTTAATGGCTGTTTTGTGAAACCCTGGAGGTGAAATGACCACTGCAAACATTTTGTGTCTCCTTTATATAGAGCTGGGGGGGATTGAAATCTGCACAGTTCCCTAAGCTTTTCATGGGAACTGCTGGGAATCTGTAAACTTTGGGCCAGGATATGGGCTTGGAGTGATGATCTGTGCTTTGGACACCTGTGTCTTTTTTTGGCCCTATTTTTCCCAAATCCCAGGGTGAAACCAAAGTCCTGAAGCTGAAGAACCTTCGACCTCAGGATTATGCCAGCTACACGTGCCAGGTGTCTGTGCGCAATGTCTGCAGTATCCCTGACAAATCCATCACCTTCCAGCTCACAAACACCACAGGTAAGAGGTGACATGAGGGGACCCTGAAGCCCTCTGACCCTTCACCTCAACAGCCATTACTCCTCCAGGAGGATAACACAGCACTCTGTCCAGGGCCTGCAGCACCTCGACCTCCTTTAGGTGGCTGCTGGGGTTACAGATCCTTCACATGCAAGTCTTGTGGCCAGGGCTGCTCTAGTTTCTTGTAGCACTGCATGTAGCCACTGCCTTGGCCAGGCCTGCCATTAAATCATTAAAGCAGACTACACGTAGGTGTTGAGGCACTATGTAGCTTCTAATTCCTATGCTATTTTATTTATTTATAATTCTAAGTGACTTTAAAAATAGATCTGATACAGTCTAGAGTGGGGCAATGCTGCAGGAGTTCTTACAAATAATTCATCCATGTGTGACTCCAGCCTGGTTTGCCAGGCTGTGCTCTAAGCACCTCCCAGGTAACCAGGGCTCTGCTGGTGCCTGTGTTTGTGGAAAGCATACATCTCCAGTGCCTTCCCAATAAATAAATATTACACTCACATTCATACTGGCAGTTCTTGAGGGCACCTCCAGTTGTGAGCAGATTCAGTTTGGTGCCTCTTGCTTGACGTGCAATAAGTGAGCAATAACTGAGTGTCACATGTCAAATACTGGCAAGGACTTGATTGCAACCTGTCCATTAAAAAAACCCAAACCAAAACCACACACACAATAAAAAATCCCCACCTGCAAAGCCCCCGTGTGTGTTGAGTATTTGCAAATAATAAGTAAATGTCAGGAAATTGCTTCCAGCCCTGGGGTATTCCATGATCAGAGAGAAAGGCATTGTAGCTGTTTGAATTATTCACCTCTCTAATATAACACAAAGCAGTTTGCATCCCTTGTGTCATCTTTGTGCAGTGGAAACAAAACTTTTTTTGATGTTGTTAACTGTTGACAGGATATTGTTGATACTGTTTAAATTATGTTTATTGATTTGAGTTGAGTTCCAAGGTGCTGAACAATAGTTGCCTCATTTTATGTAGGAAGAAGAAAAATAATGAGCTTAAGAAAGTGAATTATAGCTAATGTCAGAAAAAAGTATTCTCTTTGTAGTAAGATCTCTGAACATGCCTCGAACAACTCACCCTATTAGCTGAATTTCTCTCAGGATGAGAGTGTAGAAAATGTTGAAATATTCCCTTTAAAAACTTCTGTTCACGATGAAAAGGGATCTTACACAGCTCTTCTTCCCTGTGTACCTTTACCTTTGAAGAGTTAGAAAATCAAATTTCTCTTCATGTCCACTCCCCCTGCCAGCCCAAGCACAGGGAAACTACTCTTCATTTCAATCCAGCCCCTGTACTAAGTGAATGGGGAAAATGTATTTTCAGGTTGTACTTGATGACAAGTCAGCGATACGGCTCAATTTACACCAGCTTCTTAAGCACATCTATCTAGGTGGGGTTTTTTCCTGTTTTTTAATTATAGATGCATATTTATACCTAGTTACATACAGTGGAGCCTGGCACTACAAGCTCAAAGGGGCCATGGAAAATGTGTTCCTAGCAAATGGTATTAAAAGTTGGCAGTGAAAATGAAGCTGGCGTTGCGGTGTGAGCAGGTTTTGTGTTAAATAGCAGGACTATATTTAACATGAAATATTATGTGGGTTACTTGCCCTGTAGGTAGTATTGTGCATAGATGAGGAAATATTTAAATGAGATTCTTTAATTCTCTCCTCTTTTGCCTAGGTCTTTTCTGTTCTGTTTGTGCTTTCACAGCTTCTCTAGGCTTGGCTGTGCCCAGAATCCTGAGCAGCTTCACTCAGGATGCCTTTGCCTTTGTAACTGAGAAGGGCCCAAAGGGTGCCGAAAAGCTTGGGAACTCCTCTCTCTTAAATATTTATAGTCCAGGCACTTCAGACCATGAGGTGAATTGGTGGGTCAGGTCAGCTTAGGCCAGGGGAATCTCCTCAGCTCATTTGCTGTTCCTCAACAGGCTCCTCAGTGTCCTTTGGGCAGATCATAGTCCTGGTAGGAAGGAAGACTTCTCCCAAACTCTATTCAGCAGCTTGGGCCTTGCAGCAGGGAATGGGTTCTTTGTCTGCAACCTTAGTGGGAAGGAGATGTCCCTGCTCCCTCTCTGTTCTGCTGCTGTTGCCTGGCTCCAGAGCAGCAGGTTGGGTCCACAGAGCCACAGGACCAACTCAGCACCAGGCTGTCATCACCTGCTCCAGCAGGGTCAGCCTGACTTTTCCCCCGTCCTCAATTTCTGCAAAATTAAGCAGCCCAGCTGGTTAATTCTCCTCCAGTTTTACTGCAGCAAATTGGACTTCAAAGGGAATTGAAAGCGATTCTTTGTTTTTAATGGTCCCCTCGCTGCTCGGCAGACTCTGCCAGCAGGTTTTCTGAGCCAAGAACAAAAGGAATTGCCACAGGTTACAAATAAATGAGAATCATCTCCTGCATAACAATGTCTGCAGTCTGTTAACCTCTGTCTGCTGAGGGAGTGGGAGTGGGGAGTGGTAGCCCACGCAGGCTGCCACAGCCAGGGCTCCATTTTGGGACATGTGGTGGGAGCTTGCTTCCTGGAGCTGTGCAGGTGGCAGACCTGCAGTTTCCCTGCCTCGCTCGTGCATGCACACACAGCCTGCCCTGATGCAGTGCTTACACCAACATGTCACCTTTTTAACGTGCTGCCTTGTCCAGAGGTGGGCAAGATGAGTGTGGGTCAGATATTTGCACACCAACCCTAAATCTACAAGAGCCTTAAATCTTAACCAGAGCCTGCAGGACCTCTGGTCTGTGCTCCCCAACTCTGACACCTTCTCTCTGGACATGGGCTGGTCTCAGGCTTTCTCTGTCTCTGACAGGGATCAATGGAGATTCCCAGGCAAGATGCTGCATCTGCCAGTTTGTCTGTGCACCTGAGACCAGTTCAGTGTCCGAGGGCAGAAACAGCTATTTGGTGTCAGCTACACTGAGTTAGTGACAGGAATGTGCCCTGCCCAAACACGTGAGTTGAGCTATTGCCTGTCTGGGCTTCATGCTATCTCATGAAACCATCTGGAGCTTGGTGAGGATGTACAAATCCTTCCTTTGCTATTTAACTATTTACAAGATTCCTGCAAAGAGACCTGCCAAAGTCTCTTTGAGTTCAGGCTGTGGCTTCCTGAAATTCAAAGGCTCCAACCACTGGCCTCAAAATGGCCAGTGCAGGTGGCAGAAGAGCCACCTTCTTCCTTAGGGATAGCTGGCCACCCCTGACACAAATAGCATGTGCAGTGGCCAGGGAGGATATTATATCCAGTGCACCAAAGCAATATCCCAGCATGGCAGTAGTTGTGCTACTGAATTATGGCACTGGTGCTGAGGAGAGGAGAGTCCTCCTTGCCTTGTTTGTAAGGGCTGTAATTCAGAGATCCCACACAAATCCAGCACAGCTCATTAACACAGGGTCCAGGGAGAGAAGAGGCAGAAATAATGATGCCGTTAAATCAGGCTTCATGAATATGGAACAATGTCTTATTTTGCATTATTATGGCTGTTACTTAAAACATACTCCCTGCTTTTTTGCTGGGGACTGCTACTTTCCCCAGCTCCATCTGGATGGAGCGGGTGATAGTGCTCATAGAGGCTTTGAAAGACTTTTCCTGGAATGAAATAGAGAGTACAAAGGGAAGGATTTTGCATCAGTTCCTGGAGGGGGCTGTAGTGAGAAGGGTGCAGAAATGAAAATAAACCAAAAAAAAATCAAGTACCAGGGCTTTCAAAGGAGAGGTTGTCTAGACATTTTGATCAGTCTCAGCTCAACTGAATGTGAAGGAGAGTTGCTGTGATTGTGATAGCCCCCAGGTGTACAGAAAAGCATATTAGACCCCTGAGGAGGTGAAGGAGATTAAGAGCACGTTCAGAGCTGCTGTTAAAGGTCTGTTAAAGTGCAGACAGGTTCTGGATCCTCCATATTAGTCTCCGAGGTGCAAGGACTATCTGCCTGGCAAAGCCTTTGCCTCTCAAAGATGTCTGGTTGGGTGTGAGAGATGGAGAGATGTATCATGGGATAACTGAGGATAGCTTTTTTTAGTGGCAGACCTTCCCTAAAGCTTGCTCTTAAGATGGAAACTCTGAAGGAGAGGGGTGGTTTAATGCCAGCTGTCCTTGAGCACAAGCAGTGGTTGGGTTCAGGCAGGCTCTTTTGGGGCTATCCTTTCTCTTTCACCTTTCCATCAAGGCTACAAAGGCTTCCATTGCCCTTATGCCTGGCTGCAGTTGTTTGCATCAGGAGTCGAGAAGCTCCAGGCCCTGGGTTTTTCACTGCCAGTTGTTGCCTGTTTGCCACCCCTGTATGTGCAGAGTGGATTTATTGGGCTTTTCTTCTGACCTGCATCCTAAGCCACAGAGAACCTGCACTGAGCACTGATAGATAAAATGTCATAGCTGCTTTGTGCCCCAGTCCTAAGCACTACTGGTAGAGTGTTTCCTGGGGCAGTGTGAGGTCCTGCCTGCTGTTTCCCAGCCATAAAAGAGCAGAGTGTTCTTACTCAAAGACATGGTAATGATTATGCTTTAGATCCACAAACACCTCATGTTTGCAATCAATTCATAGATCTTTCCAGCTGTCTCTACTCAAGCTAGCCATCAACAAGAAGAAAACATAAAAAGTATGAAGCTGTACACAGGCAAAGAGCTTTCTCAAGCTCTGAAGTGTCCCTCTTTGTGCCTTTCCAGCCCCACCTGCTCTGAAGCTGTCTGTCAATGAGACGCTGGTGGTCAACCCTGGTGACAACATCACCATGCAGTGCTCTCTGACGGGCGGTGACCCACAGCCAGAGGTGGTTTGGTCCCACTCTCCTGGCCCAATGCCTCCCAACAGCCTTGTGCAAGGAGGCAACCTCACCCTCTGGAGGATCCGTGTGGAGGACTCGGGCTACTACAACTGCACGGCCATCAACAACGTGGGGAACCCGGCAAAGAAGATTGTGAACCTGCTGGTGCGCTGTAAGCTGCTGTTTTGCTCTCAGCATGTGTTTTCAGGGAGCGGGGGAATTGCATTCCTCCTGGCTGTTCTTGTACAGCTGAGGGCAAATGTGATGTTTAGTAGTAATTAATATTCTGGGGAAGTGCCTGTGCGAGTTTCTCTGCTCCCAGACCAACGGCTGTGCAAGCGCCACTTGCAGCCTCGTCCTGGGCTGTAGCATTATCCTGAATTGGGTGGTCCCAGACTGCCAGGTGTGAGGTCCTTGGGACATTTTATGGGAAGGTAAATGGGAGAGGTCTTTGGGCAGATTTTGCATGGAAATTCTGCTTTCCTGAGGAGCAAAGAACAGTTTTCCTGTCCCATGCAAGATACTTTGATGTCCCTAACCAGTTTTGTACTTCTCTTCATCTCAGCCATGAAGAATGCCACATTCCAAATCACTCCTGACGTGATCAAAGAGAGCGAGACCATCCAGTTAGGCCAGGACTTGAAGCTCTCCTGCCACGTGGATGCTGTCCCCCAGGAGAAGGTTGTCTATTCCTGGTACAAGAACGGAAAACCAGCCAGGTTCTCAGACCGGTTGCTCATCACCCGCAATGACCCCGAGCTCCCACCTGTGACCTGCAGCTTGGAGATTATTGACCTGAGGTTCAGTGACTATGGCACCTACCTGTGCGTGGCTACCTTCCAGGGAGCACCCATTCCTGACCTCAGTGTGGAGGTGAACATCTCCTCAGAGACAGGTGAGCCTCTCTCTGGCAGGTGGGGACCCCAGAGGGGTGTTTGGCATCACTGGCTGCCCCACAGCCCCATGCCTCTGGCTTTTTTGAAGAACTTCACATGCATGTCTTGAATGCTAGTGGAGAAAGGTCTTACCTCCTCAGGCAAGAACTTTGCTCAGATTGGAGATGGGTAATAGTTACAACTTCTCTGTTGGATGTATTATGTACCAGGCACATCTTCCTTTATGTTTTCTTCCTTTATATTTATGAAAAGTCCAAAGTGCACTGCAGTCAAAGCTACAGAGACAGCTTTACAGTGTGATTGTTCAAACAAACCTCCACACTGTGAAGGAAAGAAGTAGTGGTGGTATTTCAGCAAATTTCAAGTGTCCCTGTGCTTAGAAGAGAGTAAAAGAGAAAGAAAGCTGCTCTTTCTTTTCTTTGGCATTGTTTATGAGGAATGTACCTTTTTTCAGAGTTGTGTCCAGGATACAAATTCTGTGAAGACTTAATGTTTGCTGGATTGCAAATGCAGTCTGTCTTGGGCACTCTCTGTAGGAGTCCCAGTGTTATAGATGCCTCCCCCTAAAATCAGGGTCAGAGCTTCACCCCACGGCTCAGTGAGGACAGGACAAATATGTCAGTGCTTGTCAGTTGCTTTGGGGCCTAAAATGTAGAGTCTCTCTCTCAGGGCTGTCTTTCTCTTTCTGGGGAAGTGGTGGGTCCAGCTGTGCTGTCCATTACATCCACGTCATTGTACTGCCTTTCCAGGATCATGAGGGTACAGCACAAAGAAGCACTGCCTTACTAATCTGATGGAAGACTCCTCAGGGGAGTCAGCTGCCCACAGATTTTGACCTGTACCTTCACAGAATGTTACCTCTCAGTCCCTGGTTGTGCTGAATCCACAGGCCAGGCTGATCTCACTCTTAATTCTGGATGCTGCTCACTTCAGCTGCCCAGAGAAAAGTGCTGCAACTGCTGTTTACGCTTTGGGAAGCCCTTGTCTCCGGTAGCAATACTGGGGCCAGCCTGCTCCCCATAGGGTTGCATCCAGTTCTTGTTGGCAGCCTGGAGACTGAGCCCTGACTGTGCCACAGATCCACTAAACACTGGAGAATGGTCCTTCCTTTTGTAGGACCTCTCCATGCCAGCTGACACCAACCCTGTTAAACCATCAGGGAACAAAACTGGGGGAACTCACAAATCCTGGTACAAAATTGGCTATCCCAGTGTGATGGGATATGTGGCTGATACCACTGGGAATGATTCTTTTTGCCCAAGATCACTAGATGGCAGAGTGCAGTTGTGTTTAAGACTCCAAGGGTAGGATGCTGTGAAGAGCTGGGAGACCCTGGATGATTCCACCGAGAGACTTGGCAGTGTCTGTCAGTGCAGCTGTTGGTCCAAGCACCAGAGAGTTGCTGCCTGAAAGGAGGTGTCTGTGGTGACAGGTTGCCCTGTGCCTGTCTGGAGGAGAGTGAGTCCCTTATGCTTGTGTGGATGCTGCCAATGAGGAAGGGAAGGAGGGCAGCCTGGGGCATTTTGAAGCCTCTCTTTGGTAGCCTGGGCTAGCAGGACCACTTTGTGTCCCCGGGAATGAAAACAGCCATCCCTGCTGGAGCAGCCCTCCATGCCAAGGACAGCCAAGGCTGTCCAATATGCAACATCCCCACAATCAGCAACGAGCCACCTCCAACGTGTGATTCCCATATAAAACACCAGGTTTTCCCCAGACCACAGGATCAGAGCAAGAGGCCAGCAGCACTGGCTCCATGTTTCTCCACTGAGCAAAGCCTGAGCTCATCAAAGTGGCTGCCTCCACCGAGCAGCTCCAAGGAGATAGCTTTAATTAAAAAAAAAATAAAAATCTTCAAATGCAATTTACAACTTTACCTGTGGAGAAAATTGCTGCTCGCCAGGTGAGCAGCTGCCTGCAGCGCCAGCACTGAAAGTGCTGCTGTCCTTTCACGCCGTGCAGGACAGGGCGTGATGAGATTCCCCAGCCCACAGGAGACCTGCAAATTGAAAATGTGGCCTCCCTGTTGCATAGGGAGGTCACTGCAGAGGGAGATTAGGCTGGATCCATCCTAAATTTGTTCATAAAGAGCTGCAGGCTGTAACATGTACAATTACCATAGCACACTCTCCTTTGCTGGGGCTGAATTGAGCTAATGTTGGTCAGAGCAGCTTGTTACAGCTTCTGAAGTCCTATATTTTGATTTAAATGGAAACGAAGTACATGGCCCTTGCATTTATGGAAGTGTCAATCCAAGTGTTGCCACTGTCAGCAGGAAGGGCTGAAAAAGGAGCTTTCAGAAAAGATTGTGACCATATTTACTTCAGCTGAACTGTTAGCTCTAAAGTCTAACACAAATAAATTGTCAACATTACGTGTGGTTTAGCACAAAAATCCCCTTCCTGGGTTCTTGGTGGAATTGGGGATGTGAACAGCAAATCTCTTCCCACTGACATCTCTGTACCCTGTATTCACTGGATTTCTTTTAAGCTTTGTTTATCAGCAAAGTTTTGGTTGTCAGTTGATAGCTGGATATTTCTTTGAGTGTTACTGTGCCTCCAACTCTAGCCTCAGCTTGGCAGAAGTTCTGCTAGGTGAGCTCCTCCCAGCCTCGAAGTGATGCCAGGAGTGATTGTTGCTGGGACCCATCTCTCACTCAGATGAGCCAGGGGTTTATTATGTGAGAAATTCACAGTGCATTCACCAATAAAAGCAAAATAAGTAATAAAAGTAAAATATGCAATAAAAGTAAAATAAGCAAAGACAGTAAACAGAGCTGACTGCTTGCTGTGGTTTTGAAACAAACAGGGATCTTGGACCTCTGAGAAGGCTGGAGATGGGATCTACAAGCACTTATCTTTTAGGTCTTGGTTTTGGTGTGGCCTTGATAAGGTGTCTAGATACCTCAGCAGATATGATGTCTGCTTTTGGCCAAAAGGCTGCAGTTCCACTTGAGAATTCACTGACCAGAAATTGAGAAATGGATCAAATAGGATTTTGCCTTTGTGTTCCTTGATGCCATCCTTGCACCTGGATAGCATTTTGCAAACAGAGGCATGGGAGCCTGGAGTCTGCCCCAATACAACTGCCCTTTGCCACTGATGTTGGGACACACTGTTGGAGAGGCTGGAATCCTCCTTGGTACCCTGAAGCCCCAGACCCTGTAGGATAACTTGCCTGGCCGGTGTGTTCATAGGAGGATTGCAGTGTGTCAAGTGGAAACCTTTGGAGTTCAAGGCTGTTTGGTGTGACTCCGTCAGAAGCATCTGAAGAATATTCCTTACTTGCTGAAACCCCAGTGTAAGATGACTCCCTTCTTGTCTCTCTTTTAGTGCCACCAACAATCAGTGTCCCCAAGGGTCAGTCCACCATCACGGTGCGGGAGGGCTCCAGGGCCGAGCTGCAGTGCGAGGTGCGAGGAAAGCCGAAGCCGCCCATCCTCTGGTCCCGGGTGGACAAGGAAGCCCCCATGCCTTCAGGGACAGTGACAATGGAGACCTACGATGGGAAGCTGCAGCTGGAGAGTGTGAGCCGAGAAATGAGTGGGACCTATAAGTGCCAGACAGCCAGGTACAATGGATTTAACATCAGACCCCGGGAAGCCCTGGTGCAGCTCAACGTGCAGTGTGAGTACAACCATAGGGTGCTGGAGAGTGCCTGCCTGAGTGCCTGTGTACATGAAAGCCTGGGGGCTAGGCAGGGTTCACCCTTCTTACTGGGCTGAGCAGACACTTCTCTTTTGTCTGGGGACCTTTGGACAGCTTATACTGGTCAGGCTACACAAGGGTAAGGGCAGGGCACCATATGGCAAGCATATTGCAAATGGAAGGGAGAGGTGTTGTGTGTATTTGTGTACAGGGGTTTCTGTTTCCATGTCAGGGGGTGAGCACAGCTTTACCAGGTGTGTTTATGTGCACTACATGTGTGTAAAATGCCTTCAGGATATGTAAAGCCAAGTACTCAAAAGGTAGAAAATTAATGTTATTTAGACCGTTTCCACATCACAACGCTTTCTTCAACTTAGTTACCCCTGGGTATGCCTGAATCATTTTGCCTGAAAAGCAGTGATAGGTAGACCTAACAGAGAATCTATACTCCCAAATGGTTTTCATGCAGCCAGGCTGTGAGTAACAGGAACTGGTTCTTAGCAGGTGTGTGGGGTGATTTTGGCTATGGGTGGTTCTCCCAGCCCCACTTGAAGGCAGTATTTGTACGCAGAGGGTGGGATGCTCCATCCTTTCCCTGCAGTGGTTTCTCCCTCCAGAGAAGTGACTGCCTGCCCAGCTCCCACAGCCATTGAGGTGTGTTGTGACATGCAGCAGTCTGTGCTCTCCCTCTTACAAGACTTCAAATCAGACTGGGGGAGGGCAGCCAGAGGAAATGCCTTGGCTCTCCCTGCAGATCTCATCCCGTTAGTACACTGTGATTGTTGAACACTGGCAGAGTACTCTGAGCAGCACAGATCTGACAGGTGTGGGGCGGGCAGGGAACAGGTTAATTTACACCTGGGCATGCTGCTGTGGGCTGTGACTGACGAGCCTCCACACACAGCAGAGCAGCATTCATTAGACATGCTGCCACACTTCTCCCAGGCTCGCTCCCCAGGAATAAGAGAAGTGAGACCAGAGCAGACAACCTGACTGAAACCAACCAGACAAACTGCTCACAGATGTGAGCTGCTGGGAGCACAGCAATAACAGAGGTGTGTGAAACCCTGCAGGCACTTTGAGTATTTGAAGAGCCTCTTTTAAAATTATCTGTCTATTCAGGAGCTTGGCAGGCTTAGATTACAGGACAAGACAGGGAAATGTGTGAAGATTACCAGGCAGGTAAGTATGTGTGGAGAAGCTGCTTCCCTTAAGCAGGGTGAAAATGTGCATCTTGGTTTGAATTGTTCAGGAAGGCAGCAGGGTTCAGTCATATGGGACTTAGAGGGACATGGCAGGGAAGGTAACTCTTGGTCACATCAAGAGATGATGAGAGATACAGCAAAACTTCACTTGGGAGCAGAGAACCATCAGACCTGCTGGTTTGGTGTTGCTGTTTGAAAGCCATGTGGACCTTGCTTGACCCTTGCTGCCCCTGCAGAGGAAGCAGCAGTGCTCAGCTTGGGATGAATTCAGTCTAACTAGGTGGTCTGGAGGGGGATCACAGACCTGAATCTTGGGCTGAAGGGGAAGGACTAATTCCCCACACAAGATGGTAGCCAGAAGCTGTCTGAGGTGGAGACTATGATGTGACCCTCAAGAAAGCAAAGATGTGATGAATTTCCGTATAAAGAGTAGCTGAACATCCTCCTCCTACAGCTTTTCCCGTGGCGATGCTTTATTGTGATTTTGCCCAAGTACTGGTCGTGTAGTCCACGTGCCAGCCCACCCAACCAGCCCCCTTCAGCCTTGTTAATCAGTTCTGTGTACCCTTAGTGAAAGCTGGGTGCATACTGAGTGTTTGTACACCTGAGCTCTCTCCTCCTGCCTAGAAAACGTGGAAGGACTTCGTGGTGGCACTGCCTGTTCTGTGCCTCAGCAGGCAGCTTTGCTTTCAGTGCTGCCAATTGCTCCTTCCATTAGTATGAAAAAGAAATTGCAAACCAAGAAAGTAGGGCAAGAATTGCCCCCGTCCCTTGCACAGCCTCCTCCCTTTCCCTTCATGCAGAAAATAGACCCAGAAACAACACAGCCCCTTGTTTATCCCTCTCCTCGTTCGTGCCGCTGGAAGGACGCGGCAGGGGCTGCTGTGGTTAATTGAAACGCAGCTGCCCAGCGCGGGCAGCTCATTAGCTCGGCGGCTCGCTCTGGAATTCTCATCTTGCAGGAGACGGGGATGGTGCGGCTCCTGCAGCCCCCGCGATGAGCGCTCCCCTGGCCGTGTGCGCGCATCCAGGGCGCCGCTTTGCGCGCTCCGGGGGCCAGCGGGGCCGCCGCTCCGATTCGCTCCCGAGCTGAAGCTGCAAAATCAATACGGCGGATCTGATTAGATGTCAGAACCTGTTTCTTGTGTTTCGCCTTTGCCTCGGTTTTCTCCCCTCGTCCTCGTGCGTATTGTAACAAACCAGCCCAGAAACAGGCTTTTGCAACTGCGCCGCAGTAGTGGAAGGCAAATGAGAAGACAAAAAGAACAAGTCAGCTGTCAAAAAAAAGGTGTTTGGGCTTTTTACTGTTTTTTTGTCTTTAGAAAGCGGAAAAAGTTGCTCTTCTTTTTGTATTTAGAAAGCAGAAGAAATTGCTTTTCTTTTAGCTTATGAGCTGAAATTGCCTATCATCAGTTCTCTGACAGGATGGATGATCTGTTCCCTGGACTTCTTGGTCTGTAGTGTAGAGCTTTGAAAGATGAATAAGTTTATGAAAGTCTGTGCAGCCTTATATCTCTGTGTTTAAGATGAAGAAACGTTGTATAATGGTTAGAGCGAGAGGCTGGGCTTGTCAGAACTCCTGGGAATCTACACTTGGATTGGCAATGTCTTGTCATTTTTTCATATATCTTCAAAACAGGAATAAAACTGGCCCATCTCATCAAAGATTTGTGGAGTGTAATAAACACAGCACTTTGAATTGTTGAAATAAAAATATTAATGGAGTGCCAGAGTGTTGTTAATAATATCAATGCTATCACTGATGCTTTCATCAAGCTTTTTTTCAGGACCAGGTACTTGAGAAAATCCCAGCAGAAAAATGAATCCTCTGCAGAGGTGTGTTTAAAATCAGGGCTGGGCCACCCTGTGTAGGGGAACTAGTCTAAAGCTGTGAAACACACACTGGGTTTGAAAATGTGCAGCAGTCTGGGTTTTGGAACACAATAGTGCCATTTGAGCTGACATGTGTGAGAAGAGTAAAGAAAGCATGCATGTGTGGACCAGTGAAAAGGATGCTACTTAGATACTAATTTAGCAAGTATGTAACAAAGAACTGAAAGACCTGTATTAGCCACGTAAACCTAAAAGACTGGTCAAAACAGTATTTCCAGGAATTACAAAGGGTAGTAGTGACTCTAAGCTCTGGCTGTTGCTAGAGGTAGCACTTGAGGTGACTGCCTTACCATGGTGAATATGACATTTGCTCTGTTAGAACCTCATAAAACAGTGTGGTGAAAATTGCAATCTTACTACATTTGCCTCCTTGAATACTATTATGTCAGCTCTGATGCTTTGCCAGTCCTGAACAACATCTCATAAACTACTGCACAGCTCTGTCCAAGTCCAGCTCAACCCTGCACTCCTCATCCCACCTGATCCTCCACACATCTACGCCCATATTTTCCTGCAGATGGGTTTATCCTCCTCCACAGCACTCACTATTTGCTGTCTCAGGCCCGCACTTGACCATCTAAATGGCTTCTCCCTCTCTGGATAACTATCAAAACCTGGTAGAAGAGTCCCTGTGTTTTCTGTTGAGTTGTTAATTACTTCACCAAGTTCTGAAGATGAGATAAGCAGATTTTTGCTGCTGCCATTTTTGTCTTTGGCAGAGGTTTTGGTGTCTCTGAGTGCCCAGTGAAAGAAGAGTAGGAGGAAAAGTGGATAGTTATGTAGGGCTGACTTTGTTTTTGGTAGTCAAGTCTGAAAGTTGGCCCTGTTTCCCATGTTGGGATCACACAGCAGGTGAAGTCTTTGCAAGAAGAAAGATTAGAAAAGGAATTAACCTGAGTATCTCCTTCCCTGCAATAACATGGCCTGTGAATTTTTCCTCTTCTGGATCTAAAGTAATAGCCCACAATCACATGTGATTGATTTCCAAAGGATTACACTTACTGCCCTTAGATAAAGTTCTGCCCCATTAGGCAGCAGGTGGGTTATCATGCTTTATCTTCAAAGCATAGTGAGTATTAGGTGTAATCAGGAAAGCAGACTGGCATTCCCTTTGGAGGCATGGTTAACAGGACTTCAGGAGCCATTTACAGTCCTGGGCACAGGCATTGCTCCAGGGCTGGTGACTAGCAGGTCTGGCTCTGCCCTGACCTGGAAGGCTGCCAGGACACGTCCTGCTGGGGCATCTGTTGCCATTGTCACTTTAACTAGCCTTCAGGTGGGCACGGATACGTTTTCCTATTCAAGCTCACACGCTGGCAAATGTTATTCCTGGTCACACACACTGTTGACTCATTCCTCCTTAAAATGCTGCTGAACCCATTGGCAGTGCTGTACATCAGGCAGGCGATAGTCAGCATCAATTTCCCCTGTTATCTGTGTAACAAACACAAGAGCGGGGAGCAGGGGAGGGGGCGATACTGTAAATAAGTAAGAAACATTGCTGGATCCATGCAACTGGAAATGGAAATGCATTAAACTGTTTCGATCAACTGTTGAAGCCATAGCTCAATGTCAGTGCTTCCTGCTGGTGCCCTGCCCCCCTCCTGAAGTATGAGCTTGGATATGAACTGCTCTCTTAAAAGTGCTCTTGAGACATGTTCTGGGCATGCAGATGTTTTTGCAGAGTGGCTAAGACTGAGCTTCTGGCTCCTAAGAGCTCCCTGCAGCTCTCCCTGCTCTGAAGGGAGTCTAAGAGAAATGAGACTGTCAGGGGCCAGAGCTGATCCCTCTGTGGCTGAGCTGGCTCATCTGTCTTGCTGCTTGGCCACGTGAGCTGCACTATGGAGCCATCTGCTAAGAATTTTAGACCTGGTTGGTTTAATTTCTGAGTGTATTTATTTATTTATAGTGACTGTTTTGTTTTTCTTTATTATTTTCATTGGTGGAATTCATCCTGATGCCCTCCTCCAAGCTGAGGAGCACAGTTCAGGAGCTAACTTGGGGGCAGAAGATGGTTTTTCTGCTCTTGTAGTGGCTGGAGCTTTCCTACTCTTTCATTCATATTTCAGTATTGCTGTTCCCTGTGGTATGGGTCTTGGTGCCAAGAGAGGGAATCCTCAGGCTCTCCTGCCAGCTAGAACTCTGGTGTGCTCTGGTTCATTTTATGCCATCAGAGGCTGAAGAATGAACTGATGTTCTGGGGCAAGTGTGTCTGTATTCAAAACCAAAGGAAAACTGTGACTTCTGCAAGTTCAGTGTTTGCAAACTTAGAGACTTTAATTGGTAAAAAGAATAAAATAATTCATAGCCACGGGCATGATATTGAACCACCAGTCTTAACAAAGCCTGACTTGGTAGTTAGGTTTCACTTTGATGGAAATCCTCCCTGCTTGTCCTTAAACAAGTTGTATAGAGGTTTATGTGACTGAGCTGGAAGTGTACATGTTATTTCTGCATTTCTCTCAATACACAGCACCCTTCTGCTCTCTCTGTTAAGAGCAGAGAATTTCATTCCTGATTGTCAGCACACTTCTTTCTTCCAGTGTTGTGGTTGGGATTAAGCTCCTTAGAGCTGGTGTTTGTGCATGCAGCCCTGTCCTGGGTGATGTGGCATAGGGATTGCTCACTCCACCTCCCGATGCCTGGGCTGCTAACAGCTAATTAGAGTTGTCAGTCTCAGGACAGGCTGAAGTTTTTTACTCTGTCATGGCTGTAAACCCAAATGGCCACAGTTCAGAGCAAAGCAACAACCACAGAGACTTACAGCTGGCCTCAGGTTTGTTATAACCATTATCATCTATTGGTCCTGGGGCCTGATACATGGAGTCTGTGACAGTGCTTGCATCAGTTTAGTATTGGGTTCTCACATGGGCTTGCCCCAAAACTTACTGTGTAGGACTTGTTGGCCCTACCCTCCTGCCAGCCTCACAGCATTAAGATAATCTGGCAGGCTAAGGATGCTTAACTAAAGCTTTCTTCTTTGAAACACCTTTATGTTTGTACAGCAAAGCCCCAGGACTCCCAGTGCTGGGGGTTTGGTGGTTTGGTTTTTTTGGTGGTGGGTGGATTTTTTTTGTTTGTTTGTTTGTTTTTTTTTGTTGTTGTTGTTGTTTTTGTTTTTGTTTTGGTTTTGGGTTTTTTTTGTTTGTTTTTGGTTTTTTTTTGTGTTTTGTTTTTTGTTTTGTTTTGTTTTTGTTTTTGTTTTTGTTTTGGGGGTTTTTTTTTGGTTGGTTGGTTGGTTGGTTGGTTTGGTTTGGTTTTTCGGTTTTGGTTTGGGTTTTTTGTTTTTGTTTGTTTGTTTTTGGGGGGGTTGGGGTTGTATTTGTTTGTTTGTTTTTGTAGCATAGGTAGTTTTTTTTTATATGCAGCTTAAAAAAAATTCAAACAACATATTTCACAGAGTAAAGCAGTTGTATGAATTTTGGCTGGTCTGAATTTTCGTTGTCAGTGTTTAACAGTTGGGTCTTACCCTGCAGAGCTGTGGTCTCTTCTTTGCTTGCTGCTTTCTGGGGAAGGCTCCCATGTGCTGCCACTTACTCAGATTTCTTGGGAAGTCTCCCTTGTGCCCCGGGAGCTTTTCCAATTTACCTCTGTGATTGAAATCGGTCTGACAGAGCATGTCTGCACGCTGTGGTGGCCGGGAGATCCAAGAGACTCGAGGCATAAAGCAAAAGGCCCAGATGGCAGAGGGATTTCGGAGGCCAGGGAACAGATTTTGCAAAGCTGGCATGTCCAGTCTGTGGCACCCCACGTCAGATGGGAAGTGCAGTGAGGCCTCCTCGCTGTGCCCTGGGTAAAAGACCGTGAAAGAAGAGAGGAAAATCCCCGGGTACGTGCGTCAGGAAGGCAGGAGCCCGCCTTGAAGCTGGGACCTGGGTCTGTTATGTGAGATTGCAGCCCACCTGCGCTGTCATTCAGCTTCTGTGCAGCTCACTGCTCATCTCTCAGCTTCTCTGTGGTTGCAATAACAGGCTGAGTAAAAGCTTGTGTGAAAGCTGCTCGCCTAGAGAGATGAATTTGTTTGTTCAGAAGAGAACCGGTTTAAATTGGTTAATCCATTTCTCGGGTATTGTTGGGAGAAACAAATACACGTTCCATAATCTGCCATTATCCTGGTTTTTGGCCAGACTCTGCAGGAAGAGCAACTTAATTTTATTGAGAGAGACACATGCAAGCTGTACAGTTTTGTCAGGAAGGGAGAGACAAGAGCTGTATAGACACAGTGGATGGCAGACAATCTCGGTCATCTCTCTGTAAATATTTGCTCACCTGTGGCCCTTTCAGGGCTGAACACCAAATCTCATACTGTTCTAGTGCAGACATTCCTTCTAAGTTTCCTGCCATGGCAGCTATTTTCCCTTAAGAAACAACTCCAGAGTCCTCCCAAATCCTGCCATTCAGAGGAAACTGCTCTGTTTTTGAGTCCTGTTATTGTCTAGGCTTAGACCATGGGTAAAACCACCTGTATCAAAGTCCCCCAAAGTGTGATACAGTTGGTGATACCCAGATTGCATCAAGATAGCCTGGCTGGAGGGAGAGGTTGTCCTGGCTCTGCTTCTGTTTGTGCAGGGATGTAACATACAGTGTGAGTACTTTTACCATGTGCTTATCTCCAGTCAGTAAGTCAGAGATAGTGAATCTGGCACTGCAGCTGTTGCTTCCTCTTTGGGCCTGTGCAGCACCAGTACAGGTCCAAGAGAGGTGGGAACTTGGCCAAGGCAGAGGAGGCATTGTGGATCCTGGAATGTGGGGTTATGGGATACTCTCTGCTAAGGGTGATAAATAGGACTGGTATCTGAGTTTATGGGGAATCTGTTATGGATGGGAGGAAGATCCAAAAAAAAAAAGGTAAAACTTGTGGATTGAGGTAGGAACAATTTAGTAATTTAAATACAGTATTATGTTAGGAGTAATGATAGTAATGTAAAGGAGAGAGAGAGACAGGAGGAAAAAAGGAGAAAAGAAAAAAAAGTGAAACACAGTACAATTGCTCACAGCTCACTGACCAATGCCCAGCCCATCCCCAAGCAACAACTGGTGCCTCTCAGCCATCTCCCCCCAATTTATACACTGGGCATGACATTCTGTGGTATGCTCAGGTCAGCTGTCTGAGCCGTGCTCCCTCCCAGCTCCTTGTGCACCTGAGACAATGAAAAGAGCATGAGACAGTGAAAAGTCCTTGAGTTAAAGCACTGCTTACCAACAACTAAGACATCAGTGCATTGTCAACATTACTCTCATCCTAAGTACAGCATTGTACCTAAGTCAAAAGCAGAGCACCATACCCAGCTACTATGAAGAAAATTAACTCTGTGCCAGCTGAAACAAGGACACACTGGCTTCAGCAGTCATGGGGCAAGGGAAGTGGAAAATGGAGCAAGTTAGAGAACTGCTGTCAGCTCTCATGTTTTGAGCCTGGGGTCACAGGAAAAGAGGGAATGGCTTGTCCCTATCAAATTCTGCCTCTTGGTGGTGGAGAGAGAGATGTCATTTTTTCACTAGGAAAACCAGGAAGTCACCAAGCAAAAATTGTGATTCATTTTCTCATGTTAACTCTCAGCTTCTGCACAAGGGCCTGAGGCACAGAGAAGTGAAAACAGCTGTCCACACCTGCAGGGTAGCACAGGCCATCAGACCTGACACAGGACCTGTGCCAGGGAAGCAGAGATGCTTTTCCCCAGCCTCTTTTCCAGAGAGAGCTATGTGGTGCCATGGCATTGTGCCTGTGCCTTTGCTTTTCTACCAGGATTTCTGGTCTGTAAACCGTGTCAGGCAGCACCTATGACAGTGCAGGGGCAGATTCCCATGCTGCTGTTCACCTGTCCCCTGGATTCTGGCACTGGAGCAGAGCTATTTCCTCGAGCCTGGGAGGGCTGGAGGATTGTGGCAGGCATGTGGATGCAATGCACAGAATACTGGTGGTACTTTTGAGAGTGGACTTATGGAGGAAAGCCCCTGAGACATTCCTGATAGGAACAGAAGCCCCACTAGAAAACTGAGCATCCCAAATGTGTTTTGAATTAGCTGTGACCATCCTGACCCCGAGCTCTGAAACAGCACTAATTACATTCACCCCTACGGGGAAACTGTTTAAATGAGAATTAAATTTCAGAGGTGCTCAGGCTTCTCTACATCCCAGTGAGTCTCCTTGTTTCCAGTTCTGTGCTGGGAAACATTACAGGGAGGTTGAGGGCTCCATTTTTAACAAGGCAACTGGAACTTTTTGGAGCTTTCTGTGGAGCTGCTCAGTGACTCGTTTGGGGCTTTTCCGCCTGGGCCAGTTTCCTAGCAAGAAATGGATTTTTTTCTTTGAATCCAGAAAATAGTGTTTTCTCAGTGAGCAGAAATTGTATTTCCAGCATGCACCCCTTTCACCCTATTTCACTTCTTGTAATTCCTTATTTCCATTCTTCTTTGTGTCTCTATTGCAAACACAAATAAGCACAAGTGTGCACACGCTCCTTCCTTATCTCAGCTGTTGCTTCTGATTCAAATATAATTGGCCTGCATTACTCAAGGTAAAACAGTTGGGTTTTTTTCATGGTCCCAGTAATGAACCTGCAAATCCATCATTGGTCCCAGGAACTGACAGATATGCTTAAATTTCCTATTTGCAAACCTGCCTGTTGCATTTTGTTTAATTTCAGAATCCTTGTTTCTAGGTTCACATGTGGTCACAGGAGAGCATGGAAATTTTTCTTCCTGTTGACTGGGAGGAAGCTGACTTCTGAGACTGTTCATTTAGCATCACAAGATTGGAAAAGACCTTCAAGATCACCTCTGGCCTAGTACCACCATGGCCACTAAACCATATCACAAAGTGCCACATCCACTCATTTTTTGAATACTTTCAGGCACGGTTACTCCACCACTTCTTTGGGTAGCCTGTTCCAATCTCAACCACCCTTTAGGTGAAGAAATTTTTCCTAAAAATTTCTTTTCTTTCCTCCCCTGCTACAGCTTGAGGCCATTTCATCTTGTCCTATCACCACATGCCTGGAGAAGAGACTGGCCCTCATCTTGCCACAGCCTCCTTTTTCAGATAATTGTAGGTCAGTAGGATCTCCCCTGAGCCTTCTTTTCTCCACATTGGACAACTCCAGCTCCCTCAGTCACTCCTGGTAGGACTGATGTCCTAGACCCTTCATGAACTCTGTTGCCCTTCTCTGGACAGGCTCCAGCCCCTCAGTGTCTTTCCTGTAGTGAGGGGCCCAGAGCTGGGCACTGGATTCAAGGTGCAGCCTGACCAGTGCCCAGTGCAGGGGGACAATCCCTGCCCTGCTCCTGCTGGCCACAGCATTGCTGATACAGGCCAGGGTGCCATTGCCCTTCTTGGCCCCCTGAGCAGACCCTGGCTCGTGTTCAGTCACTGTCAGCCAGCACTCCCAGGTCCTGTTCTGCTGGGCAGCTTTCCAGCCACTCTGCCCCAGCCTGCAGTGCTGCAAGGGGTTGGTGGGACCCAAGGACAGGACCTGCAACAACTTCACGTTGTTGACCCTCCTGGAACTGGTCTTGGCCCATTGATCCAGGCTGTCCAGATCCTTCTGCAGGGCTTTCTGCACTCCAGAAGATTGATACTCCAACCCAGACTGGTGTGTCTGCAAACTGACTGAGGGTGGCCCCAAACTCCTCATCCAGATCATCAACAAAGATTAAACAGAGCTGTCCTCAATACTGAGCCCTGGGGAGCAGCACTTGTGACTGAATTTTTTGATTCCTAGAAATGTAGACTTCCAGCCCCAGTATCCCTGGAGCTGTAGGCATTTTGCTTCTCTGAACCCTACCACTAATATCAGCTCTGGGCAGAGCCTGAGGTCCCCAGTACCATGGGGCCAGATTAGGAAAGATGTGGTGAGATCAATGTTGGTGCAGTGTTGTGCTCTCCTTGGCATGCCTTTTCCAGTCCCAGTGTCCCTGCAGCTGTAGCCTTCATGGTTCTCTGAACCCTGGTGCTGCTGGTAGACCAAAATGGCAGTTTGGGATTGAGACTGAGATCTCAAGTTCTACAGGTGGCCAGATTAGAAAGAGGCAGAAAGAAAAATAAGATTATTGATCTGTTGTGACCTGCTGTCACAGGTGATAAAATGAGTGCTCCAAATCTCATGCAAATATGCTCCAGCTCTGGGCTCAATTCAGCCAAGCATTTCATAGGAGGAATTGTTTGGGTTGCCAAAATTAACAGCAGTTCCCAACAGTGGCTGTGATTGAGGTCAAGAGAACAATGAATGACAGCAGCATTTGCACTGAACAGGGATTTTCCTTAGAAAGTGATGATTGCAAGGAGATACTCCACTGTCCTAATCACAAGCTAGAATACAGTAGCTAATAACTTAATGCAATATAGATGAGCTTAGTAGCACTGAGTCTGCTGGGATTTTCTGAGCAGTTCATAGTTTATGCATAGCACAGGCCCTTCAGCCAATATTCTGGCGTGCTGTAAAATGGAGAAATGGGGCTTGGGGGAAAGGGAGCAGCCCTCCATCTAAGATGGGTTGCTGGAGAGACTACAGTGGATCTGAAGGGATAAGAAAATTGTGGTAGTTGGGGTGATCAGAGGAAAACAGCAACTCAAAATAGGGTTTTGTGATTTGGAAATCTTGCTCTTCCCCTTTGGCTGCTTGTATTGAGGCTCTGCAAAAGTCCAAACATGCATGGAAGTGGGTAAGTTTTCATACTGATTCACTTTCTAGGAACCAACTTACATGTATAAATGAAAAAATGCAAATGAAGCTACCTACAGATTTTAAAGAGATGAGGAAAGAGTTGGGTTTGGTGTTGGGATTTTTTTTGGTTTTTTTTAGAAAACCCTTTGGAGGAGCTTATGTGCTCCGATCTGCTTATCCAAAATACTGTGACTGTAGCTTCCCAATCACTATGAGAAAGCAAGAGCTCTTTGAATCTCTTTCTAACCATTTTGTGCTGTTTGTCTGGACAGGAGACTTATTTATATGCCAAGCAGTAGTCCCTATCACTGATGGAGCCGAGGGACAAGGAGAGTTTACCTTTGTGCATCTAAACTTGGATTATTTGTGCATTTTCGATGCAGCATCTCCTCACACCCTGAAGTGACAGAGAATTCAGTGTGTTGCTCAGTAAGTTGTTCCAGTGGTTTTTTGCCCTCATGGTTCAGTTGTAGTCACTTAATGTAAGCCTGTCTCATTTCAGTTTCCAACTACAAGCTTTTTTATGCCTTTGTCTTCTCGCATAACGAGCTATTTGTTATCACCAGTCTCCTCCTCATTTAGTCTCAGACACCAGAACAAGTAATATCTTAGCCTTTTCAGTATGCAATCCAGAAAGTGTCTCTTTAACCATTCACCACAAGGCATGTTTTCCAGCCCTATATTTGTTTTTATAGCCCTCTTCTCATTTTTTCTCAACATCATTCTGTCAGCATGGCCACACGTATTAAACAGGCTTTCAAAAATGATCTCACCAGTGCAGATGTGATGCACATCTCACTATATGTTTAGTAAGCTTTGGCTTAATCATCCAAGGATTTGGACATCTTTGGACTGCAGAATTTAGCTGAAAGCTGATGTTAATGGATTATATGAACTCAGGCTACTCTTGGAGCCATTGTCTCTTTCCTTGCAAGAGTGACACATTCTTTCCTCAACAGTTTCCTTTCAAGAACCTTTACATTTTGACCTTTAAAGGTCCCTACCACCCCAAATTTTCTATGGGACTGTGAATATCCAGAACAAATTGAATTGAATGAAGTTCCATCAGGCAAGCTAAATTTTCCTGTAAGAGGTACTCCTTTAGTATGTTTTTTACTGCTACGTATTTTGTATTTTCTAGAAACGTTGGTTCCTATCCTGACACGGGCACTTAGGGATGGTGATTGTCAGTTATCCCTGCCTTTGTGTGGGAAGGAAGGAAGCAAAGCCCAAACCAAATGCCACAGGTGTGCCAAAGTGTGCACCCAGTCACACCAGCTGCAAACAGATGTAAGGTTACTCAGACACTACAGGTGGCTTTGTGTGATGTTGGCTAAGCAGCTTGAACAGGGCTCTTTGTAATTGATACACTTTAGCTTTGCCAGCCTGCTCTCTGGATCTCTGACCTTGATGGAGATGTGAAATAGCATCAGTTTAAGAGGTTCATGTGGGTTCTTTCTAGAGATGTTTTCCTAGAATAGGTGTTCCCTCTCACTAGAGAGATCCCAATGGTGCATGCAGCCATTTAAAATTTCTTTTTGAACTCTTTCAGTTAATGTGTTTTTAATCTGCTTAATGTGGGCTGCTTTTGAGTAGTATTACATCTTCAATTAGTCTGTCGTGTGGAAGCAAGCCAGGTTCTTTCCAAAGCCTGAGGATGTTATGACAAGATAGTTACTTTTCTTGCTGCTTTTCTCAAACACTACCCAGTTTGTCTGCCAAGGACCCATAAAACTATATTAATCATCATTCATTTTTAACTTGTAATGTTGCATCCCACATTCATCTTCCATGAGTTTTTTCATGGAATCAGTGAGGAATAAAAAGGTTTATTGCTGTTTGTTCTGAGGTTTCATCTGCTTAGGTTGATCCAATCGATTTGTGTTTGTACCTCCATAAGCAGTACATGCATGGAGGGTACAGAATAATTTTATCTCCTCTGGTGTTCACGAGGTGCTGCCACAAACTTCACCTCAAAGGCCTGGCTGGCTGAAGTTTTCCCACATCTTTTACTTCTTTCTGTGTCATTTTTAAGATTTTTGTGATCTCTTGTTAGTCTGCCATTTTTGCACTGATGAATTCAGATCAGATTAGGTCTCCTAGACCTAGCTAGAGTCTTACAAACAGATATAGCCTGCTCTTTCCATCTTCTCTGGCTTGTATCACAGATTTAGACACAAATATTTCCAGATTTAAGTCCACACAGGTTCTTTCCAAAACACTATGCAGAATTATATTTACTTCCTGCCCACTACAATGGGGATGTCTTAGCAAACGTTGCTGAAACTGGTTTAAAATGTCTTTTTTACCTAAGATGGCTGATTCAGGGAGGCATTATTATTTATTATGGAGAGGGTGGAAGGAGCAGGATGTTGTGTTGCAAGGTGTGCTGGTGCAGCCCCTCAGAATGATGATTGCTGATGGATTGACCAGGATCCACTTTCAGATCTTCATGCAGTGGGTCAAAATGAGGAAGGTAACAGCTTTAACTTTTGTGTCTCAGGAGAGCTGAGAATGAGAATAGTGAAGACTCATGGAACCAACTTCAGATGTTTATGTGTTGGACCAAAATCCAGGAATTGGGGGAAATAGAGTGTGTCCTTCCCACTTGTCCTGCACATCACCTTGGCTGCAGCTGAAGCTCTCCTCAGCCAATGCAAAGAAGAGTCTGTATGAGATAGGCAAGTGACCACCTCGCAGGGATGCTGCTCATCCAAAGAGTTCCTGCTGTACTGGCCCAGTTTGAGGTCAGTCATGGAAAACTGAATGTCAGATCAGATTTATCTCGTGAATGGGACTGTTAATAAATTTCCCTCTCCTGGTCCAAGTCCAGAGGAGATGGGACAGAGCCGATAGCCAGATGGGGAGGTTGAGGAGCAGGCTGCTGTCCTTGAATGGTTGCCAGTTCTCACTGGCCTCCTTTCTGTGCTCTCTGCTGCAGAAGAGACCCCAAGCCCTGAAAAGTGATGTCTGGGAGCCCACAGCAGCTGTGACTGTCTGAAGGGAAAGTGGTCTCCCTCATGCAGGGAAAGACAGGGGCTACAAGGCTGCACCTGCTTCAGCAGCGGGGCGAGACAAGGCAGGAGGTTTCCAGTGCAGGAGTAAGTCCTCTATAGCTTGAGTCCATATTGTTCTCTGAGGTGGGTGATACCACCCATTCCTGAAGAAATGGGACTGTCGGATCCTCTGCTGCCTCCAAAGGCAGGCATCATCTTTTGGAATAAAGTGCAGGGAGATGATTCTCTGTAACCAGCAATCTGTTGAAGATACATTCGTGAAAAGCTATGACAGTACTAATAGGAGAGATAAAGTAGGTTTTTTTTCATTATTAATTAATGGAGGACGAGTTGGGCAAAGGTCCTTATGGATGTCACAGATTTTACATGTGTGCAGGTAATGGTATGAAGGATGGAGGGGAAAAACAGGATGTGCAGATGGCAGAGATGGTGGCTGTTTGGCAGCTGGCTCTTTGAAGGGAGTCACTGTTCCAAAAGACCTCAGCCATTTCATCTGAAGACCTTCTGAACCCATCCTCATTTTTCCATCCTTTGCCCGTGATTGATTTGATCTACCTTGATTCATCTGGAAATGATGATGACAATGATGAAGCGGTAACCATCCAGAGAATGACAGTAAAAATGCTTACAGTAAAAAATGTTCTTGCCTCTCCTTTCTCTGTGCTATATATACTGATCCCGTGTTTTAAATTGCATGCATTTCTTGAGTTCCTGTATGCACTGCCCCCCTTGTTACATTAATTCTTATGGAAAAAATTGCTTTGATATCTGTTGACCTCAGCTGTTTCATCTATGAGACTGAACGTTTGCCATAAATCTTTTAGTTTGAACATCCTTTCAGCCTCTTTCTGAACAGTTACGTTTTCATTGTCGTCATCTTCCTCAGATGAATCAAGACCAATCAAGGGTGAAGGATGGAAAAATGGGGTAATGATGGCAGTTAGTAGAGCAGGATATTAAACAACTGGCAGCAGAACTCTGAGATAGCAGATAGAGAAGTGATGGAGGACTGAGCGTTGCTCTGTGCAGAATTCTTCATCCTTGGTCCAAATTCCCTGCTAGGCCTGAAGGAGAAGCTGAAGAACAGCCTGTTTTGTGTGGGGCAGCTTGTCCTCTTTCCATTCTGTAGATAAATGGTGAACCATTGTATTAACTCTTCCTGGTTTAGCTTTGCCCCATGCATCCTTTTTGTTTTCTACTGTGAACAAAGATTTCAAAGTAAACATATTAAAGAGTGCTGGTTAGTATTTGATTATATTAATTGCTTTGGGTGGCCTTTCTTCCCCTACTGGACTCTTTCTAACTTGGATCTCTCCCCTTTCCATCTCTGATCCCACCACACCAACATTACAGCAGGTCTGATTTTTTAATCAGTGTTTCTGATTCTGGCTGTGCTGCCTCTCACTTTGCCTGCCTGTTTGGAAAGCAGCTGTGGAGGGATTGTCTTGTGGCCCCAATTTAGTTTTCCAACTGAAAACAGAAGGTGAGGTAATGCTGTGGTCCAGCTGTGAGCAGAAGCCTCTGATCCCCTGCAGCCCTGACAATAACTGCATTTCTAAAGCAGGGGCTCTTCTCAATTTTGACGGGATTGCAGTCCTCAGAGGTACTTTTCTCCTGCAGCCTCCCTGCTTTTAAATTTCTGTTATTTTATGAAAAGGGTGTACATATAGGGAAGTAATTGAATTGTTACAGCAGCTGGCAATGGAACAGGAGCTCTTGGATTGATGTTTGGAATCAGCAGTCACCTCTGCCCAGTAGCTCCTCTGGGGAGGAGGTTGGGGGTGAGAGCCTTCAGAAGGCAAGGGGGAATTCACACAATTCAATCTAGGAGGCAGCTGCATACTCTGGTCATGAGGCCTGGTGGTGGCACTGATTAGACATTTCCTGGAGTCCAAAGATTTCTCACTGTGTTGGCTGTGGGGAATGTGCAGGCTGGGCTGTTTTCCTGCCCAGGTGAGCTCTGTTGTGGCACACAGCTGTTGGAGCCCAAGAGGTGCCTCCTGTCCAAGAGCAGGATATGCTGCCCAGGTTTCAGGAGTGTGTTGGACTCAGCTTGCTGATCAGCTCATCAAACAAGGCACACTGGGAGTTCATGAGAGGTTCATATGGAAAGGGGGGCACTGGCCACTTCAGTGCTTTGCTCTGCATTCATCCCACCGAGCAGAGCTGAGGGGGCTTGTGACACTGTTGTACACCACAATGACACAGACTCCGACTTCAGAAGGCTGAAAATGACTCCTTTGTTTTTAGGATGTATCTCCCTTTTTATATTATTCTACACAGACCAATTCGATTGGTGAAACAAAGACAAACCTCTTCAATCACATTGGTCAGACCAGAGGGACAGCAAGAAGTCCCTCCTAGGGAAAGGAATGTAAACAAAGGTTACAGTTACAAAAACATGTCTCTTGTTGACAGAAAACTCTCTGGGAAAGAGTTTCAGAAAAGCAAAACATCTCAGGCATGAACCAGAGCTACAGGCTTGCATCTTCTTAAGCTCCCTGTGCGGGTACAGGACAGAGGCTGGTATGCCAGCTGGGAATTCCTGCCATCTGAACCACCCTCTGGAGATGTCCCTCTCACTCAGTAGCCTTGGAGGGAGGTGACATTCCTAAGATGAGTGTTTCAGTGAAGAAAAATGTGATCAATTTGGGTTTTAAAGTCCTGCTTCAGCTAGCACCAGGTTTGCTGTCAAACCTTGGGAGGGGAGGTTATCAGTCCTTTCCCACTTGTTCCAAATCTTTCTCAGGAGTGTGGAAGGCCTATCCTAGGATGATGAACTTCATAGATTGGCTGTTTTCCCTCTATTTTCCCTTCTTTACATGGTGGGGATAGTACAGAATTGACTACTAGGACATGAGAACACCTATGGAAAGGACTTGCAGTAGGCTTAAACTGCAGCAAGGGAATTAGGTTAGGTGGTAAAAAAAAATAATGATAAACTCTGAAGTAAGAGGAAAGATGTGGATTCTTTGCTTCGGAAGAACTTAATTTCTTCTTTTTTCTGGGGTTGATTTTGGGTTTTTTTTCTTTTCCTTAGTTTGCACTGGCAATGAGTTGCTTTATTCCCAGAACTGCCCTGCTGAGTAGCTCACCTATGAATTATTGAATAGTTAGATAACAGTTTCTCTGCCAAAAGTTAATGCATATAGGATGCTTTGGGGGAAAGAATATCATTGGTTGACTGTTAGTGAATGTCTGCATCTAAACTATTTATATGCTGTTGGGAGCGGGGTGTCACTGCCAGCCCACTCTGTTAAACAGAGGCATGTAATAACAGATGCATGGGTGTGTTATCTTGTAGAAGACAGGCAGAACCTGAGCAGAGCATTGGTGGTCTGACACTGCTACACGTGGGAGGGCTCTCCTCTTGTGGGTGAGCAGGAGAATGAAGGGAGGTGGCCAGATCCACCCTGGCCATCATGCTGCTTCACCGTGTTTGTACCGGTTTGAAAGCAAAACCAGTCAGAAATACAATTTAATAGGAGAAATGAGGGAAAAAAAATAAAGTAAAATAAAATAAAAGCAATAATAAAACCTGACAGGCTGCTGGTTAGGGTGGTGGTAGCAGTCCAGACAAAGTGGTCTTGTTGAAGCAGTGATCCCATAGAAAGATGTGGTAGCTCTTGTCCTCTGGGAATCCAGTGGGTAAAGGCTGCTGTGCTGTCCCAAATCCCAGGTTATATCCAGGTGGGAATGCTTGGCTCCTCCCCCTGAGGAGAGCATCTCACAATGGGCTGACATCATTCTGTGAGTCATGTAATGGGGCCTTGATTGCCCATTAAACAGAGAGAGCTCCTGTAGGGGGTTACCTGTGAGTCATGGGCAAGGCATTGGTGGCCCATTAACAGAAGATAGCCTGGAGGGAGGGGGCAAGGGAAACACTGCCCCACCTGGTTTCAACAGCTCATGAAGATGGTGATAGAATACATACTTTGGGCGCATCTTACATTGCAACCTAGGAAAATGTTATAATTAGCAAACTTGGTTGTGAGCTACAGAAAATATTTTCATGTTAGTGTGTGGAAAAAAATAATCCAAGCTTGGAGTTATGCCATTGGTCTGGCAGTAGATGAAGTTACTAGTTCTGAAATGCCCACTCTCACCCTCTATGTGTCTCCTGTGAGCCACTTTGCTGATTTGGTGCTGTGTGGGTGGGGGAAGGCTTAGCAGCATGCATTTCACATACAACTGTGTATGTGTTTTCTGTACATGCACCTTCTTTTTCTGCTTATCTTTATCAATTAGGGGAGTGTAGTGTTTTAAAACGAGGTGCTAGAAGGTGAGTGAGGCATGGGAATGAGGTGTCTTTACACTGCAGAAGAATACTTGTCTTTGTAGTGTCTTGTTAGCGTGAATTAATTGGGCAGTGAGTCTGAGTGGTGTTCCAGCATGTCTGGGACAGATCTTTTTTTGAGGAGGCATATCTGTGAGGCTAAAGGTCTGGAAATTCCCACCCAGGATGGACTTTCTTCAAAGCACTCTGTAGAGCAAGAAAGGGGTCTCATGTATTAATCAGCACAGTTCATCATGCAGAAGAGGAAATCCTTTAGTAAATCCCTCTTTATTAATAGGTGAAGACTGGTTGAGCTAATTGGCTTGTAAAGTTCAGGGAAGAGGAAAGCAGAAAAGTTGGTAGTGAATACATTTCATTTGCTTTTCTTTTAAAAGCAGTCAGCTAGCACAGAACTAAGCATTTTCTGAGCCCTGCCTCTCCAGATCCTGCACTCACTTGTCTAGCAGAAAATGTACTCAAATAAATTTGTTTTCTTTGAAATAACTATACTTGCAACTTGGCTTTCAAGCACTATGCAAAACCCACATGCTTTATCTCTTCATACCTGGAGAGACTGAAGTGCAATGGCAAAAGTCATAGAAGATAAAATAATGGGATTTGGCTTTTAGCTGAAACAGGTTGAGCAAGCCTTCCTGGATCTCCCTTCTTCTAACCACTCAATTATATAGTAAACAAGCATATGAGAGTGGGCTTGAAAATATGGGCTGGATATTTGTCTCCACAGGGAAAACTGTTGGTGCCTAGTGTGTGTTCCTAGGGTGTGGGGTGTAGGTGCACTTGCAAGGAACACAATTGCTCTGCTGTGATTTCCCAGCCTTGTGACAATAAAAGAGCTTCCCTCTTATTCAGGTAGAGAGTTCTGGTCTCTCCTGGAGCTGAAACCATGGAGTTTTCTACGTGCTGTGAGAAAAGGGTTGCTGTATCTTTGCTGTCTGTGATATCTTTATTACCCCAGATTATGGGACTGGGGGTTGGAAAAGGGAGGCATCCTTTGCTGAGGTTGCTTTGGTTGCCTAGAGGAGATTAGGGAAGACTGCATCCAGTATGACTGCAAAAGGATACCTGTAAGAAATTAAATGGATGCTGGATAGACTCATATAGGTCTCACAAGGTCCAAAAAGCTTCCTGTGCTGATTTGCTGTCTAGAGAGAGAAATTACTTCCTGTTGTCATTAGCTTCTTTGGACAACAAGACACAGCTAAGAGTTGCAACTAACCACTATGTGCAGTCCTTCATGCCAGGTTATCTGTGTGTTGTTTGCAATGTTATTCTTACAAATGAGTGGTCAGTTGGGTCTCACCAAGGGACACGGTTAAGACCAGTGTCAGGAGTCCCACTGGTGCTGTGATGCATAGCTAGGCTTTGAGGTAGTCAGTCAGTAGGATGGGGTGAGAGCTGCTGAAATCGAGCAGCTTTCTAACCTAGCACAGCTTGCTATTGTCATCACTTGTGTTACATACTGCACTGTCCAGATTTAAATAAAAATGTAAAGACTGGTTCTGGAGGATAGAGGAGAGGATGTTTCTCACAGATGAGGAAGACTGGGCTAAGAGTGGAAGGACCAGGATTTGGGTCCCAATATGGAAGGTATCCTGGGTACAGGATACAGGACTCCTGCGCTGCTTTTGTCTGATCTGTGTGTGTGTGACCTTGATTAGGGCATCTTTCTCCTCGTGCCTCTCCTTTTCCCCATGACACTGCTGTGCTGTGGTGCTCTTTGCAGCAGAGGAAGTGTTGTGGAAGTAAATTCCTGTAGCAAAATAAGAATGTAGCAGCCCATGGCAGCTGCACACACTAGCAGTACAGTAGGGGCAGCTCACCACCCACAGAGATGGCTGTTGTCAGCTGTACGTGGCTACACCAGGGACAAGGCTGCTTCTGAGTCACAAAGCAGATTATGAGAGAGCTCCCAAGCTCTGACAGCCTTTCCCAAACAAGCCAGCATTTGAGATTTGATCAGGTTATGCTATTCACAGTCACCAAACTGCAGCGGGGAAGCAGAGTTTGCATGTGTCTTGCACAGTAGTGTTGTCCTGTGGTGTCCAGGATATTCAATTATTGCCTGAATGATTTGTGTAAGGTCTGTTCACTCAATGCTCCCTTGTTCTGCAGATGCTGGTTTGTCTTTAAGCTTGTCACTGATTTCTGTGCATGAGTCCATTCCAATAGGAGCCTTTCTTGCCTTTCATCCACACTGGATTGAGCAACCTCATGACAACATTGCCAGTTTCTAATTTAGGGGATTTTTTTTCTCTCTATTTACTCCACATGTAAAAAACTTCAGAGTGTATCTCTGCTATCCTGGGATGCTCTGACTTCATCATTGGTGCAAGAAACATCTCTGCCTTCTGGAGGCATCTGAATTTGGTGGGAACCTGCAGCAATCTGACAGCACTGCAAGGGCCAAGTATCCCTGGATGAACTATGCCCAAGCAGGACAGCACAGTGACAGTAGAAGGAGAGACTGTGGTCTCTCCATTGAGCTCTTTGGCTCCTGTAAGGAAGAGCCCTGGTTTAGTTTTGCCCTTTCTCAAGGCTAAAACTAAAACAGACTTAAACCAAGCAGACCATAACTCTAAACTATGAGAAGACAGAGCACTTCTCACTCACCTAGCAGGATACGCATTTCCATTCTGGTTATTTTCAATAAAACTAAGAAAATAAGAGGTTATTGGGACACAAAGCAGCACTCCTTGATGCTTGACATTTCACTGTTGTACTTCCCTCGCTGCTGCCCTTCATCACTGTGAGCAACATTAGCTTAGCAGCCCTTTGGTGCAGAGCATCTGCTCTGGCTCACAGCGAGGAGCTGCCTGCAGCCCAGCTTTGCTTTAGGCTGCCTGGCACACTGGAGTAGGTTGCCCGTGTTTGGCTGACTGGAATTGCTCCTAACTAGCTAATTCTGCTGCAAAGGCAGACCACCCTGCATGTTTTGCAGCAGCCTCATCTTAACAAGGCTGGTGGAGGATCCACACTTCAATATTGCCTCTTTACCCCTTCCATCACTGCTCTTGCCAGCAAGCTCTTCTAGAGTTAAGCTGTGTGCTGAGAGAACAGTAATTGTCTGTAGTTGTTTGCTGTGTTTCTTGCCAGGGGATCCTGAAGCTTTCTATGTGCACAGAGGCTTTTTTACCTTCTGGAGGCATAGCAATAGCAACTTGCTGCCTGTGATGTGGAGGATGCTTAAAAGAGCACTTCTGATACAGGTGCTGGGTTTCAAGGGAGATACAGAAAGGCATTTGAGGAGCCTCTGGATGAGGACTCACCTTTGGAACTGGGCTAAAAACATAAAGAGCATCACAGCAGGTTAGCAAGCCAGAATAGCCAAATACAACTTCCTTATAGCCAGCAGGAACACTGCTTCCCTGTGAGTATAAGAGGCACCTTGAAAATCATTATCCTTTCTGCAGCTGCCTAAAGGTGTCTGTGCAGGGCTCATATCACAGTTCTCCCCTCCAAGACAGCCCCCATCTCAGGTGTACTGCAGCTGTTCAGTTCCTAGTTCTGGGGAGTAGGAGCACCAGCTCGTTTAAACAAGCTTTCTTTTGCCTTTAAGCCGGGGAAAAAGAACAGAAACAGAACAGGCTGTGTTGTTAGCAGTGAGGTTTTACAGACTGAATCCCTGCTTTTGTGGTGAGTCTGCCTTTTGTGTGTAACGTCCTTGAACAAGTGTGAACTCCCCAGTAGGCATTGGAGGCCAGAGCTGATGTTTGGCTCTGTAATTGCTGTTGACCTTCCTTTGTTTTCTTATCCATTGGGAACCTTGGGGAATAACTGACCCCTGGTGTAGTTGTCTATACTTTGTAGTGATGGGATAACCTGCTTCAGCTCTCCCTCCAGAAAACCTAGGAGCTCCAGGACTACCTGCAGAGTTAATGCTCATTGGCTGTTTCCTAGTGCCAGAGACAAGAGAAGAAAATGTAATCAATTTTTAATTGATAGACACTTTCAAACATTCCCTTTGCAAGATGGCAACAGAGTCCCGGAGCCTGTCCCAGTGCAAATCAAGTAAATCCCATTTTCCAGCTGAAGAAGATTAAATATCTTCTGCATCCTTGGCTGCCCTGCTGTTCCAGTGACCTAAGGAAGCCTCTGGAGCATCCCAGCCCTGTTCCTCTGTAACCCTTCACCAGACCCAGACACTCCCACAGTGAGGCCCAGGAGGACACTTTCCTTGCAGCACACATCCTTGCAGGTGGCACTTTGTCCAGTTTCAGACCTTTTCCTCTGGCCCAGCCCTATACCTGGCACAGCTAGATGCAGTGAGGGAAGCTGCTTTCCCACCCTTCTCTCTCCTCCTCAGGAGACAGACTGCTCTGAGTACATCTGAAGTGGCTGTGCCATTTTTTGAGCCTTCTTTTTTCTCTTCTCTCCCCATTTTTTCTTTCTTTTCCCTATATCACCCATTTTTTCTTTCTTTTCCCTATATCACTGGCCCAGATTATAATGTGAGACCGCACTGGCTTCAATTAAGGATCAGATGTGACTGAAGAAATGGGATAGCAGCTAGGGATGGAGATGACACATGCATGGCACTAGGTCTAATCAAACAACTTCTCACATTATTCTCACTGTGAGGTGGGAGACGTGTGAGCCAAAGGCAAGTCAGCACTTGAAGCACTCGCAGAGACACATCTCCAGGAAAGCCATCCATAATGAGCTGACCATGCCACTCAGCACAGCAGCCTCAGATCAGGCAAGGGCTGCTTTTAATCCACTTGAGTGCAGCAAAGGGCCCAGAGACTCAAAGTTGAGAACAAGGTACCCTGAAAACAATCAGCTACGTCAAACAAAGGCTGCCAAGTCGAGGGGGTGATGGGGATGATTGTGCACGGGACACCCACAGATGCATCTGTGCCCCCTGGAGATGGGACACTGCATGCCCACCTGTGGGACAGTGCATGCACCACCTTCATCTGTGGTGAAGACAGAGGTGTCACTAGTGTCACAGAGCTGTTGGGTCTTGCTGGGGTCAGGCTATGGGAGGAGACTGGTGTGCTGGAGCCCTTCCCAGCATAGCTCTGTTCAGGGCAGCAGGGATGCTGAGTGACCCATGGTGGTTGGTGTGCCTGTGTCTGTGGCACTGCAGATGCTGGGTGTTGCAGGTTTTTGGGCCTGGCTGTGTTTGGCAGCTCTCTGGACCTTCAGAGGAGGCAGATGCTCTGTCAATCCTTAGGGAATAGAAAGTGTCCGTGGAAGAGTGCTTGCTTTGAACCTGGAGAAGGTCAGTTGTGATTGTGCTGAAGCTCCTATAAATCAGTTCTCCCTCTTCTACATTCAGGCTAACAGCTGTTTTGTGTTCAGGAAGCTTTTCTCCTTTTCGATTGAGAGCTGCTGGTTATCCCCATGCTGTAATGTTTTAATTAAGAGTTTATTGCAAGTGAAACATGTCTATTAGAGACAGTGGAGATTTAAATCCTCTCTCATTGCATTAAATAAGGAATAACCTAAACAATACCAATCCGACTTTCTCCATGCTGTGGCTCAACCATGCCCAAATCATGAGGTTCCCATAAATTTTTACAATTGTTAAAGAAGTGCAAAAGATACAGTAGTCTTCCTTTGCTAAGAAGGTGAACACACATCACCGTTCCCATTCTCCCACTGCTGGCAGAGAAGCTGACATGGATAGATGTGACTCACCTTCCAACATCAGGGAATTGTTGCCAGAGATAAAAATAGGACCCAGAGTCCCTGTAGCCAGTCTGTGATGTGTTGTATTGATATATTTGGGAGAGGCTGTCCAAAACCCCTTCAGGTCCGTGGGGAGAGCCAGTGTAGATCTCTCTATCTAAACACAGTGTCCTTGATAACCCTGCCAAACATTGACACAAAGAAATGACTGCTTGGGAACTTACCTGCCTGCTCAGGGAGTGCGTTTTATGCTGCATAAGAGGACCAGTCATTCTGATTAGGTCTGAGGATGGAATCTGAGCAGTGATACAGCTGCTGGTGTTGCACTTCTCACACGAGAGGGCAGAGCTTGCAGTGCTTGGTGTGGGATGAGTACTGGCTAAAGGTTACCCCTGCCTCATAAGTCAGAGGGAGGTAGAATGTGGCCCCAGCCCAGTCAGAAGGGGATGTCAGACAACTTGCTTTTGGTGTGATGGATCCTGCCATCAACCCCTTGGAAATCCTAGGTCCCTGTCTTGTCAGAGGTGGTGGGGGTGGCCGTGCCGGCTGAGGCAGCCGTTCCCTGACGGCATCCCTGTCTGTTGCTCTGTTGGCTCTGCAGTCCCGCCCGTGGTGGAGCCAGCCTTCCAGGACGTGCGGCAGGGCATGGGGCACAGCGTCACCCTGCGCTGCACCATGCTCAAGGGCAGCCCCATGAGGGTGGCCACCTCCGTCTGGCGCTTCAACGGGAGCCTGCTGGCGCAGCCCCCGGCCGAGCAGCAGGACTACTCGGAGCTCAAGGTGGACAGCGTCAGCCGGGAGAGCAGCGGCACCTACGAGTGCAGCATTTCCAACGACGTGGGCGTCTCCGCCTGCCTCTTCCAGGTGTCTGGTGAGTCACGGAACGCACGGCAGAGCGAGCTGTTGGGTGGGGTCATAGGAAGCTTGCTCCTCATAAACTTGTGCCAGTGCAGTGCCTCTATGGATTCCTCTGTGCCCAGCATCCTGTTCAGCAGGAATGATTTTCCATAAGCCAGCAGGGAGATCTGTCTCTATCATTCAGGCATGTTGTATTCCTCTGGGGAGAACAGTTTCTCCCCCAGAAAGCCCCTGATGTCTGTACCTATTAGTTTGACCCTGTTCCCTCCTTATCTCTGACCTATGGCTCAGTGCCAGCTATCTGTCCTGGGACAGAGACTAGATAAAAACCCTTGCTCTTCCTTGTTCACCCTCTTGGACCTCTGGTATCCCTTCAGAATAAAGCCTTGGAATATTGCCAGAGGTAGGAGCCTCTTTTGGATTTCCTTTCCCTATCCTGAAATCTAGCCCCGCCCAAAGCTCCCCAAGTCTGAGCTAGCATCGCAATCAGGAGGGCGGAAGGGGGTAAAACTTCACAGGCAGATGGACCTGGAGCAGCTAAGTGCCAGCCACTGTTACATTTTAGCAGTGTTTGACCACTTACAGGACCTAAACTCAAGGCTACCATCAGCTTTCAAGCTTGGACAACCTGTGTCATTGATAAGTATTGACAAAGGGGAAGTGAAAAGCCCTGTGCATCCCTCCAACAGGCTCCAAACAATCTGATTTCCTCTTTAAAAGCAAACAAACAAAGAAACAAAAACTGTATTACGTGTTCCTGTGCCTTCCCTATGACTCTTGTCTGTCTGCATCTTACAGTGCTTTCTAGAAAAAACATGAGCTGGGAATGTGGGAATGGACACTAGTACGGAGTGGATTTGCTGCTCACAGTTTTCTCTGAATCCATCACCCACTGTAACAGGACTCCTCTCCAGCCCCTGCAACTGCAAAGAGGGATGGCAGACTTACAGCATCTGAAACTGCACATCTGACCTGGCCTCTCCAGCTGATCATTAAATCTGCTTTTCCCATGACCCCAGAACTGACTTGGGCACAATTTTCTAGATAAGCTCTCCCAGGAAGTTGCCTTAATAAGCAATAAATTCAGTCCAAATACTCAGGTTTGAGTCCAGGGCCAATTTATAATGCTTTTCAAGCCTGGGTTGAAAAAACGAGAATGATAACATCCAGAGAGGTCTGATTTTGAAGCAGGTCTTTCCTAGAGTTTGGGAAAGCTCAGGTATGCTGTAACTCTGGAATGCTTACAGAAATGGGGGAACCCCAAACTACTTCTGCTATTTGGGTCCCTTTTCAGGACCTTGCTCTCACCCCTTCAGATTTCCTGGCATTTTTCTGGCAGCAAATTTTGCTCGAGGACTTTGGCCCTTTCTACCCTTTTCATGTGCTTGTAACTCTCACATCACAAAGTGATAGCAAAGCTCTGTGAGCCATCACAGAAAACAGTGTCCCTGTCAAGCCTGGGAATGCTCCCAGGAATTTCTTGCTGGTGGCAGCAACAAATACATATTGGCACCCAGTGTGCCATGCTGTGCCTGAGATAAGATCCTCTCAGCAGAAAGTAGGATTCGTGCCTAGAGAGCACTGATCAGGAAAGCAGCAACCCTTTATTTTCCTGCATCCCTTCTCCTTTTCCAAGACATTGATATCTGATGGTAGCTGTTCAACTCCAGACTTCTCTGCCTGTGTCCTGGACAGTTACAAATTAATTAGACCTTCTGAGCCTGTAGAGCAGCCTGAAAAATACTCCAGTGAACTAGACTGCTCTACTTGGACTCAGGATTGCTGGAGTTTTAATTCCCATCAGCCACATTCCCTTCCTATTTGAGCAGAGAAAATGGCATGGTCTCTTTTTGTTTCTGTTTCTTCTCTGTGGAAAAAAAATACTCTAAACCTTCCTATGTGACAGAAAGTGGCTCATTTTTGAGTGTGGGATGTTCGGGTGCACTGAAAATACAGTACATGTATCTGATGGGATTATTTTCTTCTATGGATGAGTGATTAACTTTCCAAGATGTTTTGGAAGGATAGTGAAACATCCAACCCATTCCTCTGGAGGAGGTTATGAGGGCAGCCCATAAAGTTCATCATCTACTCCCTCACTAGCCACAAGAACAGAAGAGCCTGAAAGAGAGACATGGATAATCTTCAGCTCTTCTCATCAGTTGTAAGCAAAAGACAAAATTTTCCAGCAGCAGTAAAAGCTTCCAGAAGGAAGTTCTGAAAGTATTTCAATATGCAGCATTTCTATCCAAAAGTGCTTTTTTTTTCTAGCTTCTATTTCCATCTTGGAGTCAATTAATAACGAATTAATATCACGCAAGATGATGATTATCATCAGTTCTGATTTTATTTCAAAATCCATTATAAAGCTTGACTTCCATAGTCAATACAAGTTGAATAAGCGGCAATTAGTCTCTGAGGTGGTTCTGAACTTCTTGCTTGTGCAAAAATTCAAGTCAATAAAAATAATAAGAGAAAAAGGACTTGGAAATAAATATCAATATTATACATCTGAGTTCATAAAAAATAAACATTGAGTCCTGTCAAGCCTAATTATAACCACACAGAATGGCAGGGCCTGTGATTCAGGTGGAAAGGTACAGCAGACATCCTGGGGAGATGGTGTTTACTCCTGTTCTGCTCTCCAGCATCCCTTGCTGCCCAGGCATCTTTCTGATCTCTGCTGGTTCAGACTGGACCTGAACCCAGACACCTGAGCTTTCATTCAGCTCCAGCTCCTGCCTGGCTCAGGACAGGACCTGCCAAGAATTGAAGTTCACTGGGTGAAATGATTGTAATTTCAAATAGGGCAAAACCAGTTGTGGGTAAGACATCGAGTTGCCTGTGCTCCCTGTGCCATAGTCTGCCAGCTGCTGGGCTGCATGGCAGGAGCCTTCAAATTCTGTTTGGTAGTGATTCAAGACAGAACTGCTGGGGAAACGGCGGGAAGTCCCTTCTTCTCTGAACTGCTGGTTTTCTCTCTGGTATGTCTTTCCTTCTGTGCTTCCCTTCTCCTGCTACACTTTGTTTTTAAGGAGAGACATGAGTTTAAAAAAGAAGACATCTCCGCCCCTGCCAAAGCTCCTGCTGCTTTTTACCCAGGCTGAGGTCAGTGTCCTCTTTGCTGCCGAGTTGACTGTTGTGTTACAAAGAGGCTGGAGCACTGTTGCCAAGGCAGGGGAGATGCAGAAGGAGCAAGGTCTCCTTTTTAATGCCATAGTCTCTGTGTGATAAATAACACTTTTCCTATGACCTACTGGCCAAATGATCTTTCCTCAGGCTCTGTTAGCAGGAGTCTCTCTAAAGCAGCAGATGAAATGGGAGAAATGCCAGTTTAAAGCTGTTACTTCAATCTAAACTACAAAGCGAGAGGGAAAAGATTAGAGCTGGTTCCAGCTGGAGAACTGAAGTTGTTCCCACCTTCTCAGGTGCTGGTCATGTCCCACTGGTGTTGCAGGGCTGCTAATCCTCCCAACAGTTTAGGCTGTGAAAGCAGGGGTGATTCATAGAAAATAGTGACACCTTAGTGCAACAGTAAAGGTGTCCATTGTGTTAGAGGCAGGTCGATAAGCTGGGTGAGGGGAGCTCTTCCACTCTCACCACGTCTCTTTGTAATTTCTGTTCCACTTGATCCCACTCTTTTACTTTCCTCCCTCTTTTTTCTTTTTTTTTCCCCTCCAGCAAAAGCTTATAGCCCAGAGTTTTACTATGACACTCCCAACCCCACCTGAGCCAGAAGCAATCCAAGAATTACTCTTACGTCTTGCAGTGGACCCAGAAGGAGCCTGATGCTGTGGATCCCATCCTCAAGTACCGCCTGGAAGTCCGGCAGGTAAGGTCTGCTCTCCTGGAGCCCCAGCACGTGGCCTTCCAGGAGGCAGTTACATCAACGTTTCCTTGCTGGTTAAGAGCTGAAAGTGAGGAAATTGGCAGATCCTGGTGGTCTTGCACCTTCCCCACTGAATGGAAGAGACAGGCCAAGTGCACAGCTCGGTGTTCGTTTTTACCTCTGGGGTTGGGTACAGTCAAGGTCTTTCAAAGCCCTGCCATCCCTACTGGGCTGTTTGTGCTCAGTGCTTTGAATGGGGTTTTAGTGGGAACAATGCCTTGTAGTCATTAGTGGATGGTGTAGGTTTTGTAGGCCAAAGACTCAAAGTGGAATTCCATCCTCCTCAGTTGTATGGAAAAAAGGGAATAACCTGAAGAGCTCTCCAGGCAGGAGCTGCAGGAAAAAGTCAATGGCTGTTTGTGATGCAGAAGGGCTTTCATCCTGTCACACTAATTAAGCTGTTTGGACTGTATGAATTTGGCAGGGGAAGAGATGTGGGTTTCAAGCTTTCTGAGTTTGAAGGGAAATCATACTGGGGGTTGGGGGCTGGGGGAGAGAACTGAGTGAAATATGAAGGCATCACTGGTTGGAGAAGGTGAGGGAAAAGAGTTTGATGTTTTTAAAGAGCACATTATCTTAGCAGGATTGCCAGGTACTTTCATCCACACCCAGAAAAGCGCCCGCATTCAGCATTTTTGAAAAACGGGGACACGTAAAATTGGTGGTTTGTGCCATTCAGTGGTAGCTGGGAAGTAAATGCATTTTGCAAAGAAATTTTTGTTTACTGTAGATAGAAAACAAAATAATTAAAAAGATTCAAGGGTCTCTTTCCTCTAGTTCTGCACAGTAGGCTCCAGGTTTATGTCTCCATTTGATTGTGAGCTCTCTGGGGTGGGACAGCCTTTGTTTGTTACTCACACTGCATGGAGCACATTGTCAGTACTTAATAATAATACAGGACCCGGGGGAGCCTCTAATAATGAAGGCAGTATGTCATGGTAGATCTTCCCTCTGAGCCAAGTTTTGCTATTATCAGCACTGCAACTCAGTGAACAAATTTGTGGGTTTTATCCTTCTCCAGTAAGTTGAGGGTTTTTTTCCTTTTTGCACAGTGTGTGAAAGTAATCTTTTTGAATTAGATTGAATTCTCTTAGAATCTGGTTCTATCCTTCATTGAGCTCCTACTAAAAGGGATCAAGAAAAGGGAAAATCACTTTTCTGCTGTAAGTTACAACATGAAGGGAGCTGAGTGCCATGCCAATTTAAACACACACACCCAGTTTGGTTCATACCCCACTGGTTACTGCTGTTAATGTTTTTGCAGCATCACAACACAGTTGTGACTATTGAGTGCTGTGTTTTAGAGGAGCATTACACCAAGGCCCTGCTGTAGCCCAGTCGTGTTTGGGAAGGCTCTTAGAAATGGCTACAGGTGTCATCATGGTGGCCTGGGACTGAATAAGGAAAGGCAGAGAGGGGAGGAGAGAGGGAAGCTTTGTTCCCACTTCTGTCAAGCACAAGAAGGAAACACTTTGTTGTGATACTGCTGTAAGAAATAAACCCTGTCCTGGCTGAAAGTAAGACACATTGGAAAAGGTTTTCATGGTATTGCCTCCTCTGGCTTTTCTCCAATGAAAACACTTGCATTTCATGGTGAGGTCTCCACCTCCATGAGCCATACTGAGGCCTTATGGAGCCCTTTTCATTTCCTTGTCCCAGAGGATCACATCCCCTCTCACATTCAGCCTGCTGCTTCCCCCTCTTCATGTGCTGCCTTCCCAGTGTTTCCACTGTGACGTCTCACTTGGGCTCCAAGCAGCCTTGTGACACCTTCTGACCTTTCACTCCTTCCCTTTTGCTCCATCACCCTCTCCCATGCCCTGCAGATCCTGATGCTTTATCACACCTTCTTCTCTGTGCTGGGGCACCTGGGCTAAGCTGTGCATCCTTCTGTGCCATCGCTGGACTGCAAAACATAGTGACCTTAGTGAATACAACTGAAAAGCTCAAAAGCCTAAAAGTGTTACTGACTGGAGAGCTCTAAAGAAAGGGGATTTGTCTGCCTGGGTGTGGAGCTGCTGTTTGCCTGTGCACACTCCTCACTGGATATGCTGGCTTTCCAGCTGTGGTGGCACAAAAGTCCTCCTGGAGGGCTCAGGTTGAAGTGGAATATTCTCCTTAGGTGACACGGGCCTTACACACGGCCAGACACGCTGATTTATTGCCAGCATCAAGCTGGTGGAAGCTTACCCAGCCAGCCAGCCAGCCAGCCCACCTTCTCCCCCAGTCCTGGGAGCTCTGCAGCCTCAGTGGTCACGGCAGGGGCTCTTCAGCACCTTAAGGATGAATAAAAGTGGCAGCCTGCAGACTTGGGTTGGTGAGGGGTTCTCAGGGGAAAGAGGGGATGGAAAGAGGAGAATTAACTCTTGCTGAGCTGGAATCCAAAAGGCAACCAGCTGGGATGCCCACTGGTTGCAATTTAGTTCGCTGGTTTTCATTTCACACTCCCTGGTTTGCTCAAGGAGCTCTTGGCATATGTAATGTGCAGATCCCCAAGTAGCAGGATGCTTTGCAAGGCACCTGGGAACATTTGAATTAAATTTGCTTGCTGCAGCTGCTGAAACTGGGGCTGGGTGAGAGTCAGAGTGCTGCTTATTAATTGGCTGGTGCTGTGCCTCCTCCAATTCTTCCTGTTCAGCAGCTTCCTAGAGCATTACTGGGGGGATTGCAAGCGGTCTGGGGGAATTTGGTTTCCTGAGCAATGCGTGGGGGCTCCCAGCAAGATGGGCAGATGCACTTCCACCAGAGCTGATTGTTCCCAGCGCTGCAGAGCAGCCTGAGCAGCACAACAGACGCACCAGTTCCAGTAGAATAAGAATTAACTTTTGATTAAAACCATATAAGCAGCTTGACAGCTTGGAGGCAGTGACCGAGGAAAGCACGTATGATAGCAACTTGGAGCGAGCTTCTCGTGGCTCCTCTGCTCCATGTCTCAGCAAAGAGGTTGTAATTTCCTGCAGGGTGTCCTTCAGGTGGGCTTAGGCAGTGGCATTGCTGAGCCAGAGGGGAAAACATGCCCAGTGAGGAACAGCAGGGGCCTCACAGCTGTCTGTCCTGACAGCTTGGGAGGTTTTCCCTTTCTTGCTGCAAGGTAACTGATCCAAGTGCCAACCACCTTACAGCACCTTAGCTGGTGACCTCAGTGAGGTCACAGCCTTGGGTGCCTTGGGTTGCTTTTGGATACCACAAGGCTTTTGGGCTATTTGTTTGGTCACCTTTTTTTCTTCCATGTATTCTCGCAGTGTAGAAAAGGCACTGAAATACTGCATTCCAACTGAAAATTATTTTCATTGCTTGGGGATTCAAAGCAGCCTCCCCAAACCAGATCTTTGCTTAAAAAATAAAAAGCCTTTTAAGTTGCTTGTTTCTCTCTGTGTATTTTATACCAGTCCCAGGGCTCTGCTCTAACATTAAAGAGAAATGAAAAGCCATCTAATACTGCAAGCAGGTTGCATCATGGACGAAAGATCTAAGTTGGGCTGGTGGTTATGGTTATGGGGGATAGTGGCAGAATAACTGTGCACTTAATGAGCTGGAACCCATCCATGACCTGAGGCTGCAAGAGAAAGAGGAAGGAGAAGCTCGTGGTGCAGTAGGAGGGTTTAATCTTCATTGTTCCCCTCAAGGCGACCTGAGGCTGCTGTCTCCTCTGTACCTTCTCATACACAGGCTCGGGCCAGAACTGGGCCAGCTTTACATATTCCTGGCTTTCCCCTCCTCAGAGCAGGCTGAGTCTACCTGCCAGACAAACCCCTGAAATTTGCAGTGGGCCAGGCCACAGACCCATTTGCTAAATTAGCTCCCCGGGTTGTCACTTCAGATTAATTCTTTTTCCCTAACCTTCTCCAACCATTCCCTCTTTGATGAGCCTAGCCCTGTGCAATGCCTGAGTAATTGTATGGTCTTTCTTTGTTTGTACTTTCATCCTCTCCATGTTGGATAAACATTCCCTGCTGTCTACAAAACTCATCTGGGCTCGGGAGGCGGCTGCCACTTGCCTCATCAGCCAGCCAGAGCAGCATTAATGAGAGATGTGGCAGTGGGGAGCCTGCATCCCGTCTGGGGAGGTGACAGATGACAGAGCTGTTGGGACAGACACAGGACAGGGGCGTTAGCAGGAATTTAATGACTGTGATTAGAGTGGAAGGTTAACTCTGCTGATGGCCATCCCAACACAGCGGGAGAGGTTTTATGCTGAGGCCCATGAACTATGTGGATCTGTATCACTTCCTTGCTGCCTCTGAGTTGTTCTTTTTCTCTCCTTTGAGCCCACTTTGGCAGTGTCTGTCTACCACTGCCTGTCTTTGGCTCCATTGGCTCCTGGAGCCAGCCACCCCTCCGAGGGCAGGGAGGTCTGTCCCTCTGTGCACTGAGCAGGGGTGGTACTTCACAAAAGGGAGGGCAAACGACGCACACCTTCCCTTAAATGTTTGCTTGAGAATGCCTTTCACAGAAAAGGCTGTGACTGCTGGCAGGTGATGTACCTGAGCAGGTGGTGGCTCTTGCAGCAGCCCAGCCCCTTATGCTGGGAGGTGAACAAAGTTCCTTTTCCTCTGCACATGCAGCCATGGCTTCAGGCAGAGATTCTCAGGAAAACGAGCAGCTGGTGCCTGGGGGGTTGCGTGGGGGCTGCACCTTGGAGTGGATGTGGGACACACCAAAGTCTTGGTGAGGAGGCAGCTCTGCACAAGGCAGAGTTCAGGGTGGCCAGACTCTACAAAGGCTCTGACATTCTGCTGGTTCCACAGCACAAAGCTGTCATTGCCAAGGCAACCACTGCAGACCAGGTTGGGTCCATATCCCTCATCCCAAGGCTCTCTGGTGCACTGTGACCCCACTGGCCCCATCCTGTGCATTCCCACAGTAGTATTGCAGTGGGGTTTTCAGCTGGAGGATTCTGCAAGAGCTGAGCAGGTGATATCTGGTTTAGGACTTAACTAGAAAGCAGTCAGGGCTATCTTAGTTTTCATACTAGAACATTACAAGCTTAAAGAAGAGTTGCAGCTTGTCAGCTAGGGAGGTACCCATCCTGCTCTGGATAAAATATGCTTTGTGGTGCACTGGCCTGGTGTTACCTGGAAAAAGGGAATGTGGTGCCACATCCACCAAAAAATCCTCCAGCTGACAGGGTGCTTAACTGGACAGGCCCATTTGATGTCCAGGGTAGGACATAGACAGGGCACATGGAACAGGAATGTGTGAGTTCCTTTACCTAAAGCATCACAGTCTCAGCTGGCTGCAGCCAGGAAAGGAGTGTGGCTTTTCCTGAAGCAGCACATGGTGGCCTTGGCTGCATGTGAGATGCTGTGCAGACCGAAATACTCATGGGGTGTGCCAAACCACACCCCTTTACTGTTCATCATTGCACTTGATACGGGCTCTGCTGGTCCTCTCTCACTGCTCTTAGCACTGGGGACTCCAATAACTTGGCTTCACAGTGTTTGCCCAGCACTGAATCTCAAAGCAGACCTTCTGTTGCAGGATGGCTTATAAGTCACACCTGTCAGAAAGCTTCTCTTGTCCCCTCTTCTTTTTTTGCCTACCTTGTCTTCCGGTTTGAAGTTTGATCACAGGCTGCTGTCATATGGGATGTCAAATCAACGCTATTCCATCTACCTGCAGAACCATCCTCTGTAGTGGAAAAAGGTCTTTTTTTAGCTCTAACTATCCTATCTCCCTACTGATGCTCTTTTTTTTTTATTTCAACTTTTGTTCTGGCAGTGAGAATAGGCAGATTATATCTGTGCTCTCAAGACAATTGCATTCACTTGTGCTAGTGGCCTACGTGATGCTGGGCAGGATTCATCCCTTAGGAAGAGGTGGAAAAGGAGGCAGAAATAAGCCAGGGCCAGTGGGAGGCATGCTTGGTGGATGGTTTGAACATGATGCAAAGCCAGGGAAAGCAAGAGAGGGGAGAGGAGGCTCTGCCTTTCTAGGCTGCAAGAGGAGGAGGGGTTTGGGACTGAGTGTCAGCTACGTGCCAGTGGAAGGAGAGCTGGCTGACCAATAACAAGTGGTGGACAAGCAGTCCTTGAAGCTTACTAAGATTGCTCTGTGGGACCTGGAGGTGAAGCAGTGACTTTGCCACAGGCGTGTGGGAGTGAAGACAGCAGGATCCTGCCTCAGCTGTGCTCTCTGCTGCCTGGAAATGGGGCACACCATCAGTCACTGCAGCTGATAGCACATTAAGCCATCTCTCTTTTCATCCCTAGCCATCTGTCACAGAAGATGCTGCTAGAACAAGGTCTTCTCCACCTCTGTTATAAGGGAAGATCCCAGGATAGCTGAATGTTTGGTGGGGGTGGAAACAAGGATCTTTTTCCACGTTTCATGTTTGTACTCTCTGTTGGCTAAGTTGACAGCAGCAGATCCTCCACCAGCAGTAAGGAAGGGAGATTTCCCCTGGCCATTACTCACTGCAGGTGGAGGTGTCTGCCTGGCCATGGCTGTTGTTGGCTCTGTCAGCCAGAGGATCAGAGCTTTCTACAAGGGTGGCCAGGAAAGCTTGGCACAGGCCTGACCAGCACTGAGGGGTCAGGTGTGATTTCAGTGGAAATGACTGGTAGCCATGGGATAAGGTTTCCCCCTTCAGTAGTCTTAACAGTTTCCAATGGCACTATTGGGACTTCTTCCCTTTGCCCATGAGAGCTTAGCAAATGATGCTTAACTACTGGATTAGTTTGATTAATTCTGTCTTTTTGTGTTCACAAATTGCTCTTCAGTATGATACATGGTTTTCCTGAGCTGGTTTTGCCTAGTCCACAGATCTTTTGTAACCAGTTAGTTGGGAAAATTAGTAATATGAGCAGTGGCAGATAAGTTGTGCTTCAGTCTTAAGGTATAATTTCTCTTCTGTGATTATCCAAAGTAAGTAAAGTGTAGTTGGTTGACCTTGGCTGGATGCCAGTTGCCCACCAAACTGCTCTATCATTCTCCCTTCCTCAGGAGGACAGGGGGGGAGAAAATAAGATTGAAAAAAACCCACGTGGGTCAGGATAAAGTCAGTTTAGTAACCAACAGCTAAGGCCACGTGCAGAATCAAAGGAAAGCAAACAATTGATTCTCTACTTCCCATCAGCAATCAATGTCCGGCCACTTCATGGGAAGCAGGTTTTCAGTACGTGTAGCAGCTGCTCTGGAAGACAAATGCCACAGCCATACTTTCATATCCCTTTGGTCAATTTGAGTCAGCAGTCCTGGACATGAGGTCCCCTCCCAAGATCTTGCCCACCCCAATCCCACTGGTGAGGGGAGAGTGTTGGAGAGATGTCACTGGTGCTGTGGGAGCTCTGCTTAGCAGTAGCCAAAACATTGGCATGTTAGCAAGTTCTTTCTAGCTACTCACACAAAGCAGAGCACTGTGAGGGCCCCTGTTAGGAAAGTTACCTCTGTCTCAGCCAGATCCAAAGCATAAGGTAACCTGCCCAAAACAGGATAGCTGACAGTGCTACAAGGTGTCTTGTCATTCTTAAGGTGCCTTGTAGAGAGATTTTGCCTTAAAATTAACTTGTCGTAAGTACTGCTTCTAATGCCATTCCAGTACTTGACTGGGCAAGAGAGAAAGCAGGATATTGCTTAGCTTTTCTAGTACAAGGGAATAATTCAAGCAGATGTCCCAGTTTTAGCTGTGTTCAGAACAGTTACAGGGGCTGAGAAGAGCAATTCAAATAATCTTGCTGGAAAGGCTCATATGATCTTAAAACACATCTAGAAGGAAAACCTCATGTCATTCCAGCTCCTCACACCACTGTTCAGTGTTCATTTTGGGTAAGAAAAATGTGAGAGAAGAGATAATCAGATTCCCCAGACCAATAGACCCCTCATAGCAGCTTTGCAGGATACAGATGTTATTTTCACACCACTGTGCTTGTTCGTATCCAGCAGGCTCTTGGCTCGTGTTTTACAAAGCTGAGTACAGAATGAAAAATGCTTGCCAGGTATCAAAGTCAGTCCTTTTTTGTGCATCTCTTATCCACACTCCTTCGGTGGCTTCAAGGCATACGTGCTAGTATTGAGTCTTTCTGAAAATCCCTGTTGATGGGCTGTGATGTGGCTTCCCCATTTAATCTGATCATCTGTTATTTTCAGTAGTCAGCCCATGTTCCTCCTACTGCTTCACTGTCTTTTCTTTGCAGACCTTTGTGCCTTTTCCTGCTCCCCTTCCTATAGTCCACCTCGTCTTTCTTTTGTTTCTCTTTCCTTTTTTTGGTTTTGTTCTTGGTTTTGTTTCTTTTTTTCCCCTGGCTCTCACTTCCTAGAACACATTGGAGATAAGAGTATGTGAAGGGGAAGGGTTTGGAAGAGAGATGTAGTCTCTCCCATGGCTAGTCACAAATGAAAGGAGTAGGCACTAGATGGATGTTTGGGCTGTGTATCATAAAGAAATGAAGCAGGCAGCATGGAGCAATGTGAAGGGCTTTATGGGTCTCCCTTCATATCCTGTGCTGCCTCTGCCTCTTCTTTACAGGCAGCCTAGAGGCTCTAGAATGATAGTTACCTACAAACCTTCATTACAGGTACCAGACTGGAAAGTCCAGAGTTGCACAAAAAGCCTATTTCTGCTCCAGGAAGCATCAGCCCCATCCTTTATTAGCTGTTTTCAAGGGTGCCCTAGCAGAGGGCTGTGCCAGGGTCTGTAGAGAACTGAAGAAATGAAGCTCCTGTTGGTGGAGCATGTCCTGCTTGCAAGTTACACCCATGTTTATGGCAATGTCTCAGAGCTCAGCCTAACTGCAACTGGGCAGACTTGGGCTGTGCAGAGCCAAATTGCCTTTTTTTTTCCTTGGAGCCAGAAGTGCTGACAGCACAGTGCATAGGCACGTGTGTGGGTCTGGCTGCAAGCAGATGTGTCCAGTGCAAGGAAATTGGTAGGAGACTGTGCTTGCTGATGTAGGTATGGATATAAAGTTGGATCCAGTAAGGCACCAAATAGTGCTGGTTTTCAGATGTGAGGCTCAAAAGAGTCTGGAACCATTGCTCCCTGCAAGGGGAGGATGTGGAGGAACATGAGAAATGTTGTCTCTTACCCAGCTCATGCCCATACAGTAGACAGAGAGGTGATCTCAGGCTCTGCAGTGCACAGTCTAGAGTCAGCACAGGTAGGAACTTGCAGTAAGGGTAGAGAGCTCCCAGTCTGAAATACAGGGACTGCATGTGCCCTCAGGGTTGAAAATAAGGCTTTGAGACAGTAGAAGAGAGCCTCAGTTAAGGCTTGTGCTTGCCTCTGACAGAGTGAAGGCAAGGTCTGTTCTTCCTTAGATCAGGAAGCATACGCTAATAAAATGCATATTGCTTTCTGATCAGATCCTAATGAAAGACATTACTGAAGAGTGTGGAACAAGCACTTACAGTAATTCATGACAGCACAAATTTGGCTTCTCTAGGAAGCCATAAACTGCTGCTCTTGGCACTTAATGAGGATGGGCAGTTGATTGCCTGTGCAAGAGGAAGAGAGAGAGACTGACTCCCAGCCTCGATGGCTCCAGCTGTCCTCAGAAGCCACTGAAGGTTGCAGTTGCTGTTCTCTCTGGAGTTGGGAATGTTTCAGCTGAGAAACTGGGCCTCCTGATAAAGGACAGTTCAGTACAAAAAGCTTCCAGGACTCCTCATTTAAACTGAAAAATGGATTTGGTTTGGGCATCCATCCTTGCTTAATCCCAGGATCTGAGCCTGTGTGCTTGGCTGATGAAAAACATAGGCATGAATTTCAGTTCAACGATGTGCTTGTCTGGGAAATGCCAGCTTTGTGCTTGCAATGTGATTATTTGTTCTGGAAACCCCTTAGGAGTAATGGTTATCAAGCAAGGAAAATGAAATAAATCCAACTTTAAACTTATCTTAGCCCTTTAATTGATGAGGTTAATGCTTGACATCATTTCCTTCCAAGCTGGTGATTACTAACCAAAGAAAATATTTTAATTCAATGTGACAGGCAGAGCAAGTTTGATGAGAGATTATAAAGAAGCATCACAATGACTATCTTCATATTCAAACCAGATTTCTTCCCTACCCAAAACTTACCCAAACAATTTTTCCAGAGCAGGCAGCATCTTCCCTGCAGCTGATACCAGCCAGAGTTCAGAATCCCCTATTAGGATTGTGGTCTTGTAATTCCGTGCAGCTAACACTAGGCTGGGAGACAATGCCACCTTGGTGAAGGGTTAGGAAGGATTGGAAGAAAGATCTGAAGGAGGGAAAACTATTTGAGTGGTTCTGGTGGGATGAAATGCAGTGGTACGAAGGCAGGGTCATAGATGCAGAAGGTGCTGCAGGCTGGGAGCTCATCTTTGGAAAATGTGTGCAGTGCACAAGTGAGTTGACTTCAAGGAGCTGCTGCTAAGAGTCAGGTGTGAGAAAGGGCAAATGCACTCCTAGATGAAACTTGACATTCTTCTGGGCAAGGTGGAGAAGTGCCACTACATCCTGTATGCAGGGCTGGGGCACTGAAGTCCAGCAAGTGGGATCATGCAGAAAAATGTTGTAGAGTCAATCCTGGAGAGTCTGTGTTACAGGAGCAGTCACAGAGTGCTCAGCCTGCTTAGCCCAGCAAAGCAAAGGCTGAGAGGTGGTGAGATTGCTGTCTGTAAAACATCAGGGGGTCAAGCAGCAGCGAGAGAAAAGAGCCATTGGAGCTAAAGGACAATACTGGCACAAGATAACTGGGTGCAAGCTACATGGGAATAAATTCAGTCTGGAAAGGAGAACATCAGGGCAGTCAGGCTCCAGAACAGATGTCCAGGGGGAGGAACAGGCCTAAAGGGAACAAACCACTTTTAAGATAAAATGTGATAAATACATAAAATTAATGAGCAGAGGCAGCCCCTCTGGTGACAGGGGACTGGACCCTGTCAGCCAGGAGTGTGCACCCCTGCTGTGTCCTAGATTGTAGCCATGCTTTGTCCTTCTCTGAACTCTGGGGGCAGAGGGGTTTTATCCTCTGCCAAAATACAAAGATCAAGCATACAATTCATGGTGTTCAAAAGGAATGTCAAAGACATCTTCCTCTGCTCTGCCCTGTGGTGCCAAGGCGACATCAAGGATCACCATCTCAAGCCACTGCTGTGTGTCAGAGTGAATAGGAAGAAGGGGAAAGGAAGGGCCAGATTTATGGTATATTTTTCCAGCATTGTGGAACACTGGAGCTTCATGTTCAAGAGGTTCCTTAAAATTTCCTATCCCCACCTCCCTCCTGACCCATTTTTCATTCCTCTTTTCCCAAGAAATTACTTCTACGTGTGGAACTCATCTGCTAAGCTTGCATTCCCCAGCGATGGAGAACTGGATAATTTGCTTTCAATCTCTGGTACTATAAACTCCAACATAGAACATAAGTTCTATAATCATATTTCCATTTTTTTTTTTTTAACTTTAAGAAGTCCATGGCTTCTAAACTCTCTGAGGTTGCCTGTCTGCCACATATCCTATAGCTTTGGAGGCACAGCTGGGGCAGGAATCGAGGACAGGGAATGTTTGATAAAGTAGCAGGAGGTTTGGCATTGCAGAGCCCCATGTTCATCCCAGGAGCTGTTACCAGTGCCATAAACAAGCTCAGCCCCTTCCAGTATCTTGGGAGTATCTTTCCTGGCTGTCACCAGTTTAAGGCCACTGACACTGCCAGTCCCATCGTGGTGAGGGCAGTGGTGTGATTGTTTCTGGTCTTTGTGAGCAACACTGCCTTAGGAAGGGAGCAGCTGTATCTTAGCTGGACTTTGTTGGGATGAGGTCATCACAGTCAAAGGCACTGGGGAAATCTGATAAGAGATGATGCCTGCAGCACTCTAGGACAAAGCTATGTAAGGAAGCCAAGACTCTGTGCAAACAGGCTGAAATGGTACAAGTGGGAGGCTCTGTCACACCCTGAGTATTGCCTGTCAGAGGAGAAGTGCCCTTCTGCTACTCTCACCTTCTCCTGGCCCCTGGACCTTGCTAAACAGGGGTGTCTATGTGTGCTGAGAAACTGGGCAGCTTGGCACTGAGCTTTGAAGACCACCTTGATTGCTGGCTGCTTGAGGAGTGCAGCCCACCAGCTGCACAGGCAGTTGAAGATTATTTTGTCCAGATTATTGCCCCATGCTTCTTTTCAGACCTTTTTGAGATACCTGTGCTTCCTGCACCTACCAGGCTCTCCACAGCTCCTAGTCCAGTGCATGTCTGCTCTCCAGAGTGTCCTGACACTCACAGATGAGAGAGGAGGGGGAGAGTGGGGGAGCTTAGGACACCCCCCCTGCACACAGCATCTGTCTGGTGTGTGGGGCTGCACAGGGAGCAGGGAAGAGCCTGCCAGAGGGATGGAGCCTGCGTGTGAGGTTGCTGTGGCACACCAGCCTGCCTTTATCTGCTGCCTCCTCTGCCTTCAGCGAGGCTGGAGAAGCTGTGGATGGAGCTGGGAGCTGCCCCTGCAGCCTATATCTGCAGTTAGTGAGGATGGAGGAGTGGGAATGCAGGCAGCCACCCCTGTCTCATTTGTGCTGCAGGAAGGAGCAGCCAGGGGAATTTGAATGAGGCTGAGAAAAAAGGGTGAAAGAGCAAGCATGTGTGGAAAGGATTTGAATGGAGATATTGGAAAGCAGAGCTAGTGCTTGTACCCTGAGCTGAGAAGCTGCTGAAGAAACGGGACAAGTAAAAAGAGCATCAGGAGTGAATTGCAATGCTGGGAAGCTGGATGGCTGCAAAACAGTTCCTTTGCTCTGATCAGCTTGTTGGGGGATCTACATGATTTTAATGTTCACTTTTCTAGCTGTTGTTTGTTAGAAATACCTTGGGGCTTGGTGATGAAACAGATTTTCTTTCTAATTGCTCCCTCAAACAAGCATTAGTACACAGCTGGTTATGAGACCACATGCATGGCTTCACAAATCATACATTCTCAGCACAGGTAGGTTCTCATGGTGGTGTAGAGCAGAACCACAACACTAACACTTGACAGGTGTGTTTATTGATGTCCTTTAGCTTTATTAAGGCTGCTAGCTGGTACATATCTGGTGTAAACATCATTCAGTCTGAAAACATCATCCTGAGTTTTTTTTTCCTTTAAGAGCCTATATAAACAGAAAAGGTAGGTGTGGCAGTGCCATACTTGGGCCCTCTGCTGTGACAATGGCCCAGCTGGGAGTGGAGGCAGGGGCAGGGGTACTGTGGCATCCTGCTTTTGCCTCTGAGACTCTTGGTGTGTGTTCCTGGTCCGTGGGTGAGCTCGGCTTGCCACAGTGGGACAAGCACTCTGAGCATCACCAGCTGGCTCAAAAGATAGGGCAGGGGAGAGGGCAGACAGTGCCCACCAGCAGGGTAGGTGATGGTGAGGAGTGAGAAAGGGCAGCCCTGGTTTGCAGCTCCCAGAGGAAAGGGACAGGTTGCATACCTGCACGCCAATACACACAAACCACATGGGGCTGACTTTGCCCTTTGTGAGGTGTTTTCTGAGAGTCTGTTCTGCAAGAGCATTCTCACCTCTGCAGCCTGTGTGATATTCACAGCCAGCTGGTAGAAACTGTGGATTTGTTTGGGTTTTTGCCTTTGCCATCCTCTTCCTCGGATTATTGGGCATGGAAGGAAGTAAAGGCAGAGGTGAGTCTGTGCTTTGTGCAATGCTCTGGTTCTGGCCCCTGAGCCAGCTTCCTGAGCCTGGTGATGAATGAGCCTGTAGCATCAGCTCCTGCACTGAGGCTTCAGCGTCTCTAATAAGGTGGCCAGTGTTTCCCTGTCCTCTGTGCTGGCCTCTGCTTTATTAACTGCACTGCAGCAATATTAAACTGGAGCACTGGGTCACCGTGATCCGCAGGAGAGATGCTGAGAAGGAAGGAGGCACCAGGATAGCACGAGAACACATGGAGCAGGGAAAAAGGAAACAGCTGGCAATTGAGTGGCTTGAAAAATGGGTTCCCACTGGACTGATGCATGCAGCTCTGCACAGACCTGCTGCTGGCAATCAGGGACGCAAAGGGTGTTTGGGGAGGGGGATGCAGAGGCAGACCTTGGCCTTTATGTCTCTGTCTGCTGGACCTGTGCTAGTGTCTGTAAGCCAGCACCTGCTCCACATGCACACAGCAAGCAGCTGGCTGGAGCTGCCCCCTTTTCTCCTTTGCACTAATTTCATGCCCTTTAAACTGTGCTGGCAGCGCACCTGGCTCTCTCTACTGACAGCTGCAGCTAGCTCAGGGCCCATGCTGCTTTTCACAGAGAAGCCAGTCTTTCCAAAGACATCCAGGGCCAGTGCTGTTGGGATGCCAGGACTGTAGAAAAGATGTGCAGAGGGTAGTCTTGCTGGCAGCCAGTTTCTGTGTCAGTCCAAGTTGCATATCAGATAGAGACAGACATACACTGGGAGAAGATACAGCTACAAAGTATTTGGTGGAGGAAAAAGACCCTCTTAAAGCTTTATCTCTGTGCACCAAGAGGAGATACATACTGAGACTTGGCTGTGCCTTTCCCATTACCTAGTGATCCAGGTCTTTTCTAGAAAGCAGGGAGGTTGCAACCCACAGGAAGCATATGTGCCTTTAATTATTTCTGTTTTGCAGCCAAACCTGGGTGGCAGCTGGTAATTTATTTGGTTACACAAGTCCCCGAGGACAGACTCAACTACAGGATCCAGAACTTTGCAGTCCAGACTGGAGGCTGATTTCTCAGTTTGTCCGGGATTAGATGATGTGGGAGAGTATGTGATTTGACCTTGCTCCCAGAGGCTTTAGATACCCAAATTCCACCTAACTCCCAGCTGAGGTGGAATTTGCACTGTCGGAATCTCACCCTCAAGCTTCTCTCTGGCTCTCCATTCTGTTTCTCTTCTAAAGGTTATGTCTAGACGAGGGAAATGGCTCCTGACCTCCTCCTGTTTGCTGGCTGCCTTCCCAACGTCCCAGCAAACGGCAGCCTGTGGGGAGGAGCTGCTGCAGCCCTCCCAGTCACACTCTGCTCCCCAAAAAGACCCATGCCAGGAGCTGTAGCACTCCAGCCTTCTGCTTCTGGCTTCTGACTGCTCCTCTTCTCCCAGATAATCAGGGGTCTGGAGCTAAGATCCTAACCTAAGTCCCTGCCCCTGGGAGCCAGCTCTGCCACTGCTTGGCCAGAGCGATGGTGTGGAGGGCTGGCATATGGGAGGGCTGAGCAGCAGGAATGCCAGCCTGGGCCAGAACCCAGCTGGCACGTGTGCACATAGGGTGTTGTTGATATGAACAGATCCTGGCAGCGTCCTGGTGCCTCTAGGAACCACTGCCCTGGTCCTGCCTACTAGGAGTGCTCCCAGGTGCCTTGTAGGGCGGCACCGAGCTGGGGGAAGGCACCAGAACAGCTCCCAGCTTTCTGCTCTGTCTTGCCAGGGAAGGAGGAGGAGAGTGCAGCAAGTAGTTCCTCAAGCAACTTACACCCTGGTCTGTTCAGGCACAAAGGTTTCCTTTAGGTACAATCTGTAAGGCAGGTGCAAAATGGTTTTTCACTGTGAGAACCACATGCCAGCACATGTTCCCAGGGACCAGACGCTGCCCCTTCACTTGGGACCGGGTCCAAACTGTGGGCAGGTCAAGGGGGTGGGTCAATGGGTCCTGGCTGTACTGGAAATGAATGGGGCTTTGGCAGTGAAAGCTCTACAGCAGCAGCCATTGCTTGTGAGTTTGAACTCAGAGTTATGTGCATGGGAGCTGGACACAGGCAGAGGAGGGGTTGCATGTACTTGTTTTTACTAAGCTCCACATTGGCGCTGCCCCCTGCCCTGCTTTGATAGTGGTCTTTGCTTCTGCTGTGCCCTCACTCCATCTTCTTGCCCCACACTGTCTCCACTGACAGGTTTGCTGTAAACCTTCCTCCTTGCATCCTGGTTCCAGTAATCCTGCAACTTCAGAGTTAACGACAAGCACTGAGACTGCCTGTCAGGAGAGCTGCCTTTGCAATGAAAACCTCAGCCTAGAGGATATATCAGAGGCCAGGGAAAGCTTAGTGAACACTGGACTATAGAAAGTCCTGCCAAATGTTTTTTTACCAGCACCAGCATCCCCAGTAACCAATCTTACCACAAGGACCCAGGCACTGCACAGCAACAGGCAGGAAATTGTATCTTCACAATGCAGCCCTCGTTCTTGTTCTTTCCCAGTCAAGCAAGCATGACCATGGCAGGGGAGTTTCACTGACATGTAATTCATCATTTTTAGTGGTGGTGATTTTGATAACGATATTTTCCCCATTGTTTTCTTGAAACTTCCCTGCTGCCTTAGCAAACTGAACAATGTTTAGCTGGTATGGTTCTGCTAGCATAATTCAGCCCTTTTTCGATGGGAATCAGAGGAAGAGGGAGCCTGTGAGTGACCCCAGGGAACCATCAACTTGAACTAGACTCCTTGCTCTGGTCTGCAGAGGCAGTCCAAGGGATGGACCCTGTGGAAGGTTTCTGAGGAAGAATGGTAGTAGACTGCTCCCAGTGAGACACCAAATGAAGTGCCACATGGCCCAGGCAGCAAATGATTGAATTCTGCAGCAGTGATTGTGAACTGAAGGGTGTCTTGGTGGAATGCCATGCTGTGTTTGCATAGGACCTGGGTGCCCTAACAGGGGTGAATTGGGTTCATTTTCTCCCTCCTGAAATGATTGCTTTGTGACACAAAGTTGCTTCAGGACCTGTAGTTCAAATTGTCCCTACAGTCCCTCCCTTGGAGGACACCAAGACTTCCCTTAAGGAAATGCTCAGGCTCTGATCACTGTTCTGTACCAGGGATGGAAATTTTCAAACCAATACTGCATGAAGATCTCAGGGAGCAACCAGGTCTACATCTGTACAGAAAGAGGAGGAATAGGGTGTTAAATGATGGGTACGATTGCTCAGGTTTCCAGTTTGAGGATTTTCATAACACCGTGGGTTCTTTTTCTCTGCAGCTGTCTCAGAGAAACACCATCCAAACCTTTATTCCTGTGAAGAAAATGGAGAAAGGCCTGTTGCTGGAGCACATCTTGCCCAACCTGAAAGTGCCTCAGAGCTATGAAGTTCGCCTGACGCCCATCACCAGCTTTGGGGCTGGGGATATGGCCGCGCGCATCATCCGGTACATGGAACGTAGGTGTCTCCTCCTCCGTCCTGCCTGGGGATCTGGGCATGCACAGAGGTGCTCTTCTGTCACCCTTGGGTGGGTCTCTGCGCTCTGAGGAGTTCTGATGGCACAGCACTGTCGCATTTGACCCTATTTTGGGTGCTGCCATCAATGCAGAGCAGTAGAGACCTCTGAAGGTCAGTCTGCACTCATCTTCACTCAGCAGCTCTGACTTGCACTCTGCACTCTGTGGGCAGGAGATCCCCAAAACCCCAGTCAGGCCATGCTGCAACTCCCCATGGAACAGTGGCTTATACAAGATAACCACTGAAGCTGTGTATTAGCCACACACCCATAAAAGTAAGAGGATTTTGGGAGACTTCAGTTATTTCCAGAGCTGAATGCATGATTCCTGTCCTAACTAGTCACTCATAAAGCTGTAGCTCTGTCCAATACCGTGAGTCCCAGATTATGTCGTTGGTATACATTGACCATACTTCTGTCCCCATCATCCCAACAGCTCACAGCCCTCTCTATTCCCACAACTCTATGATTCCTTTACTCTCCAACAGGAGTTTGGACCCTCTATTTCAGCAGAAAGTAGAAATCCTTCTCCTGTTACATTTGTTTGGTTTCACACAACCCTCTTGTCCCGTGGACTGACAATGTGTCCAGTGTCCCCAGCATACCTGTCATGTCAATCTTCCACAGTGCATTAAACTGCTTTGGTGTCCCTCACAGATAATGAGCTTTGGTATCTAAGTGTGTGCTATCCCACTGGGTGCTCCAGAAGGAAACTATTTGGGTTGCCAGAAGGGTTTCCCTATGATCTCAGGATCACCCCTTAGGTGGGGTTTTCTTAAGGTCTCTTGCTTCTTGGATCAGTGCCAGCATCTCCTTCCATCACCAAAACAGGCACCAAGCCTGTTTTCTCACTCCTGCTGCCAGGAGACTTGTGCATTTGTGACCTTTCTTGATGTGTTTATTTTCAGACTTGGATTAGGATTTGTGCTTTTGTTTTGACTTGTTTTTCTATTTCTTTTTCCAGCAATCAACTATCCCAATCCAACAGGTAAGCAACAAGACCTTTGTGTTAATGCTTTGAATGTAGTGTACATTAGTCGAGTGCTCCAGCAGATCAGGCAAAACGAGCAGCTGGAATACACAGGTGACTTTGTCAAATCTTTTTTCCCCAAAAGAGGATGAAATTGCATGCACTAAAGCTTCCAGCAAATATTGCCATTTGTTGTACCTCGAGTTATTGCCAGGAGATTTGTGCCAGGGATATGCCTCTCACTCACACCTGATATCTTTGTGATGGGGTAGGTTGTGATCTTGAACATTCACCCCCATGGCCCAGCATGAACAATCTACTTGCAGTAAGCAGGTTACTAAATGTTCCCCAAAATATCTGTGTTTAGGAATATTCTCTATCCTGCTCTGACTAGGAATGATGCCACTTGCTATCTCTGCAGGCTTCTACAGACCTGTCTCCAGCTCAGATCTGTCTCTTCTTGCAAACTTCTTGAGCACAGTTCCTTTCTTCTTCCCCTTCAGTGTCATCACTGTTAACTTCCTTGTTTACATTCTGGTTATTCTTGGTAAGATGCAAGCCCATCTGTGTTGGGCATCCAGAGTTCCCATTGATTTTGAGAGCAGAATACACAGTGTCTAAGAATGATGTTCTTTAACACCAACATGACAGTGCCCACTGAGCATAAAAGAGGAATTCTAGCTTGCTGTAAGCAGTGGGGGAACAATCTCCAGGGGATGCAACAAGGTCCCTTTGCTTTGGTTTTAGGATGTAAGCCCAGGCAAAGCTCTTGGGCAGAGATGGGCAGACTGCTTGCTAGTGTTCCATGAGAGCCATGGGGCTGTCTCCCTGTTTCCAGGTGCTGAGTCAGTATTCAGTGGTTTTATGTATTACTGTATGTCTAGGTAAGTGCTACTGCTGCATTGCAGGGTGGCAGTGGGGACGAGAAGCCAGGATTGGGTGATGGCAGAATCAGGATAGGGAGCTGACTTGTTAAGGCAGCCATGGGGCGTTAATTCTTGCACGTTCACACTCCTGGGATGGTTTGATGAACCATACTCTGCCTGAGAGTAGGAGCTTCTTACAGAGGGATTTTGTGGCTCCAATTCCTGATTCCATTTGCTTTTTCCTCCTCACTTACTGATCTACTTTAAATATGCTCCATAGAGGACTGACTGGGAAACATGGAGCATATTGGCAGGGACCTACTCTAGAATGTGTCTCTCAGTACTTGCTGGAGGAGGCAAGCGTCCCAGCCCACAGGTAGAAGTGACAAAACCAGCCTGCCACTTGCTTTTACACTGCATAAATCACTGGCAAACCCAGAGCAACTTCAGTCCTAATTGTGTCAGTCTCTTGGGATCTTTGTAAACTGAGCCTTCAGATTGCCTGCCTGGGGTAGCTTTGGCAGCTTGATTGAGTCCAGAACAACTGCAGGGAATCTGCCCGTGGTGGAACATAACTCAGCCACTCCTGTTTTGCATGCAGTAAACCCAACACTTAGGATTTCCCCTTGATATAAATTGCCCAGCTTCTGGTGGATATTGGGACCTCTGGTCCAGTTGTGAGGACCTTGCCCGTGGGTCCACACCTTGAGACTGACTGTCTAAAATCAGACCTACCTGTCTAAAATCAGACCTACACTTGCTTTCAACATACACCCTTTCCTTTCAGACTTGCTGCCAGTGAAATATGAGCCCAAAGGCTTTTAGCTCCTTCTTTGGACCACAGCTGAGTTCCCTGACTCTCATCCCAAAAACATGGAAATCCCTCCTGCTAGCACTTCTCTTCATACTTCCCCTGCTACCACCACTCCAAGGGATAAGCTCACACTAGGCTGCTGAGCCAAATTCTGGGAGCAAACATTGAAAGCTCTGGAGTGAAAGGCAAAGATTAGATGATTAATGCCTCTGGCAGCCTGATCCAAGGGCATGCACAATGGTGATTAATTTACAAACTCTGAGAGTCACTTAATACAATTACTTCTTCATGCATTTTCTCTCTCAGTCTAATAAGATGTTAATAACATTGGGGCAGGCATGCGTGTGGCATGGTTACAGAGCCAGGTATTGGGTTATAAAGGAAAAGCAAAGGAAAAGCAGAGGAAGTGAACAAAAGACATTGGGAATTTCAAATATTTAGAGGTTACCAATAAGACTGACTTAAAAATCAGTTAATCTGGTTCTAAAAAACCAGAATTTTTATTTAAAAAACTGCCCAAGAATTATCTTAATTCTAAGATTTTACCTTAAAATTCTCTTAGAATAACTGACTGTTTTAATGTCATGGCCACATTCCAGTGATGGGGAATCTGCTTTGTCCTTACCTCCTCTGCAATTTTATTCAGATACAACTTTTGCTTTCCAAACTAAACTCTGGAGTGCTGCCTCACAAGCCATTCCAGCTCCTCATCCCTGGAAGTTTTGGTTTCCCTTGTTTTATGGGATGTAACCTAGTAACCTTGGTGATGAGGCCATTAAGAATTATATGGGATAGCTTGTTTATTTTTTGGTTGGCCAAGGTGTCTTGCCCTTTCATAGCAGCAACACTGTTTCTCACATACCCATAGTCTGGCTGTGTGTGGTGCTAAAACCATGATTTTGTGACCATGGGCAGGTACAACATCTGCAGATCCATGGCAGATGTTGGTTGTTGTAGGTTAGCCTGGCTTGTTGTTTACCATTTATTGCTGATGTGTCTGGTCTCTGATAATGCTCAGAGTCCAGAGGAATCCAAGTTTGTTCAGTTAAGAACATGTAGGAATGAGATGTCAGCCTGTGTTTAGAGTTGGATTACTCAAGTTTGTGCCCATTCTTCAAGAATGTTTTGTAATACAAAGGTTAAAAAAGGTGACAGTTCCTTGTATCCTGATGGCAAAAGGGTGACTTAACCAGTTACAGCATTGCAAAGCTTTCCTCCATTACTGGTTATAAAATCCCTAGAAAATTGCAATGGGAGGGACTGTTAAATATTCTTTCTTAGATCATGACGTACTTTGAGGTCCCAATACAGTTGTCAATATCTTAATTTTCTAGATGGGGAAACTGATGTCCAGAAAATGATAGCCTGTGGGTCACACAGCAGGTCTGCAACAGAGCTGGGGCTCGGAGCTTGGTCCTTTCTGCTCCAAGCCAGTGTCAGTTGTCACACCACAGCTAAATAATGAGGGCAATTTTATTCAAGTGCACTCCATCTGTTATTCACCCATAGTCTGCAGCTAGAATAGAATTATTATTATTTTTTGCATTCATCTGGCAGCCAGAATTTCATAAGCAGGGATGGCTTTCCCCAAAGGACTTGAAAGGAAAACCTCCATTATGTTTCTCAGGAAGGCAAAGCAAGAAGAAATGCTAATAGCCACAGTAGAGGGTCTCTCCCCTGGGAATGCATGAAAGTTTCTGTAACTGAGAGCAAACATCTCTGCACTCTGGGCTGCCACCACTGCAAAGCCTGCCAAAGAAATCTGTTTGGTGAACACAGCACTAAATCCAGCTTTTAAGGAGCCAGCTCCCCTGCCACCTCCACCCTACCTGTAACAATCCAGAAATCAACTTTTGTGTTCAGTATTTAAATCCACAGCTTAAATTTTAAACAAGAAGCTTCCTTTACACCCTGATGAAGAGTCAGGATCCCTGGCAAATGGAGAAAATCTTTAGGAAGGTTTGCATCACACAGTCGAGGTCAAAAGTCAGATCATCTCTGTGGACTCTGAGGAACAACAGGTGATAAAGGTTTTCTTCTTGGCTGGATCTGCCAGGTTTGTCCTGGTGAATCTTGTTGATAATCATCCAGAGGTGACATGCAGGCAGTGTCCCAAACCACTTCTGATTATTCATGGCACCTCCACTTGTAGCTCAGAGAAACCACGGAGCTTTGCTATCCTGTGGCATGTTTTATACCAAAGTTCCAGGAGTTGGAGCACTTGGGTTCTGTTTCTAGCTTAGGTACTGCCTGCTGTGACCTTACATGTGTCTCTCTACACATTGTGCATCTCTTTCCCCACATATATTGCAGAAGATCTATAGAAAGAGGTGTTGCTATGCTACAGAGAAATTAAGAAGCCTTGTTCATTAGTTGTTGCAAAATGCCTTGAGCTCCTAAGCTAAGCAGAGGCAATGTGCTGGAGTTTCAAACTCCTGCACAGCAAGTGGTGTTGCAGGTAGGATGGACCATGTTGTTGATTAAGCAACAGCATTGCTTGGTCTGTGATGCATGGGACCCTTCTCTGCTTTATGTGCTCTGCTAGAGGCATTGCCTTCTGGAAGGAGATGCATTTGAGTGAGAAGGGAGAATGCACCCAGGGCTCTGTTTGGATGTTAAAAGAGCTCTCTATAGGCTTTTGAGTCAACCTCTCTGAGCAGTCTCATCCCATGTGTGTGGCTTCTTACAAATGAGGCACAGTAGTCCACCAGGCTGGCGCAATCAGGCCTTGGTGCTAAGTTGGGAATGCCATCCTCAGGTCCTCTTTTCTTGCACAACTCTCTCTGATCTCCACCTGAGCTTGTGCTTTCTCCTTAATCTGCCTTTCCTTTGATTTCTGTGCCTCCTCATTTGTGGTTTGTTCCCTCTCAATCAGTTGCTTGGCTGACCTCTGTGTTACAGCTTCCAACTCTGCTTTCCACCAGTTATTCCCTATTAAGGTAATTCTGTGTTGGAGAAAGATGTCATCTTCCTTTGAAAGTTCATGTGCTCAGCAGGGTCAGAGGTACAAACCGCCCTGGTGCTTTTGCAAAAGGACACTCATTGTGGATCCTGCTGTGTAAGATAATGCCATTCTAAGAGAAAATGTGTCTCTTTTAACTGCAGTTATCAACCCATGAGCTGGAGTCATGCAGATGTTTTTGGTCCAGTGGAGACAAACCAGGGGTATTACACCACCCAGCAACATCAGCAAGCTTGTGGGCTCCAGCTCTCCTTTGAGGACCACTGGGGATCTGGTATAGCCATGAGCTCCCTTCTCTCAGCCAAAAGAGATGAGGAAGGACTCGTAGGAGCTGTCATCTGACTCTTTTCTCCTCCCGTCTCTTTGCTCTGGGGATGAAAGAGGGCGTCTATCCCACAAAGTTACCCTGTCTCAGACCCTACAGGCATCTGCCCTGACCTCTCTGTTCCTTTCTCCTTCAGCTCCAGATGCCATTTGGGCCCCTGCAGAGGCACTGCAGAGCAGTGGCTAATTTGGGTTTGGATGCTAATTAGAAATGAGCAGATTGAGCAGAAAGCACTTAGCCAGAGTTAATCAGCAGTTAAGTGGCCAGCCCAGACAATCTCCCAGTGGCTGTGCTGAGCCCAAAGGAGTGGGCATGTGGTGTTTCCTGCTGAGTTTACTGAAAACCCAGCTGCCCTGGTCTGTGAACCAGGCTTGCCACACATTGTCCAGCCTGTGCTGGCAAAGACATTTTTGCAGGTTACTGCAGGAGTCTGCATCCTCTTTTCTCACTGCTTTGATGGGATGCTGGAAAGAGACTGGCAAGAAGGGGGAGCCCACTTCCCTACCACAGGGGTGTCCAGACCTTTGATGTCTGTTTGGATTACAATAATTTCATTTCCAAATGGGAGGGGATGGGGAGGATGCTATCCAACAGAAGGTGCAGTATCTCAGAGTCAAGATTCTGTTCATTTCATGGCAGTCTCTCTCCTCTGGTACAAGATAACAGATTTTGTTGTGTACGGTAGGTGTATGAAGCTCCTACCTTCACATTGTACTACATCTGGAGCTTTTGGCCCTGACATTGCAGAAAACCTCCCTTGTGTGTCCCATCCTTGGCACCCAGGCCATAGGTTGAGGGTCCTGCTCTGTCCTACATGTCCTGTTCATGTCTAGGAGGAAAAGCCTCCTGTCCAGGAACCAGAGCAAGTCATCACTGAAGATACAAGAGTGCAGGAGCCACAGGAGGCATTTGGGCTTCTCTTCATCTTGGCATGATAAATAATAGTGGGAGGTAAACCTGAAAAAGTTGAGTCTTGCGCCAGCGTGCCATGGATGAATTCCTAGCACGTTCCAAGACCTCCTCAAGAGCCTTGTTGTCCGTTGTGTGTGTGTTTCCTTCATGGCTTTATCTTTCAGTTTCGTAGCACACCTCCTTGCTCTTACTTAAAAGCACCAATTAAAGATATCTCTGTGTCCTGTATCTACATCACTCATTCAGGTCCAAGATCCCACTTCCAGTTCATTCTCCAGCTCTGGTTTCTGCCCAGGGACCTTTCAAAACACACAGCAGTTTTCACATCGGTTCTTGGACCTGTTTTCTCTTTCTTTTTTGCCTTTTTTATCCATCCCTCTCCTATTGTGTCAGCAGTGTAAAGCAGGTTCTTGACCTTTGCTTTTGTGACTCAAAAGTACCTTTTTAACACAAAGGTTACAGTCTTCAGCCTGGTCATGTCCAATTCATTCCAATCTCTGCAAGTCCATATTGGTTTATGTCTATGCACAGGATTTTTCATCTGTCTTACAATATTGCTGTGGGGTGTAACTGTCTTGTGGTAGTAATAAAAGTGAACCCTATTGCACATGTGGTTGATCCTACATAAAAATCTTTTACCTACCTGTTTTATTTTGTTAGGGGAACCAGCATAAGCTGCAAAATCAAATGTGCCTTTTAGCTGGTGTAAATTAGATGTACTCTGGCTAAATGACACATTTGTCGTGCTGAGCTGACCTCTTCTTCACAGCTGATTTTTTTTCATGTGTGTCATAGTTTAGTTAAATATATAGCCTGAAGGGGGGTCATCTGCTGCTACTTTTTCCTCTCTCCTGGGGAAATTATTCTACCATCAAGTTGTTCTGATATAAAAGCTCTTGTAGCCAGTTTGCCTTCGGTGATCTTTTTACCTTCCTCTACATTTGCCCCTTCAGATCTCTCAAAGAATCTCTTTCTCTTTAGCCATAATAGCTTTATTTCATTTTGTCAGAGCATCACATCCATCAACCTGTATTAACACTTCTATAGTAACACTAATCATTGATGTATTACGGGTAGTGATAGGAAAAGGGGGAACATTTTTAAATAAAAGGGGGGACATTTAGATTATTAGATTTTAAGAGTAAATTTCTTACTCAGAGAATGGTGAGGCTCCGGAACAGGCTGCCCAGTGATGTTATGGGTGCCCCATCTGTGGAAGTGCTCAAGGTCAGGTTGGATGGGGCCCTAGGTAACCTGATCTAGTGAATGGCATTCCTGCCCGTGGCAATGGGTTTAGACCTGAATGGACTTTGAGGCTGCTTCCAACTCAGCCTGTTCTGTGATTTCTGTGATTTCCATGATGCCTTCCATTTCAGCCTCCTCCTGGGGTCAGGGGCTGCCCATCTGCTCTGGCTTGGCACAGAGCCTCAGTGGTGATGCAGCACTTTTGTGAGCACCCAGGCAGTTTTGGGAGGTGGCTTGGTTTAGAAAGACAGGTATCTGCCAGGGAAACTGGGGTTCCCCTTAGAATAGAGAATGTAAACCCCTCACCCCCTCCAAATTGTAATTTTGCAATTAAGGGCTCTCAGGCAAAGATTTAGGAATAGGAATAACAGTTCTTTACTAGGAATATCAATAATACAAATGTGGTAGAAAAACAAAACCACCCCACCAAACCAGCAAACAAACAAACAACAATTTTGGAAAGCCCTGACGAAGTCAGAGCTACAACCTGACACCCTGTTGGTCAGGGTGTTGGAAGCAGTCCAGAAGTGAGTCCTCCTGGAGTGGCAGATGTGGTTCTGTTGGAGTAGAGATGATCCTGTAGCCAAAAGGGTCCAGGAGTGGTGAGAAGGGGTCTGATGATGGTGATATGAGGTCTGGTCTTCCTCCCAGAAATCGGGGTGAAGCAAGAGAGCTTCGTGTTCCTGAGTCCCAGTTTTATCCAGGTAGGAATGGTTGGCTCCCCCCACTGGGTGGAGCTTCTCACAATAGGATAATGGAATGTGGGTGTACTATCTTGGGGAGGGTAGGTTTTTGGGATGTGTGCCTTTAGGGGTGTCTTAATGGTCCATTAGCAGAAAATATTCCCCTGGAGGGAGGATGGGTGGTGAAAGAGATAAGGAACAATGCCCTACCTGGTTTTAACAGCTGGCCCATTATCAAAAGGCACCCGCCCCCCTCCTCCCAGAGCTACAAGAGATAAAGAAGAACAATTCCCCAACTGCTTTCAGCAGATGAAAATAGAATACACATCCTAGGTTCCATAACCCAAGACAGGAGGGCGTTTGAAACGCAGCAGCTGAGCCGCCCCTTCCCTTCCCACCCCGCAGACAACACCTGCCGCTTTGAGGACGAGAAGATCTGCGGCTTCGTGCAGGACAAGATGGACAACTTTGACTGGACGCGGCAGAACGCCCTGACCCAGAACCCCAAGCGCACCGTCAACACGGGGCCCCCCACGGACATCAGCGGTACGCCCGAGGGTAGGCACAGCTCTGGGCTCCTTTGGGCTTGGCAGGGGAGGGGAGGTGCACGCCGACTCCTGTCAGGAATCTGGGAGCTGGTGGAGGGCTGATCTGCTTTCTGCTTCACACTAGGTAAAGGGAGCGGGCAGTTAATTTGCATGTTACTGATTGGAATTGAACACGCAATTAAAACACCCACAGCTTTGTTGAAGGGAAGAGTGTTAGCAGTAGTTCTTGTTGTCAGCTAATTGCCTGATGCCTAATGCCCTTGCACTGTTTGATGCTTGTTTTGAAGAAAAAAAATGGATAAACAAGTAGGAGAATATCTCTAACACCTAGAAATGGCCCTGTAGGTTTTAGTAAGCTGTTGCCTCAAAGAAGTTCTCAGGGATGCAAACAGATCTCCTTAGTACCAAGCACAGAAGCATGAGAGAACAAAGAGGAGCTGCCTGTGGGGCAGGAAGAAGCCTCACCTATAGCTGGAGGAGATGGGTGTTACATATTGCTCACCCTAGCTGTGTGTGGAGTACATGCTCCCAGTTTAGCTGGATACTACGCCCCTCTTTCTGTAATAAGAAAAGTAAATTTGTATGCAAACACGTATCTTTGAACTCAGAAAAAAATGGGAAACATCCAATGGCCTGCTAAGGAAATGGTTTTCCCCATTAGTGTTCAGTACACCAACCTGATTGAGCATTGAAAATGATATTAACAAATTAAATGGCTAATCTCTTCCTCCCTGGGCTGTTAACAACTGCCTTGGTATTGTTCTCTTTAGACAACAATAGTGTTCAGGCTAGATGTACTGAATTCTCTCTCCCTCTACTTGAGGCAGAGAAATTAGTCTGGCATGGTTTCTCTTCCTGGTGTTCTTGCACAGTGCAGCCAGCTCTGAGGCTCTTTGTGCACCCAGACAGGTGTGCATGTGCATGTTCAGGGGTGCACCTGCTACACGTGCTCACAGCAGGTCTGCAGATGCCCTGTGCTTCTCTAAATGCTGCCAAGGCAGGGGAGGCACTGCAGATATCCTGCAGGTGTCCCTGGCCAGCATCACAGTGGGCACAGAGCAGCTGGGCAGAGCAAGGCCATGTCTCCCAGAGGGGGGGTGGTCTCCCAGGCACACTGGCATCCCATCATTGGGAGGAAGGGAGGCGCAGCACACGCTGCCTGTGCCCACCTTTCCCTCTCATCCCGCAGGTTATTACATGTTCATCGAGGCGTCCCGGCCCCGGGTGACAGGGGACAAAGCCCGGCTCATCAGCCCCCTCTACAACATCACTGCTAAGTATTACTGTGTCTCCTTCTACTACCACATGTACGGGAAGCACATCGGTGAGTGCCCTCTGGGGAGGGGGAAACTCAGCCTCATGTGGGTTCCTGGGGAAGATCTCCAGCCTCTTGCTCCAGCAGCTGTGCCCGTGACCAGCAATTCCAGAGTCCTACTCCAGTATTGCAAGCAGCAGGGTAGGCTGCTGCACTCAAGTACTTTTCCTGAAGCCCATCAGTGTCAGGGTTGTGAGGCTGTCACAGCCCATCCTCAGGGCAGCACCTTACACTCAGCCTGTCCATTGGACAGGAGAAGGGGGTGAAGGGGCTTTGTGAACCAGAGAGCTCTGGGGTGGCCACGGCTACATTGGGGTGCACAGGACGTGTGTTCCCCCAGCTGTGCCAAGGGGCTGCCTGCTCTGCCTGGCTCCCTGCTCTCATTGCTGTGAGCCTCGAGTGCAGCCAGCACCACAGAAGTGCCTGGCACACTAATGAGTTTCCATATCCAGTCAAGGAGCAACTGCTAATTTGTCACCTCTTGATTATAATTTCATTAATTTGAATAATAGATGCACTCTTCCCACAGCACACAGGGTTATTAATCACCTGCTGGACTAGAGCCTGACTGAAAAATCAGGGCCCAGGCAGGAATGTGTCCGCCCTTCAATAAGCGGGGTTAATTAACCGCTCTCTGCTCAGTACTGTGGATGTCATTGGGAGGGAACATTCTCCTGAGTCTGGCCACATCTCTGTGCACATGTGGCACAGCTGAGAGGTTAAACTGCAAAATCTGGGCAAGGCTGAAACCCTGACACCATGGGTGTTGGCGGCTAGGAGCTGGGCTGCAGTTCACTGAGCAGGTCTCCATCTGTGTCTGTGTTTTGAGGGTTCATAGCTGCTCTCTGCACTTGGAATCGGGCTAGGTCAGAGGTGTTTTCACACACCTGGCTTCCCCTGGTGACAGGCTGCTCCATGTTGTAGTCATGCCAGTGGTGGCAGGCTGCTCAGGCAGAGCACTGTCAGTGTTGGCTCACACCAGATTTTCCTGGACCTGCTGGTCCTGCTTAGCTGACAGAGTCTAGCTGCTAATGCTGTCTGGCAAACTCATGTGTTCCCTGCAGCTGGCCCTTATGGTCGGTCAGCTCTGCTGCCCAGTTCCTGCTCATCTTCTGCTGGAGGCTTGGAAAGGGGTCTCATTCTTTGGTGAGGAGTGGCCCAGACTGGTGGGAGATTGGCAAAAAAAAAAAAAAAAGAGAGAGATGTGCAGAGAGGAAGCATCTTTTGCTTTTTTCCTTGTGTCATATTCCCAAGTTCATTCCACAGGTGAAGTAAAAGTTCATCAACATTTGCTTGATTTTGGAAGAGAGCTTGGTTTTAACAGTTCTCTTGTGGTGGTCTGGTGGAGATAGGGTGGACTGGACATGCCAGAGAATCAATTCATTACAGGGTTTTTTGTTTTTAGGATTTTAACTCTTTACTGATTTGTTCCACCCACAGATTACCCAAAAGTGATGGTGACTCCTGAGACTTAAGAAAGCCTCTGAGTGCCACTTTCTGTTCCTCAACTTCAGACACCTTTTATGTCTGTTGATTTTTTCCTTCATACCCAGTGTTATGGCCCTTGCCTGATCCCTGTTTTTCCTCTTGTTGTACAAAGGAGCTGATAAATTTCTGTGAGGCAGATAGACTCTTTAATGCCATATGATTTCCATGGTGGGTGCTGCTGAGCTGAGAGCAGATTTTAAAATCAGACTGATTAGACAGAGACAGAGATTAAAAGAGAATGAAATGAGAAAAAAGTTCTTTTTCTCTTGGCCTGTGGAACATATGACTTGGTCCAGCAAACCCACCATGTATCTGCCTGCATATTGAAACTCAGTACCTTGATGCCAGGCTTGATGCCCTAATTGGCTGAAGTCCTCTCAGAGTTCTTAGGGCAAAACGAGTTTATTCAGCTCTTCTTCTTTAATCCTGGGTTAGAGGAGGGTGTAGGACTCAGGAGGACTTCTTCTGTGAAATGAGGAGACAGACCCTGCCCTCCCATCCATCTCACACATGGAACACTGTGAAGGCAAAGGTGGGGTTGCTACAATCCCAAGCCGTGCCTTGCTTCCTTAGACCTGGCTCTCCCTGATGCCTGCAGTCACAGCCACAGCCCCAGCTCACCTCATGCCAGCACTGTCCTGCCAAGCCAGGTGCCAGCAAGAGTGTGTCAGGTTGCTCCTGTCATCAGACAACGCCATCAAGAGGGTGTCTCCCATCCCAAGCCTCTTCTAGCAGCTCCAGCTCCATCGTGCAGCAAGCTGAAGCTCTGTCACTACAAAAAGTAGCCGTATAAAATCCCGACATTTATTTATTTTTTTAATAACCCTTTTATTACCTTTCTTTTCCCCCCACTACAGAACTTGAAAGCTGGTTTACTCTCATAATTTGACTATAAAATATCCGTAGCCATCCAGGCAAATCTTCCCTGGGAGAGTTCCCAGACACTACTCGTTTATAATAGATATGACGAAAGAGAGAAACAGAATACAAATGCACTGGTTGTAGCCGTGGTATAAAATATTCAGTGACTAGCAGAGCGGGACGCTGTTGAATATCTCTCAGCTGATGAGAGAGCAGGATGAAGGGGAGCTCCCTGGAGGCAGTCCTCGTTCTTCTGAAGTTATTTGGTCATCTGTTTCTCTTCCTCTGGCCCCCTCTGTAGCAAGCATTCACATTGCCCTATGATCCTGCCAGCCCCAACACAAAAATCAGGGGGAGGGGAAGAAAAGAAATCCCATTTCCACCAGGCACTCAAGAACAAGGGTGTCTTACTTGTGGCTGGTGTAGAAATGTCAAATGAGGCTCAGCTGGTTGTTAATGATGCCATCGTCTTGGCGTCCATCCCTGTGTGGGCATTTCACTTAGGAGTTGGACTTGATGATCCTTTTGGTCCCTTCCAGCTCAGAATATTCTGTAATTCCATGTTCCTGAGGAATTGCTTGCTTTCTTCAGGGGAGGAAACCAGCCATGGCAGCTAGGAACTGTTCACCAAGTTTAAAAAGCCTCCTTGCCAGGTTGGCTGGGAGCAAATCCTCAAGTCTTTGCTTCAGCTGTCAGACTCCTCTCCCTCCCTTCCCAGGGGCTGCCTGAGAGGGGATGCTTTAAGAGGACAGCTTCCCTGGCAGACTGGTTCCACCACAGTCCCCTGCCTCCTGCTCACTGCTGGATGCTCCTGCAGGCCCTGCAGCAAGTGATGTCTTCATGGTCAGCTTGCAGAATGAAGGTTGCTGAGAGAAACATGGAAATTTCAGCCACTGAAAGGAGAGTTAAGGGTGTGATTGTTCCAGTGCTGACACAGACCTGATCTGACCACTCCAGCTAAGTCTGGTCTATGTATAATCAGGATGGGAAGCTTCCAATAAAATTATAAAGTACTCATTGCTTTCTACAGCTTCCTGAGGAGGGAAAAGGGGGTGAAAAGTGCCAATCCATGGTATCCAGTGACAGGATACATGGGAATGGTTCAAAACTACATCAGGGGAGGATCAAATTTCTTTATTAAAAGGGTGGTCAGACACTGGTGTCGGCTTCCTAGAGAGGTGATCAAAGTGGTCAGGCAGTTAGTGGTTGTAGGTCTTTTCCAAATTTTCTTTTTCTTCATTTCCTTTTTCTTCTTTCTCTCTTCTAGTCTATTCTAATATCCCATGAGGAACAGTGCTGGGGGCTGATTAGGAGGGATTTTGGTTCTGAGTCACTGGAAACAATGAGACCTGATCAGATCACTTGCCACAGCATCTGAGTTCAAGAAAGCCGTGGCTGTTTCACAGAGGGAATTGGGTTATGGGCAGGCCACTTACACAGGCAGTGTGAGCACTGATGCCCTCCTGCTGAGGAGGAATCACAGGTCTGGGAGGCCTGCCAAACTGAATTGCTTCTTTACTTCTTCAACTCAGATCAGACAATCAGTGCAAAGGTGTGTCTAAAAGGCCGTGGTGGATGATCACATAGGAGCCAGCGGGTGCCGTGTGGCTTCAGCTTGTTTCTGCCAAGTGACGTTGTCAGAGCTGTCAGGTCACACAGACTGAGATTATGTCAGTGCAAAAGCAGCTTGAACCACACAGGCATCATTTTTGTAAGATTCAACATCATAGCTCCCTCATTCCTACCCAATCTTTGCTTATGAACACAGCACCCTGCCACTGCACAGCAGGACAGGTGGCACCCTGGAGGTGGCTGCATTCTTTTGGATACATGAAGTTTGCCTTACATAGAAATGTGTTGTTCATTAAATCCATGCCATTAGCTCCAGTGCAATAACTCCACACAGTAGAGATTACATCACTGGATTGATTGAGGGGAGGCTGATTTTCCTAATGAGTGTGATTCACTTCCCTCTAGGCTCTTGAAAACAAGTTGCAGTTAGAGTTAAGTGAACAGTTTGTAATGAAAAAATGTATTCAGTTTTTTCAATACTCATTCTTCTTCCACTTACTCAAATGTGTTCTTGGCCATCAATAGACACGTATTTGACTAATGATTTGCTAGAGATCCAGCACCTTCCTGTTGGCTACAGTATGGACCTTTGGGTAGGTTGTGGTCTCTTTTAGTAGTGTCTGCATGGGTGTTTTGGGAGGTCAGTCAAATACCATGATCATGAGCAAGGGTTGTAAATACCTAGCAAGAAGACCATGTATTTGTAAAGTGTCATTCAATCTCTGTGAGTTCAATACAGTGGCTCTGAACCAAAGACAGATGAAGTCATTGTTTTTCTAAAGAATTCAGTGAACTTGGGATTAGAGGCATAGATTTAAAGATTATTAAGACCCAATGGTGCTGATACATCATCCAATCAGACTTCCTGCATAACCAAGGGCAGAGAATTCCCTTCAGTTACTTTTGCTGAAGCCCAGTAAATACTATGTGTCTGAAACTTCATTAGATCTTTACTTACAAAAGCACCAGCAGCATGTTTGATATGTAGGATTGGATCACCCCTAAACCAAAGAGCTTATCATCTAAAGAAGAAGACATGGAGACAAGGGAAAGGTGTTCAGATGTGGATTGGCTACATGTCATTTTCATTCCACAAGTACTGTGTCTTCACGTTGGTGCAGGAATTCTGTTGAGTACCTTGAATGTGGATTCACTGAAGCCTGCCTTTCCTTGCTCCTCACTAAAAGGGCATCACTGAGTCAAGTTCCCAGTGCAGATAGGCACTGAAATTTTGCCTTCTTCAAAAGTCCTCTTCTGTCTTACCAGCTGAACGTCTGACTACTTTCTTGCTGCAGGTTTTTCTGGAAGGCCATTGGAGCACAGATTGCTGGCACTCATTCATTTGCAGATGCCCTGAATCCTCACAGATTTCCTTTGCTCCTGATCACCTAATTGGAGACACAGTTATTCCTCTGGTGCACAGTTGCTGTGATCCCCCTCCCTTCATTCAAAACATCCTTCCATTCAGACTTTAATCACAGCAGCATCCTTGTGCAAAGTTGAGGAGCTATAAGGACACACTGCAACCTGATCATCTCCTGAGACATCAGTTGTTGCATCAATTATTCAGACTCTAAAATTGATATATACAAAACTTAACAGACATTTAAGAGGAAAGAGGAGTTCTCAGCTACTTCTTTAGCACTCCCTTGTCACTCTTCTATTCCATCCATAGATCATTAATTGTTTCACTGTTGGTCATTCCAGGTGCACATCTGGACACCCTTCTGGGTGCTCTGACAGGATAAAGGCAGTGGGGAGAGAGTGAAAACTATGATACTCTACTTGCACATCCATCCCTATCTGTACTTGAGCTTCAACCAGACATAATTTTGTAATGTATGGAAATGCATCCCAGAAAATCAAAGAAATGCTCAACAAGTGTCAGTCACCACCATCAATTCTAGGAGTGACTTCCTCTTCCAAAGAGATGCAGAACTTTCTCCCAAAGGATGACAGGCACCCCAACACTTGAAGGAATTTGCAGTTGCAGGTTTGGAGTCTCGGCTAGTTGCCTTGAAGTTTTGTGGTGCTAGTAAGGCAGGCACAAACTGGGAAAAGTCTCTTGCTGTAATGCATCCTGTAATGCATCCAGCTGTAATGGGCTCAAGGCTGGGAGCACAGCCTGCTCTAACAAACTGCCTTCCTGCAGCAAATCACTTTCAAGGCCTGAACCATTCATCCTCTCACATCTCCCTAGGTCAGGCAGAGGATGAGGCCAGAGAACAGCTTTTGAGTGGTGTCCTCAGTTCAGCAGGAAGAATATGTGATCTCAGCTGCTCCTTCCTGCTGTCTCTCTGGCTTCAGCATTGCAGTAAAACAGCCCATCTGCTCCAAGCCCTGCAGCCTTGCAGCTGCTGTGCTTGGCTCCTGGGACTGAGACACCACTGACAGGGTGATGATGGGGAAATAGGGAAGTTGTTAATAGGGGTAGAGAAGAGACAGACAAAATTTTCTTCAGCATAAGTACATCCGTGTCTTCAGGGTTTTTGTCAAGAGCCCTTTCACACACATCTTTTGTGTTTTGGGGGCTCTGGGAGGCTCCCTCCTCTCTTGCTGAGGTCTTTGCAAAGCCTGCCCACAGAAGGGTGACAGGCAGAGTCCCCTGTCTGGCTGTTGTGCTCTTTTAAACCTGGCAGTGTCTATGAAGCAGACTTTGTTTCAGCTGGTCGGAGAGTGCTGAGCACAGTGTGTGCTCTCAGTCTGAGAGCTGAGCACATGAATTCCGCAAAGGACCCAGCTGTCTCTGGTGCCAAAGATGAAAGGGCCCGTTATCAAAGCTGGGAGGAGAGAGAGCAGTGCCTGAAGGCATCTGGGCCTGTCATGAAACAGAGGGTGAACAAGGAGCAAACAGGCCTCACGGATGAACTATGGCTCACTCTGTTTCTGGAGTCTGCAAAATTGGTGGGAAAAGTTGCCTACACATGATCTCCTTCTCTGCTAGGTTTATCATACTCTAATTTTTAATGGTTGGACTTGATATTAAAGGTCTTTTCCAATGTAAACAATTCTACAATTTTCCCCCAGGCTGGCCTCTCCTGTCTAAGGTAGTACTCAGCACTTCTGGGGACCAGCAGCTACAGCAGGAAAGAGGGAAGGAGCTGCCCCTGTCGGCATCTTCCCACCCTGCTTGCCAGCAGCTGCACAGAGAAAAGGAGCATCCATTTCCCTGTCCAGCACCTGGGGCTCCCCCAGCCCTGCCTGGAGCTGGGTCACCAGTAGCACTGGGCTCCTACACAGCCATGTCCCCAAAAAGTGACCAGCTCTGAACTTACCCCTGAGTCACTCTCCCCGTGCCCTCCCTCTATTCTGTTCTAGCTGAATATCAGATGGGCTTTTGTTCTTCTGAGATAGCATAAATTTAATGTTATGGAGCATGGAGATCTTTTTTGTCCCTCTTTTGAATTTCTTAAATCACATCCTGTTGTCCACACATAGAAAGCCTGTTACTGGTCACAAACAACCTCTGAGGAAATTTTCCATGAAAAGGGGTGCCAGGATTTTGTTCCATAAACACAGTATCAAAGATGGAAGTCTTGTATCATTCATCTTTCTCTGTTAACAGTTTCTCTAATTAGACTGGTGGATCAAATGAGCAAAGGAGCTCAAGCATAGCTCCATTGCGAGTCTGCTCCTGCCATATCACCATCTGCTCTCTGTGTACACAGACAGGTGGGGAGATGCTGGAGAGAAGGAGCTATAGCTGTAGCTTGCCTGCCTTCCTCCCATTATTCCCCATCACGAGACAGCCACGACAATACCACTGCCCTTGTCCCACTGCCTGCAGGGCCCAGGCCCCCCCTGCCCAGTGTGTCTCCCCAGGGGCCCAGCCATATGCCCACTTTGCCTTTTTAGAATGTTGTCACTTCTCTGCTGGTACACTCCCTCCATCCCGAAATTCCTGTAAATGCCAGACTGGTCAGACAGATAGTGATGGATCGTAGATCAATCTGTGCAATTGGCTTTGCCATGTCAGGGAATATTGCTTCAAGCCCAGCCTCATTTGATGATGGTTTAGGAGGTCAGAGGTGGAAACGTGTTTGTTTCTTTGGGTTTTTGAAATCCACAGTTAACTCCAAAGAAAACTCCCTGTAGCCATATATAAGTAATTTTCACAGGTTTGCTGTAGGGGAAGCATTGCCAATCAAAACTCACCTTATTGCTGTTTATATCCCCAGAAAGTCCTGGACTTTCCTAGACACAGTAGGAAACAGGAGGCTTTGATTCCCCTGATTCCTTTCTCTGTAGCCTCCCTGCAGTACCAGGGCATGGAGTGTCCCACAGCAATCAGCTGGCAGCACAGGCTGAACGTTCTCCATGCCCCAGTGCAGATGCCTTGTGAGTAGAGGTGGGATTGTGGTGCCTTCCAAACTCTGACCATGACTCTGAACCCTCCCCCTCTGAAGGTAGTGAAGCAGTGGCTGCAGAAACAGCTCTGTGTAGTGAGCCTATGAATGGACAGAGGGGACTCTGCACACCAAGTGGAGAGCCGTGAAAGACATAGAAATAAATTCTCTATAGTCAGGAGTGGAAAGCAGCCCAGAGGCTTTAATTGTCTTACTCCTCATATGTTAATGTGTGAAGCATCCTGAGAGACTGTGAACAAGTAAATACATCCTACCATGGCACAAAGACAACTTACATTCCTAGAAATTATGAGTCAGTATCACTTGCTATTGTTTCTGCAACTCTATCTGTGCTACAATTATTTTTCACCCTCTGCTCTCTAGCTCTCAGAGCAATAACTTTCTCCCCAGCTCTGTAACCAGCCTGATGCTGACTGCTATTCATTAACATCCATTTAAATGAGAGAGGAAGAGAGACCTGTGTTTGTTGTGGAAATTATAAACGGTAATAGATTCTTTCTGGAGACTGTCATTTGCTCCTGGTATTTGCCTGCACTAAGCTTTGGGCTTTTAGTTTCTGAGCAGTGGCATTAACATTAAACACTCAAAGAGGTGCTCAGAGCCTGTGTTGGAAATGTAAGAGCTCTTTTCTCCCTGGATTGGTTTTAGCCCTCATTTTGGGTCTATGGATGACTCTGCTAAGCTGTGCAAGGTCTAAGTCCTCTCCACACTGTCAATCTCTTTCTAGCTACTGGATATCTCTTGCAATCAGTAGCTTCTTATCTCAGTCTGTCTTGCCTGCACTGGACATGCCATGGGAATTTCCATGGGGGCTTTCATCCCTGAATTCCCAGTTGGGTGCCAAATCTAAAGTGGAGCTGCAGCCAGGAATTCTCATCAGTAGCTGATCTCCTGAGATTGCCCCATACTGGAGCAAGGATCTTACAGCAGTGCAGCAGGCAGTTGCAGTGAGACCAGGCTGTGTGCCAGCTCCTGGCTATGGGTCCCAATGGGTACCCATCCCACAGAGCTCTGCTGCCCTTGGCATGGCACCCCATCTCTGTGTGTAGTGTCATCCTCCCTTTGCTTCCTGACTACTCCAGCTGCCTGCCCTCTGTCTGAGCCATGTAAACTGAGATGTCCTGAGCCTTCTCCCCACCCCATCACCCTTGGGCATTAACTCCCCAAGAGAACTCCTGAGGAAACCTCTACTTTCTCTGCCATCCCACACTGACTGTGCTGATATCCCTGCCTGTGCAGGCCCTGTGTCCCTCCCAGCTGCTGCCTGCAACAGCTCTTCTGGAGCTACACTGCAATTCAGTGTGGCAGTGAAGTCCCTCTCCTGTGGAAACTGAGTGAAGACCTTTTTTTGTTGTGAGGAGGTAACATTTAAAGGCATCCCTTGGGTTACTCTATCTGGCAGCCCAGCTGGTCTTTTGTGTGAGTGCCATTCTTTTGAAATGCCAGCTCTGGTCTTCAAGGCAGCCAGCAGAAGGTACAGCTGGCTCTGCCTGTAATTAATTCCTCATCACTCATCACTTGCCTTTATTCTCCCTTTTGATTGGGAAGAAGGAATAATACAGATTACAAGACAAATGCAAGGATTGCCTTGTATGGGAAGAGGTAACAATAGGATGGTTGGCCTGCTGGGGTTTTCTTTTTGTTTGTCTGTCTCTGGTCAGCTGGAGAGATATAGCAGCAGATAGATGGTCTGTCTTTTTGTGTGCCTCACCAGCAGGCACCCTTAGAAAATGCCAAGTAGGGAAGATGGGGAAGGGGCAACAAGGAGAGAAACAGGTAACAAAACTGTCCAGCTGGCTTTAGACTCTGATAGAGGAAACCAGGCATGACTGCAGTGTGAAACCAGGCAAAAAGGGTGACTGCATCAACTGGCACTGGAGACCATCCCAGATGGGTCTTTCTCATCTCCACTGATGACGACTTGGAGAGCAGGTCATACTTCAATTCTTCTTCAGTTTGTAACCACTGGAAAGGAAGATGACTTGGAGATTCCCATAGTCCAAGTCTGCAGTGTTTATGGCTCTGCCTGGAGTGCAAATCTGGAGGTTCATTTACAGGCCATGTGCTCTTAACTGGCAACTGGTGGCAGATTGACACGTGGTAGAAGGGAGTAAAATAGAAGAGCTGTACAAACTTTAACATCTACAACACTGTGGACTCAGTTCAGATGGGATAGAGGTTCCATCACTGTTTCAAGCCCAGGAGCCTCTTCCATGCCTCCCAGAAGCATATTCCCATTGACAGTGTTACTGGAAAATGGAGGTACTGTAGTTCCTTCCCAGTCTCAGAGGGGCTCTGTAACTTAGCAGGGAGTGCAGGTAGGGCTGTGAGAGCTGGCTGCCCTTCACAACTCTGATTTCTAAGATAGCCATGGGCACGCTGCTCCTCTCTTTTGACCTTCAGTTTTCCATGTGTAGACAGGAGTAGTGAAACACTGCATGTTTTGAGTAGATAAGGGAGCTTCCTTTCCAGTTGTAAAGCATTTGAAGAATGCCTGCTGGTATTCAGTATTGTTGTATTAGGGAATTTGGGGGCCAAAAGGTTGTTTTTCCTGATGCTGCAAGGACATGGAGCCGTCAGCCAGGATGTGCTCAGGCTTGATTTGGGTTTAGGCCAGGTATTCACAGCCAGTGCTTTGGAGACACTAATTTGCATTCCAGATGCTTCTCTGGGTTTCTTTCTGTCTTGCCTTTGCTTTTTTTCCTAGGGCATCAAAGTTCGTTTGCTGCGTGATTTGTCCCAGGGCTGGCTACTCAGCCAGGCTATTGTGCAGCAAATCCTAGCTACAAGTCCCCAAATGAGGATAGAATAGACAATGGTTGTTTTTAATCCTTGCATGCTAGCAGCTTCATATGAATTCTTCATTTGCTCTCAATCCCTCACCTCAGCAGCTCTGGTGTCTGTAATTAGCTGCTCTGAACACACTCCTGTTGACATTGATCTATGGGGTTATGTAGTTCCTGCATGAGCTGTCAGTTTGGACAAGGGGCTCCATGAGGACTGAGTATCCTTAGAGAGACTTTCCTTCATAGGAAGCTGCTGAGGGCAGGGAAGATGCCAAGAAATCAGCAGCTCAAAGCTGGTTTTGCCAGAGACTCCTATAGTGACTTCTCTTATCTGTGGCACTGTGTTTCCAGAGGGAGGTCTCACTGGCTTGGATCCTCCAAGGTTGTGCAGTGCCAGCTGATCTCAAGAGAGAGAGAACCAAGCTATATTTCTCCTTGTCCTGGGTTGTGGTGTGTCTCCCAAACTGAGTACTCCCAGGGAAGGGGATTGGAGATGCTGTCTATGTCCTGTCAGGCCTTCATCTAGTTTTCTCAGCTTCCCTTACAGCTAGTGCTTCTGAATATTTCCAGACTAAATAATGTGTTTTCTATCCTCATCTCACTAAATTATATACATATTTCCTTTTTTTAACCTTTTCTTGTAAGTCATTCACTAAGAATCTAAACATTTCATCATCTTTATTACGCTCTGAACTCCCTGTGATGTATCTCTCAGTTTCTGACAGCCAGGCACTTGATGAGAGTATTTCCAGGTCCCTGTCCTTCCCACAGTGCCCCTTAGGTAGATGCACCAAGAATGAAGATTTGGGGGAATCATGTGGGAGGGAGGTTATGCAGGAAGGTCTGTTTCCCTGTCTCTTCCCCTGACCTCTTTCTGCTACTTTTCTGAAGGGCGTACCCATGTGGGAATGCAGCATCCCAAGTGCAGACAGACTGCAGATGGATAAGTAAGGGTTACTATTTCCTCCAAACTCTCAGGTGTAATATATCTGTGCATGGAGACCAGAAACACTGATGAGCAACAGCATGACTAGAGTTGTGATTGATTGATTTCTTGAGAAAAAAAAAAAAAAAAGTGTTTCAGGTCAACCCTGATTGAATGTTTAAAAATGTTTTCTTCACTGAAGCAAAAAGGGAAAAGAAGTAATCTGAGGGCATACTAACAAAATGCTTTAGGAAGACAAACTGAGATGGTTCTGTGTGTGGGTGGAGGGTAGAAAGCTGTGGCACTGTTTTCAAAGTGAGAACTGGAAATGCTTTGAGATTTGTTGGCTTTGGTTTAATGATAGACAAAACCTTTTGGGAATTGCTTTTTTTGCAAGAACTTGAAGTCTGCATTGATTCACAGGATCTTTGTGAACCTCCGACAACGTTGGGCTGGGATGGTACCAGGTGGTGTAGAACAGGCAGCGCTGTCTGGTACTTCAAAGAACAGCTGCTCCAAGGCTGCTCCCAGGGCAAGTGGTGAATAAGGACACTGGTTGTATTTCCACAGCTCAGGGCCAGGGCCAGGGCAGGGAGAGCCCTGTCAGCTGCATTGCATATTTCAGGTGTCAGTGGTGAAGGGAGGGAGGCAAATACGTGTTCTGGACTCCCCATTTCAAGTGGCATGTAGAGAAATTGGTGGGGTCCAGCCAGAAGGGCATCAGGAATGCCTTTCTGACCAGGGCATCCTGGTCAAGGGCCAGGAGCAGAAGCCCTTAGAAAGAGAAGTTAAAGGAGCTGGACTTGCTCAGTCTGGTGAAGCGGAGGTTGCTATCGGCCATTGGCCCACAACTGTTTCAAGGGAAAATTCAAAGATAATGGAACCAAAATCTTTTCATAATATTAAATTATATAAGGAACAGTGCCCACAGCTAGTAGTGCTGGAGGTTCATACTGGGCAGTAGGAAAACCTGGTTTCCTCAGGAAGTTCAAGACTTGGCCAGGCAAAACCGTGCTGCCCTCATGCAGAGCAGGAGGCAGCTTCAAGCAGGAGGTTGGATGGGATGGATGCCTCTGGAGGTCCCTGGCAGCTAGCATTTCTGCCACCCCCTTCTCATGCCACCCCAGCCATGCTGCACACTGCTTCTACCTCATCCTGTCCCTCTTTGTCTGGGTCTGTGCTTCCCTAGGAAAGGCCAGGTGGATGAAACATTGCCAGTGGCACGTACCCATGAGTGCAGGAGAAAGCTGGCTCCCCTCAGAGACGACGGCCAGGGCTCTGCAGGCTGTCCCTGGGCCAGCTGGGCCTTACAGCCATGCTTCGAGGCTGAGCCCAGAGCTGTGCCAGGAGCCAGCCCAGCAGCAGGCTTGGCTGCCTGCCCCAGCATGCCAGAGGCCTGTTTCTCTCTTCCAGGCTCCTTGAACCTGCTGGTTCGCGTGCGGAACAAGCGAGCCATCGACACCCAGGTCTGGTCCCTCAGCGGGAACCGGGGCAACATGTGGCAGCAAGCACATGTGCCCATCAACCCGCCCGGGCCCTTCCAGGTAAGCCACAGTCAGGGAGCCACCTGCCCTATCCGTGTGCCAGGGAGACGCCTTCCTCTGGAGCACAGGGACTGGTGGGGCACAAGGGAGGGCACTGGGAGCTCTCAAGCCCCAGGGTCACTGGGGCAAGGCAAAGGCTTAGTGGATGCACTGAAATCGAATCCACTCCTCCCTGAGGTTTTTATGTGCAAGCATCAGTTTGTCACTGTAAATTTTCTGATTATTGCTGGTCTAGAAACTGCTTGTCAGAGAGCTCCTTTTGGATATGTCTGTGTGGGAGACAGGTGCCTTGGTGCTGAGCAGCTGGGGAATGCTGGCCTGTTGGTGTAAAGTGACTGAGTGCTAGACATTTCTTCTAGCATGTGCTGCAGAGCCCACCTCCACTGTGCCCCTTGCTTAGGACTCTAGGAGTGCTTATGAATACGTACTGGGCACTGTGCATGTGCTCATCGAATTGTTCATGTGTACCCAGGCAGTGGGCTGCCTTTATGGCTGAGGTTTTTACCCAACAGGCTGCTCTGCTGTTGTAGGGTTGTTTGTGAGAGCTGCTCTGTACAGGCTGGTTAAGTTGTGGCACTGTGGCAAAATGCCCAGTGTGCTTTTGCATACTTCAAAATAGTAAATAAGAATGTAGTTACTCTTGCAAGCTCTGTTCAGTATTGCTTGGCTTCTTAGAGCAGGACACGTAATAAAGCAGAACTCTAATGCTCATTAGAGCATAGATGCTCTAATGACCACAAAGAGGTTGGTCCCACAAACAGTGGGGTCTGGCTTTCCAGGTCCTATGAGTATTGGAGAAACAGGAAAGAAATAATTCTCCTGTGGGCCTGATAAGATCTGCTCTGTGTCCTGCTCACCTCTGCAAAGCCTTGCAGTGCAGGAAGGGCCCTCCACAGCTGCAACCTCACGCTGGGCTCGATCCCATGCTCTGCTTGTAGATCATCTTTGAAGGTGTCCGGGGCACGAGCTACGAGGGGGACATTGCCATCGATGATGTCACTCTGAAAAAGGGAGACTGCCCAAGGAAGCCAATTGGACCCAATAAGGGTGAGACTGTGTCTGCCTCTGGGGCAGACAAGCTGGCAGGAGTGCATTCACAAATGTGCCTGCTAGGGATGCACAGCTGATTTCAGAGCACACTGACCTGTTGGTGGGACTCAACAGGATGGATGACCCCACAGCAGAAGTCACCAGAGGGGCTGTCAGACTCTGGGGCTTGTTCTGTACAGTAGAGAGTTAGCAAGAGTCAAAGGAGCAACCAGGAGGTGTCATCCCCAAAAAGCTAAGGACTTCTGCAATATCTCATTTCCTGGAAACTCTAGTTATGGAAGCTTTGAAAAGGGAAGGACCTTCTGCAGGCTTTAATGGCCTCTGAAGTGTTAAGTCAGTCCTACTCCAAGGAAAAAAATTCTGCTCTTTGGGGCATGGAACAAGGGAGAGCTGTGCTTCTTTCTTTTTCCATCTGAGCAGAGAGGCACAGCCAGAATAAATCCCACCAGCCCCTTTCCAGTCCACCCACACAAACTGATGCCAGCACTGCAGTAGTGGCGACAACTCCACTATCACTGTGGATTGCAGCCACAGCAAGGTGTGTGTAAGCAGTACGTAGGCATGGGTGGGAATCACTGGACTGCTGCCTGCCTTATTCCTGCCTGTGCCCTCGATAACATGCCTCAGAGAGCAGATGTTCGGAGAATGCAAACCAGAGCCAGACAGGCACTTGAGAGCAGGGTTCACTTTGGTTTATTTATTTTTGAAGCAAGAAAACCTTCAGAGTAACAGTCACTTCTAGCCATTTTCTTAACTCCAGAGATGAAGAGGGAAACAAAAGTCAGAACACTCCAAAATTTTCAAAATTTTAGGTGCAGTTAAAGGTCTCTTTTAGCCTAAGATGTAACCATAACACTATAAGAGTCTTTTGTTTGGCTCAGGTTGAAAGTTCTGGGGAAGAAAGGAGGATTGGATTGCAGAAGTGTCTAAGATTCAACCTTTTTTCCAAAGTTAGTTTTGGAGAACCTTGAGAATGTCCAGGAAAGGCTCAAAGTATCTTCCAAAAGATCAGGGAACTCTCTGTGCATCAGGGTGGGAGAAGACATGGATGTGTGCTGACTTGTTTGACGAGGTCTGAATCTGTCCCATCACTAATTCTCTTTCTCCCTTCTCGGCTGGCAGCTGTTGCTCTTCCAGGAAGCGGTGTCCCAGCCCTGCACAGCCCTTGGCTTTGTGGACCATTGACTTTCTTCCTTTACGTGCTGCTCAGATGATGGCAAGTGAGCGCTCCTGTCTTCGGACCAAGACATTCCTGCTCCTTTCCTACTCAGCCACCTCTGCTCCTCTTCCTCCCCTCCTCACTGGCACACCAAAGTGTCCATATGTTACCAAAGACTGACAGGCATGACCATGCAAAGGGATCTGGTTCAGAACTGGAGCACTCCTTCAGAAAGTCATAATGTCTAGAACAAAATTTAAAAATAAAGACAAAACTTTTTTTTAAAAAAGCACGTGCACGAGAGAGAGAGTGAGAGAGAGAGAGGAAGGAAAGAAACACATACAGAGAAAAGAAGGAATGAAACACAAAAAATAGGAATGAAGAAATGTGAAGAGCAAATGAAGGAAGAAAAAAAAAAAAAAACACCCCCATGTTTCCTTGGGAATGTTGGACAGGGCTTCCTCAGGGAAGTGGGAACTTGTTTTAAACAAACAAACAAAAATATATTAAAGCACAAATTTCTACCAGAACAGTTACCTTCTTTGCTGCGGAGCCCACGGCTTAGTGGATGATATCCTGCAGCACTCCCCTTGTCTCCTCATGCTTTCCCTCTGGCTGGGGCTGCCCCACCCCGGCTGCAGCTCCCTGCAGTGACACCGGCTCGCCCCTGGGGCAGCAGCCGCCCCGCCTGCCGGAGCGCCTGTCCTGGCACCGCATGTGCTTCAGTGTCTCCATCCATCCACACCTCCCCGGCTCTCACGTGTTTAGCTGCCCCCAGTGTGGTTTGCTTTGGCCTTTCCCCACCGCTCTGGGCTTCTCACCCCCCGGCCTGAAGAAGATGGAGCGAGGAAGGGACCAGTGACATGGACCACGCTGAGTGCTGATGTCCTGGCTGGATCCAGCTGCAGCGCTGGCCTCCAAGAGCCTCTTTCTGTCTCTCAGCACTCTTGCTGGGTAGGGAGCAGGTCTGAGCTGCAGGCAGAAAAGTCTGCTCTCTATGGGGCTGAGGGGTGGGATGTGACGGGATGGGACTGGAGGGGTGGAGCAGTTGCACATTGGGTTCCCCCTGTGAATATTGGGATGACAGCTGCCTCAGCCCTAAATCCAGGGTTGCTTCTCTGCCCACATTTTGTTACCTATTTATTTTGGTTCTTATTCCGTTGCTTAACTTCCTCCACCTCAAGTTTTCTGGATTACGAGAAGAGTCAGGCATTTAAACGTTCTTCAGCCAGGCAGCAAGTCCTGTGCCCATGACCCAGCCCCTGGGCTGGCAGTTCAGGCAGCTCCAGTGCTGCTCTCTCACCTCCCGAGGCCTTCCTGCACGCACTCTGCATCTGCTGCAGTGTGGGCAAAAGGTGGCAACGGCATCACTGCTCAGGGCTGAGGTGGCTGGATTTTATCAGCACATGCAGCCACACAGGCACTCAGCTTCCACTGCCAGGGCAGTGGGCAGAGGAGCTGGAAGGTGAAACAGGCAGGAAACTGCACCAAGAAGGATGGAGGCAGGAAGTTGGCCCAAAAGGGGCTTGTGCTGAACTGTGGCCCTGTTTGCCACTGAGGAACAAGGGAACAGGGATGGGAGAAATTCACCTTTTTCTTGATGGTATCATGAGTGGGTAAAGCTGGTGTTTCTGCTGCAGACCTGTAGCAGGTCTGGCTGAACCTTCTCCAGGTGGAGGCACAAGGTGCTGCTCCAGGACCCCAGGAGAAGGATTTGCCCTGTACCAACCAGACAGGAGCCGTGATAGCCTTGTTGCATCTGGAAGCAGCTCTGGGCATGGCTTACCTCCCTGCACAGGGCAGAGTTAGCCCCACAAGGCTGTGAGTTGGGATTTACTAGCCACACTGGTAATTAGTTAAGTGTGACTCTTCCTCCTAAAGGACACACCCTCCAAAATCCCTATCTGGAACACCACAGATAAGGTAGCTGTCTCACTGAAGACCCAGTGCCCATGGCTCCTTACCCACTTCTGATGACTATATCAGCTTCTCTAAGACAGCTGTGTTTGTGTGAAATCTCCTGAATGTATTTTCTCTGCCTCCTGCATTGCTCAGCTTCCAGCCATGGCTGGGGCCTCATTGCCTTCACTGATGGAGGGGGAGAGTTCTTACTTAACTCCCAGCAGATCCAGCCACCATCAGAGGGAGAGAAAGGACATCAGCTCTGAGGGACAAGAGGACCTTCCTCACAGGAGGCCTTGCAAGACAGTGGGAGGGCATGATACAGGTCTCCCCAGCTCGTTCTGCTTTTCTCCAAGAATTGGGACTGTGTCTTTTCTGTCTCCACTCCTCCCTCCAGAGCCCAGACCTCAATCACAGTGCACATTTGACCAGGAAACCCATGGCTTGCCCAGGGCCAGGCAGTGTCATGGCAGGCAGTGGGTGCCCACAGCAAGTCTTGTCTTGCTGTCTGTTGCCATTTTCATGGGCAGCCAGTGCTGCCCTTTTTTAGGCTGAGCTCTTTCAGCCCTGTGCTCTTCCTTTCCTCTGTGCTTGTTGGAGGTCAGAAATCATCAGGCCACTCCTGGTAAGAGTCCACTTTCACTCCCAGGAGAGAGACTGTGCTTTCCAGGGGCGCTTGGGAGCTTCACAGTGGCTCGTAATCTGTCTGCAGCGAAACATCTGTGTTGCATTGCTGGTTGCAGGAGGCTTCTGCTGGGCAGGAAGGTGGAGACAGGAGTGCTTCCCCATCAATAAGAGGTAGCCCAGGGCAACCATCTCACCTTCTAAGCTCTGAGGAAGAGGCCCTTATGGGTTTGTTCCTATGGACTGCTCAGCCCAGGTCGCACAAGCACCCAAGTTTTGCTGGTGTTTAGTGGGCATCAGAGGTGCTGTGGGGCTGGGGAGGTGCAGCCTGAAGGTTCAGGATGGTGGACAAAGCATTACCTGTGAAGCAGGTGTCAGCAAAAGGGCAGCACAATTTTAGAAAGAGACGCCTGCAGGGAGGGAGTCCATGCCCTGGTGCCAGCCCCTGTGAGGATGGATGTAAGAGCCTCACCACACCAATCCATGGCACAGGGAGCAAGAAGCCCTTTGGTGGCCAGAGGTCCAGGGCAGAGCAAGGAGGTTGCCCCAGCTGGAGGTGAAGCCTTCTCCTGCTGTCAGGTGTCCATCAGCTTCAGTAAAAGTCTCAGGAAGCCCCTTCCCTCTTAGACATCTGCTCTTTTATCTCTGTCTAGGAAGCAGCTGGTGGTGAGTTTGGGGGAAAGGCATTAACCCAAGTGCCTCTGCTTGTCAGAAGTACCAAGGACAAAAGGAAAGACCTCATTTCCCTGGCAGATGTGCTGAGAAATGGTATCAGAGGAAAGAAGCACTTCAGCTGGAGATGGGAGGCTGTGCAGTGATGGGGTGGAGGGGAGGCAGGGTCCCTCTTCTCTGAGGATAGTGGTGTTTGTGGTTTACCACCCCATGCTTGGGAGGCAAGTCTCCTTGTGGTGGTAATGCATCCCAGCTGAGATGTAAAGCCATGCTCCTTACCCCTCCCAATTAAAGATCCCTTCGTGTTTTTCACAGTGTTCTGGCTAAATTACAGTCCTTAAACTTAATTACTGTCTGTCTTCTTAAATATCTGTTGCAGTCCCAACGTTACGTTTCTCTTCCTGATGTTTTATGTTGCTCTGTGCCTATCCAGTAGCTGCTTTATTCCACTCCAGAAGTGGCTGCATTTCAGCAATGATGGATATTATTCCTGTATATAGTATGAAAGTCCCTGCAGAAGAAAAGTGCAATATAAATTTAAGAGACTGCTTTTATTTACAAGGAGACCTCTGCTTGGTAGTTGTAGAAATACATTAGGAAGGATGCTGTGTGGGTGTTAGCCGATATATACTCGATTTCATTTTTTTCAGGGTATAGAACAGAAAATACGTGAGTGTGCAGGCTCCTGGGTATAAGTTGTAGATATTAGAAGTAGTGAATGCTACTGTGTAGTTACCAGTGGGGCTTACAAAGAAACTTACATTTGAAACCTCTTTTTGTAGTTGTTCATTGTATTCTGAAAAATATACTTTTTAATTATAATTTTCTACAGTTCAGTGCAAGTCCAAATAGCAGGTCATCAACAGAACTTTAATCCATGGCTTTTAACAATAATGAACATCAATTCCTACTGCTTGCCCTGAAATGCAGTGCCTGGCTGGTAATAATAATAGACTATTTTTCTTCCACAAAGATCAGCCACTGGAAAGCGATGGACCTAATCTGTTCCATTTGATCTGGAGTTAAGTAATTAGGAACACCCGAGTGCAACTCTTCCCAGCTGTATGAGAATGAAAAAAAAACGTTTCATGTGTGTGGAGAACTTTGCATAGTGCACAAATGGTTTGGGAACTGCTCGTGGGTGCCTTTCAACTCAGCATATTCTGGGATTCTGTGATTGGCAGGCATGCAGAGCTGCTCCAGCAGAGCTGCTCCAGCTGAGCTGCACAACAGTGCTGCCTGGAGAACAGCTGCAGCAACAGTGATAGGGAGCCCTTCTTCTGGGAACTAGTTCTCTTCTGGAAAGAAATATGGTAGCAATCAGGGAAAATTGGGGGAGGGGGGCCCTTCAGATATTTAGGCTGGTAATTTTTTTTTGCAAAAATAACTTAGAGATGTGAGAATGAGTGTAGTAAGCATGATACAAATCGTATTTTATTCCCTACTGCTGTTCAAAGTATTGAAATTTAATTTCTTTCTATACGAAATCCTGTGGGTGCACTACTCCAGAATTACAAAAAAAAGAAATACTTCACTACCAAAGGGAGAGCAGAGTCTGGATTCCTCCTCCTCAGCCTGTCCCTGTCACTCTGTGCCAAGAAGCACTCAGCTTTTGGGTTGGTGCCGGGTGCTTCTCACCCTGGGGGGGACAGTCAGTGGTGCTGGTGGGAGAAGCATCCCTCCACCACTGCCCTGAGCCTTGTCTCCAGCATGAAGTGGTCCCCATGCAAGGCACTGCCAGGAGCCAACCCTGCTCCCCATGAGCTCTCAGCGAGGCTGAGGCAGGGAGTTTGACCTGTGGGAATTGCCAGGGGGTCCTTCATGCTGCCCTGGGCAGGGACAGGCAAGGGAACCAAGGGCTTTTCCCTCCATGGAGTAAATGGTGTCACCTCACTCCACCTGAAGAGCCAAACCTTTTTGGTAAAGCAGAGGGCTCAGGAAGCTGCTGCCTCAGGATGTTGCTGTTTCAGGCAGCTTTGTCTGTCAGCACCACACAGATAACTGTTTTTCTCTGGAAATGCTGCAGCACCCCTTTGCCTCCTGGGTGCCTTTGGGTGTCCTAGCAATGGCATGGAGGGACATGTCACCATGGGCTCTGTGCCTCAGGCTGGGTGTGGTGGGACACGGTGCCACAGCACTTACTGCTCTTGCACCCAGGCAGAAGGACCCTGCTTTTCAGTGATGACAAGCAGTTGCATTGTATTTCCTGTGCAAAGGATAGGCCTCCTGGCTTTGGGAGAGACCACTCTTGGTTCTTTAAATTGCCCTGATATGTTGTCTTTTCCAGGCTGCCCTCAATGTGGGTGCATCCCTGTTTGTAACAAGTGTGCAGCAGCAGGACCCTGTGCAGGCTGTTGCCATAATTTGTGTTTGGCCCAACTGATAGCTGCTCATCCTGAGACAAAAGGCTTTTACAGAAGAAAAATGCTGGAGAGCTCTGGGTATTGCATTTGCACCTGACCAAATTTACACTCCACAGTAATAACTGGCAGCTGTTGGTTTCTAGCAGGGAGCTGAACAGCCTTGGCACACCCAGCATCCCAAATGATAGCTGTGGTATATGTGGGGTTTCAGTACTTCCCTTGGGATTGAGGCATGTGTCAGTTTGGCTGACCATCTGCCACCACCCAGCACACCACAGGGGGTTTTGGGGTCTTCTGGTGGCTTCTTACAGTTTGGTATGGTCATATCAGACCACTTGGGCCCTGGAGGCTTTAAACATCCCAAATAGCACTGTGAGACAGCCCAGGGCCACTTCTGACCAACCCACCATTCCAGAGATGGGGAGGATGCAGCTTGCAGGCAACTGTAGTCTGCAGGACAACCTCTTGGCCATGGAGAAGCAGTGCCATCCCACTCCATGTTGTCTGAGATGCATGCATGACATCCAGACCCTGGGCTGTGATTCAGGTGCATACTCAATGGTTTTGCCATCAAATATCCTTTCTCAAACAGAGGGAGAGCTCCAGGGACAGGCAGCAAGTCAGCAGGGCTTCCTGTGTCCTGTGTTGTGTGGCTGCAGGGAATGGGGGCTCGCCTAGATCTGCTCTGGCACCTTCTCCATCTTGCTCCCTGCAGCCCTGGCAAAGCCTGAGGGGCTGGTGGAGCTGCCTGGGTGGTGGTGGTGGAGCAGGAGCACTTCAGGGCATGTTGGCTCCATCAGGGACCTAGCATGGGTCATGTCTTTGCTTCATCAGGGGCAAAGGAGGCTCACAACAGCCCCATGCATGGCTGGAAGGATGGAACAGAACTTGTTTGTGTTCTCTGGAAAAGGAGAGAGGAAAGATGAGCTGAACAGTGCATTGTCCTTTGTTTCACTGACAGCAGGCAGCAGGGTCTGACCTGCAGCTTCTCAGATGCTGGGTAAGGAGACTAAAGAAAACCCTGAGACCAGATTTTCCAGTAAAATACACTAGTCCAGCTGCAGATCCTCAGCACATCTGTGCAGGAAGAAGTCAGACAAGCCACTGTCCTCCCATGGGTGATCCCTGAGGAAAGCTGCCAAGGGCTGGTCCCAGCAGAGCACTGTCCTTCTCTCTGCTGCCTTTTGTTGTGAGGGTTTTCCAGCATGGGGCAGAGAACAAGGGAAAGGAGAGATGCTGTCTTCACTCTTACAAAGGTAGAGCTGGGTGGTTAGAGGTTTTTGTAGAGACCTGTGCAGGTCTGTGGTAAATCCAGGTTTTGCTTGCATTTGCCATGGCCTCTAAACAATTTGCTCCTGTGCAATGAGACAAAATTTTGTGCTTCCATTAACTATTGTTCTAAAAGGAAATTGAGCTATGAATGTTTGACTTAGAGTGGGATTTTTTACCCTCAGGATGGCCTAAACTCAGTATAAGACAGGGCCAGCTGGACAGCTGTCACACAGAGCCAGTCCCCAGGCAGTGCCAGTGCCCAAAGCTCGTGGAGATGGATGTGCCTTATGCTGTAATGGCTGGGCCCTTGCCTGAAGCTTTGAGCCAAGTGAAGGGTACCCATCTGCTCTGCCACCCATGTGCCTCTGTCCTGTCTGCCAGCCCAGTCTGTAGGAAGATAAAAGCTCCCCTGCTGCTCCAAGCCAGTGGGGATCTGCTTTGGCTGGGGGAGATGGGCTCTGGCCCTGCCATTCAGGCAGTGAAGTGGCTTCCAGTTGTGTAAAGCCCAGCTGTTACAACAAAGAGATACTCCAAGATCTTCAGAAGTTGCATAACTATGGCAAGCCTCAGTTCATCAGCAAAGGCAGGCTCTGGGCAGGAGCTGGAACGTGCCAGATGCCAGCAGTCCTGCTCTGCCACTCTGAGTGAGCTGCATCTCCTTTGTTCTCAGCATTACAGCAGCTCAAGGCTGAGCCCAGCCTGGCTAAGAGCAAGTGCAGCCCTGCTTCCTCTTCTGCACTGCAGCCTCTGCAGGCAGGCACCAACTGGTTTCCATTTGGTGACCCTGATAAGTGATGAGGTGCTGAGATGAAGCTGTTTCCAGGTGTTGCTTGCACTGTAGGTCCAGCACTGCTGAGGTGTTTATCTCAGCAGCTTGTGGAGGGATCAAAGCTAAAAGCTGAGCTGTGGGTGTGTTGCAGCTGCCAGAAATGCAGCAGGAAGGAGACAGGGCCCCTTTAGGAGGTGGAGACCCCACCTTTCCCTTCTCCACAGTCCATGCTCCAACCTGGAGCACCCTCAAAGGTGGGACATTTGGTATACCATGTCTCACTGGGCCTGTTCTCAAGAACCAACTGTGGGTATCAGCCAACAGAGCCACAGCCAGGCTGTAGCAGCATGGCCAGCTCAGGCAGCACCCAGATTGTGCTGAGATGAGAACAGAGATACCATTCTGTCTGTAAAATGCCACAGGCATTGACTTGGAGTAGTGCTTGGGTCTTTTGTATGGGTGGCAACACATACCACACAGAAACTGAGCAAGGGACTGGTGAGCACTAGACATTTCCTTGGGAAAATTCAGATGCTGATGAGGGAAGGTATTTACAGACAGACCTGGAGCAAAGAAGCTTTCCTATGCATGTAGCATCCTGAGACAAGAAGACTCTCTCAGAGTTTGCTGGAGGTGACCTTTTCCTCTCGTCAAACCTTGTTTGTTCTTCTCTGCTGCCCATCCCCAGCTTCTCAGCACATTAATGTAATTGTTGGTGTTAAAGCTGGGTAAAGTGGCCTAGTGTCAATGCTTTCAAATAGATGAGCTTGGCCTGTTTTCCAGTTTTTTGGGATCTTCTAGATGTACCATCTCATTCCAGGGGGCTCCACAGCATGCATTCATCTCAAGACATTCCCAAAAAGCTGTGAATGCTAGAGATACATGGTTCTTCTTTGTGGTTTTAGTCACAGCCCTTGCCTGACAGCATGGAGACAATCTCTAATCTCCAGATGGAATGGGAAATTCGGTGCCAGCATGGTTTTGCTTGGGTCTTTTTCCCCAGTCAGAACCATCCTGCCTGTATCACAAGAGACATAGTAGAGGGAAGGGGCCATCATCCAAGATACAACTGGCTCATGGAGAAACAACTCTGACATCTGCCTTTGGCCACAAGTGAGCATCAGACAGTGATTTCCACGCTCTTTCTCACTCCATCCCCCTGCTCCTTACTTACCCTCACCGAGTGGTGGTTTCCTTTCCAGCCTGGAGAGACAGCAGCAGACTTCATCCCTGGATCCCATGGAAGGGGATCACACCAAAAACCCATCCTCAGCTTCCAAGGTGCAGGGAGAACCAGCTCAGGCCCAGCAATGAGCCACTTCAGTGGGATCCAGTTCCAGTGGAACTGCATCACCCCACACTTCCAGGTCACCAAGGCCAGTAAGAAAGTGTTGGTTGACCTGACAGAAGTGTTTGGAAACAGCCCCCCAAATGGAGTGACAGACAAAGTCTGTGTGTTTGGGGATACTGTGGAGGAGGGAGGGGGGACCTCTGATGTCTCTTGGGTTTTTTGCTATCAGTATCCTAGGTGGGGATCCTGGGACAGAGCCTCATCTCCACCCACCTCCCTCATCTCCACCGTGTCTTGTCCCATCCCCACCCCACGTCTCATGGAGTGCCATCGCCACCACTGAGTGGAGCTGGGACCCTCTTGCCACCACGATACCAAGCCATCCACAAGGTTAAAAGCACAAAGCACAAAGGGACTGAACTGAACCTTTTAAACAGGGTGAGCTGTTTTATAAGCGTTGCCTCATCCACCACCTCCCCCAGCCCCAGCGCACCCGCCGTGTATCCTCCAGACTCAACGTGGATTGTTTCATTCAAATAAAGCTGCAGTACTCCAGTGGGTGAGCCTGTGTGTCCCTCTCTGTGGGGTCGGGGTGACAAGGTGCAGCCTGCAGTTGGTGCTCACAGAGGCTGGGGCAGGGAGAAGCTTGTATGGCTGCCCAGCACTGAGGCTTGTGCCAGTGTTCGACCCTGAGTCGTCCCAAAACATCTGGTTAGGTCCCTGGGGAAAGCTGCTCAGATTTGCTCAAACCCCAGCACAGGGGCTGGGCAGGGGACATGGCACAGACAGGTTTGGGGCAGTTAGTGCTGGGGAACCCTTGTGAAGGGAGTGCCTCAGAGCCTCCCCTGTTCCCTTACCTCTCCTTCCCAGACCTGCAGCTGTTGAGGCTGCTGGCTTCTGATGGCACCACTCAAAACTGGTTCTTTTGTCCTTTGCTCTTGACTTCTCCCACAAGAAGATGAGCCAAGGCAGCAGCTCCAAAACCAGCAGGTGTGAAACAAGCCAACAGCCCTGAGCTGTCAGTGTGGTGCCAGGGCCCCTTGTCCTGGTACTCCCCTCCACCCCAGAGACTCCAGCACGGGTCCAGCTACTCCATGGGCACATCAGAGAATGGGCAATGCCAGCCATGACCCATATGATGCCTAAGAAGTTCTTGAGTGAGCATGTCTAGGCTACTCAGCTTAGACCCAAAGGTTACTTTGCCTCATCTGAGCCCTTAAGAGCAACACTTAAGAGAACCCAGTGTGAAAGCAAGACAGTTTTGTTTTACATGCCACAAGCTGCTGTTGGCTGAACCTCACCAGATTCTAAAACAAAAGCAGCACCCAGGTGCCTGCCCTGCCTGTGGGGCAGTGAGTCACATAAGCTGCAGCCATACCCTCCACTTCAGCTGGTGTTAATGATGATGACTCCGTGGCATCTTGAGCTGCCTGAAGGAGGTTGGGGGATAGGGCTCAAAGCAATGCAGAAGGGTCTTCCAAACCAACCCAGCATTTCTGCCTCCTGTGCTTCCCTCACAGCAAGCACTTGTGAAACCCACCAGCAAAGAAGATGGTTGGGTTTGTGATTCTATGAAAGTAATCATGCCCAGTAAATGCTTCCTTTTTCCTTCTCATAATGAAAAATAACTGTTCCAGATGGGAGTCTGAAGGGACCTGCAAACTGGAATTACTGTGGTGATTCAGGTCAAAGTACTAGAAAGCACTATTAAACAAATACGTGTGTGTGTGTGTATATATATATGTGTGTAACATACATATATATTATATATTTGCATATATATGCATGCACATAGCACTCATCTCTGTCATTCCTGCCCAAGTTCAGCTCACCCTTGTCATGCACATGTTGAGACACAGAGCCCCACTCTGCCATGACTCCTCCTCTCCCTTTGCACACAGGCCAGAACAGCTCTGAGGCTGGACAGGGACTGGGCAGGAGACCAGGCTGTGTTTTGAAGGAACAGGCACAGGCTGGGAGGGAAATGAGGTAGAGGGGAGCAGCCAAAGAAGGAAAATGTAAGATTGTTTAAAATCACCCAGAGAGCTGGAGTCTACTCCAGCCACTTACCTTTTGTCCTGGAACTTTGCATTTTTGTCATTAATTGTTAATCTTGCCATTCTAGTTGTCCCCATACCAGGTCTGCTTTGCAGAAGCATTCAAAATTTTTAGTGTGTTGTCAGCTGTAAAATGACACATACTGTAAAAGCCTGGGCTCTGGACCTCTCAGACAGGGCACCACCATTGGGGATTACCTCTGATAACCCAGAATTTACTGTTTCGTTTGTGTTTGCCTGACACCCCATCTGTGGTCACTCTCATTACCCACACACTAATACATTCCCGAGCTTTATGTTGCAATTCTTCCCTAAGGGAGAAGAGAATGTGCTGGCAGATTAGAAACCAGGCTGAGGTTCAGGCTGTTCCTGCAAGGTGCTCTGTACTATTGATTGTGCAGCTGCTGCAGTTCAGTCCCTCCTGTGTGCACTGCAGACAGCAATATCACCTCCAAAGGTGGAAGCGATGCTAATTTTGTTAAAGCTGGATCACTGGGAATGCCCAGCAAAAGGGCCACCAGGGAGCAAGCCATTTTTGTCTTTGGCTTGGTGATTTGCTGCTGTGCAATAAATAAAGCCTGGAGCCAGACAGTGAGGGATGGAGATAGCAAGGAGTATTGACTGCATGCTCCAGTGAGTAGAGCCCTTCACGTGAAACCTGCAGAAACAAGGCTTGTACAGTCATTAAGGAGAGAACTGTAATGCAGGCACATGGATGCTTCACTGCATCTTTGCCAGCTCCAGGCTAGCTGAGCCTGGAGTGCTGGCCTTGCACCACCACACACAGCTCCTGGCAGGCTCCTGATCCCGTGCAGGGCTGTCCTGGTGTTTGGCAGAGGCTATTTACTGCTGTGCCAACACATGGACCAAACTCTCACAGAGCTTCTCCCCGTCCCCAGGCAGGCAGCAGAGGAGAGGTGCTGCTTCTGCCAGGGAGAGACCCACCAGCATCTTGCAGGAAGGGATGAGGAGCACAGCTGGGTGTGGAGGTTGCTGAGAAGCAGCTCCTGACACCAGAGAGGGTGTAAAGGCTCAGAGCACCAAGCTGGGATGGCAGAGACCAGATTTGTGTGAGCAGCCGTGCTTGGCAAGGGGGAGGATGGGAACCACTCGTTTCCTGCCAGATGCCTGGGATTGGATATGAGGGTATGAGGGTTAGGGGTGGAGGGACAAGCTGTAGCTCTGATCTGGGCAAGGCTGTGCCTCAGTGAAGAGAGGTGGCAGGTGCCAGCAAGGTGGTAAGTGTGTGAAAGCAGGGAAGGTAAGGCTGTGTGCACGTAGGTGCATCAGGTGTGCCACACACATGCATGGAATTGTACATACCTGCAAGGGCTGTGTGAGTGGCAGATTATTTCAGCACATCCTTTGGAACTTCTTTTCCCTATTCTTCTCTTCCTACAAATTCCTAAGCAAGGCTGCCTGGCCACAGGTCTGTGGCATTTTCCCAGAATGGAAGAGAATACTTGTTATGAGCCAAAACCACAGAAAACGCAACAGAAAAGCAACAATCTGGATTTTAAATATTCTGACCCTGTTGTTTTAACAAGACCAGAGGAAAAAATAAATGGTGCTGACTGGAGAGGAAGATTTATGGCTTCTAAGACAAGACCAGGATTTATAAGCAGAACAAAGTGACCTAAAAAGCAGAGAAGATTTAGAGATACAGGCTGCAGCTGCAGCCCACTGCAGTAACATCCTGTCAGCCCATGTGAGCCCCAGAGCAGAGCTGGGTCCTGAGTCTGGCTGGGAAAGCCTTGTTAGCTCAGTGAGGACAGCAAGGGGGGATCTGTTGATTAGCTTATGCTTGGATATCTGGAGATGGGGGTCACCTCCCCCCAGCTGCTGTTTCTCCACACTGTCACACTCCTCCATCATGTGGCTCCGTGTACACACCACACATCATCCCCATGAGGGCTCTGACTGAACCTGACTCCTCACCCAGCCCTTTTCTCTCAGCAGTAGCTCTGTGCTGATGACAGCTGCAGATCGTTCCTGGATTTTCGCTACGGCTGGATCTCTGATCTCTGGGGAACCCTCCTCCCTCTGTGCCCTACCAGCAGCACTGCCCCACCTTGTGTGAGAGCAGCCACCTTGACTCCCTTCAGCCTCTCTGGGCTGCATCTTCGCTGCACTCGGGACTCCCAGTGGAAGGAGGCAGGTGGTGCAGTCTGGTCCCCTGCTGCCCTGTAGCCTGCTGCACGGAGGGCTCGGGGTGCTGCAGCCTTCCCACTCCTGTAGCAGAAGGCAAGAGAACTGCCTGCCCCTGCACCTCTGGTTTGGCACTGAGCCAGTACTCCTCTCTGCCACGGAGAGGGAATGGGGATTAATTAGCTAATTATTTCATGTTGCCTTGAGAAGGGACAGGCTAGCCCAGAGCCTGGTACCTTGCAGCTGGTGGCTATGAGGGGGGATGCCAGGGCAGGCCGAAGGGTTTGGCAGCTGGAGCTCAGAGATGACCTATCCATCCCTGCAGGGCTTCTCCACATCCCGTGTGAGCCCCTGGGCACGAGGGAAGGCAGATGCATCACAGATTGCTCCATGCAAAAGCCAGACTGACATTCCTCTGCAGGCTTTTCATGAGAACAGACAAGGAACAAGAGCCAGGGCTGCTCCTGCAAGGCACAGGGCTGCAAGTGAAGCCTGTCAGCAGACCACAAAGCAGATCAAAGGTATCACCTCCTACTTGTGCAAGCATCAGAAAATGCTCTACACCACTGAGAAGGAAGGGGGTCCCATCCCATGCCTGAACACTGAGCTGCAACCTCTGGACAGGCTCCTGCCCTGTTTCAGCCTGGTTGGCACCCCACCTGTTCAAAACACCAGGACAAGTTTTTATGTTCTCATGGGCTGCCCTGGATTATTTCAGCTTCATCTGCCTCTGAAAAGAACTACACCCTGGAGGAAAATCTCTGGGGTATCCTTCATCCAATAGATTTACACTCACAAGACTCAGCCTCTTCTAACCCAGCATCCTGAATGGGCTTTGCAGCAAGCCAGAGCCCTGCTGTCAGTACATAAGTAGTGCCTAAAGCTCACTGTTATGTCCCTGTGCAGCTCCAGCTATGCCTGATGCTCTGAGTGAGAGCCAAAACCAAAGTCAGAGCTAAGCCAGAGCCAGGCAATTGCCTTCAGCCCAAGAGCAAAGTGCAGTCACCAGGCACACTGGCTTGCACAGCTGTGGGTGACTGCCTGTCCTTCACCCAACTATTTCTGAGAGACCTCAGCATTTAACCAGAAACACCTGAAGATTCCTAAGGAGATAAGGGAGGCTTGGACAGCTGCAAGTGGACAAGGACCTGCCTGCTGTACCCTTCAGGTGGTTAGGCATCACCCCTACAGCACAGCACAGGGGTATCAGAGCTGACCACAAGCAGCAGAGAAGCCATCAGTGCCACATGGGCTGCCCAGGGGAGGGGCTGCAGCAAACCTGGCTTTGCAGAGCCTCCCTCCCAGCTATACCTCAAACAGCTCCACCTTCCACTGCAGACAGGCCTGTAGGTTGACATCCCCACCTCACCAGAACCTGCTTTTGACAGTGAAAATACTGCAATCCTAAATCCTGACTGGCCCCTGCCTCAAACATGGGTGGCTCCTGGTAATTCGCTGCCTCACTCCTGTCTGTGTCTTTCACTTTTGCCCGGCAGCCCTTGCCAATGCTGTTTTCATCCCCCACTCCCCAGCCCTTGCTCTTATCAGGAGCAACCTGGAATTCATGCCTGGGTCTTCAGGAAATGGGAGCTTAAAATCATTTGGTCCCTTCTTCTGAGAAAACTGACAGCACCATCATAAAAAAGAAAAATTCTTAAAATAACACAATGTGTAGAAGCTCTGTGCCTCTGATGCCCATGGTCTCTCCCTCCTGGCATTCCTGGCTGCACATACTCTTCCCATCAGCCTTTCCCATGACTGTCTCCATGATTTATGGTCTTAATAACTGAGCCTGAATCCTGCTGCCCTCCCCACTGGGGCTCATAAGCAGCCGCCATTCAAACTCGTTGCGTGGTGTATTCTGGTGCAGTCCAGAGCGTCTTTTCAGAACAACCTCATCCCTTTCTCCTCTCCCCAGGAAGAAACACCTTTCCTGCAGGAGGCCTCTGGGCAGTCTTTTCCCTTCCCTTTTTACAGGACACTTCTGTTAGTGTTTCATGTAAGCCACCATGCAGCAGGAGGGAAAAGGGGGGCTTCCCCAGGTGGATGCACGTGTTCCTCCTCTGCAGCACATTGGTAGGACACCAGCTTCCCCCACATGCAGAAAGGTCTCCCCACACATGTTTCCATGGAGGAGAAGGTACAGAAGAAGGCAGGTGGTCCCTTACAGGTTGGATGAGCATCAGCCCAAGAACCTGGGAGCAGAGAAGGGCACGAGCAGGGAGTCTCATGCAGGGTCTGGAAGCTGGGGATGGGGAGCCCCCACGTTGGGTGCCACCCTGCCATGCGAGGGTCTGTCTCCAGCCACAAAGCACCTCACTGAAACATAGAGTCATTTAGACTGTCAAAGACCTTTAAGATCACTGGGTCCAACTATTGACCCAACATTGCCAAGTCCAACATTAAACCATGTCCCTCAGTGCCACATCTACACGTCTTCTGAGCACCTCCAGAAATGGTGACTTCACCACTTCTCTAGACAGCCTGTTCTTCCAATGCTTGACTTGACCCATTCAGTAAATTTTTTCCCATTTCCCAGCCTAAAGCTCCACTGGCAGAAGTCAGTGCCATTTCCTCTTGTTCTGACACTTGTTATTTGGGAGAAGGGGCCAACCCCTACCTCACTACAACCTTCTCTCAGGCAATTGTAGAAAGCAAGAAGGTGCCCCCTGAGGCTTCTTTTCTCCAGGCTAACACCATAGGTCCTTTTCTGCCAGGCAGCTTTCCAGACACTCTTCCCCAGCCTGTAGCACTGCAGGGTTGGTGGGGTTGTTGTCAGGCACATGCAGGACCTAGCACTTGATCTTGCTGAACCTCATACAACTGGCCTTGGCTAATCCATCCAGCCTGTCCAGATCCCTCTGCAGGGCTTTCCTGTGCTCCTGCAGACTGACACTTACACCCATCTGGTGTCACCTGCAAACTGACTGAGGGTGCACTCAATGCCCTCATCCAGATCATCAACAAAGATTAAACAGAGCTGTCCTCTGAGCCCTGGGGAGCAGCACTTGTGACCATCCACCAGCTGGATGGGACTCCATTCACCACCACTCCCTGGGCTCAGTCATCCAGACTGTTTTTTGCCCAGTGAAGAGTTCACCTGTCCAAACCATGAGCAGCCAGTTTCTCTGGAAGAAATCATGTCAAAGACTTGACCACAGCCCAGGCAGATACATCCACAGCCTTTCCATCATCCACCAAGCGGGCCACCTTGTCACAGAAGGAGATCTGGTTTGTTAAGCTACACCCACCTTTATTAAACCTGTGGTGGCTGGGCCCAGTGCCCTGATTGTCCCATACATGCTGCATGGTGGCATTCAAGATGACGTGCTCCGTGACCTTCCCTGGTACTCAGATCAGGATGACAGGCCTGTATTTTTCTGGATCATCCCTCTGACCTTTATAGATGGGCATCACATTTGCTAACCTTCAGTCATCTGGGACCTCCCCAATTTGCCAGGGCTACTGGTAAATGATTGATAGTGGCTTGCTGACTCCAGGGTCGTGTCCCCCAGGTCTCTTTCTGTTACCCCTCAGGCTCCAGGGAGCTGGTAAAGCCCTGCTGACTCCCTGGCAAAATAAGCATCTGTTCTCCCACTTGCACTCCAGAGTGCATTGCTGAGAAGCAGCTAAAAGGAGGTGAAAGACCCCAATTAGTCTCCAAAGAGTCTGCTGCAGCTGTGAGAGCTGCTCCCGGGGTCTCTGGCTACTTGGAGGTAAGGCCAACCTCTTGCACTAATTGACAGCAAGGGAGAGGCAGAAGACAGCTCCCCCATCTCTGATCCAAGCTGCACTCCCACCTGCCCCTGGAAAACCACACTTGAGCTGTGCAACAGCAATTCAGCAGCTGGTGCTCCTCCTGCCCTCCCTTCTTGCAGATTAATGACTGTCTAATTGTTCTTTATTTTGCTCTGGCAAAGGTGGAGTCCTTTGCTCCTCACAGGGGAGGGGGAGCAGAGGAAAGACACAGGGGCATCCCCAGAGAAGCAGGAGCTAATGAGCCATCTGAGTAGAAGAATTTGCTTTGCTTGTAATACCTGGTAATAGGTATTGCCTTGGAGGCTGGCTGAGGAGAATGAGGCAGGAAGAGGGGTTGAGGATATGATAATCTTCTGATTTTGAGGGAGTGCTGTTTTTACAAAAGCCAAGCCACCAACCAGATGAGCATGATGCTTTGCTGAGCAAAAGAAACAAAAAAGCCCCAGCCAGAGCATAGAGGGTGATGGGTTCAGCCAGAAATCAACCCCTCAGATAAGAGGTGGGTGCATGTTGGTTTGTGAGGCAAGCCATGAGTTCCTGCACAGGACAGGCAGGAAACATGTTGGGGGGTCTGCCTGTCCTCTGCAAAGAGAACAGCAGGGGCAAAAGGGCAAAGAAATCTCCCCAGAGCTGGGGGTGAAACAGAAGCAGTTCCCCTACAAATGGATGCTCTCTGTTCCCCAAACACCACATCATGGTGGGGCTCTCCTGTCCTCCTTACTGTCCCCCTGCCCAAGGGGGGGGGTTCTCCCCAGACCCCATACACTGCTTCCCCAGGGATGTGCAGGTCCTGAGCTCCCTGAGGGAGCAACCCCAGCTGCAGCAGCACAGGAGGCAGGCAGCCAGCTCGAAAGAGTTAACAGCTCTCCTCAGCCACCACATCATGATGGATGAGCCCTGCCCCACGGAAATGTCACTGTCTGAACAGAGCGTGAGCTCACTGCTTTCTGCCTCCCATCTCAGGACGGAGCCAGCTGGATGAACAACCCCCTGTCCTCCCAGAGTGGGCAGTCTGGCCTGGCCTCCCACCTTTTGATGACAGTGTTCAGGCATAAAAGACAAGAGGAGCCACTAGTTTTCAGGGTGTAACCCCACTCACCCCAAAGGCTGCTGATTAATGGGAGAGGGGCTCTCCTCCACTGCAAGGGAGAGGAGGAAATGCAAATGGATGAAGAATGATGTGGTCAAGCATTGAACCTTGTTATCTAATTTGAAAAACGGGCAAATGAGGTAATTATGGTGAGATATCGATTCATAGCAACATGCTCCATAAATGCCACAGCAATAACTCTCAGTGCTGCCACACTACTCCCCCAGCCCCTCCTCAGCTGCAGAAGGCAAGTTCAGGCTTTTCACTTTAGCCTGTACTGGTTTGAGAGACAGAGCCAGCCAGTGTAAGCGAGGTTAGGCCACCTTCCACCCCCAAGATGAGCTGGTCTGCTGGCCCCCACTGGAAAAACCTCTTCAGGATCTTGGTTCTGATGGTCTGCATTTCTTGTGTGTGTTTGCAGTCAGATCCAGTAAAGAAAGAGGGAGTCACGTTGATGGAAAGGGCCAGGAGGTAAGAGACAGAAGCAAGACAGAGGCTTCACCAACACAGAGGCTTCACTAGCCTCCTGCTAGGCTTTTGGGAGTGTTTTGGTTGTGGCCAAGCAACTTAACTGTATCCTGTCCAGTCAGGCTCTGAGCTTTTTCCCACTGCAACAGGAATGTTTTAAACTTCTGCTCTGCATCTGGAGACAACCTTCTCCACAACTGTGGAGAGCTGCCTTTTGGGAAGTTGTCTATTACATTGGTAACTCCCAGATAAGTTCCTGGTAGGCTTCTTAAAGGTATACTCAGAGATAGGTTTCCCTATCAAATATCCATTTAAATCTGTATACTTTGTATGTATTGCACACACTACAGCACACAGAGCACACACACTGTGTCACCCATAGCTGTGTGGACCTGTGCCCCTCTTCTTTGGTCTGGTAGCATAAGAACCAACCTGAACATCAGTTACAACCAGAGAGGGGTAGCAGACCCCAAATATCCTCCATGCTTTCAGATCACACCAAACAGCCTTGTTGCTTGTGAGTTGTCCACTGTGAGTGGGTGAGAAACCAGCCTGGTACCTGGAGTGAGAGGGGAGAGAGTTGGGGTTCACCCATTTTCTTGGTTTGGAAAGACAGGTATCTGCCAGGGAAAGCTGAAGTTTCCCTCAGAATGGAGAATGTAAACTCTTCACTCCTTCCAAATTATAATTTTGCAGTTAAGGGCTTTCAGGCAAAGATTTGGGAATAGGAATAACAATTCTTTACTAGGAATATTAACAATACAAATGTAGTAGAAAACAAAACCACCCAACCCAACAAGCAAACAAATAAACAAGCAATTCTGGAAAACCCTGACAGAGTCAGAGCTACAACCTGACACCCTGTTGGTCAGGGTGTTGGAAGCAGTCCAAAAGTAAGTCCTCCTGGAGTGGCAGATGTGGTTCTGTTGGAGCAGAGATGATCCTGAGAGAAAAGGGTCCAGTGATGGTGAGGAGGGTCCAGTCTTCCTCCAGGAATCCAGTGGAACCAGATACCTTCTGTGTTCCTGAGTCTCAGTTTTATCCAGGTAGGAATGGTTGGCTCCCCCCACTGGGTGGAGCATCTCACAATGGGATGATGGAATGTGGATGATGGCTTGGGATGTCTGCTTGGGGATGACTGCTTGAGGAGTCTTAATGGCCCATTATCAGAAGACACCCACCTCTCTCCCCCCAGAATAACAAGAGATAAAGAAAAAAAAACATCTCCCCAACTGCTTTCAGCAGATGAAATAGAATACATATTTTTGGTTCTATAACCCAAGACACCCATGTAAATCAGTTTCTCAAAATCAGGCCTGCACCTTGAGCACCTCCAATGGTGCTGGAGTCCAGGCCACAGGAGCCAGAGCACCAGAGAACCTGCCTGGCACAAGACTGAGCCTGCTGGGCTCTGCCCTCATGGTGTCTGTCTTCACAGGAGAGTCGTATCAGGAAGGTTCAACAGGTAACCCTGGCATGCTCCTAGGGGTGCCAGAGGCTTTTCCTGGCAGCTGCTGCAGCTTTTTCCTTCCCAGCCACTGGCCTGGGAACTTGATGCTGAAAGGTAACAGTCGTGGCTCTACTCAGAGCTCAGCTACTTACCCTCTGTTTCACCACCTGCAAAGTGAGTGGTCATTATAATCCCCTCCCTCCCTGAGGACACAAAGAGCCAATGAATAAATCACAAAAAGGAGTGCTTTGAGATCTTTGGGTGGAAAACATTCCAGGGCTGTTATTGTTATTGGTAATGGCACGTACTTATTCCACTTATGGGTACTTCAGGCTACATTAAAGTAATTCCCTGGATGCAGGAGACTTAAAAAATAAAATGTATGACCTTCTGTTCCACAAGTAGTGGCACGTGTCAGCTGTACTGCAGTAAACATTACCTTCAGGGGCACTGTTTTGTGTGCCCGTTTTTCAGCAGCTCCTGGGCTTCATCCTGCCCCTCCAAAGTGTCCTAGCCCCATTTCCATGACCAAATCTGGAAGTCTTTACCCCTTCCACATCCTGTCAGTTTTTTTCACTATATCAAATCCTCCACAGCACTCTCTTTCTCAAGAGCATACTCTCAGTCTTTACTCTGTGCATGTGCCTCCTAACTTCTCTGCTTCTTCAGTAGGTCCTTTAACATATATTCCTATACTCTACTCCCCTGCCCCTTCCTCTGCAGATAGAGTGGAAATTTCTGAGCTATTTCACCATGGGAAGATAGCATGACTGGTTCCTGAGGCACTTTAGGATGCTGCAGAGATACAATTTGCTGATTATGCTTTGGAGCTCTAGCATCATTCCCCACCTCCCAGAGGAAAACACAAAGGATTTGTGGTTTATGATTCAAAAGGGTTGCACAGGAAACTTCCTGAGAGGTCAGGTCCTAAAGGGTGTGTGCTTGTCTGATCCCACTGAAACAGCCATGGAAAAGCAGATGGATGCACTCCTCCACTGCAGAATCTACTGACCTCCTTGCCTGGACTCAGACCTGCCAACCACAGGCAGTTCTGTGCACTTTTGCTGCCCATCTGTGTATGTGTCTGGCCACTGCAATGCCTTTTCTGTCTTACTGCCATGTGAACATCAACACAGCCACAGCAAACTGCTTGGGATGGACTGCCTACTGCCCTACTCACAGACTCCTGTCACCAGGAGACATGTCCCTTTCCCTACCCCATACCAGGCACAGCACAGGGATACAACTCTGCCCCCAGTCCCTCTGTCTTCCTCATTGTCCAGGTCCCAGTTCCCTCAGCATTGTCCCTTCCTCCTGAGGAGAGGGACACAGTTCTTTACATGGCTAGCACAAGCTGTCCCCAGTGGATTCCTGCAACCCCACTGCCTCCAGGAGATGTCTTCTGCTCCCCAATAGCTCCCCTGTGGGCCATGCTCTGATTTCTGTGCAGGGACATGCAGCAAACTCACAACTCCATCTCATACTAGCAGGGCTTTCTTGGGGTACCAAGCAGGGAAAGGTCTCTTACCTCTCTTTGGATGTCTGTAATTCAGATATTGAATCTGGGATGGCCACCAAGGTGCTCTGTCTTGATGGAGAAAGAAAGGAATCTTCAGCAGGGGCTGGCCTCACCTCTCTTAAACACAGTTTGGGAGGGAATGAGCCTACTTTTCCTCTACTGACTACAGCAGGAGTGCTGGTCTAGCCTCTGGACAGCTGTTGCAAGGGGGAAGAAACTTGGCACCCAGCAGGTACCCACATCCACTCCATAGCCTAGAAAACCTCGTGCAAATACAGTTTCTAGAGTAATTCTCCCCACAAAAAATAAACTACCAAAGGGAAAAGACTGGAACTGGTTCCCTCAACACCACAGGAGTGAGCACAACAGTTACTCAAATGGTTATGCTCAAATGCCTCTTCAAGATCTTTAGACACTGGCTGATGTCTGCTATCTGAAACTTTTAACCTCTAAACACTGATTAAAAACTACCCACCGGCAGAGAAAATATTTGTTAGTTTACTCCGAGTTTATTAGATCTTAGACCTAATTAAAAGTTCCAATGCATGGTAAATGCTTCTTTAATTACAGCGAGACAGGAACATTAGAATTGTGGTTTTGTACAGAAGTACATCTAATTAGGCCTGTTATTTAGGGCATTATTTCTATCTGTTTGAAATACATTGCACTACAAGCTGCTTATTCCAGCCAGAGCTTTATGAAAATGTGTTGCAATCAAAAAAACACTTTTAAAATTTTTGTTCTGTAATTTTTCTTTTTTTGTTGTTATTAATTCTTCATTTATTCTTAATGAAAGAAACCAGACTGCGAGTCCCCGGAGGATGAATTCTTTTGTTTATGTACAGAATAAATAACAGGCACTGCATGGATCACTACTGGGATCTTTGTCATGAGCAATTTGGGAGCTACAAATCCATCATTCAGTCCTCCACCTTGGTGTGTGCGTCAGCAGCACTGGAGGCAAGGTTTTTGGACAGGGATACATATTCTGTGACGTTGAGATGATCTTACTCTCTTCAGCTAAACACATTTCTACATGGTTGTATTGCCAGAGGCACAGTTCTGCCCTTCTCCCATCTCTACCTTTTCTGATTTCCTGAGTATCCAAGCTCAAAATCCAAGGTTTTGTTTCTTTTCATAGAACCTTTGCTCCCTTGGCACCCCTGCCCCTCTGCAAACCTTGGAGAGCAGCAGTGTAGAGCTGGTGCAGTCCCTGAGCTGTGGAACTACATTGTGTGTGTTTTGTGGGGTTATTCTAGCTCCAAACTGCCCTTTTACCTTAGGGGAGTGGAAAGGGGGAAGAGAGGAGAGAGGGGTAGTTATAATCTAATTGAAGGAGAGGATATGTTGAGGGGACTCTTTTAACCACCTAAGGAATACTTCATGAATTTATACTCTCTATTAATGGCAGACACTGCTCTTGTAAGGAGGAGTGGTGAAGTCCAGTGTGTTTCAGTAACCTCTGTCAGCATATAGCTGCCTTTGCATCATTTGTGGGTTTTCCTAGCCTGACTAAGGGCTTTTGTCTTTTTTTTTCTGTTTGGGAAGCAGCTTAGAAATAAGTATTGCTACCTCTAAAAGACAAACCAAACCAACAGAAAAACAAACCAAAAAACCAAACCCCACAAATCCTAAGCCAACAAACCAACAATGAGTATTGAAGAAAAAATTACATTAAAGTGAGAGATAAAGTCCCCAAATCTCTGTGGACTGGAAAGCTGCATGTTGACACTGTGAAAGTGTTAATTTAAAGGGAAAGTCAGTCCAAGCATCTGTGTGGTCTCTGAGCAGGCTTTGCTCCCTGCTCTTCCTTAGGCACACTACAAACCAAGTACCAGAAACCACAAAGCTCACAAGAACCAAACCAGGAGCCATTAGCAGTTCAGGAAATATTACCTATTGCTGTCACCTTGAACTGAGAAGAGCAGTGTGCAGAGCTGCCCCTGCTCCCAAGGAGGGGCAGTGTTAACCCATGGAGAGCAGGCTCTTGCCAAGGCAGTGCTCTGTGTGCTGTCTCTTGCATGAACACCATTGCACTAAAGCAGCTGTGAAAACAGGAGTGTAGTGTCCCAGCAGCAAATAATTCTGAGCCTTAAAAAATCAGGCAGCATTGGCCTAAAAGTGTGAATCATGGCTTTCAAGTGTCCTCACTTACCTCCCTGTGAGGCTGAGAGTTCACTGCAAAGGCCAGGAGAAAGAGGAGGGCAGAGGCTGGTACACGGAGAGATCATCCCTGGAGAGCCGTTGATTTATCTGCCCATGGATTTTAATGCAGCTGGAGCAGCCAGCCAAGTCCCATGTGCTAAAGCTGCTGTGCATGGCCTGCTGTGCTCAGCTGCTCTCACATGCAGGGACAATGCCCAGCCAGCACAGCCCTGACCCTGGGATGCAGTCACTCAGCCAGGGAGCGAGAGCCACCTCCCCTGGGGGCTGCAGAGGGACAGGAGGGCAGGCTGGAGATGTGGGCAGGCACCCAGAGAGCTGGCAGCACTGAGCAGCCAAGCACCCACCTCCCTGGGGCTCCTCCAGAGTGGGAACAGTGAGGACAGTGGGATGCAGCCCTGCCTGGGGCTGTAGTGGTGTGAACCCAAACACGTTTAACAGGCCAGAGGGACTGTGATCCACAGCAGGGACATGGATGAGCAGCAGTGAGTTGGTGCAGTGTGTTCTCCAAAATCAGTTATTTCAGAGAGGGCATGGGGAATAGAACAAAACCACTTCTGCTGGCTGGGTGTGTAATCCTGCAGCTGGGGGAAATTGCAGACTCAGGTACCTGGAAACCACTGGCACCTGTGCACATGTATGTGCAGGGGACAGGAGAACCCCACACCTCTCAGTGTTATCAGCAGTCTGTCAGAGGGACTGAACTAACTGAGAGCCCTGTGGTTTATGCTGCAGCATCCCATGCAATGCTGAGGAGAAAGAAGGTCTTTCTGAAGGCAGTCCCAGGCTCACACCTAATCACATCCATGGGGAAGACTTAGCCCAGAAAATTTATTAGATCAGAGTTTCACCACCTGTGATTTTGTGATCACCCAAGCTGCTGAGCAATTCTCCAGAAGAGCATCATGTGCAGAGAGCCGGGAGCAACTCTCATTTACAGCCAAACAAAACTTTTAAGCTCTTTTATTCCTTTTTGTTTGTTTGTTTGTTTTTTCTCTCTTGTTGTTTGGTCTCCTTCTGCTTTGAGTATGAATAGATTGTGTCAGTTTTCCACTAGGAGATCTAGGTGCAATAGGTCTGTAGATTACACTCTGATATCTTTTGGAATGTCATCCTAGGGTCTGTCAAAGATCTCCCTTGATAATGCTGCACTCCATCAACTTGCTCAGCAATTGCCAATAAATCCCACATCAGCAATTGTCAGTAAATCCCAGATGCTTGTCCTGTGTTCCTGGGATCCTTTCTCAAATTTATTTCCTCTATTCATCAGTTCTGCCACGTGCAGAATGAAGGCAGCAGACTTAATGCCTCAAGCACTGGAAATGTTGGTATACACCCTCCAGTTGGGCCATGGAGCATTGCTGGACCTTCCAGTACCTTCCATGGCAGTGCTATGTGGTTCCTCTGGTTTTTTCTTCACACTCCTGCTCTGGAATGGTCCCCCAAAGAGTGAAAGAGTGGTGGCATGCTGCTACAAAGTGTTTAAAACAGCAGGATGAAGAATGGGTGAGCCCCCATGGCAATTAGATGGAGCTAGAAAGGATAGAGCTCCCCTTGGGCTGTGCTTGTCTGCAGGGGATCAGGGACATAGCTCATGGGTCTGTGCTTGCCACGAGGGCTGAGGATGCCATACCACTTGCAGACAAATGGGGAAGGAAACCAGCTGGGCTAGCAGGCTGCATTAGTGAAAGTCCTCCTGGCTGCAGCATCAGCCAGAGCAAAACTGACAAGAGCTCTCAGGCTCCTGATTTCCATGCGTAGGCTGATCAGCAAATGGGGTTTGGCAGGAAGGGCCCCTGTGGGGATGCTATCACACAGATGCCCAGATGTGTTGTGAAGATAGTTTTTGCAGCTTTCACTGGAGCATCTGATATCAGCCACTGTCAGGGCTGAGATAAGGGCCTAAAGGGACACTCCTCTTGTCCTGTGCAGCATCTCCCGTGCTCACAATGGCCCCCTGCTCTCCCTGCCCTCACCCCTTTTGCTTACTGCTTGGATTCTGTTTCTACATTCCATTCTACATTGGCTTGTGTGTTTTGCTCTGCAGCAGTTGTCTCTGTGTGTGTCTGAGCAAGGCTGGGCACACACAGGGAGCTTTGCTGGTGTGTGGATGCTGGTCACCTGCCCCATACACCTCCTGCAGAAGGAAGCACTGCCCCATCCCACTGCTGTCTCCCTTCCTCCCCAGGGCTCATGAGTCCCACTGCTCCCTGCAGATCTCTGCAAATCTTCCTGTACCCCATTACTTGTTCCCCACACCTACAGCTCCTTTTTACCCACAACATCTTCACCCCAGCATTAATTCCCCAACAGCACAGCTCCTTCCTCAGCTTCCTCAGACCCATGTTGCCTTCCCTTGCATGACAGTGCCTGTGGCATCACATTCCCCATCCAGCACAGCCCTTTTTATTTCCCCTTTCCTTCCCAAACCATTTGTACTAACTCAGGCTTTACTGACCTCTGTACCTAAAAAATAAAAAGGAAAAAAAAAAAAGGCAGCAAACCCTCCCCCCCAACCTAAGCTAATCCTCTCTTCTGAGGAGTGCTGGGTTCAAAATTCTCCAATTTAATACAAAATTATTGTTTGCTGAGAAATTTGCTTGGGATGATGCCATGATCTGGAGGGATGCCTGGGCTCTGTAACCTAATTTTCCATCTCTTCTGCCCTTCAGGTGAGAGTGCTCAGCCCTCTTGGTGTAGTTTTTCCCATATCAGACATACAACCTCTCTTCTTCACTTGTCAGCAGCTCGTCCTGAAAGGGTTATCATTTATTTTGAAGACAGGGCTCTAAATGGATAATGTCCAGCTCTGATAGTGGTCTCAGTACTTGAATGCACTATAAAACATTCAGCAGATTCAATAGCTGCCTTTCTGCTCAGCTGCATCATGGCCTGTGGGTTTCCCACAGCTCAGATGTGCTCTGCTTTAATCCATCTCTCCCAGGACTCCAGGGGCCTGAATGGTTCAGCAGAGACAACATCAGCCCAGAGCAGAGAGCTCTCTGGAGGAGCTCTGGTGCTGGGATGGTGAGTGTAACCTCATGAACTCTGCCTGAAGACCAGGGGCTGAGAAATATCAGTAAAGCCCTTCTCCTCCTGCTTCTGTTGCTTCTGCCTGAGAGACCACTTGGCCATCCCAACAATTCCATCTTACAACGCAGGAGCAAAGGGATTTTGTGTCCATTTTCTTGACACTGAACAGTACCACAGCTCCCAGGCCCACCCTCTGAGGACTGTGGATCTCACATCCACAGACTGCTCTGTACATCCAGCTCCTGCTCCTGCCCTGCTCCTGCCCCAATGCCTCCATCCACTGAGCTGACTGCAAGCTGCAGAGAGCAGAAAGAGGAGAAGAGCTGACCAGGAGAAAAGTCCAGCTGTCAGAGGAAGTGTCATGTGAAAACAACGGGATCAGAAGGCAGAGAGTTAGGAGACAGTGAGAGGGTTCAGAAGTTCTCCTGGAGTTGTGCTAATCCTCAGATCCTCATCAGCCAGCCTATAAAATCTAAAGAGCTGGGAAGCCATCTCCTGGCTAGAGATGTCCAGGCTCACAGAGCAGCCCCATGAGCCAGCCAGCATCCAGCCTTCAGAAAGAAACCTAGGAAGGAGGAAGCACATGTAATGCCTCACCTGATCAGTTTGCAGCCACCCTCTTCTTCAGGCATAGTCCAGCTAAGGCAAAAACCTGCACAGAACCCACCAGGCTGTCATTTTTCCAACACAGAGGTGTCAGCAGCCTCTCTGTAGATTGGCAGTGTTGGAGCCATGGCAACTGCTGTCCCAGCCAAGATGAGGCTGGGACCAGCTGGCCCAAGCTGGTGTCAGCTAGAGTAGAGCTCATTTTCTTCCCAGTGGCTGCTATGAGGCTGTGTTTTGGGTTAGTGCTGAACACAGGGCTGATAACATAGAGATGTTTTTGTTATTGTTGAGCAGGGCTTGCACAGAGCTGAGGCCCTTTCTGCTTTCCATACTGCCATGGCTGGCAGGAATTTGGGTGTGCATGGGATGCTGGGAGGAGACACAGCTGGGACTGGTGACCCCAACTGACCAAGGGGATATTGCAGCCCATATGTCATCCTCCTCAGGATATAAAGTGGGGGGAAGGAGGAGGGAGGAGGGGGGATGTTTGCAGTGAAGGCATTTGTCTTCCCAAGTCACTGGCACCTGTGATGGGGCCCTGCTGTCCTGGGGATGACTGAACACCTGCCTGCCCACGGAAAGTGGTGAATTAATTCCCTGTTTTGCTTTGCTTGTGTGTTTGTCTTTTGCTTTCCCTATTAAACTCTCTTTATCTCAGTCCAAGAGTTCTCCAACTTTCACCCTTCCCATTCTCTCCCTGACCCTGCTGGTGGGGGATGAGTGAGCAGCTGTGTGGTGCCTGGCTCCTGGCTGGGGTTAAACCACAACATAGTCCATGCCATGCAAACCCACTGCAGGATTTGGCAGAGATCCTGCTGTAACTTTGCAAGACAGAAAAGACAGAGGGAGGTCTGGGTAGCAGCACAAAAGGTGGGTGCACAGTCCTTCCACCCATATGGGTGCACAACATCATCTCTTTGCAAAGCTGTTGGTACAAACCAGCCCTCAGGACTTACAGCCATTTTCTCCCCACGCATTTTTGCAGTTCAGCTCAGTCCTGTTTCTGGGCTGAGAAGAGCCACAAAACCCACTCATACAGCACAGGGAGCTGCACAGGGCAGGTACAGCAATGTGAGGAATCCACCCATGCAGAGGGCAAAGGAGAAAGAATTAAACATATTCAGCTCTGGGCAAAACAGGCTTTTCCAGTGTCTTGGGGGAAAACTGCTCACCCTATGCTATGAGAGGAAACAATGCATAACATCTAAAAAAATTCTGGCAGTTTGCTCACCATAGTAGTGGCTGAAATTTATAATCTGCTGCATAGTTTAACAGTGTCTATTAAATCTGCAGACAAAGCATTTGCTGAGATTGTGGAAAATTTATAAAATCACCTATCCTCAGAGTCATTGAAGATGATAGAGCAGCTCTGTTTTTATAAAGAGAATCTGAAAGAAAATGAACATTTCTGAAAACGTGGATGGAATAGATAAATGACCAGAGCTTTGCCAGGGTGCAGGGAATATAAATGATGCATGAAGGATCTGGGTACTCTGTGTTCAGGGAAATAAAACAACCCCCAACCAGTGATTATGGAGTGAGGCTGATTTGACCCCAAACCTGCTCAAGAAATTGGAATATCCCCAGAAACAAGCACTAAAGATGCCAGGGATTTGTGGCAGTATTGTATAATCTGTGCAATGCATTAAGCAAGAGTCTTGCAAAAAGCATAATGTGGACAACTGTCAGAAGCAAAGTGCTCTCGTTGCAAGAAATGATGCTGTGGGAATGGCTGGGGGCTGTGTCCAGGTGAGTGCTGAAAGCACCCAGTGATAGAGGCAATTGGCTCTGATTGCAGATCCCCCAAGCTCCACTCCTGAGTTTCAACCAGTCAAATGAGGGCTCTCGATGGCAACAGCCTCACTGTACAGAAGGGAAGTGTCCCTGGCTTCTCACTGCTTGAATCCCAAACCTGAAAGTATTGTGAGGAGAAAACAGGGTTTTTTTTGTGGTGCTGGCTGCAGGGAGCAGCAGTTAAGCACAATGAAGAGGAAGCAGACAGATGAGCCATCCTCTTGTCATCATGGAAAGGCTGCCATGAGGAATGCTGGGGAAGCCAGAGTGGGTTCTGCTGGGATGGATGAGATAATGTCTGTGCACTAATGACTGCCTTTGTCTTTGTTTGAAAACAACAGTTAAGTGTGTGTCAAGGTTGCCTAATGCACAGAGCACATCACTCTGTAGTGCTCCAGTGCTGGGTGTCCGTGGGAAGAGCACAGCCAGGAGTTTTGTGTGGCAGCCCTAGACTGATGTGGGAATGAAGAAAATGCCCTGCTGGAGTCTGGTTAGCCCTCCAAGTCCCCATACAGGGGTCCCAGCCCATATGGCCACCACCAGGCCACATGTCCCTTGCAGCTGGTGGGTGCAGCTGCCTATGCTTCAGCTAGTTCAGCACAGCCTGTGAACTGTGGGGAGAGAGATTCCTTAGTGGGAAGAGAGATTCCTTAGTGGGAAGAGAGATTCCTTAGTGAGAAGAGAGATTCCTTAGTGGGCTGTAGCAAAGCACAGCAAAGGGACAGGTACCCTCTCACAGCAGGTGACACTGGCAGGATGAAGGAGAGGACAGGTTCAGCAGGATGTTTTGTAGCAAGGTCACTATGGAAAAGAAGCTCAAAGGAACACTAGGGATGCACAAGGTAAGACTCATGATCTTCCTGCAAGTGATCATAACAATACAGAGTAGACAATTGCTCCTGTAGCAATACTCAGAGAAAGGAAATCTCTTCCACACACTGGTACCTTGCCTTTAAGATGTTGTTGAGGGGGGATACTGTACATCTCCTCTCTGGGTGCTTTCATTTTCCTGAATACTTGCTCTATCCATCCTTTTCCTAGGATGGTGGCTTTGGAGGTGAAGTATCTCCCACCATAGCCAGCCTGGCTTCAATGCTCTGAAGGGGTAGCAGGGAACATCAGGAGGCCAGGGCTGCTAGGACAAAACACCCTTTCTCCTGGTCTCAGAGACCAAGGCCTGCTCTCTGGTGAGGAAAGCAAACAGCATGGTGTGGTGCTGACATCCATGCAGCTAAACCAACTCCTCCCAAAGCAGGATGGCCTCACCCGTGCATCCTGCTGGCAGCAGTGCTGAGCCCATGCTGTTCCTTGAACTGAGCACAGAAATACTTCAAACCTGTGAGCCCTGCCAATTGAAAATGCAGAAGAGATAATATCTGAGAGATGTTTGGACTTAAGAGGGTAAAAGTCAAAGAGAAAAGGAAAGCAGCGCCTGGAGCTGACATTGCTTTTGGAGTCCTACCAGCTTTGGGGGTTTCATTGAATTAAAGAGGTTTTTATTTAATAAAATGTATTTGCACTCAGGCTGCAAATACAAAGAGAGAGAGAGAGAGCAGCTGGTCCACAGCAACAGCCCCTCTTGGGCCACCATCAACACACTGCTCTGGCATCTCCCCTCTCAAGGGGGCTCCCAAAAGGAACAGGGTCCCTTTGTGCTGCAGTGCAGCTGCCCCTGGGGTGGACTGTGAGGCAGCACTTGCAGAAATCAGGCAAGTAACAATAAATACCCCAGTGGGAACTACAGTGCACAAAGCAGTTTTGCAAGCTTTGTGGTGTGGCCATAAAATCAGGGCTAAAAATTGTCAAGGCATCATTGCAGTTGGCATTTCAGGATTTAACTACAAGACTGCTCATCCTGCATCTAAGCCTCCCTTCATGTTACACCATGTCAGAGATGCTGAAAGCCACTGCTGTCTGTTTTAGCACTTTGCATGTGCCCTGCAGGCTTCCCACAGGGACACTGACCAGGCAAAATCCTACTTATTGTAGGAAATCTGGTGAAATCCTGGCTATGGTAAGAATTCAGAAGCCTAGAGGGACCTAGTTACCCTTCCCAAAGACAGAGAAGGGAGCAAGCATAAGTAGATTCCACATCTATTGCCTTAGCCTGAGATTTGCAGTCCCTGCAAACTGGCAGGAAAACGAGCACCCAGCACACAGTGAGGAGATGCCCTCATGAGCAAGGTAGGACTGGCACCCACATGAATTCAGAGCTGTGAGACAGCTGGCTGCCTCAGAGGCAGGGGTAGCAAGGATGGGAGAGCCTGTGCTCCACAGCCTCTGCACCCCTGGCAGGAAAATGAGCTGTGGATCAGATGTTCCCTTGACTTTCTCACCTGCACCAAGCAGGCACACACAAGCCACTGCACAGTGGGGTCCCTCCAATGAACTGAACCCCTGAGAAGCTCTTGGAAGACATTCTGGAACTGCCTTTGCTTCCAGTAGGAGCTGGAAGCTCCCAAATCTGAACGGGGACTCACTGGTTGGGTCTGTTCTGAAGAACACCAGTTTGGTTCCTGCTTTACAAGGCAGCAAGTAGAAGAGTTGGGTGACAGCTCTCACCTTTGTGATCTGCTTCTGTAACCAGGGGCAAAATCTGCCCCCTCCTGCTCACCCTCTGCATGTCTGCTGTGCAAACGCCTCCATGTGAAATATTCACCCAGGATCCTCTTACTGGAGAAAAGCCATTTTAAGGACAAGAGAAATCTTATCTATTCCAGATGAAGAGAAGAGAAGCACCAACTGAAAATGCTCTTTAGTTCAACGCATGGCACACTGTGCTATTGAGACCTTGTTTCTTGGCTTTGTTGCAACATATTTCTTTTTTTTTTTTTCTTGATGCTCAGTGGGTCTCAGACAATCCTGATAAACCCAAGAAATACTGCTCCTTCAGATGGAAAGAACCCAAACAGGACCTATAAGGAGAGAAAAAAAAAAAAAAAAAAAAAAAAAGTTGTTTTGGAATCAGATGCAAATTTTGAAGGAAGCTGCAGGAGTTTGAGGTTCCCAGCAGGGAATATCCTGATGTTCCTTCTGGGCCCCAGACTTTCGTTCTAAGTGGCTTTTGTTCTAGCTGCCTTACCTACAGGGAGCTCAACTAAGGAAAAGGTCTGCAGGAACCTAACACCATTGGGAATATGGCACAGGTAGCTTTGGTATTGTGGAATAATACAATGAATAATGAAGTTTTCTCTTTTTTTTTTTGTTGCTGCTTGGGTTTTGTGATCAAGACCCTTCGTTAGCAAATACAACTGAGGTGATTAATGAGCCAGCACACAGGTATCCAGGGGGAGGCACAGCTAACAGACAGTGCATGTGAATAAAGAAGCAGACTAAGAGTTTCAACTCATTTGACCCACAGAAAGAAGGGAAGCAGACAATAAGACATCTGTGGTCTCCAGTGACCCAAAGACAGCTCTGCCACCTGGCAAGGGGGTATGCTAATAGGTACAGGAATCATTTGGAGAACTGTAGTGTCGAGAATCTAAGTCCCACATGGAACTGCCAGTTGAATATCTGAATTGCCAGGTCCTGAGCTGGTGTCCTCAACCTACACAGCAGATAGGGGCTGAGCTGTTCTGTAAGACTCACACTCTCTGGTAAAAGGTAGGTACTTGGTGCTGTCATAGATCCACTGCAGCAGGAGAAATGGCCTCCATTTCCAGCCACGGACCACAAAGAGGTCAGTGCACACCAGGCATTTATTAACTTGTTCTAACTGCAGGCTCTGGTTTCTGAGCTCCACCAACACTATTTTCCGTGTTTTTTTCAACATGTTGCAAAATTTTCTGGTGTTGCTTAGGCACCCTTCATTCCCTAGGCTGTCTCAAGGCAATCTCTCCTCTTTCTCCTGGTCTTAAGGTTTTTAAAACCTTAATGTAAAATCAGAAGAAGATTTCTCTCCTATTCCCTTGTCTGCTGAGGTATTCACTCCCCGTTGTTCCCTGTTGACCTTGAAAAATGATTCAGGCCCACTGTGGACTCCCAATCCCTGAGCAGACTTTCTGAGCTCTCTTTCAGCATACCTATTTAAAAGTAAAAGCAAAACAAACACACAAAAGCCCACAAAAGCCCTGTGTGTACCTTGCTACCTAGAAAGCAATTAAATCCATTATATTTTCTGCATTAGTTTTAATGTGCTACATCTCAGGGGTTAGGGCAATGAGCATTAGTCACAAGCTAATCAGAAACAGAGGTGCTTAAATAATTCATAGGCTGCCTTTCTTCACGGGGAACCTCAATGCACAGCCCTGTCATAGCATGAGTGCAGTGCTGCCAAAAGGCAGCTCACTTCACAGAGGGTGTCAGTCAGCTCAGAGACGACAGAGGCAGCTCCTGTGAAAAGCCATTCTCAAAGAGGTGTGGAATGACCCGGGAACGCCTGCTTAGGGAAGCACTTCTTTCTCCCAGAGGAGCCAGGGGAGACCTCTGCTGCACTCTGCTCCACCCAGCACTCAAAGGCCTCTCTGAAACACAAAAGCAGAGTAAAAACCTTTGGGTAAGGACCAAGATTAGAGTCATCCCCAGGCGAGTTTGCAGGGATCACCTACACCTTGGGAACTGGGAAGAAAAAGAGGGAGCTGCTCCCAGAGGCAGCACTGAGATGGCATTAGTCCATCCAAGGTCTGTGCATGTGTGGAATTTCTTGGGAGGCAGAGTCATGGAGCAGTGCCAGGCAGGAAAGGGAGACCCCTCTGCTGCCCAGTGCAGGGCTGGAGAGGGGCCCCAGCTGTCGTGTGTGTGAGCTTTTCCATGCCAGCCCAGCCTAATGGCAGCACAGCATCCCTAGGATCTAGTAAAGGCTGCTTGTTTCTGAGAAGCCTGGCTTTTATGATGGCAAAACATCTGCTTGGTGCCAAGAGAATAATGCCTCTGACAGGGCAGGGACACGTCTGAGCTTATGGGAAGAGTAGCTGTAAGGAAAAGTAATGCTAAAATTAGACACTAAGCCCAAAAGGAGTGGCTCTGCCTGTGACTTGCAAGGAGGGGAAGTCTCACACTACTGGGTGTTCCTTGGACTGTGTCAAGGGAAGGACACCAGTGCTACAGCTGCAAGTGGCATCTAGTGAGGAGAGGCCAGGGAGAGGGCAAGGTGAGAAGGCATTGTGGCATCAGAGAGGTGACAAGGACACAAATGATGTGCAGTGGAGGGGAAGGAAAAGACAAGAGTCCAGCTGACACCAGGGAGCACGGCCTTGGAGCTGGTGTGCAAGCACAGTGACAGGGATGTGAAGGAGGCAGCCGAGCGGGCAGCAAACAGCATCTGCTTGTTCTGAGCTGATGGACAATGTCTGACAAGTTCAAAGTTTGGGATGAGGGAGCTGCGGTGCAGACAAAAAAAGGACAAGGAGATTCTCCCAGCAGAAGGGTGTGCTTTCGACTGAAAGAACTGAAGAGGGTCACAAATTCTCCCTAGCAGCAGCCAGGCTGGTTAAGGGGCTTGACCTGTAGGATGGTGTTGTTGGATTTACTGACAGCTCTGGGAAGAAAAGAAATCTCATAGAGTCCTGTGAGCTGCATTTCTGACTCAGGGTACATCAGCCAAGCAGCATCCTGCAGATTAAAAACATTTGTTAGCTCTCTAATCCCCTGCTAAAAAAAGTTAGTGCAAACAGAAGCATGCATATAGCAAAGATGTATTTGTTCAGCAGGCTGGAAAACAGCTGGGAAAACCCCCCAGACCTAACAGCTAGAAAAAAACCCTCCATCTTATGCTGTGGATCAAAAGACTGTATTACTACACATGCTGGTTTGCCTGTCTATGTGTGTCATCAAGCTTGGCTAAGTTACACTCACCATTAATCTCTTGTGTCAAGGAGTTCCAGAGCTTAGCACGTGCTGTGTGCATCAGCACAGCTTGATTTGCAGTAGTGCTTCACCTAAAGGAGCTGAACTCGCTCTTCTTTACACAATGAATTCTCCTCATCCTACTCATGCCAAGAATAAAGGTGAATGTGAGACATCCATTAGCCCATGAACCTTGTTGGGCATCACAGTGTAATGCCCTCAGACCTGCTTGCTTCCCAGCACTTGCAGAGCAAGGCCAGCAAGGAGCTTCTGCAGGCCTGCAGATCCTGCTCTCATCACATGAAAATGCAAGGTGCAGCTGGATAAAAGCCTCCTCAGCTCATCACACCAGACCACCAGTACTTTCCCTGAGAAGCACCTTTCAGGCTGTAGGTTCCAGTGGACTCCTCCATAGACACTGCTATTTTTTCCAAGCACCATCCAGTAGTCAGGGACAGGCTGAGTGCAGTCCCCCAGCTTCTCCTGTGAAGGAGCCATGGTGTCCTTCTCAGTGCCAGCACATGGGGCAGAGGGCATGAGGGGAGCCAGGGCAATCCCATCCCTGTGTGCTCATGGTGGGATCTGAGGCTTCACACACCCCATGGCTACACCATCCATGGTCTTCTAGGTGGAAGAGGATGGGATGGGATGGGATGGGATGGGATGGGATGGGATGGGATGGGATGGGATGGGATGGGATGGGATGGGATGGGATGGGATGGGATGGGAGGCTGCTTGTGAGCACTACATGACTACCTGCAGCCTCTGAACACAGCCTCAGTTCTGGCACCTGAAGATGTTGTTTGTCCCCTTCTTGCTGAGCCCAACAAAAAACCCAAGCTCTGCCTTCTCATTACAGCATCCTCTCAGGACTCCAGCTTCCTCTCTGCCTAATGTCAAAGTCAGATTGATATTTCAATCCACACAACCTATAATGGACCTTGGTAAAATCAATCAATACACATTCCCTCATTTCCCCATGCCTGCTTGCTTAATGGAGGAAATAGCTGCTGCCCAAGACCTTGAAAGTCAATGGGTCTTTTGTCCCCCCACAAATGTACTTGAGTGTGAGTTTAGAAAAAAGTAAAAGCAGATCCTCATAAAGATGTGTTTTCCTTTCTGTTTTTCAAAGGGAGAATGGAGTGGGCAAAGTAATTGGTAGAGCATGGGTACAGATCTTCATTGGGGTAAACCCAGCAGGACTGCTCAAGGATTTCCCCTGCAGCCATCAGGTCATCAACCTGGAATTCCTCAGAACTGGGGAACTAGAAAAGCCCTGGAAGCCCAGCAGTTCAGCAGTTTGCCTTATCAGCTGTTGTCTGTCTCAGAAGGGTGAGTGGCAAGAGCTTCTTCACCTTCTTTTTCTGTAGTGTGGGAGAAATGTGCTCACAGGGGTGGAGACAAAGATAAGTTCACAGCCCTGTGAAACACTTTGGTGTTTCTTATCCTCTGCAACTCAATTGCTAGGACTGTGATAGAGATCCCTTTCCTCCTTCGTAGAAACACAGCTTGATGACAAATCAATGGCAGGAGTGAATAAACAAGAACAAACCACAGGACACAGACATAAGTCTGTGCTTTGCTGGGACAGTCTTACACTGAACAGGGGGATATGCAGTAGGATAGGAGATAGGAGATAGGAGATAGGAGATAGGATAGGGGATAGGGGATAGGATAGGATAGGATAGGATAGGATAGGATAGGATAGGATAGGATAGGATAGGATAGGATAGGATAGGAGCAAAGCTCTCAGATCATGTAAAGCAATAGGGTTAAGTTCTGAAATGTTTAGAAAATTCAAAGGAAATCCGTGGAAGGCAAATGCTCAGCCAAAATGCTGGCTCACGCTGGACCTCATAGCAGGCAATACGGCAGATAATACAAAATCAGCATCTATGAATCAAAAAAAAAAAAAAAAAAAAAAAAAAAAAAAAAAAAAAAAAAAAAAAAAAAACCAAAGGAAGAAGAAGAAGAAGAAGAAAGAGAAAGAGAGAGAGAGAGAGAAAGAGAGAGAGAGAAAGAAAGAGAAAGAGAAAGAGAAAGAGAAAGAAAAGGAAAAGGAAAAGGAAAAGGAAAAGGAAAAGGAAAAAGGAAAAAGGAAAAAGGAAAAAGGAAAAAGGAAAAGGAAAAGGAAAAGGAAAAGGAAAAGGAAAAGGAAAAGGAAAAGGAAAAGGAAAAAAGAAGAAAAAAGAAAAAGAAAAAGAAAAAGAAAAAGAAAAAGAAAAAGAAAAAGAAAAAGAAAAAGAAAAAGAAAAAGAAAAAGAAAAAGAAAAAGAAAAAGAAAAAGAAAAAGAAAAAGAAAAAGAAAAAGAAAATAAATGTGGTAAAAAGACTTGGCGAGCAGCTGGAACTAACAGAGAGGAACCACATCAGAAGAATGGGCTGTGCCCCTGCAAGGGTAAGAGGAGGATGGGAGCACCAATGTCAGCTTGGCCAGGTGCCTGCTGAGGCTGTGTGTGCAGCCATGGCAGCAGGATGGTGCAGATGCTGTGTACTGAAGGCAGTGGCCCTGGAGTTCTTTATTTGCATGGCTCCCACTTTTCCCGAGCCTTTTCATCTCCACCCACAGGGTGACCTCTCTTACCATCCCCTTTCTAGGCCAAGAAACGCTTTATTTATCCAGGGCCATTTGATGCCTCTATCCACATAAATTCAGCTTCCCTTTATTCTCTTGCACTTCTTCCTATTCCCATTAGCACAGGTTTGAAGCAGAACATCAGCTCTTATAGCTCTTTACCAGGTTGTTTACTGCAGAATCCCTCTGAAGTCAGAGAAACGGCAGCCCTGGTGCCAAATTCCATTTTAACTACACAATCAGTTATCAGCCCATTACCATAATAAGGAGATTAAAAGCGCTGAGAAATGCACAGTTTACTCATGGCTGGGGACTTTGCTGCTGTCTTCCCTAGTCCCACAGGTTCCATTTTGTTCTGCTTGTCACTTCCCTCCAGGATCCCTGGGGAGGGAAGCAGGGGCTGGAGATAATGAGCAACACCATGTCCCAGCCAGGGCTGGGGCAGGGGATTCCTCACACCCAGAGCCACTCAGGTGAACTAAATCAGGCCAGGTCACCTTTCTTGGGCCCTTGAACATTTCCTTTCCTCTTCAAGTGTCTAACTTGAAACATTTCTCCACTGGAAAGGTTTCAGACATCTGTTCCCTCTGCATTCACTTTTCTGCCTATCATTCTTCTGGGACCAGACTGGGGATCGTTTCAGCCATCCAGAGTAATCCTGCCTGGATCCAACCCCGTTTCTGCCTCCTATCTGCAGAGGGCAGAAGATAGGGTTTCAGCAGCCTATAGTAATCCCCATGTATTTCTATTTCTAAGAGGCTCAAAGGGTATTTCTGAAGTAACAGATGTGCTCCATCACATCAGGAGGAAGGCAGGCAGAGACCAGGATGCTGATGGATGCCTCCTGTGAGCACTTCTAAGGAGCCTGCAAGTCAGAGCTGCCTCCAGACTGCAGCAGCCAAGTGCAAACACAGAACAGGGCCTTGGTTGCAATTGTGAGTCACCTGCCACCAAAAGCAAATGTTTCATTGAGATGAAAGCAGTACCTGCATCAACTCCAAATTTATTCCTGTGGCATCACGAGGAAACCTTCAGCCATTACATTGAAACCCAAGCATTTTACAAAAGCAATTATCTAACTAGCAGGTTGCTGCTATTTTATGTAAGATCAGTAACAGCCAGATTTAGTTCCTCTCCCCAGAGTCTCTGGTTTTATTTTCTGATCAGCTGTTGTCTTTCATTCCCACTGCCCAGACCAATTGCTAATGACTTCAGCTTCTCGCTCCAGGAGGCAGGGAACCCTCTCTTCAGGGTTGGAGACTGAATCAGGACAGGGAGAATGGACACTTTTCCCTCTTTGGGGGCTAGCAAAGCTGCTCAGCTCTCTGCCCAGGTTATTGACACAAGCAAGCCAGGTGAGCTGGCAGCAAAGGTTCTCTGAGTTTCTGCCCCTGAGGTGTCTGAGCTTGGGAATAGAAGCTGGGGGTAGCAGGGGTTAAGGGAGGCAAGGGCATTTATGAAGCAAACACACAGATGCTGTAACTATAGCAATGGGAACAGAACTGGGAGCCTAGGAGGACATAGACTCTCAATATTGACCTCGTGTGTTGAATTTTTTGTGGCCTGCAGACCCAGAATGCATTTGTTGCTACAGCATGAGAAAGAACAGTGTCATCCCAGGATCCAGGTCCTGAGCCAGTCTGGGAATTTACATTATACTTCAGGGACAAAAGCAAGTGTTGTAACACTGCTATACTGCAGGGGAACATACTGAGGAGGCACAAAACTTCAGCTCTTGATCACTAAGCACCCCTCCCCTGTTGTACATTATTTTGCTTCACTTCCTGCCGTGCTACCTCCTGCCCTGTCCTTCCATCAGCTGCTGTGCTGCAGGCTGCAGCCAGCTGCATTTCAGGAGTTAGAACAGCAACCCGCAAACACACACACAGGCCATGGTTGTGCTGACCCAGAAACTTCCAGCTTTTCTTGCTAGCAGAGCTTGCACCTGCCAGCACTGCTCACACAGTGCATTTCTATCACTCCCAGAGGTGATGGTAGTAGGAGACTCTTACACTAATGAGAGGTCCAGGAGCCAGATATCATCCAGGAGAGGTTACACTGGAAAGCAAAGCTGCAGCCAGCAAAGCAGTTAAGATGCAAGCAGGTTACAGGCCCTGAGCCAGGGGTTTCACAAGCCTCCCCTACATTACCCTCACACACACAAGGTTTGACTCTAAACTCAGCCCCCACAATGTTTGGCTTTCACTACTGCTGTGAATGTGGTTTCATTTCCCAAATGTCCTGCAATGGCTTGGGGCTTGGAGCCCCATTCCCATGAGACTGCAAATGCCCTCTGAAAGAGATGTGAGTATCACCCTAGTGAGAAGAGTCTCTGGGTGAAAGACACTTGCAGGAAAAAGCACTGGGTATGGATGAGGTGTTTATGGCTGTGCAGGTAATTGATATGAGACAGCAACAAGTCAGAGAGGGGGGGAAATATTTCCAGGGACCCTGAAGAACATGGCATCTGCTGCATGTCTCCTTCTGTCTGGACTAACCACTACCTGGTCCCAGTAAAGGCTCAGAGCTGGGGGTGGGGTGTTGGTGTTCCCTGGAGATGCTTTCCTCCTACACCTCTCTAGTTAAGATATCAGAAGTGAGATTTGTCACTTAACCATCTGGAATAGGAGATCACAGGAGGCTGCTGCTCCTCAGTCTGTCACACTCTTTAACTGTGCTAATGTCATTCAGATGTTTCACAAAGCAACCCTGACAAGCAGGCATGAAATTAAGATGTTTGTGGAGCCGGCCAACTGGGAAATGACAATGGCAGACTGGGGAAAGGCAGAGGAGGGGGGCACATACAGAAGGAAGAAACTGTGCTGGAAACTATTTGCCTCCTCTTGCTCCCGTGGATCTGCTACAGCTTGGACCAGCTCAGACGTGAGGGCTGATGCAATGGCATCTCCATGCCAGGGAAAGCCTGGGAGCAACTCCCCTGCTCGCCCCTTGATGCTCTCCTGTTGTCCAGGCTCAAGAATGAACCCAAGACAATCACTCATGTCCTCACTGAACTGGGGTTTCTAGTAGGAGAATTTCTTTCCCAGGGAAGCACACATATCCTCTGGGACAGTTCTCTTTGGAAACAGGCTGAGGGAAGATGAGCTGGCCAGAAGCAGAGGCCACCCTTGAACCCCACAGCACCGCAGCCCTGTGGGGTTTCTTTGCAGGGAGAGGACTGAGGATCCTGTGCTCCTGCCTTGGTCCTAGCAGTGCTGCAAGGTGCTGGGGCAGCTGCATCTCATTTCCTACTGCAAAGCAGCTTTATCAGCAGCAAGTTGACATGGGGCTTTAAAACACTTTCTAATTAAGGAGCAGGCCAGCCTGGAGAGCAATTAGGTTTGACGCATTCCGTATTTGAAAAAGTCTGTGTTGCAAGCTCTGGAAAACATACTGAGCTTCAGCCATTAAATCTTCTTCCCATTCCTCCCTGGCCTTCTCATCTGCAGGAACATCCTTGCTGGACAGCTCTCAAGCAGTGTGCCCACTGCCCTGAGGGCAAGGGTGCAGCTGGCACTGGGGTGGGATGCAGCTGGAGCAGGTGAGGTCAAATGTGCTCTGTGTGGTGGGGGAAAAGCACGGTGAGTTCAGCTTGGGAGGAAGCAACTGTAAGGCAGCTAGGCACAGCTGCTTAGTTTAATCCAGCCCCTCTCCCATTCCCCTGCCCTCAGGGCAAGCAGAACGGTGGTTCCCTCCACCTCCTGGGCTTCACAGAGATGTTGAGCTGCTGAGATGCATGGGATTCACAGCCAGCAGGGAAGGCATTTCAAGTGTGGCACTGCCTGCAAGCCGGGAATGATGCTTCACTTTCCTACAGACTCACAGCCTGCCTTTGAGTCAGCCCATGAAGCTGGGCATGTCTCAGTTTCCCCTGCTAAAAGACAGCAGTGAAATAGCTACAGTGAGGTTATTTTGCTTTGTCTGCTCAGAATGCCAGCAGAATTCATTAAAGCTATCTTTTTTTTTATCTTTTGCTCTACAACCACAAAAAAAAGATTACTTTCTTAAAAATAATCCATGAAAATACTTTACTTTTTCAGGCATGTAATTTTTCCCTATGTGGAAATAGAGGAAGACAAGAGAGTAGATATTTGTTACACAAACTTGTGTTTTTCCTCCATCTACAAAGCATAATGTTTGACAGAAAAAACAATCTGCTACTCCACAAAAACATGTGTATAGGAAAGAGTTGTTCTTTTTTTCATGAGAGAATGTTTCCAAAGAAAACAAGCTAATTACTTCCAATTAGAAGTTCATGAGAGTAGAGCCTGCAATGCTAAGCTCACTCCACTGCTGGTCAGCTCCTTTCCTTGCTCTGCAAGCAGCTCCCTCCTCTGAGGGTAGGGAAGCAGGGGATGGAAAAGACCTTAGGAGTTCAAAAGCAGGGAGAGACATAGAAAGGCAGAGGGGGAGAGGAGGGAAGAGAACAGGACAGAAGAAAGAAAATAAGAAAAATGAGAAGAGAAAGAAAGGAAAAGAGGGGGAAAGGGGGTAAAAAGAAAATAAAGAGTGAGTGAATGAGACCATGCTGCTCTCACTGTTATTAAAAATTAAAATCAAAACCTCCAAGGTTAAAAATCTGCCTGATGCTGCCCAATTCAGGGGAGGGAGATGGCTGCAGAGCATTAAGTAAGGAGAGAAAAACTGGGAAGGTGACACAAAGAGCAGGGTAGAAGAGGGGTGGAAGAAGCAGGTGGCCACAGGACCTGAGCACACACCAGGGAAAAGACTTGCAATGCTGCTGCTCCTTGCTTTGGTAAGTACCAGGTCTTTTTTTCTCATCTTCTGACATGGGGGAGTTCTTCCTCCATCACATCTCTCCCCACACCTCCCTTGCCCACACTTCTTTCTCTCTATTCTTCCTTCTTCTTTTTCTACTTTCAAGACACTTCACCATATCTCCATCATGTTTTGCCCACACCTTCCTTAATTCCTTCCTTTTCTCCTCTCCTCCTGCCTCTCCCTGTCTCTCCCCCACCAAACCTCTCACTTTGTCTTCCCTCCAGCTCCCTGAGGAATTCTCTAATGACTTAAATGAAACGCCAGCCTGCTCTATCTTCAATAACCCTCCTTGCTGGATCCCCAAGAGGACCCTGCCATGCACAGCAATTAGGAAACCAGTGCCTGGGGCTGCTGCATTTGCAGTGTCAGCATGGACATCCTCTCTGCCCTCTTCAGGAAGAGGAGGAGGAGGTCTCCATAAAGTTGGGAGCACTGTCAGAACGGGGACAGAGGCTACTGCAGAGCATCAGGAAGGCTTTCCTAAGCCATCCAGGTCCCTTTCCCTCTGTTCCTGTCCTCCCTCAGGCAACCAGCATGTCTCAGCCCAGAAGCAGTACAGTACTTTTTGTGTTCCTCCAGCCAAAGTGCCCCACCAGCCAGTGACCCCTGAGGGGACCCAAAGTCTCTGGTCCCACTTGGGATGGAAGCAGTGATTAAGACAATGCTGTTCTTCTGCCCTTAGAGACGTGGGTGTCTTGAACAGAAGTCCCAAGGGCCTTCCCAGACGTGCACAAGGTTTCTCCCCAAAGCCTCTGGTTCCCTTACACCTCCTTTCAACCAAGCTATGAAAAACATCAGCAATGAATGTTCTGAATTTCCAGAGAACTCGGCTCCAGTGTGACTGGAGGTTTGGCTGTGGTTCTCTCCAAAATCTCATCTCTTTGTGCCCTCATTCCTCTTGGTGAAGCACCCCAGACGAAGGCAGACAAAGCCAATGCCTCTCTTGTGTGCTGATGAAAAGCGTCTTTCAAAAAGCCACTTGGGAAATGCTTCCCATTAGAGATAATTCTGTTGTTCTTTAATGCTATCTGCCCCTCTCCTCTGCTTTGTCTTGGTTAGCCTCTGTTTGTGGGAAAACAAGATCTCAGAGCAGGATTCATTTCACTGTTGTTTTTCTTATCTCAGCAAGTAACCCTGTGCTCTCTGCTTGGTCAGGTGAGGAAAACAAACTCTCCCATGCCATCATTTGTCTCATACTAAGGTCAGTGTTTAAACTGAGACAAAGCAGGCCCTAAAAGCACCATGGCCTCTGCCCTAGGGAGAAGGGGAGCAAAGGGCTCAGAGACAGGACCTGCCTCAGGCACTGTCCCCCACCCACCCTGCCCCTGGATGCTTGTGGGGGGAGAATGGATCTGCAAGGAAGGGGCCAGAGTGAGACAGGGATGCACATGAGCACAGGATGCAGGGATCACTGGGAGCAAAAAATCTCAGGAGGAGAAAATGAGCTACACACGTTCCCAAACCTCGGGTCCCCAGGAGCCGGCAGCCCCTCTCTGCAGGCTCAGCCTCTGCAGGGCTGGGGAAGGCAGCCTTGGTTTTACTGTAGCAACAAGGCTGTCTTTCACAAGGCACCATCTGGTTTTGTTTTGTTTTTTTTTTCCTTCCCTGCCGCTAATGGGTCATTTCTGGGGGTTTAAGACTTGCAAGGCCTCTTTAAAACTGTTTTTTCTCTCACGCATGCCGTGGTGGAGGGAGGCAGCAGGCTCACTGCAGGCAGGCACTCCCCGAGCAGCCCCGGGATAAGCAATTAAGCAGCCACACGCCAGATCGGGATTAACTGCCTTCCTCTTTGTCTGGAGACCTTTCTAATTGCTCTTCCCCATGCCTCTCCTCAGTCTCCCTCAAGCCAAGCCCTCCCATCCCATCGCTCTTCTCAGGCAAGCCCCCAGGAGTTGGGAAGCACAGGTGACACCGCAGTGCAAACCCTGCCCCAGGTGGGAGAGGTGCCTCTGCTGACAGGTGTCACTCACCTGTCCCCAGCCCAGCAAAGCGAGGGATTTCCAGGCTGGCTCTGGCACGTAGGCACTCAGGTGTTCACCCACAGAAAGGTGTTGGTTTTGTCTGAAGGGGGGCAGAGAGGGGGAATGAAATCCTTATTTCAGAAGCTCATTGTAGGGTAATTATCAAACAGCAGCAGTAGGCTGGGATGCTTGCTAATTAGGCCACATTCTTTATGACTAGTTATTCTAAGCTGTAATTTGACAGACTTGGGGGGGGAGGGACGTGCACATAAATTTGTTTTTAATTACATTTGGTATGCTAATTTCTGATATAAAATAAATATTTACCAGAAGCAATATTTCTTCATTTCACGCTGGCTGCACTCTGGCATTTATCGAGGGTTACAAACAGACTGCTATCACCCAGCCCTCCTTGCTGGCAGATCTTCCCCTCTCTCCTTCCCTCCCCTCAGCCTGAGAGGGAGAGGGATGGATCCAGCTGTGGCTTGGGAGGGGAGAGCAGCAGGTAGAGGGAGTCACAGAGTCTTCCCCTTTGTCCTTTTACTGCCAAATGTCCCTTTGGCCAGGGTGCTCTTAGCCAGCTGCTGGCTCCCACTCCAGGGCTGAGAGCCTGCCCAAGCACTCCTCTGGGGAGAGGGGAGATATTGTTCTCCTGACAGACAGCCTGGCTTTTGTGTGGCAAGAGTGCTTCTCCAACAACTTCAAGGCTACAGACTTCTATTCATGCAGTCTCTTCAACCTTTACAGCTTTCAAGGCTTTATTTTCTTCTTCTTCTTCTTCTATGTATGAATGAACTAACATTTCAAGAATGGAAAGCTGCTGCAAGCTGAAAGCCACAAATATTTCATTGTGGTTTTGACAGTCTAGGAACTTTTCCTTCCCTACAAATGTATGTTCTTGCACATATTTTTCTTTTTTTTCCCATCACTGAAATCAGCTCTTATTGCTACACACTCAGGATTTCAATAAACTGGAACTTTGCAGTGGAAAACACCATTGCTGTGGCACTTCTTGATCAAATATTAGCTCAAACTGCTCAGGTTGTTGTGAAGTGTTCTTCTATCCCAAGCAGGTAACTTCTGACCTGGTGCAAAGTAGTAACTCACTGCTTGACTTGATCTAGGCTGTCCATCTGGAGCCAAGACAGTCAAGAGACCCTTGCAGATCCATGTCTTGATGTTCTGGTGACAGACCAAGGAAGAAGGTGGAGTGACCAGGGTTTCAGACACCTGGGGATGTGTATTACCAATCCTTCAGATGGATTATTCTCATCACTTAGATCACTTTGATTTTTTTTTTGATAAGGTATGAACTTCTGTGGCATAAAGGGAGTTCATACCACCACTATGCCATGAGAAGCATGGCAGATGCTTTGAATTGCCCAGCAACTGGAGAACCACCCCAATATAGCCAAAGAACCCTACCTTTTTGGTTTTTTAATATGTGATCCACCTCTCAGAAAACTCTTGCCTTTTCAATAACTTAGCATCTCGAGGCACTAAGGCAAAAGACACAGAGTTTGGGCGGGGTCAAGAAAACTGTCTGTGTGCAGTCAGAAACAGCAGGAGGAAGCCTGACACTGTTAAAGACCACAACAACACAGACTCTGACTCAGAAGGCTGACATGACTCCCCTTTATTTCTGGGAATCTCTTCCCTTTTATACTGTTCTACAGAGAACAACTCAACTGGTGAAACAAAGACAAACTTCTTCAATCACATTGGTCAGACCAGAGGGACATCAAGAAGAAGTCCCTCCTAGGGAAAGGAATATAAATAAAGGTTACAGTTAGAAAAACATGTCTCTGGTTTACAGAAAAGTCTCTGGGAAAAGAGTTTCAGAGAAACCAAAACATCTCAGGCACCAACCAGGGCTACAGAAGCCCATCTGAGGAGCAGAGCTCTGGGGATGGTTTTCCCTTGCACTGTGTGCACAAGCATTTAATCCACTCTGTTGACACAAACCAGCACTTGGGAGATCAGCCACTGATGAGCACTTACGTGAGTTTGTATACCCAAGATGAAATTTTTCAGAAGTGCCTAATGGCCATGCACTATTTGATATTTAACACGTGTTCTTCCTTCCCTTGCAGGTCAGTTGCATTTGGGCTGATGGCAAATCAGCCTAAATGCACCTTGCCTGGCTGCAGGGTGGGCAGGAGTCATGAAGGCCAGCAGCATGGAGGCAGGTAAGTCAGCTGACACTGTCCTGCCTTGTAGCTTGGCACACAGAGTAGAGCCAGGGCTTGACGGAGCTCCTCTTTTAACACCACAGTCCCACAAGGACAGCCTTTTGTCTCTTCTCTTCAGCTTGGTGCTTCGTTATAGGTGGAAATTGCATGATGGAATGCTGTAATGGAGATGACCCTCTTATCCCATCTGGGGATCCCATTCCCATGTACCAGGGCATGGTTGTTCCTCAGCACTTCCAGTCTTATCACCAAGCACCCCCAGACAACTGTCCCCATGTCTTCTCCCCTCAGAGGAACCAGAGAGAAGGTTTCCAGATTGAGGGACCACAATTACAGCTATTTTGCTTTGCTCATGGTGACTCCCACTGCTCCAATCCCCCCAGTTCTGCCTCTGCCTTTCTGGCTCCAGCTCATTCACAGCCTTCAGCAGAGTCAAGATCTTCCTCAAAGCCTTTTCCAAGTTCTCCTCATGAGAGCATTTGAGTGCCACAGGTATTAATGGATTATTCATCAGCACTTCCCCTGTTGAATCCGGTGGCTTTATTATCTTCACACCTGATGAACTGAGGGACAGGAAAAAAAACCAAATTCATTCAAAATTATCATTAATTTGGGATGCTAGATTTGCAAATATCTTCAAGTCTGATTTTTCAGCGTTTACATGGGATTTTATATGTTTGAAGCATGAATCCATCTGTTTATAATAAGGAAGAGCACAAATCAGGCTCATTATTCAGGAAAGGAGAAATGAGTTGCTCTCAATGAATGTCTTACCTTATGCCACCTTTCCCTGACAGCAAGCAGTGGAGTGACAGAGGAAGAAAGAAAGGCAGTCTCTTGGGGTGGGCAGCATGAGATCATTCTCCTGCATTTTGCATTTCTCTCATTTAGTCATTCCTAATATTCACCATGAGCAGTAGCTGGGGCAGCACTGGAGGGGGATCCTCCTCCAGCCTCCCTCACCTGCATCCCAGGGAACACTACTCTAGAAGATGGGGAAGTGGGGAAACAGCTTTCAGCACTAGTGCTGTAGGAAGCTTTGTGGACTGAAAACTTTACCACGATACAACAGAGTAGCAGCTGCACCAGAAAAATCACCCTCTAGAAGTGCTGTCAAATTGGGCTGCAGGAGCCACAGGAAGGCAGAGCAAGCTCAGCAAACACAGGTGCTTCTGAGGACAGAGCAATCCAGATACAGAAGATAGTCTCTACAGAAAATAGATGGGCCATGGAGTTTGCAAAGATGCATGGCTTTTCACTGGGGCAGTTCTAGTTAGGTCGAGTGGAATTTTACAAACATTGATTCCTGTCTCCAACATGTAGGCTTGCACTTCCCAACCACCCATCTGTCAGAATTTTGCTCAGTGTGGTCAGAGCAGTGGTGTTTGTTTTTTTTCCCTAATCTTCTCTTCAGAAATGAATGACCCAATTTAGATGAAACATTAAAACAGCCCAAGGCATATTTTCAGCTTTGAAAGCTGCACAGTTAACATATGGATCGACTTTGGAGCAGGCACAGAGGAATCATGGTTTTGAAACTAGTGGTTCCAGTGCAACAATGAGTCTGGATGTAAGGAAGAGATACCAGAGCCAGGCTAGTGATCAAGCCACAGGATTTCTAGCCTCTCTTTTTGTTTTGAGTGCCATCATGCTGCTGTTGGAAATCACAGCAGTGACACAAGACCAGAAGGCTTCACTGGCAGACTGTGGTCATCCCTAAACATTATTCCCTTCCTCCCTCCCTCTCCCAAGGCCAAAAAAGCTCCAACTCTCTTGTGCCTCAGTCATGGACCATTTTTTATCTCTTTTCTCGGAAGAAGACTTCAATATATAGGAGAGACCTTACATACAGATTCTCAGACTCATCCCTATCTTCAAATTTCATCCCTTGCTCCTTACAGAAACCCTTTAATCTGAGTCAGAAGGAAGCCTTTATCAGAAAGCACCTGCTTTCACCAGGCTCCCCAGCAGAACTGTGAGGCCCCAGAAAGGCTCTAACACATCAACCCTGGCTCCACCAATCTTAGCACTTGAAGCACATTCTGAGGGCCCACACCAAGCTGTTTGTTGTTGTAGGGTAGCAAATGTGTGACCAAACCTGTGACTCAGTGATAAATGGACAGCTGTGTGTCAACTTCAGGGAGGGAAAGCTGAGTCTTGCCACCTGCTTCATTGTTTGGGAAGAGGAAAGAGATCTAATCCTGCTGACAAGATTTCTCCATGCTCCCAGAATTATTGCCCTTGCTTTGGAGATCCTCCATCCCCCACATTTTTCTTCCACTTCAAACTCTGCCAAGTCTCACTCCATTTGAATTAATTTTAAAGGCACTTTTTAAAGCCTCTCACAAAGGATTTCATAATGTGTTCCAACAGGAGCCATTGGAAAAAAAAGAATCCCCTCCTTTATTATCCCAGCTGGAAAATGCTGTTTCAGTGCTCTATAAAACAGTTGTGTATCATGCCCAGAGGGTCTTTGCTGCAATTTAAAGCCCAGGGTGGGTGAAATGTCAGCTACAGTTCAGCCAAGATGGGATCCCTTAGGCTTTGAAATGTGGTCTGCAGCTCCCTTAATGTCACCCTGTCCTCCTAATGGGCATGAAAAGGACACAGGGGGCACCAAATGATGAGAAATTAACATCAGAAACTGTGTTCACTCTTCCTCAGTCTGGAATGTCATCACTCCTAAAACATTACAAGCTGGCAGACAAGAGAGAGATGAGGGCCAGCTCAGTTGGTAGAAGCATGAAAGGATGTGGGGAGGACACATATCATTGTCCCATGTATGCTGGAGGCTAATTTCTTAGCAAATCTCACAGAATTTTACAGGTACCAGCTGGTTAAACCAAAACTCTGGGATGATGACTGGGATCAATCCCCCTCCAACTCCTCTATTCATAGACCTCAGCCACTCTTCTCCCCAGACAGGATTGTTCCAGAAGAACAATGTGGAGAACACAAAGCACATTGAGGAGAGGTAACCTGCCTGTAACAGCCAAGAGGCAGGCAAGAAAAGCCAGGAGTGGTGAGAGCTAAGCTCCTGTCCTCAGCACTAGACTGTGGCCAAGTGAGAGCCCAGGCACTCACTCCCTTGAGTCCAGCTGTGACATTTTCCTGTCTGACACCTTGCCCAGTGCATTGCCTTGGATGTGTGCCTGGCTAATGAGATGATGGGAGACAGACATGAGGAATGAACCTCACATGGATAATCCTCTACCTTTCAAGTGAACAAAAAGCTCTGTCAACAGCCCTCAAACAAAAAGAAAAAAAAATAAAAGGATGGTTTATATTTAGCTGATGCTGTGGAACCTGCAGGCTGCATGCTAATTAGCTGGGGAAAATAATGAGTTCAACCTGAAGCATGGGGAAGAAGAGAAGGTCTAAATACAAACATTTTATCCAAAGTGTTGGGATGGCAGAAAAATATTTCTTCTGGGTTGTTTGTTTGTTTCCTTGTTTTTATGAGAAAAAATCATAAGGGACTTGGATGGATAGTGACAGCCTGGTAAATACCTGTTCTCCAAAGAGCTGTTCCATTTAACAATTACTGTTCCTGATCAGGATTGCTATTGGATACCTTGCTGAGTGGACAGCAGCAAGGCCATGAGTTGGTGCTACTGACTGGGATCCTGTGACACAGGCACAAGGACAGGCACAAAACATCCTAATCCCTTCATTTAGATCACAGCTGTGTGTCACCTCCAGGCATGAGGAATTCCAGTTCAGTGTCTGCTGTCAACCAGCAAAGTCACAGTCAGTGCTGTGATAACAGCAGATACCATTTCCCATGGCTCTTTCCAGAGATTCCTCAGGAAGTATATGCTGGGTAAGGATGATTCTCTGCTTTCATTTGGCTTTTACTATGGAGAGAAAAGACATCCCTGCTGAAATGCTGTGGCACTGTGGCAAGTTCTCCAAACAACTCTCTCACCTTAGGGAGCTCTGCACCTGAGCAGAAGGCCCACTCATCAGGGAAAAGCAGAGCAGAGCTTTTCCTGGAGTCAGTAGAAGCAGCAAAGAAAATGCTTCTCTGCCCAAGAGCCTTTCTATTCCCCCTACCTCAAATACTACTTCAATTAGGTTTGGTCAAGTTAAGGTAGGTGTCTGGTTTGCTAGCTGAGGTTGGTCTGATGGGTCTTTTTGAATCTGGTCTGGTTTGGCCACAGCTTAGATTTTTTGGATTTCACATAGCTTGGTTTAGTTTGATTTGCTTCAGCAACTCATGATCAAAGGTTTTTTGCCAGGTTGGCAGGTTCTGCCACATGAAATCCCAATGAACACAAAATGAAAAAGAAGTTATTTTCCAAGCAGACTCAAAATCATAAGAAGGAAAAAACAAAAACCCTTAGGATAAATTCAGATCATTGCAACCAGCCAAACTAACAATGGGCGCAGCAGCAGCCTTGGAAAACTCAAGCTGATCTGCTAGGAATGACAATAAGATCAGCTACTGCTTTAATCACCAGATTGAACCCAGTAGGGGGGCTCTTCCAATTTGCTTTAGGCTGACAGCTTCCAGAGACTTCTCCTCGGGGTGCAGTGAAGCCTAACCCCTCTGATGCCTGGCAAAGGATGATGGACACACCATGAGGGTGCCAGTGTGGGATTGCCCACAGCTCAGGGAACAAGAAACCCCTTGTGGCAGAGGCTGGGGTGAGTCCGTGGAGAACACAAAGTGTTGAAAAACCCTGTCTGGTTTGGCCACAAGATGGGCCACACCAGAGTGCAGCAGGGAGGAAGATCACCATGTGAATGTGATCTACCACACACTCAAGTCTTGTATCACCAGTCACCCTCATCAGGTTCATGGCTTGTCCCAGGACTCAACCATTTGGGGTTTTCTCCTGCACCTTTTTCTCACCTGCCACAGAAGCAGGAAGGAATCTCTCCTCTGGACATTATGGAGGAAATAAATGATGCAATAATAATGACAATAAAGCAAAAGTGCCAAAGAAAGGATGCAGTGTGGGGGTGCTTGAAGACACCCATTTAAGGACTCAGCTCTAAAGTTTGCAGAGCTGCCTTTTGCACTGTGTGAATGTGGGCTGCCTCATCTACACACAGGCTTAGGAACTCCTTGGATGGCAGTGACCTTGCTGTCTGTGAGGCAACAGTCCCAGCTCAATTTGAGATGTTCTGGCACTTTGTACACTGGACCAAGGCAAAGGGAATTGCAGTCTAATGAGATGCTGGTCCCAACTGGCATGCTGCTCAAGGAGGGAGCGGGCAAAGGAAGCTCTGACAGTAAAAGGCAGAGAAATTAATAGGAAGAACAGAAAGGCAAAGTGACAGACCTGTTGCCTCCCCAGATAACAAGGGGGCAAGGAATGGAAATGAGGAATGGAAGGGATGATGTGATCAAGGTTAATGTAGACGAGATACTGCACTGAACAGATAGCACAGCTAAAACCAGGTGAGCAGCTGGTGCTCTCTAGAAATCTCCATGACTGCTGAAACAAGAGACATTGTGGTGCTGGAGAGGCCACCAGGAACCCCAGGTCATGGGCTAGAAAACAAGAGCCACTGAGGGTGGGAAACTGCAGCGCTGTCACTGGGCACTCTGGGGTACACCCCTGTGGGGCTGATCATTGGCCCAGACACACAATCTCAGCTGGATGCTCTGCCACAGCTTGGGAGATCTCCACAGGAGACTGTGGTGGGTAAAGGGGCCAGGGGAGAGTGGCCAGTGAGTCCAGCATGCAAATTCCCTGATTCCATTGAGACGGACACAGCAGGAGAGGGGCTGGGAGCAGGGGCATTGCTCAGGGCCTGGGGTGACTGTCAGGACAGAGTGTGCAGAGATCACACCACCTGCATAAGGAACAGAGGTCTGGGCAGAGGGACCTGGGTGAAGCAAGGGAAAACCATGGCTGGGATGAGGGTCACACTCACTGAGCACAAGATCCACAGGAGCCAGCTCTGGCTCCCACACTCCCAAAGTCTTCTTCCCCCAGGATCCTGGGCCAGCAGGGTCCAGAGGAGTATTTTACCCCTTGCAGACCTTGTCTGCAGTAGTGACTGGCTGTGCAGAGCTGTATCCAAGCCATGACTCCCCCTGCAACCTTACTCCTTCCCTCCACACCGTCCCTTCCACTTTTCATTTGCCTGGCTCCTCTCCTGCACAAATCATTTTCTTGAGCAAACACAATTTACAGGGATGGCAAGCAGGGGCTACAGAAAGGAAGGCTATTATGGTTCTCTCTGTGTAAAGTGGGCTCATTATGAGCTTTCTCCACAGCTGGTCAATATTGCTTCCCCAGAGGCTGAGGGACATTTCATTATTCTTCACATTACTTTGTTCATCCCCTCCACTTTTCGGGGGTGTTTATTGAACACTTTGTATAAGCAGCTTTGGAGCAGAACAGTGCACAAGAAGCATGGATGGAAAATACTCTTGACTAACATGGACTAAGCACGTGGGGTCTCCCAACATTGTCCCCACCTTGGCCAGCAGATACCACAGTCTGCTGTGGGTGGTAGCACCATCCTTTTCCCACACTGCTGGAGAAACCAGGTTCCTCCTCCTGCTCTGCCCCAATGCTGAATGTGGAGACAGGGGTGGCAGTGAGGATGAGGGAGCAGAGTCTGTTTCTGGCTTCAGTTCTAAGCCACAGGAGAAGTTTTTTGTCTACATCATAGACACACCACGAGCCCCAAGGTGGGGCTGAACACAAACTCATGGAGCACCTTCTGTTCAGATTACAATAAAATGTGTTAAACTGCTGCTCACCGTGATTATTTTCCAATTACATTTCAGTTTAGCTCAATTACTTTCCCATTACTGTTCAGTGAATCTTCTTAATTTTTTCTTTCAATGGGCTACCCCAAGTTTTTTCCCTGCTGAGGCCAGCTCTGCTGTCTGGCCCTCTGACAGAGCAGCAGAGACCAGGTCTCAAGCATCCCAAGCACCTTCAGCTCGGCACTTGATCCTGGGGGAGCTGGGATACCACACAGGCTGCCTCTCTGGGGTGGGACTTCTTTTATTCACCCTTCCTTAGGCTCTGAGAGCTTCCTCTTCCCCCCACTCCTGATCCCACATCTCTCCTTTCTCAGGCATTGGATCCAAGCCCCTTGGTGCAGAACTGCCACCTGTCTGGGAGGCTCACAAGACCCGAGGGCTCAGAGCAGCCAGTCCCTTTGCAAGGAAACAACAGAGCTCAGTGGGCATGTTAATCCCTCTTTCTTTTTGTTCAATAATCCTCATCTCTCCCTCTCCCTGCCTTTGCACAGTCCTGGGAGGCATAGGGATCTCTCTGTTTTGGATACATCCCTATTTAGGAGGTTAATTACAAAAACTGTAATTCTATGGCCCTCCTAATGTTCAATGGAACAAAGGTTAATTGATGTGATTACAGCTCAGAAGCTGAATTGCAGTCCTTAGTGGGATGGATGATTTCAGGCATATGGGCTGCAATTATTTCTCCCTCTTGGCTCATTGGGGTTCTGCTAAACCCATAGTAGGGACCTAATGACACTTAATGGCATGAAGATAAAGCAGTTAATAGTCACATAACTTTGTGAAGTTGAGTGGTCTTGGAGCTGAATTGACTACCATGGGGTCTTTTTGGAGCAATGGATATAGAAGTGCAATAATGACCACACTGAGTAATACCAGAGACTCATCTCATGTGACAGCCTGCCTCCAAACAGCAGCAGGTGAGGGCAGGGCAAGCATGCCACAGGATTTACTCAGATTCCTCTCCCAGCCACCTTTGATTTCCAGACATACTAAGTCACAGGTGTCATTCCTGTCTTTAATACTTCCTGGATTTTTCATCTCAAAGTTGTCCACTCACATTTGGGATGCTCCAGATGCCTGCTGCCAGGCATTTCACAGCTCATCAGCGCTGCTGTCATGGAGTCACATCCTCTGGTCTCTTCTGAAACACCTCCTGCCTGTTCCTTCCTACCCCCAGCCCAGTCCCGTTGCTGGGACAGACAATTGCTCTTTGTTCTCCCTCTCCGTGGTACTCACAATTCCACTCCACCTCACCAGACTCTTCCAGACAGGGGAGTCCTAGCCCAGTTAATAATTTTTCACACCCAGGTCACTTCCCACCTTTGGTCATCCTTGCTGCTCTGAGCTGTTTTTAGCTCTGTCATACAAAAGGCATTTGAGCTGGAGTAGCCAGAGCTGTATATCCCACTCAGCACGTGGCAGTAGCATAATGACATTCTCTGCTTTGCTTTATTTTCCTTCCTGTGGCTGGGCTAGCAGGAGTTTCCTCCACCTCTGAACCATCTTATTGAACTGCCACACAACAGGCTGCAAAGTGTGATACCGAGTTTGCAGCAGACACACGACCTTCTGTGGGGCAAGGTTTGGATGAAGAGCTTAAAGAAACATAACAGAGCCTCTCAGCACTCAGATTCAAAAAGAAACTCCTACACTCAGCTCTTCCAAATCAATTGTGTCCTCACAAACAGCTCTTTCCTTGCAGTCAGTTCTCCATCAGAGCTACAAAGCAGGAGAATTAGAGCAAAAGGTACCTGACTGATGCCGAGTTGCACCCAGATATAATTCTAACAATGTGTGTGCAAAGCACACAAACCCATAGCTTTTCCTGGTCCCTTTCCTCTCTGCTTTAAAATCCTCTCTGGGCAGAGGCCGAGCACAGGAGGGACTCTAAGCCTAGAAGGAATAAATATGCAAGCAGTAAGAGAAGCTGAGAAACTGTACTTTCTCTCACGGTGAGCACATTTCAGCATTACAATTGCCATCATTCTGGATGTACAAATATTGAAATCCCACACAGTGTTTCCATGGGTTGCTGGAAAGACCATTTCCTCCAACCATGCAGCAGGATTTCCAATGTGTTCTCTGAATGTCAATGATGGCCATGCAGATGAACAAAATAATGCACATTTTTGATGGCACATTTGGCAAGGATGACATATTAAATTTACAAGAATAAATTCAATTAGCAGAACCATTCATTCCCCAGCATTTAACTTATTTACACTGAATAAACACATCAGACAAGCCACTCTCCAGAGATCGTGTGCAAATGCCTGGCAATGGGAATGTACTCCTCGGTGCGTTTGAGGATAATGGAAGGAAATTAATAACTTTTTAAAAAAATAATAATTATTTTGCATTTATATCAAACATTGCATTCAATGATCTCAAAGCACTTAACAGATGGAGAGTGATACAATGCTGCCTTTTTGGAATCTTGAGCATTTGCTTACATGAAATTACATCCATAGCATCCCAGCATTTTACTGGCTGCAGTGCACGAGCTCTGAACACAGAACTCCTGCAGGCACTCTCTCTCTGCTCAAGCAAAGGCACTCTGTGATCACAGATGCCACAGAAAGAGCAAGCAGTCCTGCAGGCACACACTAGCACACACTAGGGCAGGGCTCTGTGCAGGGAAACTGCTCAGATGGTGCTGGGGAAACAGCCAGGCTCCACTGTTAGAGAAAGAACAGCAATGCTCAGAAGATCCTGCCAAGCAGTCCCAACAGAAGTTGTCCCTAAATCCAGACATCATTTTACCTCAAAGGGCTTTAGCACAGAGAGGCAGAATGTCCAATCCAATCTTATTTTCCATTCTTATGCACAGACCTTTTTTTGTCACTGCCAACAGTGACCAATAGGCAAGAAAGCTCCACACTCCAGCCCCTGATAGTCAACAAGGTGATGTGTTGCGGGACAATACAGTCATCCTCACCTGTTTCCTAACAGCCTCAAAGAGCCAGGAGCTTGCCAGCCTCTGCTGTCACCTCTAGGTTTCTCTTAGGTCTACACACTTCCCTCTCACCTCCTGGGGAGAGCCAGCCTCCTCCTGAGGAGCAGAAACTCCAGCAGACACTCATGCTTCACATCATGGGGTTGAAGGGAGGGGGTTGTGATGCAGCTGGGGCTCTGTGAGTCTCTGTCTTCATTAGGGAATGCAGATGGGAATGCTTGAACTCTTCTCAAATGGCTATCACATTTGAGTGATGCCTGGCAAGGGGGGTGACTCTGACTTGCAGTGGAGAGGAGCTGCATCACACAGACCAGCTCTTCCCTCCCCGCCCTCCTCCACAGGGCTCTGCTTCTCCTCCAGCTAATGGCTCCTTCAGCAAGTGCCTTCAGTAGCTGCTTGAAAGGCACAGCTCCACTGCAGAGGGAGGATGAGATCAAACAGGAGGGAGAGACAGGAAGAGACAGGAAGGAGGGTAAGGGAGGCAGGTAGAGATCAGGAAGAAAAGATGGATGTATGAGAAAGCAGGGTGCAGAAGGCAGTGATGGGGAGACAGAAGGAGTGATGGCAGGTTTATTTCAAGGTGTTAATAGCATACCTTCCTAAGTGTGCCCAGAGACACTGGACTCTTCAGGCATAAGGAGAGAGGAAAGCAGAGAAGTGGGGCAGAGGAGCAAGCTGTAGCCCCAGCTTGAGACCTCCCAAAAGGATACCTCCCAAAGAAATTCTCTTCTTGATCTCATAAGTGAGATGCTGACCACTCAGTGCTCTGGTTTCCCAAGTGAGGGCTCCCTTCACTCCTCCCCACCCCAGAAAGCTGCTCCTCCCAGCCCCCCAGCAGGAAAGGTGCCCAGGGGACTCCACTCCTTTGGGTGCCAGCAGTGTTTGGTGGGGAGGACAGCCAAGGCAGAGCAAATTCATGCTATTTTCTGTTCTCTGTCTGCAGGTTCATTTGCTCCATCGAGCCTTGGCCATGGTTTAGCAGAGATGCCCAGGGTCACTTTATCTTGCCTGTTTGTTTGGGCAGCCATTCAAGCAGCTAGCAGCAGAAACAGCGGGAATTTCTCTTTTGTGCATGTGGGCAAAACGAAATGAGATTTGAACTCGCAGCTGGACCTGCACCAAATGAGCCCCCCGGGGCATGAGCTGTCAGGCAGTGAGGAGGGGCTGCCAGCGCAGGGGGAACTTTCCCTGCCAGAGCGGCACAAGCAGCAGAGCCAGGAGATCGCCCCCGCTCTGTCGGATCAGGAGCTGCCAGGAACAGACTGATGGGCTCTGTCCTGCTGCCACCTCCACCAGGGCTGAGAACGGGAGGCATGGGCCATGCACCTCTGTGTGCCTAGGGGTACATCTCCAGCCCACCCACTCCCCAGACTTCCAAGGGAGCTTGGGTGCCCTCCAAAAAACTCACTGGACTCAGGTCCCTCTCATGATTTCTGCTTTGAGTGAGCTTCAGGGCTATGAAGGTCTCCTTGGTCAGCTCCAGAAGGAATGTTCAGCATTGTTCAGCCACAGAGTTTATCTTGCAAAGATGCTGATAGTGGCTTCCAGGAGTCCAAGGCTTCCTCCTCTTGGCTGACTGCCCTGGAAAATCCAGTTCCTGGCTGTCCCAGCAAACAACTGATCCCTTTCCATGCTGTGCCTTGAAATCTGCTGTGAATGAGAGGTACTAGAAATGGATCTGCTCTGCAGATGTGACTGATACTCCAGCAGGGTCATTCTGCACTCTGTGAGTGCTCAGGACTTGCTTTTCTTAGCCCACTGGTTTCCCCTGCTACTGCCCTTCCTATTCACCCACCCTGCTGCCAGGCCTGCCTAATATGAGCATGAAGATAATGAAAGCTGTTCCAATTTGTAAAAGCACTACTTGCACACAGATTTCCTGTTTGAGCCATCTCCAGCAGGTGCCACAACTTGCAGCTCCCGCCCTTTTCCAGCCAGACTTGGTCCAGCAGACAGCTGAGCCTTACCTTTCCTCCTGCCTGCTCTTCTGGCTCCAGCTGAGGTGCAGAATGCCAAGACTAACACCCAGAGTGCTGGGCCACCCGTGTGCAGGTGAGGAGGAAAGGCAGGAGAAGCCCTCTGCAAGTAGAGCTGTTCCCCTAATGATGTACCTGGAGCTCTTGTGGACATGTGGCTCTGGGCTTGGCAGTGCTGCCTTAATGGTTGGACTTGGTGATCTTAAAGGTCTTTTCCAAACTAAATGACTCTCTAGCAGTCTGGACAGGCTGCAGCAGCTTCTGCTGAAGAGGCTTGCTCCTTCATCCCAGCCTCATCACAGTCTCACAGCCGTGAGGTTGCTCTGTGGAGCAGCTGGCTGGGAACAGCCTCCCCTTCCAGCCTCCTGTGCTGGCTGCTGGCAGAGGGGCCTGAGAGCTCCATCTCTGGGAGTGCTCACTCAGGAATCAAAGAGTGACCAAGCTGCCAGGCTTGGCTGAAAAAGGAGCATGGTTTGCCAGCATCACTGCCTGGAGAAGCAGTCCCTCCCTTCCCAGGCCCAGAGAAGGAAGGGGTGAGCAACACCTGGCTGAGCCCTCTCTTGCCCACCTCCCCACCTCACAGCACAATGCCGCGACAGTGAGGCAAGCTAAATAGACCAGGGCTTTTCTTTCAGGCACATGCCACCTTTCCAGGGCAGGAAGGCTGCAAACCCCTTAGAAAGGGCCACAGATACATCCTAATGCAAAGCTGCCTAGCTCACCCTCCCTGGGCTCTGAGGATCCTACCCTATTTCCAGGGGCATCTGTGGAAGAAGTTTTTTTGGAGAGAGTACTTCGGAGAAGGAGAGAGGCAGCGAGAGAACTCGTTAGGGGAAAAAAATCAAAGCGGTGTGTATGCTAATGGCAGGATGAGGTGAGGAAAGACAGCGTTCCAGAGTGGCAGGAAGGTCCCCTCCCTCCTCCTCCCTCGGGGGTTCATTACAGGCTGGTATTTCCGAAAAGGCGCTGCCACACGATCCGATGTCACCCCGCATATCAACAAATCCCTTCCCACGGGATCCTGGTTAATTTGCTTCCCATCTATTGATCCCTGTGGCAAGTCACCATTAGCGGCAGCTCCGCCTGCCTCTTCCTCCTCGCTCCGCTCCTCGCTGGGGAGGAAAGGGAGCGCCGGGCTCATTACTGCAGAGAGACATTTAGAGATGAAAGGTGCCAAATTGCTCCCTGGGCCCACTCCCCAGCAGAGACACCCTCCTTATTTATAAGGCCGGCAGCATCCCCCTGGTTAGCGAAGGCTTTCAGGCTCCCTCTCCCCTGCACTCAGCATATTGATTAGCCTTTGTTCGCTGCTTTATGAACCCGTTCGCTAATGGGCTGGGAGCTTGTAAACGGCATTGGATTTCCTTTTACATCTGCCTGAGCGAAGGAGTCGCTGAGCCTTTACAAGGGGGAGAGCTACAGCCCTGCCGCCACTGGCAGCACAGTTCACTGGTGGCTGAGAGCGGGGTCACCCCTTCCCTGCATCGCATCCCTATCCCGCTCCACCTTAGCTCCTCCTGGGCAGGGAATGCTCTGCTGAAGGACAATAGGTGACAGAGCAAGGAGATTTGGGCGGCTCCTGCTCTTGGTGCCTTACCCCGCAGCACGGTCTCTCCAAACTGCAGCAGCCAGGGCTGTGGAGGGGACCAGGGAACACCACACCTTCCTCTCCGGGCAGGGGTGACACCTTTCTGCTCTCCCTGTCTGGTCTTGCTCTGATGACACTGCCTGTCAGTGTTAGCTCTGCGGTGGCTCCCTGGGATGTTCCTCCACCTCTTGCTGACTCATCCCCATGGCTCTGTGAAATACCAGCAGCATCCCCACCCCCTGCTCCATCCCTGATACCGGCAGGAAGGAGAAGGCACCAGTCCCCAGGGGGGCAGATGGACAGGTTACTGAAGGCAGGTCATTTTCTAAGTAGCCAAAGGGAGACTCCCTCCAGTGCCACACACCACACTCTCGTAGGCATGGCAGGAAAAGTTTTCAGAGCCTTGCCACAAGCCATGGCAGATCAGACCCTGGCAGTTGATCCTTTTGCTGTCACTTAAAAAAAAGTGTGATTATTTCTCCACTCTGCAAGCCACTCCCATTATTTTGTGTGCTAACAGGATTTAGTGAAATGGCAGATGGCTGGCATTCCCCCCAGGAGGAAAAGAGGCTGAGTTGCCTGATATGCATTGCATGCTCAGTTCTATTTGCTCAGCTGTGGATCTGCCTGTCCTGGACTGTAGCAGGCCATCCATCCCATATCAGACACAGCCAGGACACTATTGCTTACTCCTAAAAATTTGATAAAACTAACTCCAAGCATTATGGTTCAAGATACTCCTTCCATTTTTTATACCCTCCAGACTCAGACTGCAGAACCTCCACTATCTTTCCTCACCACAGTTTGACTTATGAAGCTGTAAGGTTTCTTTTCAATGCCACTGAAGTGGGTATTTTAGGGTCATTCTGATTGCAGATTTTCTGGTTTGGAAGTGTTAGGGTGTCCCTCACAGAGCTCACAGCAGCCTCTGGTAGAAGGGAACCCCCCTTGGCCACAGATACATCTCTGTTGCTCGAGCCAAGAGCCATTCTTTCAGCAGAAAGGCAGTGGAAAGCTATTAGAGCCGCTTGAGCTGGCTATTGCAGAGAAACAATGGCTTGTAGGGAGCTAATGGATTGCTTTTTCTTGCAATGCTCTGATGCATTGCTATTGCTTGCAGTTCACCAGGGCTTTCCAGGGAGCCACAAGCCTAAACCAACATTGCAGATGTGCTTTCCAGGTACACTCTACTGCTGCCTGCATCCCTTTTTCAGAAGGCAGGAATGTAAAAGTGATAGGTTTGATGCAGAGTTCTCGGCACAGTGAAGCAGTAATACAACCAGGATTCTCCAGCCTCCACGCTGCTAGGAAAGTGGAAATCTGATTTCTACCATTTAAAGTGAAAAAGATTCAGGATTTATAGCACTTTGGGATATGTCTTGGGATTCTTGTCTATGAGACATGAGAAACATTCCAGGGTGTGAAAGACATGGGAGCAGCACCCCTGTTAGCCAGCACAGCCCTGTCTCCTAACCTGGAGTCTTTTCTAGTGCAACGGGCCCCAGTTTGGCTGAATTCTGTTTGGTCCAAGTATTCACTGGAAATCTTCTGCCTTCCAGGCATCAGAGACCTTCACCCTCATACATTTTGCTCAAATGCTGCAGGACACAGCACGTGGCAAAGAGCAGAAATCCCACCTGAAGGGGCAGGAATATCCACAGTTGTGTCGTTCTTTTTCCCCACCAGTTGCCGTAGACCCAGCACGCACCAAAAACAGAGCCCTTTTATCCAAGCATTTCTTCCCAGCTTGCACTCACCTTCATTGCTGTGGCAAGACACAATTCCAAAGGAGTTTCACAGAGCAGAACCTATTTTCTGGCTCTTCTGTCTTAAAAATCCTGCTGTGGAAGTAAATGGAGTTGATCTTTTCTCCAAGGTTGCATCTACTTGCTGTTCTCACTGAAGAAGGAAGCTTGCACTATCCTCTGGACCATGTGTACACACTGAAGCAATGCTCACACCTTCAGCTTGGTTGGATCTGGGACAGGAAACCTCCCAGAAGAATCCACAGGTAGCACTGGGGATCCAGTAAGAGGTATTTCTAGTCTGCCATGAGGTTACCCTTTGGATCAGTACTGATTTGTGCATCCCAGATCAGCTTCAGGGAGAGACAATGTTTTCATGAATTTATAGCACTGATAGCTGACAATCATCCAGGTTTCCCTGGTGTTTGTTGGAAAAAAGGCCTCAGTGTCCTCATCAAGGTACAAGTGAGGTGTTGACCTCATAGAATCCTGTGGATTGTCACAAAAGCTGCATGTTTGCAGGAACCCCCCTCAAATCAATGTCTGGTTATTCATGCATGGGAAACAGGGTACAACTCACATCACCACCAGCAAACACAAGCCAATGCACAAGTCATTCTGTAGCTAAGACAGAGGACTCACAAGAGGTGTTTTACCAGATGACATAGCTGTTCTGGACTTACAGATGGTGCTCAAATGCTATTAAGATTCCCAACTCACCCTGAAGCCCATAGAGAAAATCTGATTAAGAAGAAGCTTTGATGATCAGCAGAAAACAAAATCTTGTGGGGGCTTTCTACTAGATCAGCAATGTCCAAGAAGAGGTCATGAAGACTGATTCTTCAGAGACAGAAATACAGAGCTGGAGACCTCATCTGAGGTCTTTTCGTTTTCCCATCTGTAAACATAATGGAGTAGAGAGCTGCAATGCCAATTAATTTAAGGTTGGGATAGAAATTGCCATTCATGTGTAGCAGAACTACAGAAAACTCATCCAGGGGCTTGTACCAGGAAGTCAGAGAATGGACTTGTAACTCTCTTCAATGAAGTTGCCTATGTTTTTTTATCTTTCAAAATTTCCAAAACTCGTGGAAACATCTGACACCTAAATTTTCCTTTTCAGGGTATATGACACAAGGAAGGGCATGTTTGTGCATACAATCCATGGAGAACCCAAAGCTCAAAGGGTACTGAGACACTCCTTAGAGGGGTTTTGGCTGGAAGCCAATATAGCATTTTTATGGAAGGTTTTATCTCCTGAGACTTTAAAAAACTTGCTGCATTCCCTCAAGAGTAACTCCTTCCCTAGAAGCTGCAGCAAGGTCTCTGGAATAAACCCCACCAAAGAAACACTGTAATTTGTCAGTGCCTTCATTTCTGTCTGTAGCCTTGCCTTGAGATGCTGCAGCATCTCAATCCTTCCACTCACATGTCTAGTCACATTCAGGCAGCAAAAACATTACACAAGTTCAGGGGACCTCCACAGCTGACTTTCTGAGGAAACAAGTTTGTTCTTTGTATCCATTTATTTCTCTTCACAAACATGAGGCACAGAGGCACTTCTGGCCACTGCCCTTTCTGCAGCAGCAGCTGCCAGCAGCACGTTTTGCCCGAAGCCTGTGACTTTGTCCTTCGTCAGAGTGCTTCAGAGTTGTCACCACGGGCAAGGCAAAGATGAAGAACACGTAGGGTGGGGCAGGAGGAAGTAGCTCAGCTGCTGTAAACAGTGAAAAGGGGAGAGGAGAGAAACACCTTTCCTTCACTGAAAGCGACCCCGTTCCCAGCAGTCCCATCTCAGAGGAGTCTGGCAGCCTGCTCAGGTGCCCTGAGCCTGGCTGGCACTGCCCACATCATCACCTTCAAGGGCCAGAGGCTTAGCTCAGGACTCTGCTGTAGTGTCTGGGGAGACAAATCACACACGTCCCTGGTCAGCCTCCAACCCAAATTAGGAGCTGCTGGTCCTGCAGTGAAAAGCAGGCGGTACAGAGAGTGTCCTTGCCTTGGGAATGTCACACAAACACTGCCAGCCTCTCCTGGCACTGCTCCCCACCTGGCACAACCTGGCAGTGATGGAAACACGGCACAACATGCATCCACCTTCTGGTCCACAGAAGATCTGAGGAGATGGGGGATAGCAAAGGAATAGATGAATAGGATAAAAGTAGGGCAGAAATTGGACTGGGGTAACACAGAGGTATCCTGAGTGCTGTAAAATGCCACAAAAGGGGAGGCAGCCACATAAAATGCAGTGGCAGTGTAAAAATCAAAGTCAGGCACTAATGGTTGTGATCTTTTTTAATCTATTGATTAAACCAGTGATCCTTTGTAGCTCTAAATGCCACTAATCTGTTGTCCTGGGAATAAACTTGGAGATGGGAAGAAGAAAGTCGTACTCTTAGGAACCCTTTCCAAGGTTTTAATGTTTTTATCATGTTGAAATAGGCTTTTGAGCTTTCTCATAAAAGAAAAAAAAAAAAAAAGAAAAAAATCACAGGAAAGGTGACACTCCTCTAATAGCTGGAGAATCAGAGTGCATGGAGGGGAGCAGTGCACCCCAAGTTTTGTTAGTACCCAGCTGCCAGGCTCGGGCAGGCTGACTGAGCCCTCACTGTCTCTCCCTGTGGAGCTGTCCCACATGGCAACAAGTAATTAGGAGAGACCCAAGACACACATACAGAGACAGAGAGACAGCCTGGTGAGACAGACTTAAATTATTGCTGCAACTTTGAGGTGTCACCTTTTATTGTGGGTAGAGCTGCCATTTGTAGGAGGCAGCTGGAGGATTTGTTATTTCCCTGTTACAGCAGCACTTCAGAGCCACTTTGAGCCTGCACTGGAGAGGGGCCTCCCCTCGCTGGGGCACCTTGTTCTTTCTACAGGCTGCACATGCAGCAAGGCAATGGCCAAGGCAGCAGAGCACCAGAGTCAGGCTGAATTGCTAATCTCACCCAGCCAGACAAGATGTAACATCTGCAGCAGCAGAGAGAGCCCGAGAATGATGAGAAGGAAGGAGACTGGAGTCAGCCAGGAGTGGAACTGGAACTCCTTTCTTCAGAACTGAGTCTCCACCCAGATATTGGGATTATCCCTGTGGATGCCAGTCCTGCTAGACACCTCCCAATGGCAAACACACGTGTGTGTATATGTTGTCCAGCATGAGCAGTGTTTTTTTTGTCTCCTCATTCCCTCTGAATCACCCTCCATTACAAAAAAAAAAAAGAATTTTCTCTCTCTCCCTCCTCTTGTTGTAGTCTAGAATACTCCCTCCCTCCCTCCCTCATATTTGGGCCAATTTAGTGTGTTAATTAGTGATTAATTAGCAGCACAAATCCCATTTCAAGCCCCAGACCCACGATGATAAATTCCCATGAGGGACCTGACAAATCTTATGTTAATATCTTCCTTTTCTTCATCAAGCAATTACTTCTCACTTCATTTGCCTGCAAAGATTGAGCCCACACCCTCAGCTCAGGTGCTGGCATGTGCAGTTCAACTTTATCAATTAATTATTGAATGGCTTAGTTCATGCTGTTAGACTATTAAAAAAAAAAAAAGGGAAAAGAAAAATTGAATATCTCCTTAATTATTAAATTTCAACATGTTGGGCATTAAAGCTCTTAGAGGGAAGGCTGACACCAGTCTTTCCCCTTCTAACACTTCCTACCAGCACCCCTGCAGCAGGGTGTTTTAATCACAGTGGCCAGAGACCACGAATCCAGTCCTGATCCAAAGACTGATGAAGCCAAGGAAAATATTTATTTCATTTTCAGGACTTGAGTCCTTCCAATGTGCTTTTACACATCAGTTCTTTGGGGATCTACAACCTTTCTGATAAGAAACATTAGGAGACTAACCAGGCTAGTTGAGACCAAAGACCTTCCTCCATTCAGGGTGTTTCACAGAGGTTCAGGGCACAAGAAACTTATTATCTTTGCCATTCCTAATAGCATGGTTTGTTGAACTGCAGACATGCTGTTTAGGCTTTTTTTGTTGATCAAAGGGGTAAGTCTCAGCCTTAGTCTTAATTGTCCATACCCAAAGGGAAACTAAGTCTGTCTTCCCCTGCCAATGTGCAGAATTCAGTGCCAGACAGACCCCTGTTCCTGAACCAGAGACCCCAGGTCCTGGTACCTCTCCCTTGGGCACTTCTGCTCCAAGAGGTGAGAGAGGTGGCTTGAGAATCTCTGAGCTTAAAAAGAACAAGGGTTTGAAGCAGATGTTTTGCTTTTGCCTGTCAGCTCTGCTCAGCATCCCACTGGGGAGCTGTGGGCAGAGGACTGCCTCACTCTGCATGAGCATCAAACAGCTGACCCATCTCTCCTGCTCTCCAGCTGACTGCCAGGGTGACTGCTAGCTTCAAGTGACGGGATGCCCCAAGAGACTCAGCAATAGTACCCTACACTATAATCTCTTTTCCTGGCTTCCTCCCAGGTCAGCAAAGGAGAAAGCTCTCCTGACAACAAGAGCAGGCTTTGTGCCTAGTGCTGAGCTCACTCTCTGGTTTCACCCCTTCTCTCTGGAGCCCTCAGCAGGGGGAGGAATCTCAGGACCCATGATCACCATGGTCTTGCATGCCCACCTCCCCTTAGCAGCAGTGATGCCCACACAACAGCCTCAAGAGCGGGGCAGCTGCTCACACCTCCTTGCTGGCCTTTGCTCAGTCTCAGCCCAGCTAGTGGGATTACCATGCTGCATCCATTTTTTATGGGGACTCAGACCATACAAGCTGTTAGGAGGCCTGCCTGGCCCAGCTAAACTCCAGTGAAGGCAGCACTTAAGTTCAGAAGAAGGGACTAATATCAGGAAAGGGCTGTGGGGATACCTCCAGCCTGGTCCTGGATGAAGGTATCCCCACAGCCATGCAAGCCCCTGCAGTGCAGCCAGCAGCAGAGCCCAGGGCATCCAGCCCCACAGAACTGCAGCCAGCCCCACGCTGCACTTCAGGGTGCCAGAAGTCATTTGAGAACAGAGAGTGAGAAAAGCAGCAGGACTGTGTCTGGGAGGAAAGGGGCAAAAAGGAGCAAAGGCAGCCTAAGCTTCAGAAAAGCTTCTTTCCCTCCCCCCTGGTAATGGATTAAAGACTCCAGAGCTGTCTGTCTGCCTGGAAGCAAGAGCAGCTGGTGCACAGGCGCCAGAGACTGCAGGGTCTAGAGCAGTCTATAGCTGGGACTGGCCGAGCCCTTCCTTTCACTGACATCCAGTCTGCAGCAATGAAAATGCCCCTCTGCTCCCTCCAGCTGACTTGCAAACCACAGCCCAGCACATCAGAGAGAAGTGAGCAATTAAAGAGACAAAGTGCTGAAAAATACATAACAAAAGCCCTACAAATGGGTACTGGGCGCCTGGAGAACAAAGGCAGCGCGTGTTAATGACGAACACCACTCGGTTAATTTTTGATAGTCCGTAACAGGAGCGATGGATCGGAGAAACAAGCGGGTGTCAGACAGGAAACTTCCTTACTTGGCAACGCCCTGCCCATCGAAGATGACAGCTTGCCCCCTCTGTTCCCTCCATGCACTGTCTTCACGGCTCTGGCCCGAGAGGCTTTCAAGAGATGCACTGCAGGTGAGTTTTTAAGTTTTACAAATGAGCTATCTGCACCCAGAAATGCAGCCCTGAGAAAATCTCTGAGAAAAATCTCATGATGCTTTCAGAAGGCTTTAACTCAAAGACTGCTTGCCAGGGGTGAAGGTGTGAGTGCCACAAAGCTTCTGGGCCCCTTGCCCCGCTGTCTGACTGCAGGAGAGGGACCATGGCTGTGCATGTGCTGGGACAGGAGCTGGGGATGTGCATGTTGGCTCCTGGCTGGGCAAGCACATGAGTTTGCATTAGCATATCCCTGAGTTTGTATCAGCTTTTCCTTGGTATCCACCAGCACATTACCTGGCATGTATATGTTAAAGCAGCACAGCCCCTTGCTCCCAGCTCCTACTTTTCACAGACATCAACAGAATCCCTGCAGCAGGCTGGGCTGGGAAAGGAGGGACAGAGTGACCCTGAAGACACCCAGTGCTTTGCATAAGTCCACAGCTTCTCTCTGAACTTCTCTTCATTCCTCTACCCTCCCCCACCCTGTCACTGCTGTCTTCTCTGCAACAGCTACTGATGCTCCTAACCCTGATTCCTAAGTTGTAAAGCCATTTTTTTGCAATTTAAACCCCCTACATGAAAATTCCAGACAAGCTGAAGTGAACTGAGCTCAGGAATTTTGGGCTGAATCCCTCACCCCTCTGCTGGGGAGAGGGTGGTAGGGGGGTGTTCTCTAGTTCTGAGCAACATGAACAAGTCTGCCTCTCCACACACACAGCTCACTCTGCTTACACCATCCCTGAGAGCCCAACACACCTGTATCCTCCCTAGCAATACCCTATCCCTCATCCCAGCCTCTGCTGCCATGCAGGAGAGCAGGGACATGGCAAAAGGTGGCTGGGGCAAGGGATGGGCAGCTGGACTGGAAGCATGGACCAAGAGTTGTTTTTGGCAGTGGGCAAGTCTCATACTGAGGAGCCATGAAACTTGGGGTCGTCATGGAGTCACTTACTCAGGTCAAGCAGGAGTCTGGCATGGTCATCACAGCCAGTTCCTGGGAGAGAGTCCCAGAGAGAGCCCATCACCCTGCCATGAGACCCATGACAGTGTGAAGCAGTCACAGGCCACTCACAGAGCCACTTGTGCACCCACAGAAGCTGGAGAAGCCCAGAGGAGCTTCAGCACGTGTGGATGCCCAGCTGTCACCAGACACCTGAGACTCCAGGAGCACAGGGTCCATAAGGCAGTGAGGCCATCTCACCTCCACAAAAGGAGAAACTGCAGGTCCCAACCAAGAGGACTGCTTTGGGGACAGGAGAGGGACTGGACACCTCTTCCCAGAAGCTGCAGCCTGGTGAGATGCTGGGGAAAAGACTGTCAAAAACTAATTTAAAAATGTAGCTCTCTGCTTGATTTGGTGTCTGAACATGTCACTTAACAGCAATTTAGTCATTCCCTCCTGCCTTTCGCTGAGGCACTGACACTTTTTTAATAAAAAGACGTAGAGGAGCTTCAGGCACTTTATTAAGTGCACAGCAAGGGTGCTGGTACCCATGTTTCTGCCCACGATGTTCCCTGTTAGTGTAATGAGAACTTGCAGGAGCATAGAAGCCAGCAGAGCCCCTTCCCTGGCTCCAGCTGAACACTCACAACCTGATTTCCCAGAGCATGTACTTGGTGCCCAGGGGCGGGCCATGCCTAGGTAGAAGGCAAACCTGATCTGCCACCAAGCTTACATAATTATTAGACTTTCTAATTGCTTTTCTGTTTATTTTTTGGTCTCTCTCTCTTTTTTTTTTTTTTTTTTTTTTTTTTTTTTTTTTTAGGTCCCCAAGCCATGTTGCGATGCAGAAGCTGCTGCTGCCATGGTTACAGTCCCAAGCAGCCAATATCCAGCTCCCAGCTACATCCTCCAAAGTGGGCTGAGCCTTTGGAGCCTGTGTGCCATGCTGACCTCCTCCCAGGGGCCAGGGCAGCCTGGCACCACCTTCCATTGATGACTTCTCTTGCCACCTCTGCCTCAGCTCCCTGTACCTGCAGACTTGTGGCTTTGAAACACATCTCTGCTGCACTGAAGCACTGAGCACATCCTGCTCCAAGGTGAGCCCCACACCCAAGGGAAGCAGCAGTGGGACTGCTGGCAGCCAGAATAAGCAGGTCTGGCTGATGCTGAGGCTGTCCATCAAGAGACAAGCCCCAGCTGGCATGCTGTGGATGGCCATTGGTAGGCTGGAGCTGAACAGGCACCTTCCAGGGCCCTGGGGTTCATTTTGTAGGCTGCTTATCTCTTGCATGTGCATCTCTCTCTTTACTCCTTCTAAGAGGAAAAGCCAGCTAGTGGCTAATGAGGTGTCACTGCACATCAGCTGATGTGATTAAAAGGCTTTTTCTTGACGGGGAAAAGTTACTACTCTTTCTCTGTAGTCACCTAGTAGCATGACTCAAGCTTCTAGCTGGCTTTTCTGGGATTCAGGCTCATACTGAATACAAGTAGTGTTCTCCATGTCACATCATTCCACTGACAGCCCAAAGCATAGCTGAGTTGGGGCTGCATAATCATCTCTGTCCATCTCAACCATCAATCTACATAATCATCCTGCATGCACCTCTTCCAATTGCCCTGAAAAGATCTAACCTCAGTCTCCCAACCAGACTGGGAGATGTCAATTATCCTGCAAACCCTGAGCTGATCCCAAATCAGGAATGTCAAGGAAAGCCCCCTTTCCCCCTCAGTTTCCCAGGCCCATATCTACACAAGCATCCCAGCTAAGTCTGCAAGCAACCTCTGGATGCTCTTTGCACTCTTGCAGCTCTGCCCATCCATTAGCAAATCCTGCCCTGCTCCTGCGTGCCCAGCTGTGCCCCACCACCCCAAGGCTGCTAGCTGTAGGTCAGCACAGGTAAGGGGTTAAGCTCAGGACAAGCAGACTGATGTCCCCCTCAGCTGATTCCCACTGCCAGCAGCACCCCTGGGCTCTGGGAGACACCTCTGCTCTGTGTGCCAAAGCAGTGGGCAGCTGCCTGAGCCTCCCCCCTTGCAGGGATGGGGAGTAACTATGGTAACTGTCTCCCAGCTCCATGTTTGCCTCTCCTCAATAGTGCTTGTGTTTATCTTTGATGCTCCATTTGCAGCTTACTCCTTTCTCGTGACCAAAGGCAAAAATCGAGGTCTTGTAACAGCTCCCAGCCTCCTTTCCCAGAGACAGTGCTAACCACAGACCAGCAGAGCCCCACAGGTAAAGCATTACCTCACTCAGCACCTTCCCTGCTCATCACCTGAGAGCTCCTACAGGTCCACAGCAGACATGGTTAATCACCAAAGCACAAAATTAGTGTTGGAAGCCTGGCAGGAGCCTGGAGGTGCCAGCAGGCATCAGCAAGTGCCACAGGAGAGGTGTGCTGCAAGGGCAGGTGGGGTGGCACTGCTGCCTTGTGCACACACACCAGCCTGGGTGCTTTCCAGGACCACCCAGTAAAGCAATATAGGTGCCACCCTTACTCCCTGCATCACTTAATCCCTCAGATGTAGAGCTCAGGGTGACTGAGTTTCCTCCTGCACTTTCATCAAAACCTTTGGGGCTTGGCCCCTGCTTGGTGCTGCAGTGCCTGGCACCAGAATTTATGCTCCAGTGTCAGCTGTGACTGCTTAGGTAAAAATTTTCAAAAGCATTTTAATGAGTCAGATGTGGAAACCAGATTTGGGTGACACTTCTGAGAATGGATCTTGGGTTCTAGACACTTTTGAAATGTTCCCCACAATAATTTCAGAATGTCTAAACCACCAATTAGTGCTTGATTAACAATGGTAAATAGAAGCCTTGTGTTCTGCTATCTCCCTTGCTGTTTCAGCTGTTAATGACAACTACACCAGGAGCTGCCAGGGGAAACATTTAATATGTGAAGCCATGATTTATTTTCCTTCTGTGTTTTTTAAAAAAAGAGGATGACATTTCTTTTCCCTTCTTTCTCTCTGCTTTCCCCCCCCTTTGCTTTGTCATGCCAAGCAGCACATCTGACACCAGCTGAAAACATCTGGAATGGTGTTGATAGGAGCAGAGCCAGCTGCCTTTTCATATTTCTCTGGGACTGGGAGATATATATCAGATGTGAGTGTCTCTCCTCACTAATAATATGTTATCTGAATAAATAACTGGTGGTGGCTTAGACCTGGCTGAAGTGTTTGCTCCCTGCCTCTTTTTGCAGAATTTGATTTACAATGTCTTCTCTCGCTTCACACTGATTCTTATTTTACTTTAGGGTTTTTTATTCAATCCTTTCTTTGCTTGTCCTCCTCTCCCTCCCTCCCCTCCTCTCCTTAGGCATTCAATCACAGCTGCCTGCAAGGGGGGATTGCAACCCAGCTTTTCACCTGCTTGCACTGCAAACAGAGGAAATTTGAGAAACAATTGTATAAATATTTTCTACCTAGCCCCTGCCCAGATCCATCCCAAGGATCAGGGCTTGTCTGGGAGGCATGGTTTGGACCTGAGCCTGCCAGCACAGGGGATGTAGGTTGAGGTCTGGCTGTGCCCAGGCTGGGAGAGGTGATCTGGAGATGCAGTGTGGTTATCCTGGGGCATCAGCACTGCAGTCCTTCTGGGACTTGCTCTCCTCTGCCCCCCACACCAAGGGTGCTCCTGCCTATGACAGGAACCCTCTTTGGTGCCACAGGGGACCCCAGACACTCAGTGTTGATCCCCAAAGGAGTCATTGTTGTGCCCACTGCACCTGAAGCACCTCTCCCTGTGGGCAGAGCAGAGCTACCAGCACACAGCTAGCAGGAGGCTGGGCTACACAAGCACACAGAGTCCCAAAGGCACTCCCACACGTCCCTGGACCACAAAGGTTTCCCATCCCAGCTCCCTTCCCTCTCTCATCAGAGCTATTCAGTCACCTCTGCCTGAACAACCCTGCAAACCTCAAATCATCCCTTCTTCCCACGATCAAAGGTCATGCTGTTGTCTCCAGCTGTCAGGAGCAGAGGGCTGTGATGAATCCTTCCTCTCAAGGCATCCAGGGGCTCTGCAGAACTACAGAGGCACCTGACTCCAGCAGGCCATCCCTGGCTGGGCACCTTGGGAAGCCAAGGGCATTTCTGGCAGCAGGAGTGATTTCAGGCAAGGAGGAAAGCAAGTTATGTGACAGTGATGGAATGTGAAACCAGCTGCTTTTAAGGCCTTTCATCCATCATCCTTGTGAGCCTATGACAGTGACGAGAAGAAGGGTGGGATGAGAGGAGAACTGAGAAAGAAGCATAGTGAAGGGAGTTGCCTCTGAACACTTAGAGTAAAAATAAACATTTCTCTGCACCTCTGTCCACTCCTGTCTGTACAAACAACCCCCCTGAGAGTGACACTTCCAGTGTCAGGTCTCTGCATGGGTCAGTGACAGCAGAGAATGGGGTCTAACAGACTGTCCCACCTACCCCACAGGTCTCCTCCCCTCCTAAGTCACTGCCTTCCCTCCCACAGGAGCTCCAGGATCTCCATACAGAGAGTCTCTTCCACTGCAGGTACCTCTCCAGACCTTAACCCCATGGGAGTCACCCACATCACAGCAAAACAAATCCCACCACATCTCAGGAAGCAGAGCCCCTTGAGAGCATCAACTGGGAGCTCTGAGGACCATGGCAGCTCAGGCTGCTGCTCATGGCCACCAGGATCTCTGGAGGGTGTGGCTGGATGTACTAGCAGTGCCATGCTGGGAGAGGAGCTTGTTCCTCTTGCAATGGATGTCTTCACAGAGGTGGGGCATTTGCCTCCAGGACCACCACATTTTCTGTCTGTTGATGGGAAATGTGGGTAAAATCAGGTTCTGCTTTTTACTGCAGAGGAGAAAGTGTCTCCCAGCCTGGAAATGCAGCTACTCCCAGCTTCTCCCAGTCCAGATCCAGAGTCCACTGTGGACAAAAACATCTTCTCCTGAGGATCAGAGCACCAAGGACACCCCAGCTGCCTAGAGAAACCATCCAGGGAAGCACCCTGCAGCAGGCAAGGGTGGTGGGGCAGCCAGCAGTGGGCATGGGTCACTGGCTGAGATCCTATTTGTTGCCCCTTAAAAAGCTTTTGCCTGATTAACTGGAGACTTGAGTGTGGAAGTGTATTCCATCACCTGCCAGAAAACAGTGAAAAGCAAAGCAAGAGGCATGTTCCACATCAGTGAAAGGCTTCAGATGAAAAGCAAACATGGAGTTGTCATGAGACTGCTTGTTTGTGTTATTTTGGGCTCAGATATTTGCAAATACAACCTGTTCTAAACCCATCGCCCTCTGTTTTTTCAGACGGTGTGTGATAAATGTGTTAATTTTGCATTCGTCTCTGGGAAGTGAGAGGGGGCTGAGAAGGAAGAGCAGCTGAGAGGAGGGACTCTGCTTGCCTGGAACAGGGTTTAGCAAGTGCCTGGATCCCTGTGACCATGGGGGCATTTACAAGTGACTAATCACCACCTCCCCAGAGCCTGCCCCACAGCCACCTCTGAATTCCTGGTGGGCACTGATGAATTCAGCCTCACTGGAAATGGGTTACCCTCCCTGTGCTGCTCCAGGGGATGGGGACAGTGGAGGAAATCACTTTCCTGAGGACATATGCAATCCATCTACAGCAGAGCATGCAAAATCTCACTCTGCCCCAGCTCACCTCCCCATGCCCACCAAGCAGGGCCCACCTTCAGCACCTGATGGGCTCCAGCTGGCTGTGTCCATGCTGACCAGGGGCAGGCTTCAAGGATAAGGTGCAACCAGGGAGTTTGGGCTGGCATGCAGAGTTAAACCCTGAGCTACCATGATGGCATGGACATGCCCAGAAATCCTGCCTGTGCTTGAAATCTTCCTCTGTTGAGTGAACCTCCAAATCCACAGCTCCATGCACCCCAGTGCTCCATATCCACCTAGCACTGAAAGATTAAAAACAAATGCTTAGCATCCACTTTGTCCTCTCTTAAAGCAGCTGAACCTGGCTATGGGGTCTACACTGGAGGTCTGCATAAGCATCATGGCATCCTAGGACCTTCAGCCAGATGATGTACCCACTAACCCCCTCCTAAACCACCCAGGTCTCCATAAAAGTTTTGCAACCTTTGCTGCTTTTGTCTTTTTTGCACTTTCCATATAAGGCAGAAGAGCAGGGACCATGATAAACGCTGTGTGCTGTCCAGCTGAAAACACACCTAAAGCCACCCAGTCACTTCAGGAAAAAAAATTATAAAGACCCTTGAGGAGGATAAGGCTGAAATGAGGGAGACAACAGTGTAACAGCTTATTTTTCAGACACCTTCAGCAGGGAAGCAGTGTCTCAGGGATGTGCCAGAGAGCTGATTAGTGGCAAGGACACTTGAAAGCCCCAGGAATTGAAAATCAGTGTGGCAGGAGCAGGAGGACATTTTAGGGGTGGTCCTGAGGAGGAGAAGGAGACAACTTTCAGGGTCACTGTTTCTCACTGAAAGATTCTGCTTGGCATTGACCAAACCAAGTAATGCATGGTTGCAAACAACAGTTAATTATTTCAACTTAGGGGAAGAAAACTGAGAAGTTCAAAGGCTCCAATTCAACATTTTCTGAATTAGCTGGCTTAGCTTCTTGAAATAGCCATTTATTTTTACAGATTTCTAATAGCCTATTAGACCTTTTTTTCGTATATCCCTAAGCAGAACATTTGCTTTCAAACTGAGTCATTTACTCAACACAAGATGATTTTTCTGCTTTCCATTTCAGCGGGAAACAGAAAAATAATGAATTTCCCAAAGACCCCCAGTTGTGGGCTTGTTTTGTTGGTTTGTTTTGTTTTTTTTTAATGCTGCTGTTCCTGTAGCAAGCAAAAGCAGTGCTTATTTGCGCAGCTATGGGCAAATGTTGCATCCCTGCAAAACCTCAACAGGCCAGGTTAAGAGCCAGAGCCTGCACAGCTGCTGCTGGAAGGGCACACTCTCCCAAGAAGCACAGCAGCCCGGGCTGCTCGTTGTCTCAGCTAATTGCGTGACAAAAGACAGCAGGCTCTTATTTGCTGTTTTACAACAGAGTGAGTTTTGCAGTGAGGGAAATGCCATCCTGCCTACAACAACATCTGTGTGCTATCCCACAGGATTCCAGAACCCAGCCAGCGAGCAGGGGCCAGGGCAGAGCAGGACAAGCACATACTAAAACTTGCTCCTAATCCCTTTCTTTTTCAGCAGTTTCAGCACAGGGTCTTGCTGAACAGAGGCACTTTTGTCGTGCTTAGTAATTAGCTGTGGGCTTTCCTCTTTTAGATTTACTGGAAACTTTATCATAACCTCCTTCAGCAGAGTCAGGCAGAGTAATTATCTCTTTTGGGAAGAGATGCTGCTTTTTGCTTCTTTCAAGCCCAGCTCCCACTAGCTTTATTTGATGAGGCTTGCTCTTGAATTGGAGGATAGAGGGAACAAGCCAAAATCTGGTGGCAGTGCTGCTCCTCCAGAGATTTTAGGGAAAATTGTGGCCTGATTCCCAGACCTGCAAAGCTCCTTCTGGGACACCTGGCTGAGGTGAGGGTGGTCTTACCTGCAAGAGAGCAAGGTGGAGTCTGGGAGACCAAAACTCAGGTAGAGAAGTCTGCCAGCAAGTCTGGACACTGGGAAGGAAGAAATGTCTTCCTTGGCTGTGTTTTGTGTAAGGGTGACAGGAGGCAAAAAAAAAGTATAGCTTTAGAAACAGGCTCTGTTGGGAGATCAAGAGAGGACTGTTATGAGAAGAGCTATAGAATGTTGCCACCAATAAGTCAAAAGGGTAAGAATTCAGGGTGGAGACCTCTGAAGTCATCTAGTCCAGCCTTCTGTGAGTATCTTTAGAACAGAGATCCCACAGACTCTCCAGGTACCTCTTTCAGTGCTGGGACCACTTTTCACAGGGAAGATTTTTTTCCCTTTATATCTGATCAAAATTTTCCTGAGAGCTATTTTTATCCCTCATCCTTTGCTATGTATCTCTGAGAACAACTTGGCATCCTACTTGCAATGGTTCTTTACATAGCAGAAGATAGCAAAGAGCCCCAAACCTCCAGACTCTCTTCACATGCCAGGTGCTCCAGCCCCGAATATGTTGCTCCTCTTGGCTCATTCCACTTTGTTGGTATCTCTTCCCAGGGAGCCCCAAACTGGACCTGGTACTCCAGATGCTCTCTCCAAGTGCCAGACAGAGGGGACAGATGACTGAAGACAGCATGCTTTCCCTGGGCTTGCAAATACCATCTTCACACTTCCAGGAGTTTTCCATCATGGTTATTGCAGGTAGCAGTGCAGGCTCTGCCAGCCAGCTTTGTCTGCCTGTGTTCTGAGCTTGGCACCAGCCTGCAGCCATGTAGACAGTTTATCAAGGCATGACACTTAATTCCTAAGCCATGCTGAAGAGACAGGCAGGGCAGGTGCAGCTCAGCATCTTGCTAGCAGGGGTTAACAGGAGGGGAGGGCTGACTCACTGTAACCTAGCAGGGAGAACTGAAAGCCTGTGCTCACCTCCATCTGCAAGAAACTGCACAGACACCTCTGTCCTGTGGATGTGCAGTGGGATAAAGATTTTATTCCATCTGACACGAGCCTTTCACTCACTCGGTGGAGATCAAAACATGATGCAAGAGTGAAGTTTCCAACAGGGAAAGTGGGTGTTTTAATGAATCATTTGAGATGCAGAGCCGTGAATGTCCAGACACTCTTGAAGATGTTTTAATAAATAACAATGAAGATAATCATTTAAACACTGTGAGCAGGAAATGCATTATTGAACATGCATAACACAGTACAAACTTAGAGTCCTTTCAAGGCCTTCAAAAATCAGCCAGGCAAAATTCAGATGAATGGAAGCAGACAGGCACATTTTTTTGCTTTAACATCTGTCTGTGGCTTCCAGAAAGCAAGTGCTGTAACTTTGACCTGCACCAACTTTATGTATTCGTGCACCTGCCTGCTCCTCATCCTTCTGCAGGAACTACTTGCCCCTCAGCTAGGCAGAGACACAGGAGATGGGTACATGCAGCAGTTCTGTGTCTGCAAGATGGGCATCAGCCCAGCCCACCCATCAGGCAGAAGGAAGGGATGTCAGGACCAAGAAGGAGCACAGGTACTCATTGGGAGCTGCCTCTGGGTCCAGTCTCTTTCAGACTCATATAAACTTTGGCAGCTTAACATCCTCTGGTGAGAAATTCCTCATCTTCAAAGCCCCACAGATCTTCACTGCATTGGGCCCACTTAGGGAAAAACAGACTGTTTTCACATTTCTTTTGACTCTACCATTCTTTAGGCCTCAGATGGATGATAAAGATCACAGGGACTCATTCTTGAGGTGTTTTCAAAGGGAAGGAAGGGTTGATACCAGAAATGCAGGTGTGTAGGGAGGTTACTAATTGCATGTGTGCATCTGCAGGGCAGGCTGACTTTGAAGAATGTCACTTTGGTTGCATGGTCTCCTAGGGCAGGGGTGGGTGCAGTGAATGACATTCAGAAGAGCCACAGCCAAAGCAGAGAGCTCTGCTGTCCCAACAGCCAGTGCAGCATTTAGAAGAAGAATTCAACTTTTGCAAAAAGTGCCAAGGGATCTGTAATACTAGGCAACAGTGATGCCACATTAGAGCATGATCCTTAGCTTTGAGTCTCAGTCTTAACATCCAAAGATCAGTGCAAAGTGCAGAGCAGGAGAATTAAAATTTTGCAGTAACACCAAGGAAGGGGAAATTCTGAGAATGGCTTAGAGTCTCTCACTTTTTATCTTTGGGGTGTTTTTTTTAATGACTATAAAACATAACGAAAGTGATTTAACTCAACACCTGTCATCAGCCAAAAGCTCAAAATCTTAAAGAAACGGAGCCAGCCACAGTATCTCTGTGGGTTTTCTTGTTTGTATCTGCTGTTACAGAAAAGCCACCTTCCCTTACAGCCTTCTGCTTTTAATCACATCATGCTGTTCCCTCCCTAGGGCAGGTGGAGGCAGGGGGGGATTGTGTTGCCAAGGAGAAGGAAGAGCAATGGACACTGAAGTTTGGAGGTAAGACAAGTGAGCTTGGGCACCAGCTGTTTGCAGGGCCAGGGAAAAGAAGCGAGGTGGGAAGCCTGTACACTGCTGGGCAGGACCACAGAGGTGGTGTTAAACTCACTGCTGAAATCAGAGTGACAATTTCCTGATGGATAAACACCTCTGATGTCACAGCTTTGTACCAGCACAGCTCTGGTCTGACTACATCTGCCAGCTCTGGGTCTCCAGGAGTGGGATCACTGGATGGACAAGAATTTAGGATCAGTTTCTAAATGTTCTTTGTCCTGTTTAATAATGGCAGATGTGCTGGAGCAGAGAAGCTGGTGACCATTAGGCTTCTCCAGCAAAAGGCACAGTGTGCACAAGGTACAGTAGCTGCTTTCCTCACAAGTGCTACCTGAGGTCTGTGTTACCATTCCAGCTTTCATAATGCATCCAGGGGGATTGTGGAACACTTCCTGTGGCCCAGCTGGATGCCTTCTCCTTCCTTTGCTACAGATAAAGCCTTGTACTCCAGTGGCTGGAGCTAGATGGCTTCCAATCACTTTTCTTCCCAGCAGGCAATGAGGCCAGACTTCCAAAAATAGAGGTACAAGGTGAAATACCAGGAGCATATCATCCCTCTGAGCTGGAATTCTGGCAGGTAATGAGAGAACCACAAACTGACTTCACTCTGAACAAACTTTTCCTAGTCCTCTGGACCCCAACTTCCAGGCAAGGCTCTGCTGCATTTCTCTGTGTTTCTGAGGGCTCACAGCTAAAGGCTCTGCTGTGGACACATCAAGCATGAAACAACTCAACTCCCAACAGATTTCAGGTGCTGAGATGCCACGAAACGCTCCGATTCAAAGCACCGTGTCTGAGTCACCCGTGACACTGACTCTTTTGAAATAATTCCTCCTTTGCTGGAAGGTTCAGAGCTGCCTGTTTTCAAATTCCACTTGGTGCTCAAGCCAGCCTCAGGATCCCTGGTTTCTCATCAGAGTTGCTTGGTTGCACTGCATCCTCCCCTCAGAGGTAAGCAGATCCCCACAGGGGCTGCCCTTTTATTTCAAGCCTAGCCTTGCCCTAGCCTTGCTGTTCACTCAATAGCTGAGGAAGTTTTTATTTAAACTTGGTTTCCACTGCCAGAGGCCCTGCTGTCTGGGTTGACAGAGAATATTCCTCAAGTACCTACTGAAGCAGCAATCTCCAACATGCTCCCAAAGACTTTAACTTTGCCAATTCTTTTTAGAAGGGGCATGATTTTCCTCTCACTTACACCTGCTTCACAGCAGGGTAACTCCATTAAAAAGACTCCTCTTTTACACCTGCAGAAGGAAAAGAAGAATCAAGGCCATCCTCCACAGGAAGAATGCACATAAAATACTTGCTGCATGGTGTGCTGGAAAAAACCCCAATCCCCCAGCTGCTTCCACCATCTCAGCACAGAAACTCTACTCTCCAATGTTGTTTTTAATAAAAACCTTATGAAAAGGAAACTGCCTTCCTGAGCCATCCTGCACCGACTCAGGAGAACCGTTGGGTTGGATCATGACAGTATAAACTGGTTTATTGCCAGAACAAGCAACAGATGCCAGCACTGTGACACAGAGCGAGGATTTGGCAGTTTGCTCAAACACTCTGACAGCAGCAGGCATTTTAGACCCTGAAAGATAAGAAATTGGCCAGCAAAATGCATTGATGGAGTGTGTGGAATGTGCAGTCTGCCCTGCCACCTCCCTGAAATAATGCAGGACTCAGTCCCATGGGAGCGTGCATCTTCTCAGGCTGGCCAGGACACTGCACCCCATATAGCAAATAACTTAGCTTCTGCAAGGAACCTTTGCTTTAAAAGACAGCATCTGCTGTATATTTGTCTGGAGGTTTTCAGAGCTGGAAAATGGTTTATCACCATACTTCACAGCTGCAGAGTCTTTTCCAAGGCTTGTCTTTTGCAGGTAGCTGATGGCATGATACTGTAATGATTGTTCCTACAGAAACACTACTCAAAGAGGGAGATGCCACCATCAAACAGTGTAATGTGACATTCCTCTATTAGAGAGACATGAATGGATGGATTGGTGTAACTGTAGAAGAAGGAGGGTTGGAATGAAAAATAGGTAGATCAGTAGGTCAGGAGAGAGGAGAGAGAGAGAGGCATTAATTCACCATTTTTCTTCTGCCTATTTACCATGCTGGCTGGCCAGCAACACCTTGGCAGGATCTGCCTTCTCACAGCCAGGAACCTACTGACAGGGCCAGGGACAGTGCCACCAGTTCATTAGGTCATTCTGGTTTGAACCAATGCTTCTTTACAAGCAGAGACTCTGGCAGGGTTCATAGTTCATGCTTCAGATCCTCCTTGAGAAGCTGAATCCTCCCTGCTTGGGATAGCCTATATCTCCTGCAATGCAACAAGGAGAGCCTCCACAGGCTTACAGGCTCTCTCTCACAGGGGGCAGAAGGGTTGGGGTGAATCTAGCTGGGGAGCTGGATCACTAGAGGGGAACAAAGACAGCAGATTCTTAAACTACTGCTCAAAGGGACAATGAAGCTGGGTGGAAAAATGCAATGTCCTATTGAACAAAGCTGTAGAGCATGTCCAGGTGCTTGTCACTCGACACAAAAATGGAATTGTAGTTCAGAAGCTTCTCTGCTCCCCTCAGACCTCCCCAGTTTCTACACTCACCTCCACCTAGTGATGTAAGCAACCACTGAAATGTGAGAAGTCCCTGCAGATACTGGATCCAGGTTTTGCTCAGTGCTATGTTCTGCCACTGTTGGCAGAGGCTGTTCAGCCCTGTAGCACATCTGCACAATGTTTCCAAGAGAAGCCAGCCTCTTCCTGGGGCTGGGAGCAGTACCTGAAGCTAGACTAGTCTGAATCCAAGCCCACACCCCTCCCCTTGGTATCAGACTATACTTTCCAAGTCATTCTGCCCTTCCTAAAAAAAAAATCTTCTAGCAACTCTCTGCAGCAAGCCTCTCACAAGGCCCCTTTCACACTTTCTAACAGCTCCTCTTCAGAGCAGGGACTGTATTTTCCCCCAGTGCTGCAAGATGCAGAGCAGGAGCAGCCAGGACAACCCTGCCCAGCACATGCAGGCGCTGCCCCATCTCTACCACAGCCACCCTTGGCATATCTGAGAAACCTCCATCCTCTTGCAAGCAGCTTCCTCATCTGTTTCCCAGGCTTTGCTGCAGGGTGAATGGCACAGCCTGGCACAACAGCAATGACAGGCAATTACTGACTTAAAAAATTACCCCCTAGGTGAGTGGGTTGCCCAGCTGCTGTCAGGCTGATTTCAGGTTAGGCTGGAAATTGTCAGCCAGCTGACAGAGCCCCTGGTTAGTCTCTGCTGCCTGGGAAAGATGTGCCAGTGCTCCCCACGCTGTGCTCCACTCAGCTTTTATTCCCAAACCTGGCATTTGGAGAAGGTTTTGGAGGAAATCTGAGGGGAAATGCACGACACCTTGTCAGCTACACTGAGGGGAGTTATTGGGCAGGGAGAGAAACCTCCCTCCTGACAGCAGCCAGGGCCAGATGGTGATGGGAGAGTGCTGGGGAACCGGAAAGCAGAATGGCCAAGGGCTGGAGGAAAGGAAGAAGAGAGCTACTGCTGTAAGGGGCAAGGGCAGAAATGGCACAATGGGCTGTAGCCACTGGCAAGGAGAGGGAAGGGGAGTCAAGCAGCACGGGCAAGGCTGCAGCAGCAACACAGCCAGAGCCCCCTGGCAGCCAAACCCAAGGAAATGGGGACAGAGACATGTTGGCACAAAGCCCCACAGCAGCTCTAAATCACAGGTGGCAGTGGTGTTGTCAAACACCGTGTGAAAGAAAGCACCAGAAGTGCTTTATGAGGCACAAGAGACATTGTGGGAAGGGATTGAAACCACAGATGTGGACAAATGACCCTTGCAGAGCAGAGCTTCCCAGGAGAGAGGTTGGGGGTGCCATGGTGGATTCTGGGGCACCAAGGAATTTGGGGATGGAGATGCTGAGGGCTAGAGCCACAGGCAGGATACATGTCCCATGACACGGAGAGAAGCACCAAGCCTCTTTATCCCCAGTGTTTAGGGTGCCACAGCAGCTGTGGAGGGAGCCCATACAAGCACAGGACCATTCTGGCAGCATCACCCACCGAGTCTGGCTGCTGCCCCAGCCCCAGAAGCAGCCACACATTGCATTTGCTGTGCAGGGGTTTCCATTTCAGACACTGTGATTCAACTTTTCTCTCCAGATAAAGTTATTAAGGTAAATTCAATCAAAATGACACATGGATTACAGTGTGTGTTGCAGACTCTAATTCTGTTTACTGTTCTGGGGGAATGGGCAATTATTACAAAAGCCGGGACAGAGTGTTTTTAATAACATTTCTTGTTAAGATTTAATTACAGGAAATTGTATTTTCTTAATCACTGAAAACTCAACTGCCTGGGAAATCTTTTTATATAATTTTGTTTGCAGTTTATTAAATCCTTAGGTTATTCCTTTTCTGAGGTTTTTAGTCACTTACTAAGTGCTTCTTAACATGTAGGAGCAGATTGCTCAGGAGCACAAAGAAATTGAAGGCGGAAGACTCTGGGAGGCAGGGCTGGCCTTTGACAAAGCAGATTTCTATTTAGGATTTAGAGTTTCTATGGTATTATTTAATTTATTTTTTTTAATTTTATATACATATATATATTCTACCACTTTTGGCTGCCAAGACCTGCCTTCCCTGCAGCCTGACTGATGCTGGCACCAGCTGCTCCCCACATCCCTCACTCCCTGGTACACCTCTCTGAAGCAAGGGTATTCCAGGGGGCTATCTAAACTGAAGGCAAACTTCTAAAACATGTCAAAGCAGGGAAATGAATGACTGAAGAGTGTGAATGGAGAACCTGAAACGCAGGGAAGAGGAAAGAAGGGGTGAATGACCAATTGTCCTGAGCACCAGTGCTTCCTGGGCCAAGCTGTCACATTACAGACTGGCCAGGGAGCAGAGCTGGATCCCTGTCCCTGAAGAGCAAATGGCACAGCAGAGCACTGTTCCCAAAGAGGGGGTGCCAGGTATTGGTAGCCAGGCCAAAGCACCAGGCTTGGCAGGGCTGCTGAGCACCTGCTGCCCTTCTGGGTGCCAGCACAGGGAGGTGCAGGTGACAACAGGCAATGATCCCAGCTCTAGAGTAGCTGTGTCACTGTTTTCAGTGCTGCAGCCCTTGGTAGAAAGAACTGCCTATCTGAAAGGAGCCGAGCAACTGCTTCAAATAAGCAGAGCAGCAGTTCTCCAGGCCAAGGGCTCCCCATCCCCAGGCTCCCAGTGCCCTAAGGTCTGCTTCCAGCCCTTCAGGGAGTGCAGAGAGGAGCAAGGCAGCTGAAAGCAGTGAAAGGGCCGATTGTGCTGATCAAAGGTTAGGCTCGCTCCTGATGGCATGCAAAGCAGCCTCCTTTTGTGTGCAGGGCTAGTGCTGAAAGGACAGGAGACCCCGGGAGAGATGAGCTGCTGCTACTGCTACTGTTATTTGGTGAATAGGACAAGGATGCTTTCCACCCAGCCACAGCCCTTCAAAAAGAGGCTCAGTCCCATCAGCTCACTGCCCTGTCTCTCCCTGATGCACATGGTGATGAGAACAAGCTTATCTCTGCATCATACTCTGTCTGATACTTTGGGGCAAAGTATTCAAGCCCCGTGAGTGGCAGAGCCAGACTGGGCTCCCATCTGCTCACCAGGTGCCAGTCAGACAGAGAGGCCAAGAGGAGCAAGGGGGCTGCAATGCCAGGAGCTCAGAACAGCTTTGGTCTCGCCCTGTCCTCCTTCAAGCTCTACCTGCAGAGCAAGGACCTCTTGAGCAGCCTGTGCCTTGAGCCTGGCATTTCATGGCAGCAGATGTATCTGATGAGGTCTCCCTTTCCTTGCTAAAGATGAAGCTGTAGGGTGACATCTGAGTCCAGAAAACTGAAAATCCTAGAAGTGATGGGCAACCGACAGCTTGCAAGCTGAATGTAGCCTAAGATGCCCTTAGACTTGCCAGGATCTAGGGTAAGCCAGGCAACTTTCAGTGCATCTGCCAAAGGCAGAGATATTTGCTGTCCCTTCTGCTACCAGAATTAGGGGGAGCATCAGAGGCAAGGGGCTTGTCTGCAGCCAAAGGAAATGGTGGTTCTTCATGCAGTGCTTCCTTAGGCTGTGGGACTCCTTGCCACAGGATGTTAGGGATGCTCAACATGGATACAAATGGCAGTGGACCAAAGTCAAGGAAGACAAACCTACCTGTGGCTTAACCAAGCACCTCTGATCAGAGAATGTCTGAATTCAGATCTCTGGGATCTGAGGGAGTATTTTGGAGAGGCTGCACTGCACACTTGTCTCTTTCTCACACTTATCCCAAGCACACATGGCCAGCTGATGAGATGCCAAGCTGGACAGCCATTTACCTGGGTCCTGTACACCTGCATGGCATGTGAACCCATACATATGTAGGGCATGAGCACCCTGTTGTGCCTCCTTCACAGCAGCCATCAGTTCTGCTCTGTTGGTTGCTCCTGCATTCAGTCTCCACAGGAGTCACACAGCCTTGCAAGCCTGGGGCAGGCAGGACAAACAAATGCTCCAGGATTTGAGTTGAGCCAGAAGTGTGTTCTGGTTTCAGCTGGGAGAGAGAGAATTATCTTCCTAGTAGCTGGTATAGCACTGTGTTTTGGATTTGGGATGAGAATAATGTTGATAACACACTGATGTTTTAGATGTTGCTAAGCAGTGTTTACACAGAGTAAAGGGCTTTTCAGCTTCTCACCTGACCCCACCAGTAAGGAGATTGGGGGGCACAAGAAGCTGGGAGAGGACACAGCCAGGACAGCTGACCCCCACTGTCCAAAGGTTGCTCCATACCTTATGACATCATCTTCAGGATATAAACTAGGAGGAAAGCTGGCCAGGGGCCACTGCTCAGGTACTGGCAGGATATCAGTCAAGGGGTGGTGGGGAACTGCATTGTGCATCACTTGTTTTGTATATTCCAAATATTTTCCCCTTCTTTTTCTGTCCTATTAAACAGCCTGTACTTCAATGCATGAACCTGTCCAATTCTCTCCCCATCCCACTGAGGGTCTGGGAGTGAGCAAGCAGCTGTGTGGTGCTTAGTTGCCACCTGAGGTCAAACCACAAAAAAGTGGCAAGTTTATCAACCCAGGCAGGTTGTGCTCTGGGCAGCCCGGTGTGACAGCCCCATGGTCACAGCTGTACTCTTCACAACATCCATGACTTACACCATGGGCAGGGAGCAGAGGACTGAGAGAAGGGGAGGCAGAGGGATGCATTTCTTCCATGCCCTGATTGCTGCAGGTGGTACTGCCCACTCCTTGGGCCTTGTAACTATTTGCACTCCCTTCAACATATTGATACTTCCTCTCCAGCAGCCAGGGTTGGCTGTTTCGATGTGTAGAGGTAAGGATAAGGAGGGCTAACCCCTGCATCCCAAGCTTTGCCAGGTACTTCATTTACTGCTAAGACCTTTGGCTACCACCATTTTAGGACAGAGCCATAGCTTTACAACAGCATCCCCATTGCAATTGCCTGATTATTCTGAGTACCACTGGCCTCTGTTCTGGGCTCACAGCTCTGTCCCTACTCCAGGACAGTGACAAGTGACTTGTCAGCTTCCCAAAGCACCGTGCCTTTCATTTCAGAGCATAAACATTGACAACAAACAACAGCTACAAACAAACATGCCAAAATCTCATGACAGGCCATGTACTGCAGATCAGCCCCAGCAGAACCTGACGTGAATATCTCGGTTCTCTGTTTCAGCTCTCTGTGTTTTTCAGTCAGGGCTGTTTCTTTAAACCCATTACCATGTTTCTGTGTCTGCTTTTTTAAACCTAAAGTAATTTCTCCCATGAGAAATTTCTCCTGTGTTTGCAAATTAGTGACTTGCATTAATAAAACAAGGGTGGATTTACTTGAGAGTGGCATGGAAAAAGGACTCAGAGCTCCACACCCTCCATTACCCTGCACATTGCTTGCTGCAGGGGGTAGGAGGGGAGAAGAGCTGTGCAGCAGCCTACCTCCTTCCCTAGCTTCAAGCCTGCTGTCTCCCTCCCTCCCCTCTTCCCTCAACCCACTGTATCCATCCCATGGGACTGAGGAGCCCCATGACATGTGGCACTGAGGGTAGTGAGTATTTCCAGTCACTCCGTGTGTGCCTGGCACAGATCACATCTCAGGGTAATCATCTTTGAAGGCTCCTTCCTTCTAAGGTCTTGCATCTGTCACAAAGGAGTATTTCCCATCTGCTGGGATTTACTCCAGGTTCCTGGGACCCAGCTGATCCCTGCCTACCCATCTTCAATCAAGAGCAGTCACATCAATCTTTAGTGTGGCTTCAGCCAACATCCCCAGGGCAGCAGGGAGCACATGGGCTTGCACACCAAGAGTTTCAGCTGGTAACTCTGCACGTGGCTTTGCAGAGGCCACGGCAGTGTGAAGTTACAGTGACTCCCCCTGCCCCAAGAGCCGGTGTTTTGGAGCTAGGGGGTTCCCATAACCCAGGAGGGTGGGTACATGCAATGCAGGGAAAGGCCAGGCTCAGAACTGTGGGACACTCTGGAACCGGGGCGGACGGTGATGAGAGATCTCTGGAGTCAAGGCTGCTCTTGGAGCAGGGGTTTATTGCACAGGGCCTGGGTGAAGGGGCCCTGCTGGGAGCTGCCAGCTGCAGCTCGGAGCAGAGCTGAGAGAGAGAGAAGGAGAGAGCAAGAGAGCAAAGTAAGAGAAGTAAGAGAGCTAAATTCCCGTTACATTCCATTAAATCTTCTTCTATACTGAATATTCTAACTTACACCAACCAATCTAATACAAGATACAAATCCTATAGCATTTACATACAGCCTATAAGAATCATTACATTACCATGCTGTGTTATATTTTAAACCCTAAAAACTACTCTTTGGACCCCTCCTGCCAAGCTAGTAGGGTCTGCTCTGACTCTTGGACTTTTGGTGAGGAGAAGGGCATTGTTTAATCAAAAGGGGATTTACCTTCAGCGGCCACACTATTGTTCTCCAGTTGTCCAGTAACTCAGGCTTTAGACATCGAAACTTGCTTTTAATTCTATTTCACTTATACGGTTTCATATTCTCAAAACCTAAGCAGTCGTATTTATAAGGCTTTCCTTTTTCATCTTCCCCAACACTCTGAGACAGGTACTGGGGAATGTGACACCTGCAAACCTTTTGACTCCCCAGGGTGGAAGGATGACGTTAGGAACAGCTGTGTTTCCAGACCAGGCCCTACCCACCACTGCACAGCTAGTGCTGAGGAACCCAGTGGCACAGCAATGATTTTCAGTAAACATCTAACTCCACCAGGTTTAGCCACAGTGACCTTTCAGCACCCATCCCAATCCATCCTAGCTCCCTGGTTCCTTAAGGCTCACTGTCAGCCATCTGAGAACAGCCTCCACACCCTTATCCTCATTTTCTGGAGCCCAGGGAGGAAAGAGAAGGGCCCTCTGGAAGTGCAGCTCCCTCCAGACACTCTGGACTTGCCAGCTTCTCTCTGTGGAAAGCTTTTCTGGGAGACTGTAGGCATGCAGCAACATCTACAGAAATTCAGGGTGTACTGCAGGCTCTCGGAGAAGCAGAGCCAGCAGCAACAGGGAGCCAAAGCAGCACTCTTTAAATATACATCAGCTTTCCACATCACCACCTTCCCATGGCAGACAGAAATGTGAGAGACACATCTCAAGCACTGAGCAGTAATTAGAAAAGGCGAAGCTTGGATTTGTTTCCATATTTTGCGTATCAAAGCTCTGAAGCAAGGGAGGCTTTGGTGCAATGAGTCTTGAAATATTCTCTACAGTCTCCTGAATCCTAAGAAGCAGTAGCTTAGCCTGCTTCCCTAAAAAATGAGAAGCTGATGGGCTCAGTGTGACCAGCTCTTGGCACTGGTTGGTGCTGCACTCTTCCAAGGGAAACAGAAAGAAACCTGAAGGTATCACGCATCCCTGAGGAGGTTTCTCCCACTCCAAACAGCCTGCATTACATGCTGTGAGAAAAGCAGTTAAGAGATTTGTGAGGGTCATGAACCCTTAAGGTTCTGTGATCCACGTCTTTATGCTCATGGTGCTGCTGGTAGTTCAGGCTTAAAACACCTGCAGTGCCTGTGGGAGGTACCAAGCTTGGGACATCCCCTGTAGCACTATGGGCTCCATTTATCTAGCACAGAATAGCAGCCTGGTGCCTATGCCGAGGCAGCCTCCCAGCCCAGGCTGGAGTTTACAGCGTAGACAGGGAACAAGCCAGGAGTGGCTTTGGGCTACAGCTCAGTGAGGCACAGGCAAATTCCAGACTCAATCCACTGAAACATGATTCGCCTGCAAATGAGAAGCTCAGGCACTGCTCCTGTGTTGCTCCAGTGAGCACCAGTGAGCCTCAGGGTACACGGGTGAACTTTTGTTCTTCAGTTAAGCCCCTTCTGAGCTAAGCCAGGAGATGCAGCAGCAGCAGCATCATAGGCTGTTTCCACAGTGTTTCTCACCTGGAAAGCTTTTGTGCACTCCTATGCAGCAGCCAAGGACTCACACAGCTTGCAGAGAAACGCTGAGTACGTGGCCCTGTTGTGCACCCATCTTCTGAGGAGCACCCCAAGAGAGTGATACCCCCCTCACCTGCACACTGGGTGCCATGCTGCCTCCACAGGCTCCTTGGACCACGTCTGTCAAGTTACTGCCCACTGAAGAGGAATCTACAGATTGCTGGAGGCCATGCTGGGTGACCTTCTACCTGTCACTTGCATTAGGGTAGCACTTTGAACAAGTCAGTCAGCAACACAGGCAGGAGTAAGCTCTGCAAATTGGAAACAGTGGAGGGGAAACAAGAGGTAAATAAAGTATTTGCTAGTGGACCCATTATCCCGTTTTTTTTCCTGACTGGGGGCCTGGCACAACAAATGTGGCTGTCAGACCTTGCTCGGGGAACAAAAACTATCCCAAGAACATAAGACCTCAAAAGCTCCAGGTTTTTCCAGAAAGCAAACAGTGCCAGGCTCTTGTGTTGCTTCCTCTACATTGTTGTGGTGCACAGGAAAGAATGGTAGCTCTCAGCCCCCTCTGCTTCTATCCCAGCTTTGACAGGGTTCCCAGAGCAAGGCAAGGCTGGGAAAAGCTCTGAGCATTGGCTACAAAGAGGGCTCCATCTTACAGCATCTCTCACCAATGTGAGCCTGGCCAGGTGGGACTTTGACCACAGTAAAAAATGCCATTAGTGTCAGGAGCAATGCAAGCCAGATCCTTTTCTCATTTTTCAGTTTCTGTGTGTTCCCAGCAGCAACAAAAGCCATCTTCCCAGCCTCTCTAAGCCTGCCTCACCAGCTGACCAGAACATGTACCACAGCTGGGAAAGCCTCAGTGCACACAGCATATTCACAGAAAGGAGAATATCTCTGAGTAATAGTTATGAGTGCAATGGCATCATTACTCTGGGCTGCAGCAGCTCTTGTGGTGCTGTCTCTGTTTGGCTGTGGAGATGCACTGTGACATTACTGTTATCTACGATGAAGGAAGCAGAGAGGCACAGATCCCCAGCATGTCACAGATTATGGTCTTGTAGCACAAACATATTTCTGCTGTTCTTTTACAGCTGAAACTGTCAGTAAAATACACACATGCATTCCAACAGAAAAAAAAAAAAAAAGAAGAAGAAGAAATTATCCTTCTCCACTGACAGATCCACCAGTGTTGTGTTGTTCCCTGTGGCTTGCAGTTATGCCACAGCTCCTCCATTAGCCCAAAGTAAGATGTGATCACTGACCAGCACCTGAGTGCAGGGCTGGGCACTAGGACACACTCTTCATGTGCTTGCCTGGGGAAGGCACCTGAATTTCATCTCTCTTCTTCCTGTGTTTAGAAACGTCTAGCTATATGCAGTGGGCTGGCCTATAGTTCACGGCTGAGGCAGGGCTGGGGATGTGCAGGCCTATCTGGAATCAGCTTTTCTCGAGGAAACCTTGTCTGCCCAATGCTCTGAGTGCTGAGTACTGCAGGCTGGCTGCTGCTCAGGAGGCCCTGCACTGCGAGGCAAACACCAAGGTCCATGTCAGGCATCTACAGAGGCACAGAAAGCAGAGGGAGCACATCAGAGACCATAGCTGGGAGTCACCTCACAGAGATGGCCCTGACCCTCTTCTGCCCCAGCTTCTGTCACCTCTAAGTGGCACAGACTGATGTCTGTGCCTTCACCTCTCTTCCTGCCACCCTAGCCCCCCAGAAGGCTAGTGACAACTCCAGGAGAGCAGAGGCAGATGCAGAGCAACCCATGAAGGGTGTGAGCCACCATGACTGAGCAGGAAAATTCAAAGTGGGAATGCAAACATTTCCTGATCCAATGTGCAGAATGAGGGCCTTGAGCTCACTGTTCGTGCCCTTAAACAGCTACATTTCTTAGCAGGTGTCCCAGAAATGTGATACTGCTGAATGGAGTAATTTTTTCCAGAGTGCACCGTTAAATATATTTGGAATATTATTATAAAAGATGAGCCTCCAATAACAGGAAATACTGCACAAATCTCTTGTGGAGAGCAGGGAGCATCAAGGAGGCAGCCCAGGCCAATTATAGTGACATATTTGACTTTCCAAAACCCAGGCTTACAACAACCTACAAAAGCACAGAAGATTGCATTTTAAATCTGTGATGCCTGTACTTTTTCCCAGTTTAGGAAGCCAACAAGAAGAGGTGAACTTTCAGCAAGGGCTAAAAAATTACAATCTAGAAAGTGAAAGAATGTATAATACTGGCCTGCTGACACAAAGGGACCCTCTCTGAAACTTCAGGTTTGGTAAAATATCCTAAAAGGTGGATTTGCCCTTTCTGGCAGTTTAGAAACACAGGCTTGCACTTGCAGTATCTGAGCCAAATCCTCTGTCCCCTCTGGCAAGCAAATAACCATGCTCTTCTTACATCTTGACAAAATCCTTCTTGGATTCCACTGGAGCTTTTTTTCCCCATTACACCAACTGAGAAACCATTCCAGAACCTCATTGTTTTCTGATGCCCACGAAGCCTTTCTTCAGCCTACTCTTATTTGTAAGCTGCCCTTCTGAGAGCAGTAGTAATTCCCACTCTTTGCAGGAAATGCCTTTTTTGAGAGGACTGCCGTTTGCCTTTCTCCAGGCTGTGTCATTTTCACACAGGCTCATGGAAAAGTTGTTTGGAAGAGTGGCCCTGGTCTGCATCCAGATAGGCTCTAAACATCTGCAAGAATAGAGACTCCACCACATCTCTGGAAATCTGTGCCACTTCTTGGTCACTCTCAAAAAAAGTGTTTCCTGCAGTTCAAGAACCTCTTGTGCTCCAGCTTGTGCCCACTGCCTCTTGTCCTGCCACTGAGCATCACTGAAAAGAGCCTGGCTCTGCTTTCCTTGCACCTTCCTTACATATGAGAAACCACTCTTCCTTTTTGCCAGCCAATATGATGCAGTAGCACTCCTAGGACCCCTGTCTTCATGACTCTTCCAAGGACACAGACCCCCCAGCCAATAGCTGAGCTTTTCCTATGCAGTTTCTCAGACTTTCTGACACTGCAATTAGTAGTAGCAGACTGTAAATTTCTCTAGACTTGAAAGTAACCTAATTTCTTCTGCATGATATTCTGATCCTCCTCTGCCCTGCTGGTTCTCCTGTCTTTCCATAAGTATCAAATTCTACCAGAGGACACCACTGTTTCTGTTTGTGAACACATTAGATCAGTCCTTAGATTTATCCCTAAGAAACACCCCTAGACCCTTAAGCCTGCTCAGTACACTCTTGTGAATGAATTACTCTCTGCTGTCATCTCCTCTTCAGCTAGTTTTTTTACTTTAATTGTCAGCTCTACTGATTTCCAAATACTTCAGTTCCACTGGTTTCTCAGTGGCATCCTATCAAAATTGTATTTGAAGCATAAACAGATCTTCCACATCTCTTTTGTCTAGAAAAACAGCAGTCTTCTCAAAGAAAGATATCAGACTGCTGTCATGATCTGCCAAGGGCTAAACTCATGTTTCACTGTATGACCTTTCCCATTTACCTCTGCTAATTTGTCCATGCTTCACAAGTGGCTCAAAAGCTTTAAATATTGCTGAGGTCAGACGTGGCCAAGTACATGCCCAGAGAACACTTATCACCCTTATTAACTAGAGATACTACCTTTGCTAATCTCTAATCAGGTGTTATTCACAGTTTGAAGGATGTATCAAAGCTCTGTGCCAGATGCTTGTCATTTGCATGCAAGTCTTTCAGAGTGTGGAAATGCAAATTACTCAAACTGACCACATCCAGCATTTGAAGTCTGCTTCCACCACTGACTGCCTGGTACCTAATGCTCTCTCTCAGCTGGTCATCTAAAGAGGGAGAACACGCTGATGGTGTAATACAGCTGCTTCAAACTGAAAAGCAAATTGAGAAGGGCCAGAGTGGCAATGAGATGGCAGCAGCCCCCAGTGGCTTATGCCCAGAGGGTGCAAGATGCTCAGAACCTCTTCCAGGTGGCACCAGGGCTGCTTCCCCTACAGGCATCACCCACAGGTTTGGTCTAGGGCTTTCGAATTCCAGCACAGAAAGAGATGTTTTATTTTATTCCCTGCATTAAGAATGGTTGTGCAGCTGGCAGATGGGTAACTGTTGTGGAGAAAGGTTGTGCTAGAAATAAAGTAGGTTAGGAGTAGTAGATCAAATTAGAGAAAAACATGCTAGTAGCTTGGCTGAGGAACAAATGAGGACAGCATGTAGCATCGACAGTTAAAATTAAACACGCTGTCCTCATTTGTCCCTTAGCTACCCAGGCAAATTTCTTACATGTTGCTGCCAGATTATTTTCTATGCACACACAGAAAGCAAGTCCATAAAGTATCTGTGCAATAATCCATCTCTCCAGAAGCTGTGTCGTCAGTATATGTCCTCAGGACACTGACTCTGTGTAGGGATTAGGTGGATGGGTTTAAAAGAGGTGTCTGGCACTTTGCTGAGGATATCAGAACATGACTTTATTTTACAGCTCTTTCCCCCCTCTGAACTAGAAGTCCTGTTGAGAAAAGAAGCAGATTCTGATGCTTGTTCAGGCACTGAAAAAATGTGTGTTTCTATTGGCATTGATAAGGACTCTCTTTTTTAAGTTTAAGAGCTCCCTAATGTGCATTTTTAAAAATCCTTTCCTCTCCACATCCAAACCAATTTGACATAATGCAGCAGGGTGAAGATGTTCAGAAACCGTTGTCTGAGTTGATACCCTGAGATCTTCTGAATGCCTTCTGTCATTATATCAATGCCTTTGACCACTCATTTTCCCATCTCAAAATCAGTCTGAACCCAGCATAAGAGTTCAAGTTAACATGTTTCCCACACAGTTGAGCCATTCTACTACTCTAGCATAATGACTCTGTGGACTTCCAGCTTCCCTTGGGTACTCTTCAGAGGACTCTGTGTCTAGTGAGAACACCCTGGATGCCCCAAGGTGTCTCAAACAGCTCAAGCATCCATCCATATTTCAGCAGCTAAATCTTACCTTTGCCTATGCAGCCTACAGAGATGCACAGCTCACTGTGTGGCATTTTCCTCCAGGCCGTGCTGGCTGCCTTTACTCCATTTATTCTGGCTGAAATGGGATTGCTGAGCCCCTGCTTGGCACTGAACAACTGGTGTGTTCTCCATCCCACTGATAATTAGACAATCCAAGGTGGATCAGCAGGTTGCTTCCTGCTGTGGAGCACAGCAGATGATCCCATTGAGCCACGTTTGCCCCATCAGCAGACAGCACTGGACACAGAGGTTTGACACTGCTGATGATCATGGTGTGATTTACATGTGCTATTAGTCACCACAGCCCACCTTGTGCCAGCAAGACTGAGTTTATGCTTAGATGTCATCCCCAGACACACACACTCAAGCCTCAGACACACATGCTGAAGTCCTAGGTGTGACATTACCAGGGAAGGCCAGGAGAAAATTTAGCCAGAGGTCACTGTCTATAAACCACCATCGGATCTGCAATTTCTGACATAGCACTTTACAAAAATGGAGAAGGCTGTTGAAAGGCAGATGCATACACACACAAAATCAGTATATTAAAAGGCAAAAGACCCATTTGACAGATAGTGAGCATGAGAAAATGAAAAGCAAATGGGATGCTAAAATATTTTATGCTACATACTCATCACAGAGAAAGGGAGTTGTGTTTTTAATGAGCAAAGATGTATCATTTCACTTACTGAGCCTTCCAGCTGATGATAAAGAGACTTGCTTTAGAGCAGCAGGATTAAACAAGGTGCAGATATGAGTTATAAATTGCTATGTACCAAATGTGAACAGATTGCCCTTAAATGTCATTCTTATGTAAATAAATCAGTGCTAGTTGAAAAGAACAGTTCAGCATGGGAGGAGGTGAAAGAAAAAGCAGTGTACCTGCCTCCCCTTATGCCTCATAAAGGATCCAGCTTTACTAAGAGATCTGCTCCAGGCTTTATTCACCTGTGAGCTATTCATAAAGCCTCAGCATGTGTATCATGCCTTTGTGGTGCTGAGGGAAGCTGGACAACAACAGACTCTGCTAAACCCTGACGTGGTCCATGCAAAGCTTCTTCAGCCTCCCGCACCTCAGAGGTAGCATGGACCACCTCGAGCCCCCAGGAGGAAAGACTTCTGTCTCACCCCACAGGAGTTCACAGCACAGCCTCTGCCCTGGCTTAGAACCCCAGCAAGCCCTCCAGCCCTTCACATGAGTCAGGCACAAAACCCTGCAGTCTTCAAGTCATGAAGGCCTTTTCTTCTGTGGGGCTCTTTACCTCAACTCATGAGAACTCAGCACTACTGAAGGAAGCAAGAAACAAGACAGCAGCAGCCTGAAGACCCAGCAAGTGATGAAAGCAGATTATCCTCTCTTTGCTTCCTCTGAAATGCAGGTCCTGCCTTGGCACCAGCCCACAGCAGTTCTGCTGCTGTGGGGGAGCTGGCATGAGGAAATGCTAGCCCCAAAAGGTTGCAGAGAACCACTGAAGGTGATAGCAGAAACTCAGCCTTGAAGAAATGAGATTTGCAACAAGGCAGTTTCCCCCCACAGCCTTCGTGTCCTCTTTGAGGATGTAAAGAGGAGTAAGGAGTGCACACTGGCCACCTAAGGCCTAAGGTCTGCTGGGTACTGTACCATCACTGAGGGACCACAAAGGCCAGTCCATGGATCAAAATGGCTGGGAAATCTCTGTTCAAGGCACTGCCAGGAGCAGGAAGCATTACCAGGAGTCAGCTGCAAAAGACTGAGAGAGATTGCTAAAGCAAGGAAAGACACTGCAGGGAAAGAAGGCAATCTCTCCTCAGCATCCCTCACAGCACACATTTGGAGGATGAGGCTAGTCCAGGATCACTCTTTCTGAGCAAAATGGAAAGGGATTGCAAAGGACTGAGAGACTCAGAGAGTAGGTGCCAGAACAACACAATGTATCCAGAGATCAGGAAGGTACAGAGCCTCAATGCTTTATCCAGGTCTTTTAATGCTTACGATGTTTTATTAAAATAAGCTACTGTGTTGAAGGAGGATTAGAGGGCAGTAAAAGCATACCTATCTTTAAAATTGGCAATTGTGATGATCCTGGGAATTACAGACCAATGAGCCTTACTCTGAACTAGGCAAATTAGCTGAAAAGATAATTAAAGCACAAAGAATAAAACATCTAGATGACAGCGGTGATATAACAGGAACAAACCAACACTGCTTCAGCAAAAGTATTCATGCCTCACACAACTTCTAGAATGCTTTGTGCATGTCAGCAAAACAGCAGATAAAGGAAAAGTGAGGTGGTTTATTAGGACTGTCAAAAAACCTCCATCTCCACTCCTCAAGCTGACTGGCACTATTTGAAAGCAAAGCAGTCAAAAGCAAGATGTAAGCAGCTATTGAAGATCAAAAACAGGTTCAAAGAACTGCTAAAACACAATCAGTGGTCAATCTGGTGAGTGATTTCACAGGTAGCAGCAGCTGTATGGGCAGTAGAATTAACAAATGATCACAGCTCAAGGAGTTTTTAGCATTCTCCTCCTTCCTTTGTGTAGCTCTATTACAACAGCACCTCTGCCCCCTCTTCAAGATCACACAAAAGTGTCTGTGTTCACCTGTCCTGGAGGAAACCATGGAAAGCCAGTTGAGCCTGTGTTATCAGTCTACCTTTCTTCCATAAATCTGATACTACTCAAAGGACAGGAAAAGGGGGAGTCTCAAATCTCACTTCCTGGTGGCATGCCGTTTCCTGAGGATCTCAGCTTGTCTCATCTCTCTTTAGATTTTCAAACCACATGATTACAGAAACAGAAGTTGCATTTGCTAAGCATTTTCAAAGCCCAGATAAAAGGAAACAACAACAACAAAGAAGTACAGCAACATGACTTTGAAGCCAACTCATTTTGGAGCTGCCTCTTTCCTTGTGATTTGTTAGGGGGACCACAGCTGGGATGATCCAGGACTCTTAATGACAGACACAAGTGGAGCACAGCAAGCAATGCTGACAAGAATCACCTTTCCTTGCCAGATGGGGCACCCCAAAGGGTGTCCCCAAGGCAAACGCTCTGTGGGCTGTGTGTTGTCAAGGTCAACACAGCATTTGGGTACATAAAGAATGATATACAAAGAACAAAGACCTGCTAGACTAGCTCCGTTGGTGGAGCCTGGTACTAAAAACACCAAGGTTGTTGGTTCAATCCCCATATGGGTTATTCACTTAGGAGTTGAACTTGATGAATCCTCGTGGAACTTGGGAATAATTCCAACTCATAAGATTCTGTGACTCTGTGGCAACGGCCTGTGCCTGCTCTGCCACTGTGTCACCCAAGTGCAGCCTTATTTGACTCTGGGATTGAAGCACAGGACACACAAGGGTGAGTCCCATCTTCTGCCTTTGTCTGTGACACCTCTGCAAAACGACACAGTAGGAAACAGAGAGCGTAGCAAAAACAATTAGAAGGCAGTAGAGCCTTCTGATGGGGAGAGATAGGAAGATTGAGGTGGTATAATATAGAAAGAAGATGAATGCAAGGTATGGGAAAAATAGGTAGAAAATAACCCCTGGATAGGCAGAAGTAAATTGTTCTCTCATATAGACTGCCCAATAATACCAGAACAGAGGGCATGCAATTAGAATGAAAGGCAATGAATTTTGAACTGATAAAAGGGAAAACTATTTTTAGACAATGAATACTTAACCTGTAAAGTTCACTGCCATGCGATTTTACTGAGGACAGAGGCTTAGCAGCATTGAGAAGAGAAAAAGCCATTGATGTGAATAATGAAAATATTCACTGTTACACTTGACAGAATAAAATCTCTCTGGAAAGGATTTTAACTCCTTCAGGCCCAGTGAGAACCTCTGCTGCTTTACTAGGAGGGGACAGGGGAGACGTCTCCTGGGCGTGTTCTCTGCTCTAAATTGTGGATGTCCACCACAGTGGCTACCACCTTCTCTACAACTCTCAGTGCTGGGAAGAGAGAAAGGACAGAAACCAGTCAGAGGGACACCAGAGATGTTCTTGTATGATAATCCATAAGTCTGGTAGAAGGGATTTTAATTGCTTTTCATTTCCATCCCTTCATTGTTCAGCCATCTGCCAGTTCCCAAGGCCAAAGAAGCAGCTTAATATCTCTCTGTAAGAAAGGAGAAATCAGCCTGCTTTCTGCATTCTGCCAGATGAGGCTATTGCTTTAGCTCTTGCAAGTCTGACCAAAGTATCCCTCCTTCGCAGTAGAATTGGCTGGTTTTCACCTAATCATCTTGACATCACCCATAACTTCAGTATTATCAAAGAAAAGCCAAAGTTATAAAATAATTATGCCTACCTGAAGCTGGAGAGTAAATACTTAAGTGCTAGTGATTCTTTAAGGGATTTACAGAGGAGACTGGCCTTGTCTTGGTGCCACTTTGCATTCAGTATTTACTCTCACTCAGAAGAGCTCAGCTCCACTTACTGCTGGCCACCGAGATCAGCATTGATGGCTCCCTGTGAGGCATGTTGCATTATCCCTTCTTTCCAGAAGAAGCAGGTGTGGCAGAGGAATGTGGTTTGCCATCTGTCCCAAGGAAAAAAACTTATAACCAATCTTTTAGGCCTTAATTCTGTGGCTACCTTCCCCTGCCTAGGGATGATCATGTTAACTCTTTTCTCTGTGGACCATCCTCATCCCAAGAATGCAGAAATTTCATTAAGATTGCCTCAGCAGCCCAACACACCAAGGAAGCAATTGGGTGAAAACCATCTCCATTTGGACCTGAAAAATTAACGTGTGAATTAAGCAGCCTGTCTGAGCACAAACTGCAAATGCTTAAAACATCCCTGCAGGGCCTATAAGGCACAATTACTGCTCGGTGAGTAGCTAAGAGCTTTGCAATACATCAACCAGGCAACTCTCCAGCTGCCTGCTTCCCCTTGCTAGGCCTGTTCAGAGCATGCTGCCAGAGCCAGCCACTGTGCAGAACACACCTGGGGGGAACTCTGCTCTGCTGTGCCTGCAATGCCTTAGCTCAGCTCGGCAGGTACAGGCACAGCCAAGACATGGCAAGCTCACATCTGGCTTCTTCTCTCCCCAGAGAAGGCCTGGGGAAAGACCTATTGCCATCAGCCTTGGTGTTCAGCCAGGCAGCTCCTATTGGGATTTGGGCTTGGTCATCCCAAGCACACCACTAGGAGCTGAACCCATTTCCCTTCTGGGTCAAGGACTGTAGCAGCGTGAAGCAACAGAGATCATCGTGTCCAGGGAGGTTCAGCTGCTGGCAGGGAAACAGATGGGACAAGTCTCTTTCTTAGGCTTGAGAATCCATTTTATTTCCCCCACCCAGGCCGGGGAGGAGGTGAGGACCAAGAGAAAGAGGAGGGGCAGGGTCCTGGGTTTTATCGGGTATTCAGGGGAGGAGTCTGAGGGTTTGGGTCAAGGGAGGAGATAACACAAGGACAGTAAGATCAGATTTCAGCCTCCTCAAAACGGGAGGACTTCACAAAGCACTCCAAGAGACATCCTGAAAGTGGCTCAGCCCCACCAAAGCCCATTTAGTCACCAGGAACCTATCCAATTTTCTCCTGAACATATGTAGAGTGTAAGCATACACAACACCCTGTGGCAAGGACTTCTACTGCTTAGCTACTATGATGTGTGAAGAACACATGGTTCCTCTTTTGAACCTCCTAGTTGTCAGCACAGCTTGATGAGCTCCTGGATCTTGCATTGGACAAGTGATAAATAAGAAGCTGGTGAGAGGAGAGGCTGTTTTTCAGGCAGTGTTTCCTGCCCTCAAGGGAGGATTGCAGAGCCTGAAGGAGTCCTAAAAGAAGGCTGGGTTAGCTGTGACCTTCTCTCCCCCTGTCAGAAAGCCAAAGTGACTAATCCAGGGCTCTGTGGGTCCAGATAAGGTACCAGTCAACTTGTCCTTGCAGGTCCAGGTGAGTGGCAGATGCTTGCTCATTCCCATGCACCACGCACAACAGCACTCAGGAGCCCTTGCTCCCAGGTATTTTTGAAGGATACACCAAGCCACATGCCACAGCCACCCCCAGGGAATAAATCAAATCTATGCGATACTAGAGGGAAAAAAAGAGGAAAGAACTGAGAGCAGAATGCAGAGCAAATAGTAAGCAACTGTTTGTGATGGAGTGCTACTAAAATGCTGGAAGCGATGCTGAACTTAGCATCAAAGAACAGTACAGTCTATACCAGGCATGAGCAATAGTCTGGCACCTATGGGGGTTGTGATAAACCCAGGAAACTATTAATCTGTCTAAAGAAAAGGGAAGAAAGAGATAAAAAAAGTTCTTCCTGTGGAGGATAAAGTGGATTTTTATTACCCATGCAGCAAGGTATCAGGACTGTTTTTGTGGATTACTTTAGGTGATTATATACATGGCTAAGTAGGATGAAGTCAGAAGATGGTTGATCGTCTTCTGGGAAGACATGAATTAAAGGGATTTTAGAAGATGAATAAAGAACTCCAGATAAGGCTGTAATGGATCAGAGGATACTGCAGCCATGCTGTTGCTACATTAGGGTAAAAGCTGCCTGGGGGAGGCTTTTCAGCAGCAATTAACCCATAGTCAGTCAACCTTTCTAAAACGGTAGCAAAGGCATGGTGTCAGTGAACTGCTTACAGATTGAGTCTGTCAGACCTTGAAATGCCTCTTCTTCGCTTTCTCTGTAGCCCCAGAGAAAGGTAGCCAGCTGAAACCTCCAGAAAGCCTGTGACCTGTCTGCAGAGATGCAGAGATGAGAAAGATGAGAAAAATGAGAAAGAACATTACCTGCTTCTCTCCTCTGCCTTGCCTTGCAATTGATTTGGCAGTTCTCAAGGTCCCAGATCCCAAAGGCTGTTGGATTCTTCAGTGGCCACAGCCAGGCTAGAGACAGCTCCTGGTTTCTGACACCTATACTTTACAGCCCAGGATGTGAAATAAGCTTGCCAAACTCATTTCACACAGTAGCTGCCATGCATTCACCAGGCCTTAATAACAATAATTGACAAATATTTTTCTAAGTAGAAAATACACTCTTCCAAGAGAATCTCTTCTCACTTGAATAAAGTAGAGGACAGCTAGCCTTTTCCCTGGATGAAAAGTCACCTTTACTGAACTTAGACAAGACTGCAAAAAAGTAAAATAAATAACTTCCCATCTTCCTCCTGTGTTCAAAATCCCACTGCCCTTCACAGCAGGGTTTATGCTACATCTTGAGCATACCCAAGCAGAATCCCTGGAGAATAGGTCCTGCAGAAGCAGTGCTCATTAAAAGGGCAGGAGGGAAACACCAAGCCTGTCACTGCAGAGGCAAGAAAACCAAGAATATAATGCTGGGAGTGTTTCTGCAGGAGACACAAATCATCCCAGCTGGCAGTGAGGAACAGAGCTTAGTGGAGAGGAGCAAGGGAGTGGATTTCAATGGCTAATGTGTGTGACTGTCTCCACAGCTGGACACAATACAAGGGACCAGCATGAAGTTCTATAGCCTGTTTTATGCAGGTGGGATGAGCTACTGGCTTGCCAGGCCTAAAAATTATTGGCTGTGCCTGTAAAGCTCTGAAAGACCAATCTCCATTGTGGACACAAAAGAGTCATTGACCCATCCACACGTCCCTCTCACACTCAGGATGAAGCACAGGCTGAGTCAAACTCAAGCCCACCCAACCCCACCTGAAGAGCAGTGCCTGGTCACCTGGAGAGTAAAGTCCTTCTCCCAGAACTCTTCCAATTAAAAGCACTCCTTTTGGTGTCTTTGCTGGGTAGAACAAGGGAAATTTGTCTGCTGCTGAATGTGCTGGGCTTGGCCCAGCAAATAGAAACCATGTTGGCAAGTCATGATCTTCTGATGTGAAAACCTGGCACAAACAAACTCTGGAGGGGCATCACTCACCCAGTTGACAGGGGGGGTATCTTCTCTTTCTCACTCCTCTTTTCTTCTTTGACCCTCAGCAGAGAAGCTTCCAAAGCTTTCTTGTAGGTATTCAGTTCAGCCTGTCTTTCAACAGACAAAACAGTTTTACTCAATTCTGCTTCCATCTCTTTGCCAGAGCAGGGCTGGCAGCTGCTGTAGTTCAAGCTGAGAGGCAGATAGCAAGGGTCAGGATCTCCTACAGTCCTGCAAGCTGCTCCTGCAAACCCTGGGACAGCTGTCCCAGGTGATGGCTGCAGATTGCCCTGTGCTGCCTGTCCTGTGCTCCCACACTGGCCTGCTCTGAGCAAACAGGGCTGGTTGTTTTACACACACAGATACAGACCCCCCTGAACTGTGTCTCCAATGTAGTTACCTGCTGCTTTGTGCTCTCCTGGGCTCATGCAGGAAATGCCTTGTCCTTCTTCCTCAGTTTCCCTAGACATAAAAGATTAAGTTTATGCTGTGTTTTCCCAAGGAGTTGCAACCCATTACTAATTAGTGCCTGCAAAATGCTTTCAAGCTCCTCCAAGGGAAGGTGCAAAAAAAAGGACTAAACATCATTAACAGCTTTACTTTACACACAGCACAAAATTAATGAGAGGTTGGCTCCTCGTGAACTGCAACTACCATCCTGCTGAGTAAATTTTTCTTTCATGGCAGATATTGTGCACATTGTGTTCCTGGAGCACTCCCGTATGGAATATTAACCTCTGAACCAAACTGCCACCAGCTCCTGGTGCCTGCTCTCTTATCAAGCCTTCCTCGATCTACCATGCACAGCTTTTCTGTTCACATCCCTGGAGGTGCCCAGGCTGCTGGTGACAGGAGATGGAGACTAGAGGGGGAGAGTCAGGAGACATTTCAAAGGGGTGAGGTGTCTGCTTCCAGGCTCCTAATAAAGGGCACAGGAAAGCAGAAATTAGCTAACACTAATTCTCTGAACTGAATTGCTCTGAGGGTTCCTCCAACAAGCTCATCCGGATTGTTTCTCTTACCACTTTGCCATTGTCGGGGCTTTCAAATGATAGCCTGGGGTCCCTGCTGCTTTCAGGGCAGGCAGCCACTCAGGGACTGTGAGAGAAGTCATAAAAACACTGTTGTTGCTAATTTAAAAGTCAGGTCTCCTGTTGAGCATTTTTGAATTTGGAAGGAACACTGCCTCAATGCAGTTCATGGAATGGGTCTTAGCTGGTGTAGCTGCTGCCTACATATGCCAAACATATGTCTGCTGGGGAAAAAGCATCTCCCTCAGCAGAGACAAGGACATAGAAGGTCCCAACCAAACCCTAGGCTCCTTCAGGCACCTGGCACTGGGTGTTAGGGACTCCTGCAGCTAGGCTCTGCAGCACCCTCTGTTCCACAGGCATCCTGTGCCCCTGTGGTGGGGAAGCGCAGAGCCAAGGGGTTCACAGCCACTGCTGACCCTGTCCCTCTCTTTCACCCTGACATCAGGTCACCTGCATTCTCCACTGCTCCCCACAGTCCCCCAGGACAGTCAGGGAAAAGCAGCCAGGCTCAACACGGAGTTAGGGCTGCCAAAAGCTGGATTTTCTATCACACTGTCTCTTTCTTGCCCACACACTGGTTACCAGGGGACACAGAGCTCTTGAACAAAGCTGTCAGCTGCCAGGGCTGCCCAAAGTCAGAACAGCCTGCACAGGAAAGTGCTGCCTTCAGCACACTCTCATGCAAAGTGTAGGAAATGCACATGGGAAATTCCAGGAGAAATGGAATCTCTTCACAAGCTCCTTGTCTCTAGTCCTCCTGCCAGCAGAGACCTTCAGACTCCAAAATGTGAAGCAGAGGAACAGCATGTTTTTTCAGTGAGGGAACCATATGACCTCCATCTTCAAATTTCCATGCATAGAAAGGAAGTCACGTCACAGAGGCAAAGTGGCAGGAGTAGTCTGGGACCTCACATTCTCATGGTACTTCAACACCTTCAGTCCCAGCATGGGTCCTTCTTTAAAGGAATTTACATCAATCTTAATACATCAGAAACTGGCATTCCAGCCCAAGTTTTCCACATGTTCCAGTAAGATTTAGGTCAGTTTATCCATAAAGCCTTCGAAAGAGCATCTGCTGGTGTGAGTGAGGTCAGTGAGGCAGGGTGTTTGCTGGGCTGCATGTCAGCCAAGAGAAAGGACTCCCTCTTGAGTTAAACTGCAGGGATGAACATGTGTGGAAAACACCTGAGTCCTCTCTATCTGGAAGCTAAATGTGGCTAAGCCGTTTTTGTCAGTCTTGGCAGCAGCTGGTACACAAAACAGCTTTGTCTGTCTACTTGTTTCCCCTATAGATGTCTCGCTCTGTTTCATGACACTTCTTCATCCTCTTCCAAACCCTGACAGCACCTCTGAAGCAACATGCTTGATATCATTTTAAGGACTGGACATTGGAGGCTGGGGCTAAGTAGTTTGGCTAATTTCCTTCTCTTTTCTGGTTGTGAAATCTAGGAACAGTGGAGTAATTTTGTAAAGTTATCAAAAAGCATTCAAATCCCACCTGCGTGGGCCACACACAGTTCAAATTCCAAATTAGAAAGGAAAATGCAAACCTTGTGCTGTGGCCTCTTTCCCCCATGCCCTGGTCTCTCTCCTGCCTGCCAATGCCACATTCACAGCCAAGGCAAAGGCTGTGAGACACAACCTGAAGCAGCACAAACAGCTGTATCTGGCCTCACATCTATGTGCAAGCTGCCCAGGTTCAGAGACATCAGAAGAGCATGAAGATGCCATATTTTTCCTGGAAGAGGAATCTGCCCAACCAGGACAGCTGCTTTATTCCTAATAAGTGAGGCTGGAGAATCAGTTTTCCAGCTGCCCCAACTGGAAAAGAAAAATGAGCTTTTGGACACAAAGCTTTTCTCAGGTCTCAGACACAAACAGATAATGTCATATGAAGGATGGGATGGAGAAAATGGTGCTGATGTTTCACTTCTTTACATTCATCAGACAGACAGTCTGAGAGGAGAAGGTAATAAGGTTATTAGTTGGCTTCACTCAACCACAGCCTCTGCTGTGCCCAGAAGGAAAACATCACAGCAGAGGGAAGTCCCTTTTCACACCAGCACCCTGATGGTTGAAGTGTCACCCTTGAAACAAGGCAGGAACACATCAAATTTCCTGAACTACCTCCCAGCTGAACTAAAAAGTCTCTTGGACTATACCCACATTGCTCTGCCTCCAGAACCAGCAAGAAAAAGGATGTTCCTGCATTCCTCCAGCACAGTTTGTAGACAGGACCCCATCCAAACTTCAGACGGTGTATAACCTGTGTGCACAGGTTCACCTGGTCTCCTAGGAATTCCCATAACTGAACACACTTTGACTGGGCTAAAAAAGATCCTGTCACCTGGAACAAATGCTGAGAGGCTGGCTGGAATGGGCTCTCAGCAAGGGAGCTGTCAGTATCTCATCCAAGTGTGGGTTCAATTCCTGTTCCCACAGTCAGAACTGTACAGGCCCAAGGGAGGCTATATTGCCCAGCACAGCTTACAGCTGGTGGCCTGACTCCAGCTCCCCACAAGGTACAGGAAGACAATTGAAGCTTTGTGTTTCAGAAACACAGTCTTTGGGGTTCACCCAGGACTGGTGTATCTCAGCAGGGCAAGGGAAAACACTCAGTTCTCAGCAGTGATTTCAGAAAGATGTCTATCTAGGGTGCCCCAGCCTGCAGTCTTGCTTGTTGAAGGGAGAGGGTTGGGGACATTCCTCCATGGGCTTCTTTGATGCTCCTACTTCAGGAGCCCCCAAAAGCTGAAGGGGGTGCAAAGCACCTCTAAAATGGGGACAGTATTGCATTGCCAGGAAAAGGAAGGAAGTGGGAGCCTGAGCCTCATGGAAACACAGGCATCTCTTGCTAGCAATTTCACAAGAAGTGTCTTCATGCTGTGTAGGAACCATCCCTGCAGCAATTGACAGGGAGAATTTCAATCAGAAATACATCTCCTGTAAGGACTGCTTTGGGGGCCAAGCAGAGAAACCAACCTGTAATCTACCTTATATTGCTGAGCAATAATGGGACCAGGTGAGATGGAAAGTAGATAGAAAGAAAGTGAATAAGGCTCCAGTCACTAGGGACAGTGGAAACAATCAGAACAGTGACTGCCACAATAGAGGATGATGCTGTTCCAACCAGCTCTGCACTAATCAGAGCCCCAGTTCTCTCTCCCCTCCAAATCTGCCTCAAGACATTCAAACAGTAAGCAAATTCCTGACCACAGACTAGATTTAAAACCACTCTGTCTGCAGCTTATCCCCACAAATAAAAGACCAGGAGCTGGTCTGAGTGCATGACTCCCCTCAGTTCTTCCTTCAGGTGGTTTGTGCAGAGCTGCTTTCACTCTCCCTGCGGGATTAGCACCCAGTGTACTCACAGCCTGATGGATAAGGTGATGTCTGACCATTGCTCTGTGTAGTGCCTAAACCAGAGACACAGCAAGCTGGTCAGGCTGTTGCTGCCAGCTGATGAGGGGGAAATTAAGGGAACATCTGCAGAGAAGAAGAGAAATAAGTGGGTCACCATGCACACCCCACCTCTTCTCACCAGGTGGAAACAGCAAGCCTTTGAATCCCCAGGCTCGCCCTTCCTGGGCTGGCCTTGGCTCTGCCACTCACTCCTGCCTTCCTGCCAGGGTTTGGCTGGCTCTGTCTTGTCACCTCCACCAGCTGTTTACACTACAGGGAAGCCTGGAACTGCCTCTCAGCAGGTCAGTGAGGGGCAGCATCACCCAGCCAGCTCCACTCAGGCACATTCCAGAAGCTGCCTGGCAGACAGACTCTTGCCCTGGAATGAAGCCCAAAGGACATGCAGCCAATGCAGGGCAGCAAAACCTGATTTTCTCAGGCTGTCAAAGTAGAGGAAGCACTTTTTTGATGATCTCTGCACTAAATGGAAATCTTCTGAAACTGATTTTATTCCCCAGATCCCTACCCCAGTAGGTTCAAGGTTCAAAGGGCCAACCTGGAGGGAATACAGACCATGGCCAGGTTGAAGAAAGGCTGGAACATATCAGCTGAAGTAACATAGGAATAGCTTCTTAGTGCCCAAAAGGATTTCTGACCAAAATAGAAGAAATATAGGGCAACTTAAGGGCCTGGAGTATCTCATGAGGAGAGGAGCAGCATCCTGCTCTCCTCACTATGTGCTTTTCATTATTCTTCCCCATCAGGCACAGCACTTGCCATGGGGTCCTCTTGAAGCCAAGGCACTGGCCAGACTGGACTTCCCATCTGCTGCAGAACCTCTGTTCTTCCTGAAGAACTTTGGCAGGCCACAGACACCTCTGTGAAGGGAGCAAAAGGCACTGCAAAATTTCAGAAAGTTTTACATAACTATGCAACCATTTCCCAGGAAGCTGTATTTGTGCTATGTTTTTATATTTCAAGCCTGTCCCCGTTCTCTTATTTTTTTTCCCCTCAGTAGCAGCAGCAGTGTACTTAGGCTGGTAAATAATGCATACTGCTCTCACTGCTATGCAGACAGACAAAGGCAGGTAGTGTATCAAAGAATAAAATTGTACAGTGAATTGCAGTGTAATAGCTGTAATTTAGTGCCCTGTGGGTGATACAGAGACTCAGAAAGTATCAGAGACCCATGCTCAGTGCTGACTGACAAGGTGACTGGAGATACAGCACAGTGTTTGACCTTTGGATTGTTTCCAACCTAAGCAGAGCCATAAAAAATTCAGGAGACCATGCTGTCTCCCAGGAAAATGGTTTGTGGTGTGGGTAAATAGATGGATTTTGTGTGAACACACACACACAAATTTATGTGGGTGCAGAGAGATAATTAAAGAAACACTGATCAAGACCCAGACTACTTATATAACAGAAATGGTTGGGGAAACTGGGGGTGTATCAGAATTGGTTCTTATTGTCTGCTTGCAAGAACGAGAGGAAGTCTTCATTAAGGCACCAGCTGGATCTCAGCTCAGGAAATCTCAATTGATTTCACATGCAGGCTAGCAGCTAATGATGTGTGCGTGTGTCTGTCTGTCTGATTTCAGCTCTTTGGTCATCTCAGACTTGGGGGCATTCACATTTCTTGCCAGGTTCCCATTTCTGGAGCATTTGTCTCCACCAATCACCCAGTAAGCCATTTGAGAAAGCAGAAATGATAGCATGAGAAATAATGCTATTTTCAGACTCCCTACTAGCCTCTCGAGCAGAGGGAGTGAGCTGCACGTTCCCTTGGAGCTCAGCACAGACCTGGAAGGATCTAATCACTCTCTTTCTACCTAAACAAGACAAGAGCATACAGGGATGCACAGGGCTGTCACCTCCCATTTGCAGACATCTTCGTGTAGGAGCAAACTCCTTTCTTCTCCCTCCTCAGGGAGCCTGAAGCACCCCCTGTCCTTACCAGCCTCCCTCTCACTACCCCAGGGAAAAAGAAAAGCAAAGGGTCAACCCATGTTCTCCCATGAGTACAGGGGCCTGATGACCACCAGGATGAACAAGAGGGGCTTTGAAGCAAGAGGGTGACTGGGAAGGACAGTGCTTAGCATAAATATTAGGCACTTTCTTTTCAAAAAACATCTCACTGTTCAGAAAACCACAGGACACGTTAGAGAACAAGTCCCTCACTGTCCCTGCAGACGAGGATGGACTCAGTCTGACTGCACAGCAAGGTGCATGAGCCAGGGAATACATTTATGTGGCTGTCCTGTCTCGTCACAACTGACAGCTCTGTTAGGATGGCCACGGCACTCAGCAGCCTCTCTGCCACATGACAGGCCTGCAGAAGAGATGATGTGGGAAGAGGTACAGATTTGGTTTCTCCTGCCTCTGTCAGCAAGACTACAGAATCCTTGAACACTTCATTACTCTAACAGCACCTGGAACCTTGTAGGACAAGTTCCCCGTGGGATCTGGATAGAGAATATGGTGCTTTTGACAAACAGCAGATGTGATTCAGCTTCCTCATGCCTTTTACAGCACTGTCATCTGAAACCAGAGATCTTAATGCCCCTGGGACAAGGAGAACGGGAATGGCGCACATAAACTGAGTGGGAAAGTCAAGACGGGAACAGAAGAGGATTTGGCACCCACCCATTATCTCCTGAGAGGCAAGGAAATAGAGCAGGTGAGAATGGGGTGACAAGGGCAGCAAATGGAGGCCTGCCCTTGTCACAGGGGAGACACTGTGCACCAGGTGACTGAGCTAGAAACCAGACACCCAGCACAGGACCACAAATGCAGTGTGTGAGCTCTGCATCACCAGGCCGATCTTGCCACCCTAAATCTCTGCAGCCTACTTGCCAAGTAAGTGCTTTCTGGTTCCCTGGAGCCTATTTGAGGGTATAAATCTCCCAGAAAGGGCTCAGGTTCTGAACATAGCTGAGGGACCCCAAGTTAAAAGCATTGCTATAAAGCCAAGTCACCCAATTTTGACCTGGCAGGGGAGCCCAGGGGGTTCTCCTCAAGAGACTCTTCAAGACTCCTCAAGCACATGAGAAGCAAACTTGTCTGGGGAAACTGTGATGGCCATGTTTTCCCTCCCCTGCTACTTGGCAAATGTTAAAAGCAGGGCACGCTGTTCCACTCAGCCATGAGCTGATTCAGAAATACACAGCTCCCCTGACTTCCCAGGCAACCAGCAGGGCCCTGCACTGCCTCTGCATCACGCTGCCCGTCTCTGTGATGGATGCACCTCTGCTGCCTGCAGAATAAACTCAGGCACAGGGTTGTGGCCCCAATAACACAGCACTTCATAAAGCTGCTTGGGTCTCTCTCTCTGTTCTCAGATATTTATAAGGGATCCATCCCCACAATATATCTGAGCACTTCACACTCAAACAGATATTTTTTTTCTTATAACTGCACTCTTCTCCTTGCTCAATAGATAGAAACCATGCCCACATAATTTCTTAGATTCTCAAGGTGATGCAGTGTGGCTTGGGGAGGACAGCAATACTTTCATAAAGCACAGAACACAAATGACTGGGGCAGGCCCAAAAGAATGCCTCCAAACTGGTACCTGGCATAAGAACACTTGGGCTGACGTGCTGGGGGGAATGGGCAGAGACTAAAGAAGAAGGGAATCTCCAATTTCAGTAATCCACTTGGGCAAATCTGTACCTCTGTTTCCAGGTCTGCAGAGTGGGACACATCCACTGGACCCATGGAACCCTCTTAGATCTCTAAAACCAATTGCTCCAGTTCTCCTGCTTCCTCTGCATTAACACAGCACGATTTGGAGTTCAGCTTCATTCAGCATCAAAGCAAGCTCTGTGATTACACTGTGCCTGGCTCTGTGAAAAGCAGGACTCCATCTGTTCCCAGCACAATTACTGCACTGCATGGACAGACGTGATCTTGCATGAGGCACACAGCTCCTCAGAGCCCCTCATGTTTGACCAGTTGTATATGACACGGGCTTTCATCCAAACAGAATCTATTGATGAGGGCAGGCATTAGCCTGAACTACAGAATTCCTTCTTGGTCCAACTCTGCATTTCACTGATGCCAGCTTTGTCTCCGGTAGGCTGTTTTGATTAATTTCATTTAATTAATTCTATCATCTCAAGCTGTTCCCAGAATCTGTGTGAAGCCCATCAAGGTGGAAGCAGAGAACATCATGCACACAAATTGAAGATGTAGTCCATTGGATTCTCAATATTTATCTTCCCAGAGGAAAAAAACACCCCACGCTACAGAAGCATCATTCAGACATCTGAAATCTGACAGTGCTTTTTGTTCCTCTTCTGCTCCCTGGTGGCATTTAATTCTATCATCTTTGCTGGTAGGGGCAAACTTATCTGCACTGGAATTTTTGTCCCCTGGTAATCATTGCAAAGAGGCAATTTCATCCCTGCTTATAGAGCTTCGGGGGAAGGCAGAGGATTTATATGTTGGTCCTACAAGAAGGAAGTGGGGGGAAATCACTAAACTCCATAGCCCAGTTCTAGCTCACAGCATCTCTCAGCTTGTCTGCCTCCTTTGCACTTAATTTTTGTTTCCCCCAGGAGGTCAACACAGAACCTCTGCCCCAGAGAAATCTTCTACTTATTCCAATGTGTTAGGAGTCATCATGTCCCAGGGGTTCCCCATTCCTGCCTGCCTTCAGCATCGAGATGCTTCCCTCCACCTCTTCACAGGTGCAAGTATATGGATAGAGGCCAGCTCACCCTGCCTGCTCTCACCTCTACCTTTCCCTGCAGAGAGGCTCCTGCATTGACACAGCTCAGTGATTTCCTTCCTTCTGTGCTGCCAGGTGCCAGCTGCATGTGCCACAGCAGGGCTGGGAGGGGAGAGGACACACAGCACTGGGCTAGAGCTCCACACTCACTATGCTGGGGGACAACTGTTGTCAGAAGGTTCCTGGAAGGTCCCCTCCTGTCCCATGGTCCACTGAGACATCACCTAACAAGCTGGGGAAGGATGTGCTTGGGACACAAAGGGCTGCTCTCCATGGTACAGCCAAGCATAGGAGGTCAGGCCCCTGATTCAGTGCTAGCCCAGCTATTTCACTGCTGTGAAGATTGGGTCAGATACTGTCTCACATCAATAAAGTGAGACTTCTGGCCTCAGCTTCCTCTCAGACTTGTCAGAGGACGGATTCATTTGTCCTTACAAAGCACAGTGAATCTTGCAGATAGAGAATGCAAAAAGAGGTAGGAAGGTAGTAAATCAGGAGTGCCCAGGAACATTGTCCAAGATACATCCTGTAAACTAGCACCAAATGGCTCACATCCATATTATTAAACTCTCTTCACCTCTGAAACCATGACCTCATTGAACAGCCCATTGGGAATGGTACTCTGTCTATAACTCCCAAATCATGCCTGGAAATTGTCTGGGACAGTCCTAGTAGGCCAAATAAAATCATGCCAGGGGTGTGCTGACACTTAAATCTGATGATTTAGTTTGTATTCTAGGAACATTTCCTGATGCTGCTTAATTTACTAGTAAAGACTTAATTACTAGTGAAGACTCAATGTCTGTTCTATTAAATTACCCTCAAAGTCAGCACTGACCTGATAAAAATCAGCAAGTGTCCCTAAACCTTCCTGAAATCCTTGATTCCTCAGTCATTACCTTCCCATCTCCTCAATAAATGTGGGAAAAAATTAATATTCAATTTATTATTACTTAAAGATAATCAGGTAATACGAAAAAGCCAGCAGAGATAAAGCCAAGAACAAATCATGTAAATGTTTAGCTTTCTTTGTCACAGTAACTGAAATAGTAGAGAGAGCAAGCCCAGAAATGCAGGCTATCCTGATGTGTAGCAAGGCTTTTTGAAACAATATTTGTCACAGGTATGCACTCTGAAACTAGTTATCAGCAGTTTGTCATCAGATCAGGAGGACTTACAAAGAACAGATCTATCAACTGGTTTCCCCAGTGACTTGGATAATCAAATAAAGTATATTTATAAAATGCATAGTTGGCCTCGAATCTGGAAGATCATGCAAGACAGAAGGCAAAATAGGGGAAATATTTTGGCAAACTGGAGAAATAACTCACATTCAGCCAGCTAAAATTTCATAAAACTGGTGCAAAACAATGAACTGAGAAGGGTAAGAAATTAAATGCACCAGTACAGAAATGGGTAACACCTAGCTAGACTTCAGCACTGAGGAAACATTGAGGAGTTACAGGGCTGTGAACCAAATATGAATTGCCATTGTGAAAGCATTGCATTGAAAGACAAATTTCCTTCTTGGCTGCATTAGTAGGGCACACTAATGCCTATAAGACAAGGGGATAATTTTTTGCTTTCTCAATACACCCATGTTAGATAGGATTAATCTAGCTTTGGACTGGACACAGATAACAAACAGTGTAAGAGGTGCAATATGCATAGGATTGAAAGAAGAGGACTGAGTTTAACAGGAAGAAAACAGAAGAAGGCATATGATGATGAACCTCAAATACATAAGGTTGTTAAGAAGATGCTGATCAATTGCTCCCCATGTATCCTGAGAATAGGTGAACATGCAACAAGCTCAGGTTACGGGGAGGGGGCAAACCTTCCCTGCTGCCAGTCAATGAGCAGTGTACCAGGTGCTGAGGAGGTGGCAGCATTCCTGCCATGTTTAAGCACAGGTGTGGCAAACACCTGCTTGGGTGGCATCAGTGTATTTGATCCTGCCTCTGGGCACATAGGTGCAGTGTCTCTTGAATGTTCCTTTAAGGCTGACAGTTGCGTATTTTTGGTTTCTAACACCACTTTGTCACTCATTTTGGCTGCAAGGGTGCAGTAGGAACAGCATAATCAGAGACACTGAGCCAGGTCTCACCAGGACCATATCCAGTCTCATTACTGGATATGTTATTTGGTGTCCACCTGTACGTCATCACATCCTGCACCTTCCTCTTACAGGCTTTCTGTTTCTCCATCCTATTCCAGAGCCAACTAAAAATTATTATTTTCCTCACCTTTCTGGCAGGAGGTGTGTTCCATAATCTGATTGCTCTCAAAGCTAAAACACTTTTGATTTCCAGCTAAGATATGCATGTTGACAGTAGCAGCTGCTTGATATGGAGTAGTTCAAATTCATACTCATGTCCGTGAATATCCTAAAACACAGAAGCTGATGTCACTGCATGTGAAAAACTTCCAGATCAGTTCTTCAGGTTTCAAGAAGAAAAATATCATAAATTTGCAGAGGAAAAGGAAGTTTTTCTTTCTTGCATTAGCATGAAAATGACATGAATGACACTACGTAAGAAATGAAGACATAACAGGGATGGATGAAGAAAAGGTGTCAGCTGAGGGGAGAACCAAGGAGACACAAGATCAGGTAACAGGCATAATGAGGTTATCAGCTTGATGGATTCAGGAGTGCCAGGAGGAGTAATACACAAATGGAAAACTGCTGCTTGCAATGGCGAGAATGGTGGCTTGCTTGTGAGGGAGGAACCAGTTCCCCTTCTCTGTCTTCCCAAAAGATGTAACAACAAAGGTCACAGTCATCTGCCCGCAGAATGGTGTATGTTTGTCTCTGTGGAGAAGTGTTTGTGAGAATTGACAGTCCTCCCCTGAATCAATACTCACCTTTGTGAAGGAGAAAATGCTTTCTGTTGAACTAATGGCTATTTCAGACCATTGTAAATCATAACAGATGGGTTTCTTCAAACCTCTATGCATTTTTAGATTGTATTTACACTCACTAATCAAGCCTTCAGTCTAAGAGGGGGAAAAAATAACATTCTCCCACTTTTTCATTTTCTCCCTCCCCCTGACACTGTGCTTCCCCAGGGCTGCTGGCTGGGTCTATTCAGCTTCTTTGCTGCCTTAGGACTAGCTGCTTCTGTTTGGAAAGTAGTTATCTCACTGTCTCAGCTTGGAGATGGGAGCGCTGGCTCCTTTGGGTTCAGAAGTACAGACCCTGTTACATAGAGTCAAGTACCACACTGGGACGCAGAAAAGAGTATAGCTGTCCCTTATTTTTCTCCAGACATAAAATGAGAGTGATGCTGTTACCAACACATGCCATCTCACACAGTAAAAATTAAGAAAGGGGGGGGCTGTTTGAAAGAAAAATGAAACACACTAATTAGGTATCAGTACTATCACTGCTTGTGTGACACACATCTGCACTCCCGCCATTCTAGCGAAATTTCAGTCAGCAGAGGCTATTTAGTCAAAATAAAAATTCAGTCTCTATGTCTAATAAATGTTGCCACCTTTCTTTTTTGCCAGCAAATAGCACTGCTGCTCTCTGTCATGTAGCAGCCATGTCCTACCCTGAAGATAGATGCATTTCAGTGATGTTTTTTTTCTTTTTTTTTTTTTTTTTTAAATACAAGATAGCAGTGTTTCATAAAAAGCTTTCTTGGTCAGAACAAGTGCTGTCATGCATATGTAACATCGTGATTAGCATCTTGCACTGAACTGGCTGGCATGCACAAAGTGCTATCTCCAGGTAGGTAGCACAGCCGGCTTTTCCTCAGCTGCTTTAGCACAATGCTAGCATTTAAATAGGAAGCCCCAAGGACGATCTGAAAAAGACAATCACAGAACCAATTAGCTTGGAAAAGACCTCTGAGTCCAGCCTGGGATGAAATTCCATGTCAACTAGACCATGACACTGTGTTCCACATCATCTTTTCCTGAACACCTCCAGGGATGTGGAGGTTCACCACCTCCCTGGGCAGCCTGTTCCAATGTTTGACAACGCTTTCAGTGAAGGAATTCCTCCTGATGTCCAAAAAATTTCTCATTTATCCCATCAAGCCGCAAAGCAGCCGTTCTGGGTTTGCCTTGTGTTTCCCAGGTTGCCTTCTTCCAGAGTGACCCCCGACCCCCAGCACTACAAGACCCGGTCTGGAGTGGCCAGGAATACGCTGGCTCCACCTGTGGGGGAACCAACTGATCGCTTCGGATCCGCTCAGACAGCCCCCGAGGGAGCCGGGCTCTCTGAGGGGTGGAGAGGCAGGCCCAGGCACGACCAAGAAGTCCCAGCGCAGCTTCCCAGCCTGCTGGTCTTCCCGCAGCCAGCCCTCATTTCCTACCACCAGAGGGTAGAGTAGGATACCACTAGAGAGGGTAGGGCAGGATGCGGGAAGCCCCGCACAAGGCTGGAGGCACCGCCCTGGCTGCCGCTCGCCCTCGGCTGTGTCGGAGAGGTCTCGCAGGGCCAGACGCGGCCCACGGCCCCACGGACACGGCCCCATGGACACGGCCGGGCAGCGCCGCCTCCCCAACATGGCCCCCGCCCAGCCCCGCGCGCGGCCCCGCACTCGGGCGGTGGCGCGCGGCGCCCCCGCGCATGCGCGGCCGGGCGGGGCCGGACCATGGGCAGGCGGCGAGCGGGGCCGAGCGTGGCCCAGGAGGTGAGGGGGGCGCGGCGGCTGCTGCGGCCGGGCTGGCGGGGGCTTGGAGCCGCATCCTCACTGCCGGCCTTGAGCGACGGCGTGTGCTGTCCTGGCTCCTGCCGAGCCCTTGAGCCAGCGCCGTGAGGGGCGGGGGGTGTGTGTGCCCGTGGGGGTGCTGCGGCGGGCCGTGACCAGCAGCCCGTTGTGGGCGTGCGGCGCTGGAAGTCAGCTCTGTGCTACTGCTCCTTGAGAGGAGCCCAGTGCTAAACCAGCAGTGAGGGGCCTGTAAATTACAGCCAGGAGAAAGGAGAAGGGCTGGGCTTTAAGAGTATGCTTCCCTTCTGAAGCTGGCTTTTTATTGTTGTGCTTGGGTGTTTTGTCTCTCCCTCCCTGGAGATTCCACCTGAGCCATGTGCTTGAGGATGGCTCTTCTTGAGCAGGGAGGCTGGAGCAGATGACCCACTGTGGTCCCTTCAAACCTTACCCATTCTGTGATTCTGTGATCTCCTGGGTGGCTGGAGGGCTGCTGGCAAGCTCTCTTGAAGCTTTGTATCTCTGTTAACAAACTGAGTTGTGGTAGCTGAGGTGTTTCTGAAGCATAACATCTTTCTGGCTCCTGCACTGAACAGTGCTGTCTGGACAAGTCTGCTCAAGTTCAAGTCTGTGGGTTTAGATACTGTGGAGACAGCAAATCCTGCATGTTCCTCACAAATGGCTGAAATGGGGCAGAATTCATTCAGTGATTCTCTCTGGTCACCTCTCTGCCCTGAAGTCTTTTCAGCTGAGCACAGGCACAGCAGACCAAGGTAACCAGAATGGAAAGGCCAGGGAAATGGCAGGGCGTGTCATACATGTGTCATCAGCTAGTAACATAAAGGTGAGTGTCACAGAACCCTTAGGGCCAGAGGATACCTCTGGGTATCATCTCATCCAACCCCCTTGCCAGGGCAGCATCACTTAGAGCAGATCACACAGGAACATGACCAGGTAGATTTTGAATGTCTGCAGAGGGGGAAATCCCACAGCCTGCCTGAGCAGGCTGTTCCAGTGGTCTGCCACCTTCAGTGTAAAAATTTTTCCTCACATTGAGGTGGAACTTCATGTGTTTTAATTTAGGGGCGTTGCTCCCCATCTTGTCACGGGGCACCGCTGAAGAGAGTTTGGCACCAACCTCTTCACACACCTTTAAGGAATTTATATGTATTGGTGAGATCCCCTCTCATCCTGCAGTGTGGAAAGGGGGTCCGGTTTATGGTTTTCTGGTGTGTTTCATTGGTTAGGCTTTCATCAGAGAAATATAGTTCTGAGCAGTCTAACCCAAATTTTTGCAAAGTATTTGAGGACTTGTAGTAGCTTTAGTTTAGGTTTTGGGGGTTTTTTACAAGTTTTCATGATGGAACACACTAGTTTTGAAAAGATTGTAGAGCTGCTCTTTTTTGTGCGTTACAGGTGAAAATCTCTATGCAAAGACACTACTACAAGATAAAACTCTTTCCACTTGCAGTGATGAGAACACTACTGAGGAGAGGTTAGGGAGGAAGAAAAAAAATCCTTTAAGCCAGAGGAAGAGAGGGCTGTGTTTCAGTTTGCATGACAACCCAAGATACTTGATTCAAATTTAAACTTATTCTGTTCAGTATTACCTTCTGAGCTGTTATGATTGTAAAGAAAACTTTTCAAATGAGTCTTAATATGATGTGATGCATGAGTAGCTTTGAAAGGCCTCATCTAGGCAGAGTCATGCTTGTTTAACTGAAGTCATGATGCTAAATGAATGCAATTTTCTATATGGACACTTATCAGATTAGCTTGCACTTAAAAATTGCAGATGTAATTGATATGATCTGGTTTAAATAGATATAAATGGGTCTCCAAAATGTTGTGGTGGTTTAAATTCATGCCACTTCCTTCATATAGCTCTAGGCTTTTGACAGGCAGCCCTATTGACAATGCTGAGCTGCATAGGACTTGCTTGAGGAAACTCCTCAGGAAAATGAAACTGGCAAGGCTGGTCCATTTTGTACCAAAATAGTGAAAATGGAATTAAACTGAAGAGACTGACACAGATGACCAAAGGTGTGGAGAATTTATAGAAGTTCTTTCATAGGAAGGAAACTACCAAGCATTCCAGGTCCTTTTAAGCTGGAGAACATGACTGCAAGGGACCCAATATAGGTCTATATTGTATGCTATTTGTAGCTTTAAACAAAGAATGAACATGCACTGTCAATACAAAGTTAGGGCTATCAAATGAAGCCAGCAGCTAACAAGCCTAGAACAAACTGGAGGGGATGGTTCTTCCCATAACCTGCTGTGAAACTTCTTGCCAAAGGATATTGTAACCATTAAAAATATACTTGTGGCTCAAGTAACAACTGAAAAAAAAAATCAGAGAAGCAGAAAAGTGCCTTAAACTAAAAGCAGTGCCTGAGCAGCAAAATGTCAGGTGTGTGTTTCTAGAAAGTATTGTTACTTGTGTTGCTGCTTCAGTGGCTGATCAGTGTCTATGAAAGAGCATAAAGGGTAGGGAAAAGGCTGACACAGTTCATACATGCTTACAATTTGCAGAAGTTTCCCAAAATGTGGCTCATGTGCTCTGTGGTCACGTCTGTGTGTGGCCCTGCAAAGCTGCTGCTCTGGACTGAGGCGGGATGCGCTGACTAGCGAGATGGTCCCTGCAAGGCTGAAAGAGGAGGTGTAGGTGGGATCCAGCCTTTCCTTCTTTAGCAACAGACAGGGTTATTCTGCAGGAGTCATCTTAGACTTTGCTGGTGGATCATCCTCTGCTGTGAATAGCTTGTCTGGTAAATATTTCCAAGCATGCTGTGGGCGGAATGTCTGTGAAATGATTTTCCAGCGTGCAAAATGCTTCCAAGAATGTGGAGAAAATGGAAGTGTGTTCACGAACAGCAAGTTAGCACTTGAATTTAAACAAAATTTGTCTCTGCTGGACTGATTTTAATAATCCAGCCAAGTTTGTGGCTGCAGGAACCATTAATTTGTCCGTGAAAGAACAGCTCAAGTGTGCTGGCAGGTGACAAGGCATGTAAAAACTGCTCAGGGAAGGGTTTTTTTCTGTGCCCCCACCTCTTCAGTTGGCTTTGATCTGTTTTATGAGGGTCAGAAGATGAAAACCTCATTACCTAATGCTGTTGGATGTCGACGTGTGTGAGATATGGCTCTTTGCCAGTATCTTAATTAGGGAATTCATAAAAGCAGAGGGTGGATGCCAGTTCTTGAAAAGCGCTTTTAGCCTTTCTGCTGGAAAGAAGGCTTTCATTAATTCGCTACAAAACGTATTAAATGGGATCCAGCTCAATTCTATAAGCAAAGCTGCTTCTTTTTCCCTTCTCTCTTTGTCTCTGCCTTTATGTGAGCCATTTCGGGCTCCCTGCCCAAGATGATCCCAACAAATGGAATTTGTAATAGGCATGTAAGTCAGTTTGGATTGAAATCCATTCCAGGTCTCTCTGGTTTAAAAGGGTTTCCAGATCACGAGCAAGTGTTGCCAGAATTCAGCAAAAATAGCTGAATGCCTTGTCATACCTGTGGAGCAAAGGAGGCGTCTGGTCTTTTATCCCTGTGTGCATCCAAAGCTGCTGGGATGTGACTTTCTGGAGTGTCGCCTGAGAAGCTTCAGAAGGGCAGCTCTGTGTGCCCACATCTGCTGCCTGGATGTGAAGCACGTTTCACTCCCCCTTTTTAACTGGAACTACTTAAAGATGCTGCTGTGAGTGAAGTCCTGCATCCCTGCTACCATCTGTGTGAACCTGAGGGGCTGTCATGTGAGCCTTCTGCTTGCTGCATTTCAGCTCTGTCCCAGAGGATCCCCTTCAAAGAAAGGAGAGCTAAAAGGAGGAAGGGTTCATCTTTGCAAATCAGGAGGCACTGTGCTGAGATTGCCACTAAAGAGATAAGGCAGTGTGAAGTGCAAGGGTGCTTCAGCTAAGCAGGCTTGGCTCTTTGTTTTCCTGTGGGCTTCCAGTGTGCCCAGTATGTACCCCAACTAACCTCATGTCTTGCTTAGTAGAAGGGAAAGCTTTCCATCCACAGCAAGCTCAGGTGAGCACCTGCTTCTAGGATTGCTCTCCTGGAGAGCTAGCTGCAGCAGGGAATTATAGCAAAGCCCTACAGATTTTCTTCTGCTGCAATTTTACAGGCTATGCTCCCCCCCAGGAGTTTCTTCAGCAGCCCAGAGGATAATCAGTAGTTCCCAGGCATTACTCTGAGTTTCCCTGTGTTTATTTTTTGTTTCTGTCTTTCTTTTTGTGCAGTGGAGAGTTACTTGGATGGCTGAGTTGCCAAGAGACTCCTGGCTTGCAGGAGCAGATCCTAAATGCCAAGCAAGAAAATGGCATTGACATATCAAGATAGTGCTCTGCCCATAGTTTGGGTTGGTGTCTGAGGCTTCTTACTCAAATGAGCTGCCTTCAGGAGGCAGATTATATTCTTAATTTGTAAGTGGGGAAGCTGAGGCACAGTGAATGGATAACATCAGTGAATCCTCACTCTTGCCCTTCCTTATAATGCCTAATAACCCAGGCTAGCCAGAAGTACTGAGATTCTGAAAGAAAAGTATTTTGTTCATTCAGCAATCTGTTCCTCCTTCCTTGCTTTTTTTTTTTTCTGGTTATTTTTTATCCCTTGTGCCCCCAGCTCAGCACAGCTGATGGTGCAGTTCTGGGGCATGTGGTTTATTAGCAAATTATTGCTCTCCAGCAGGGGACCCAAACTTGGGTTTTGATTTAAGAGCAGTAAAACCAGTTGAAACTTGAAAGTATTATGTGGAATCTGGAGATTTTTAGTCAGCAGAAAGTAAAAGCACTGAGAAAGTTGGGCAGAATATACTCTTGTTAAGTCTCATGGAATGAGGGAAGTATGGGCAGAGAATGCACTAGTGAGAGCAACTGCCAGCTGAGCAGGAGGAGCAGGCATGGAGGAGAGGATTGGAGTGCAGTAGCAAGGATAATTTAGTGTTGGGGTTGGCAGCTGACTAACTAAAGCCCTCATTAATTCATTAAGGTATTATTTAATATTATTTTAAATGTATTTCCAGAGAAGCCATGGTGCACTGTAATAATGTAACAGGCTAAGCAGGAGCCAGGTGACACATGCTGAAGCATCTTTTCCTGTGTGGAACCTAAGGGTTTCCAACAGCTAAGGGAGCAGAAACAGCTATTTGCAAATGGTAGGAACTGGTGAAGGAGATGGTAATTCTTAATTTTGACTGGACCAATGCCCAACTCTGCTATTAAATTAACTTGCTGATAAGTGTGGTCAGAGCTGGCCTGGGTGAAGTCCTTTCTCGGCCCTGAAGCAGACTGGGGCAATGCATCATGCTGACTGAGTTGTAGTGGATGACATGGTGATGAGCAGCTGCAGTTAAACATTCTTAACTGGCACAGCTGGAAATGGAGGAGGACAATTATCTTCATCCAGGCAAACCTAAGCATTGCCAAACACAGGAGGACTATTCCCTGAGCACTGGGATCAGGTAATATGCCTTGGTGTTCCCCTTGGGCTCAGGAAGCTGTGCATGTGCCTCTGGGGAGTTTGGCATCTTTAGCACTGGCAGAGTTGCCTAATAACCCAGGACTTTGAAATTGCTATCTGATAAATCAAAGAGTTGTTTGAGCCTTGTTATATGTGTCCCCCTCCCCAGCTCTGCTGTGCTTCTTTCAGACTGTTTAACTGATTGCTTAAACTTCTTTTCATGGGCTGCTTTATGTCAAGCCTCTTCTCTCCCGTCCTGCTTAGTTATAATGCTTGCCTGCCTTTCCTGAGCAGAAGGTGTGAGATTGTTAATGAGCTCATTAACAGGAGCTGATCAGAACAGAGCTGATCCCAAAGCAGCAATAATTAGGGATCACTACCTTTGATTTTGTTTCCCTTATTATGGTTTATGAGTGTGTTTGTGCTCTGGGCTGCCTCTGAGGCTGATGTCCAGGCAGCTCATTCCACCCTTACCCAGGACTGTGCTGCCTCTTAGTGTCTGGTGTGTGAAGGCTCCCACCACAGGGAGGCCGTGCTGCCAGCCTTGCCCTTCCCTGGAGAGCCACGTGCAGCAGGAGTGTTGCACTAAGTAGCTCAAAAGAGAGGTCCTTGCCACCTTAGTGCACCCAGGCTGTTTTCTTTGAGGCCAGGTTGTTGTGTTCATATTGTCTGATTAGTCCCACTGTTTCCCTGCTGGAAGCAAGCTTGAAAGACAGAGTTTTCCTTGAGATGTCTACGCTGTAGTTGCCAGGCAGAAGAGAGGAGTGATTCCCAGAACTGTTGCCCATGGTAGGACTCCCTCCTGGGCAGTCTGTTTGCACACAAGGAAATCAACCCTCCTGTGCTTAGCTGTGGTTAGTCCCCTCCACAGGAAGACACAGGGGTGGCTGTTGGGGTACTTGATGAAGAGACACAAGGAGATACCCAATGTTTTTCTGCAGGGAAACATGTTGCTGCCAACACTTGGTACAGGTTGAAGGAGGCAGTGGTGAATGCTTTCTTGAGCATACTGTGCAGACTCCTGTTGCTGTTTTATGTTTAGTTGGGTAAACTGGAGGTATCCCTTTGTTCCCTCTTCACCCAGCCAGACAGCTGAGGGTTCTTTGTAGATTTCTGCATTCATTCACAATGCTAAATCAAGACCCTGTCCCTCAGGTTTAGGTTTAGGTCAGTGTCTCTCTTTTTATCCTCTAATTGCATAAAGATACCTTAGATCACACCTTTGCTTGTGGACCCACATGCAAAGAAACTAGAACAGGCTGGAACAGGATCAGATCCTATCAAAAGGGTGCTGGCCAGCCACACAATAGGCAGTGTCAGGGCCTGTTTGGCTGCATCTGGGATGATGATGTTACAGTTGTCTGGCCTAGAATACAGGCTGATCTGGGAGAAGATAAGCTCTCTGTGCTGTGATATCTACACAGATCTGTGGTTCTTCCCTTGATTTGGGGAGGAAGAGTGGCTGAGCTGCCACCATCTGAATGGGAATGAGTCCTTGTAAGCTGGGAGAAGAAACAATGGTGACTGGTGTGGTGTTTTTCAGATTGATGGATTGGAGGAGAAGCTGGCACGCTGCAGACAGAGCATGGAAGAAGTGGATCTGAAGCTACGCAGGGAGAAGCTCAGCCCCGAAGGAAGGTAATGCTGAGCATCTCCTTATGCAGCTGTCTATGTGCACTTCAGCTTAGCTGTCATCCTGCTGCAGGATCCAGCAAGGGCTCTTGAAGGGGTGGGAATGTGTGATTTCTCCATGACAAGACTCTCTTCCCACAGCTGGGAGTTTTCTTGGGGAGCTTGCCTCTGTGAGAAGTGCAGTGATACAGAGAGAGCTGTCTCTTATTAACAGCCTGATTCCAACCTGTGCCACAACCAGACAAGTAGTGCCTGAAACTTGCCAGTTCATTTGCAGATCTGGCTCCTGGCCTGTTATGAACCTGCTCTGTGAGTCTGGCAAAGGTTTTCTGCACGCTGCTGCTCAAGCCTTGCTGAAGGCACCTGGGTTTAATCAGGGAGATGTGCAGCAACTGCTACTGAGGGCCAAACCAGGCTGGGATCCAGCTGCAGAAGCAGCTGAGGGAAAGTATCTGTGTCTGTTGCTAATGTGTCTGGATGTAGGGATGTATTGATGCACTGGCTTTTCTTGGGAAAGCTAAGAGGGACAATTCCCCTGTAATTTGTGGCTGTAGAGGCAGCAACTGTTGGCTTCTAGAGCTGGGACTCAAGTGAGGACTTTGGCCTGGATTTTGTAGCAGACACAGGCAGAACTTGCTGTTTCTCTTGAGTGTGAAGCAAGAGATTCTCAAGTCTCTCTGCTTGAAGACATTTTTTCAGTCACTAGCATTCTCTGCTCTGTTCCTAGCAAAAAAAATGCTAGGAAGCTCAATCATACTCCCAGGGAGTGGTCCTGATGATCCTGATGTTTGCTCTACAGTGTTGTCCTGAAGAACCCCATTAGAAATGATTATAGCAATAGTGATGTCTCCATCCTCTGATACTTATCAGGCTCAGTTTAACTTCTTTGTTAAACTCTACTTTGCACTCCCCCCTCCTCATTTAGTGGAGTTTTATATCCCCATCCATATTTAGGCAGGGTCCTGTCCCTTCCTGTCCCTCATCTCTTTAGCTCCTCATCTCAACAACCCTCTTCTGGCCTAAATTCTCCTTGTTTACTGTCTGTATTCTTTATCTGGTACTTGGTGGTCAGCAATCAAACCTACAGTTGTGATAACTTGACAGGATGGGATATATGATGGTTTCTGTCTGAAATACAGGGCCTAGAGCAAAGAATTATGAATTAGGGTTTGGGGCCTTCTATGAATTTTACAGCTTTTATGGAAATAGAACTTCCATTGTCCTATTGCAGACCCTTTGAACAACCCTGGAGGGAAGGTACTGTGATCAAAATTACCGATTCAGTGCATAGCACACAAAGAAGAGCTCTGCTTTTCCACTTTGAAGTTCAGTTGTCATGGTTTCTTCATGTCTCATTCTCAAAGCTTCTTCCCTTGACTCTCTTCACAAGGCAAATTTCTAAGTAGCAGCTCAGTCATGTTGGTAAATCTGTCTTCTCACTTCCTCCTGGCTGCTCTCCACCTTGCCTTTCCTCAGTTTTCTTTAAGAGCCCTTTCCTCTCCTGCTGCTCCTGACGTAGCTTGCTTTTCTTGCACTCCCTTACACTTAGCTAGCTGTACACATAGATTTGGATCTTTTTCCTCCTACAGGTTGTTCTTGCTGTGCCCCAAGGGGAACAACAGACTCTGTTACACTTGCTGCCTTCTCTGAACCACGAGATAATTTGTTAGTGCATGTTTATTTATGTGCACAGTCTGAAAGGACGGACCGTGTCCTCACTGCCATAATGGAAACACTGCTGCTTTCAGGAATTCTATTTTGGGTTTATATTTTAAGCTGTATATTAATGAATCATCTTGTGCAGTTTAAGACAAGGGCTGGGTTGGCCTGACTTAGTCTTTACTGTTATTATGAGTCTTCAGTCTATGATGGGTAGTTTAACTCGTTAGTACTGGGCTTGGATTCAGCTTGTTTCCTTGAGTTCCCCAATTTCTGTACATTGGATAGCTCTGACAAAGGGATCCCAGCTTCCAATGGTGAGAAGAATTACTGTTCCAGCACTAAGCCCGATGTGGTGGAGGGGCAGGATCCTCCAGAGAGCGTATAAGGACCCTGCCCCATCCCATAGCTGTTTGCCTTCACTGCTCTCCTGAAAGGAGAGATAGGAAGCCATTGGGGGAAGGAAAAAATAATTTAAAATGCTGCATCTCTTCCTTGCCCAGCTGGGTATTTCTAAACTGTCACCCCTGCAGCAGGGAGGGTGAGGGGCTCACCCTCTGAGCAGCTATCCCCAGCAGTGGGGACAGCCTCTCTTCCATCATGTAAGCAAAGAAATAGGCTGTGTTGTGCCTCGCAGGTAATGAACTCTTCTTCTCATTACAGAAAGTCACTGGAGAGAGAGCGAAACTTACTAATGACCAAAGCTGACAACTATGGTAAGAGCTTCATTAAAAATGGTCCCTCTGGGCAGGATGGGATCAGTACTGCAGCTTAGCTTTGTCTTCAAGCTCCTGCCACCTCTGACTTCTGCCTTTGAATTTAGCTTCAACCAAAGGGAGCTAGACTAATGGAAATGGAGTCAGCATATTATAATAGGAGTCTGCATCCTCCTGCTTGAGCTGTACTCTCATAGGGGAAAAAATAAGCATCAGCTAATGAAGGGGAGAAAATGTCCCCTCCACATACCCCAAATTACCAGTCCTTGGATAATCATAGCTAACAGATTGGTTCAAGTAGCTTTTAACATCCCTCCCCCAATCTTTTTTTTTTTCTTTTTCCTAGTAGAGGCTTGCTAGGCAAGAAGGCAAGTGCTGTCAGGAGTGTAGGAAAGTATACCTTCCTTGGGGAAGGTTCTTATTGCATCAATTTATGAGGCCACTCAGCACAAGAGCACAGCAATTCACACTGATGTGCTACCTGCACTTCTAGAGAGCCAGGGTCTTTCCTTGGTGCAAGTCCTGCTGCAGACAGTTAGAATGAGTCTCTTGGAGATAGCACACTTGCAGCACTTCCACTAGAGGTGCTGCTTTGCACATCTTCAGGCTCCTGGTATTGATCAGTGTCTTACCTGCTTGGCAGCACTCTGCAGCTGTGCAAGCAGCACAGCTCCCACCAGGGAAAGAGGCACAAGTGTTCTTTTAGGTCTAGAGGATTGAAAGCTGGGGTATGGCCAGCAAATTTGTAATTATAACTCATGTTAGAGGACTGTTTCCAGAAGACTAACAGTCATTTTAAACAGACTGAAAGCTGTTCCCTAAGGGCCTTCCACTAGAGACAGCAGAAGACTGAAAATTGCTGCCACCCTTTTACCAGCCAGCAGTCAGCCATCCCTGCTGGCATCAGCAGAGCAGTCTGACAGCAGCCCAGACAGCAGCAACAGCCTCACCTAATGGTGACATCGCTGCTATGGCCTCTGATTAAATCTTTCCTTATTCCAGTGAGCTGCAGCTGCTGACAATGATATTGTCAGTGTCAGTTTAAGCTGGCACTGCTGTGCATGAGGTTATGTGACCCTGTCACCTTCTCTGTGGCCTTGCAGATTCAAGCAGATTGCTCTGTGGTTGCATGAGAATGCTTGTATTAGGTGAAGAACAGGGCAGAAAGAACAGCTAAAAGTCTCTTTTGATCACCAACACCACTTGGGGAACTGCTGGAGGCTGCTTGTGCAAACTGTAGATGCAGTAACCTGTGCAGTCTCTGCAGATGAACTCAAAAGCAGTCTGTGTCTGGAGACAGTCCACACAGACCTTGCCTGCCAAACACACAGTGCTGTTTGGACATGCAGTGTGTAAGGCTGGAGGCCTCACTGCTCGCCTGTACCAGCCAGCAAAGTTCTGTGGAACAGAACTAGCAAGAGTGGGGTTCTCATCTTTGGTAAAGGGAACCAAACAGAAATGGAGCTCGGCAAGGCTCCATACTTGAAGTAGCCACTGTCTTTCAGCATCTGTGGTTCTTATGTTGCTTTCCTTCACCCTGGTTTACCTATCCTAAAGCTTCAGACCCCAACAGAATAAGAGTGTCCAGGCTCAGACCTTTTTCACACTAATCCTTCTGAGGTTTAAGGAAACACAGATTCTGCAGCATTCAAAGGTGGCCACAGATGTATTTAAATTTTAGCACTAGAAAGAGCTACCAGGCTGTTACATCTAGAAGACAGTAGAAATAGCTCTCTGCCCTCCTGTCTCCTTCCTACTCTTAGGGAACCAGCAATTATTCTAATGACATATTCTGTCCTTAGTAGAGGCCTACAGCAATGTCATTTGCCAGCAGGAACTGCTCTGGCACTGAAGTATTCCCAAGCACATGTACCACACGTGTCAGGATGAGAGCAGTGAAAGGGTTCCTGCTAGTTTGGGTAGTTACTTCCCATCCAGCACATCCTGTAACTGGCAGCTTTGCACACCAGCTCCCAAAATTTCTGTCTGTGGCCAAGGTAGCTTTGTGCTTTTAGGGTGTAGCTGCAACATGAACCTTCACAAGCAAGTCTTTTGTTTGTTTCCCAGAGAAAGAACTGAGTGTGCTTCGTAAGGAAAATCGCAAGAATGCTGCCCTTGCTGTGGCCATGGCATTGCTGATTGCTCTTATTTACGCCTGCTGGACGATGTGATTGCACTCAAGAATTCTCCCTGCTGAACAAATGACTCCTGCAAGGAGCTCTTCCTCTTCTCACCCTTGTGCCTCCCCCAAGGGTGAGGATCAGCATTACAAATGACTGTTCTTGTTTATTGTCTCCAAGCCTTGTTGTAGGGAAGATTTCTCTCTGCTAATTGAGGAGGACAGGAGACAAAGCAGAAATCACAGCACACTTGCGCTTGGAAATCAGGTCAAGCAGAGCTCAAGGTGGTGCCATCTTAGCCAAAACACGGTCAGGACCATGCAGCCTGATCCAGGAAGGCAATTCATTCTCCCTTTTGAAGAGGACCTTTGTGATTACAGACAGGTGCTTTCTGCCCAGCTGGAATACACACTTTGGGTCCTGTGACACAGTCATAAACTGAAGGGACCAAGCTCTTGATTCAAGGGGTAATCTGTAGGTATTGTGATTTTATATGTTCCCAGAGCTGAGCTAAAGATGCTTCCTCCTCCACCCTGACCTCCAGGACCAAAAGAATCCTACCTCCACAAAAACAGATGGGATGTAGGTATCTCTGCAAGCAGGTAGCATCCAGATTGAGATCTGGGTGCTTGGGCTTACCTCTCCAGTGCATCAGAGCTTGGTAGCCATTTTGTGCCTTTGAGAAGCAGTGTTTGCAGAAGACAATTTACTGTTAACTCCCAGAGATGGAAGTGCTTCTGTAGAGCTTTAAATAAAATAATTTGACCTTTTAATTTCCTGTTTTGTTTATTTGGTTGTTATTTGGGGGTTTTTTGCCTGTTCTGTCCTGTTTATCAGCCACTGCTTTATTCTCATCCTACTATCTCCCTACTGGCACACATTGCACCATGGTAAGCCTAGACTAGGTTAGGCACTTAAACCCCCTGGTCAGTGAGCTCTCAACAGTGGGTTGGTTACTGGTCTGTTGTGGCCTGGAATGTACTTCCTTTGAGTGGAACAGGAGCCTACATATGCTGCAGGAGTGCCAGAGACTTTCCCCTGTAATGCCCTCTCATTCCAATGCTCTAAACTTATCACAAAAAGCTTTAAAAGGGACTTCCTTGAAAATTTAACTCCTGTGGCATTTCTCTGTTGCCACACTGACAGACTCTGCTGGCCCAAATTTCATGGGAAGTAAAGGGAAGAAGCACTGCTGTGAACTAAAGGGGCTGTATTGGTAATAGAACATGAAAGCATAGAACTCAACTCAAAATGATACAAAGCCTAATAACAATGCATTGTGCAATTAACATACAAACGCTCCCTTCAGCAAGACCTTCCTCACCCGCCCTTCCCAACATCATCCCTCAGCAGGGAAGCAAGTGGCTTGGTGGCTCATGCTTGCCTTCTTGAAGGGAGATTCAGAATCAAGGTTCAGTGCATCAAAAATAAAAATAAAAGCAAATTACAATGAGGAACTAGAGACAACTGAGTAAACAAAGTACCCATTCATAAAGCTAGCCTGCAGACTGACCAGGTTTCTTTGTACCCTCTGAGGCCTACACTGATCCTAGTTTACTTCCTAGCCACTCTTCTGTCTGCCAGCCCACAGGAGTCAAGGCTCTGAGCTGAGAACACAACACTCAGCAGAGGAGCCTGGCAGAGGGAGCAGCATGTGTTGCTGGCACTGGAACAGCCTCAGGCAGTCCACAGAGGTCCTCAGAACTCAAACTGCTGGTTGGTTTAAAAAGCCAACTGTACACAGGCCTGGACACCAGAGGTTGAGGGAATTTATTGCCCACTGGGAGAGATTCCTCCCCATCTCTCATGGAAGTGCCTTTGCCAAGACAAAGCTACCACTGACACAGCTCCTGTTTAGGGGGAAGAGCCACCACTTCATTCATACATGTTTTACCAATGTTTGAGAGCAGAGAGGGTCTACAGATCAGCCAACAGCCTACAGTCCTTTAACTGCTTCAACAGACCTGTATCTAAGTCAAAATTTCTATGTTTTGCTGCACAGGCTTGTTCATTCATATGGATGTGGAGAAAAAGTCTAAACAACTGCTATAGATTCTAGAACTATAGCTTTCCTTAAGGCACAGTTCAGACAAACCCCTAAATCACTTTTCTCCCTACTGCCAGTCTGTGTTTAAAAACAAGCCAAGAAAAAAACAAAACAAAAACCAACCAACCAAAAAAAAAAAAAAAAACCAACAAAAAAGGGACTATCTTGCTGCTTGTCCAAAAGCATTCGACTATGTGTTATCTTCTGATTTATGTGGAAGACTTGGCAAAGTGCCATGGAAGCCAGAAGTGAAGGTAAAACATGCAACAGAAGCCAACTTTGAGCCTGGCACAGAAGTGCATGGAGAAGTCTTGACACAAATGCCATACTGAGAGTTTCCCAGCTCTGTGCCTTCACCTCAGATGCAGTTCCAGAGCCAAATGAGATACAGAGGATTTCAAAGCCACTCTGATATTTAAAAAGGAAAATCTGGTAACCTTTCCAGTGGGCACAGTCAGGGGACAGGATTGCTTCTGATTAACCTACATGGTTAAAGTCAAGATACCTTTCTACTGAAGCCCTGGGTCTTTTTAACTAAGTTAGACATTCCCATCATTTCTTCCAGAGACTTCAGCATCCTAGCTTTTCTGTGTCTTCCCTCCCACATCCACTTTCCTCCCTGAAGGTTTAGGTAATAATGTAGAGTACCAAGAATCAAAGCACCTTGGTCTCAGAAGTACCAAGAAGCACGTACACCAACCATAGGACATTCTCACAAATGAGCCCCAGGCTGCTGGCTTGGCATCAGTCACTAACCTGGAGAGGGGAAATCCTTGTCACAGCAGCTTGCAGGGGTGTGAGCACATCAGATCTGTGCCAGGAACTGTACTCATCACCTGCATTGGACTTTGTCCAAGAGGGAACCATAGCGTAAGAATTGCCAGTGGCTAGCTGAGTGCCTTGACAAACAGAAGTGTTGGAGACGCCGACAAGAATGTTTAACTTTTGCCCACAGCTCACCAAAGACTTAACACCCTCCACTGGATAGTGTAGCCTTTGACAAGGCCAAGGAGACAGCTACCAGGAGCAATACAGGGCTGCTTCAGTGTGCTGTTGCCCAGCTCTGCCATCAAAACATCTCTGCTCCTTCCCACACTGCAAGAGAAGCAGAAGCCTGGGGAGTTCTGGTACACGCAGAGCTCCACAAACCTTGCTGAATGTTTGAACAGGAGCAAAGAAAGCTGCCAGCCCCTTGGCCTCATGCATGCAGTATGTCAGGACAAAAGGACATTAGGCCTCGGCTCCAGGAGTCACCTTGGGTACTCTGGCACCAGGTGCTACCTGGGCTGTATTCTTATATACACTACCAGGGTAAAGCCTCATCCTGTGCCTTCTGCATACCACCCTCTGGTTCAATCATCTCCAGGAAATCAGCTCTGGAGAATACCGGGATAGAAGTTATGGAGCCTTCCCAGTCCCATCAGTCCCTGAAGAATCCAAGCTGGGCTCAGCCCCTCCCTGCACCCTCGAGAGAGCAGGGTTAGGGGTAGTGTGCTTGGATGAAAGAGAGGACAGTCTCCTTTGATAGCTTCTCTGGATCTTGTCTTTTCTGAGAGTCGTGCACTTTGACACCTTCCCCCCATTCCCAGAAGAGGCGGCTGTAATGGCAGACACTGTGGGCAGAGAGGAGAGCAAGATTAGTTTGGCAGGGAAGGGAAAGGAAAACACTTCCATCCCAGTGAGAGACTGCTGTCCCTTGCTGTGGGAGCCACACAGAAATACTCAGAACAGGTGCCTCAGAAAAGACCAGTGCATTCATTCACCTTACAAACTCTACAGCCCTCAAAGTACAGCAACAGCCAAGCCTAAGAGATTTCCATGGAAACAATCTTAATTCTAGCCTCACTCAAATTCAGTTCAGTATTTGCTAGAAGAAGTCAGGTCACTAGGGAAAAACCCTACCTCCCCCCAAGTTTCTTACAGGCTAAAACTGTCATTGCAGGCAATGGAAAGACCTTAATGAAGAATTCAGAAAGTCTGCCAGGAGCAGCAACCTAATCCCTCACCACATACCTACTATAATCAGTAACAGCTGTCCTATGGAGCTTTGCAAACAAACAGCACCTCCCACTGCACAAAAGCAGCTAGGATCATTCCCTCTTTTCCCTCATGTGAAATAACTGAGCACTGCTTGGCTGCTGAGAGTTCTGGTCCTACAATGCCATCTCCCACTTCATCCATCAAGCACAGCCCTCCCTCACTGCATCAACACAGTCCCAGCCATAATGAAATCAGAGCTGCTAATTACTGCCAACACAGCAGCCTTTAGTTTTGTACAATTACTGACACTTAATATTCATAGCTTATTTAGTGCTTCTGTTCTAACAAAGCTGTACTAGCACAGCAACAAGAGCACATGTCAGTGGCTAATTATAGACATATTAGTACTCACTAACCACAACACATCCCTTCTGGAGTCCCACACAGGCACTTCCCCCACCACTTCAGCCATTCCTGTAGGTTCATTCCTGTGGCCTGTTTCAGAGTACATAGGTAGAACTAGCCCCATCCTGACACACCAAGGAAAAAAGCATCTTGTGCCTCTCCTTTTAAGCCTGTTCTGCCATTTACCACATGAAGAAAGGCTTAAGGATTCTTGAAAGCTCTAAGACAGGTAAGGAGGTTCAAAGTGAAAAAATCAGGAGTGGCTATTTCATATCAAGTTCTCACTCAGAGGCACAGTCCTGGGTAATGGTGGTAGTGCAGAACATCTCCACCCAGGAGCTCTGAGGCATCAGACTCAGGATTTGCTGTACTTGGGCAATGTCCTCAGCCTAGTACTCAGTAGGTACAGATGGTTTTCAGCAGCCACAATGTTAATGACTGTCCAATGACAAGCCCCTTCATCCTTTCCCTAAGAACCACTGTTTTTCTCTCTCACTCTCTTTAAAAAAAGCTCCAAGCTTCCCACAGGTTATTCCAGAGCCTGGGCTAAATGAACTGGGATTTGCTTTTAAAGTAGCAACTTCCAACCAAACATATTAAATAAAGAGATGCAACAAACACCAGTTGCTGGGCTCAATTTCTACATCCCTGCGTGCAGGAGGTTCAGTAACTTGTAGTCTGCTGCAGACAGCAGAACAAAGTTGTGAGAGGTTTGTTATTCATAGCCATTAATTGCAAAATCCATGATTCCACATCAGCAGTTCCCTGAAAGTCTGAGAAGGCGCCGGCTCCTGCAGCACACCCTGCTGGTGACCAGCTGCTCTGGCACTGCAAACGACTGCAAGGACAGCATGGCTGAGTTCCCTCACAAACAGCCAGGCACACACACACACAGAGATACCCATCCATAGCCTCAGCTCTGGCTCATACTCACTGAAAGGGTGCAATGGCTTCAGGAAGGAGGTTGTATGTCGCTACATTGGTCATTTTGTTGAAGAAGAATTTCTTCTTGAAGTTTTTGCTGTATGCCATTGTCCAGGGATCTAGCAGAAGGGTTACAGAGATCAGGTAGAAAATAAAAGGAGGGAAAATATCACAGAAGAAATGCACATACAGTGCAAGTAGGGAGGAGGAATCTATAAGAATAATTGTGATCCTTCCATTACTCCTTTTTCCTTCCTTCCCCCAAGACAACCTGCTCTCTATTCACTGAGAAAAATCCCTTCTCCCTGCATTTAGAAGTTGACATTTGAAACAGGGTATTTCCAGGTCCTATGACTCTGGAAAACATCTTGATGAAAAATTATTATCTCATTAAAAAAGAAGGTAATCAGTCATGTAAATAAATGGATTACCCACACAACAGCTAATCAATCCACAACAGAAAAACCTATATAAACACCCTAAACCCCACCCAAATCCAAGCTACTCTCATTACATGCAAACACTTAATCTCTAGCCATTGGAATATTGCCATTAATTTTTTTTACCAAGTTACAAGATGAGCAAGCCTGGTCAATAGTTTTTACTTGGAGAGACAAAAGTCTCCTCCCTACCGTTCATAGTGCGTACGATGTAGAGTCCTGTGGGCACAAAATGCCGGTCGTCTCGGCCAGTGTAGGACAGCCGGGGCATTCCCCCTGAACTCTTGATGACTTTCATCTCTAACCTAAATGTTGAGAGAAGGCAGTGATACAGAGTGTTTCTTCCTTTACAGTGCTTGTACTGATGCCTTAGATTTTAGTTTTCATAGTTTCAGATTCTGTGTCACCTAAGGATGTGGTTCTGAGCCTCATATTAAGTGTCAGTAAGCTCTCTTCACAGAACAAGTAGACAAAACAAATCCTTTCCTGCTGAGGACCAAGGACAACTTTCAGCCCAAAAAGCACAAACAATGGTGAACTTAAGGGAGGAACAAGAAGGATGGGACCTCACAACCTGAAGCTGGAATTGGACAATTAAACCCCAATATGCAAATGGACCAAAACCGATAAAAATGTAAAATCTCGTGATCAGGGAGCCATTCTGTGTGGCCATTCCTCACCCAACCTGGGTGCAGCCTTGGTCAGGCTCCTGCAATGCCCAGGGTGGGTCCTGGAAGCCTTTTAATAAATATCTACTTTATTCTCTAGCTCTGTCCAGCCTCTGTTTCAGGCCAGCCTTCCTAAGGCATCAGTACACATACCATACCACCTGCACCCCTTGTCCAGAGTGTCACAGCAAGAACTGACAGCACTGCACAGGACAGGATCAAATCATCACATCCTGAAGAGATGCAGGTTTTTTGCCTTCCCACACAAGAGAAACCAGTCAGACCTATCTAGATCAGGCTGCAAATTGAGTGCTGTGGTGAAAAATCTGTGATGACCTACCATAATTAACCCAAATGTGGTTCCTATTTCAAGTGTGAATTCTAGAACTTTCAAGACCTTTCACTGAGAAGCCACTGATAGTTCTGCACCCAAACTCAGGCACTGTTGCTAGTCCAACTGTTATGAAGTGCATTGGCCACATCTACAGCATTAGAATGCAGCAGAATGATGCTCTGAGTGAGCAGCATCCCAGGAACAGCAGCCACCATGAGCTCTAACAGCTCTTTCTCCATTACTCCACTAGCACAGATCAAAACATCTCTCCCATTCCTCTGCACCAGTGACTGGTAACCTTAGTGGGCCCTGATGTTTTCTTTGCATCAATCACTTACCTCACAAAAATCTTGTCCATTTCTTCCAATCTGTATACTTCCTTCACTCTGGGAAGAAAAGACAAAAACATTATTTCAAAAAAGTTTAAACTGTGCTCTTTTATTCTGCCCAGCTACAGGGAGCAGCCAAATGGTTGATTTTATACAGCATGAGGTAGTCAGGCACAACTGAGGTTCACCCTTCTCTCTATCTTATGCTTCAATGCCTAGTTTTTCCTGGCTTGAGAAAACCTGACACCTGCATGGTCATGGCTGGACTGCTGTAAGCAGCAGGTAAATATCCTTGTTGCTGTGCATTTTTACCTCAGGTTGACCATACAGAAAAGTAAAAACAGTGAAAGTCAGGTGTTTTTGTTTTCCCATCAGATAAATTGACCAAGGTCAGGCCCAGGCATGTTCTGGCCTCTGCATGGTGGCTCCACAGTAAAATTAAACGACCTGATCTTCACCATTATTAGCCTCAGAGATGCAACAGACTTGTTAGTTACCCTGAGGTAAAAAGAGCTTTTTTTTTTTAATCAGAAAAGATTATTTTGAGTCCTCATTCTGTCATTACATCAAACTGGTTTTGATGTTTTGAGACACAGAAAAACAATCAGTAAGTTAAAAAAGCACTGCCTCTGATTGGACACCCCAACATTCCCACACAAGCATCAGGCTTCAAAGACCACAGCAGGAACACTTTAACACCTTGCCACAAAAGCAGCAAATGACCCCTCTACAATCCATTTCCTCAGCTGTCTTCACTTTACCTTCAGCCTTCATCAGCATTTTGGGTTCCTCCAAATTATTACAACTGTCTGTCATTAGGCAGAGATTCCACTTGTTACCTTTCATTAAGCCATCAAGGAGAAGATCCTCTTTCCCTTCCTCCAGACTTTTTTCATGATATTGCTGCACTTCAGCTTGTGAATGAGAAGCTGTTTTGTCCATAAAATGTATCTGATGCCTTCACAGTGGTGCTCTTATGCTACACTGCAGTAGAATTAATGAAATGGAAGGCCAGGAGACAACCAAAGGTGAAGCCCTTTGTCAGGAACTTTCCTGGGGGTTGTAACTAAAAGCTTTCCTCATAGATGCTGGTCAGTCCTGCATTTACTAACAGTCAGCATCACTGTACTGCTGCTGACCCTTCAGGGCAGACAAGGACAGAATTCTTTGCAATGATTAAGCTCACTTGGTGCTAGACCTACAATCACACATATTTGGAATCAACACCAGCCCATCCACCTATGATGAAAATGTGACTGTTTGACATGTCTCCATTAAGAATATTTACCTTAAATATACTAAAAGCTTTTAGTCTCTTTCCAAAGAACATAACAGAACTATGACTTTCAGCCTGAAACTTAACTCCCCTCAGATCCTCCAACACACTGACACCAAAGCAAGCAAGGCTGAGGGAAGGAGGCACCACTCACCGGATGGGGTTCATATCTGGCCGGCTGGGTTTGGAAACAGCTTTGACAAACTTCTCTGCCAGCCGAATCCTGAATGGACATGGAAAGGGAACCCAGCAGGTTAAGGAGGCCTTTGGCACAGCAGGTAGGTAACAGTTTCAACAAAGTGATTAGACAACTCAGGGCATGCAGACTGCCTCCATCACTAGCCAAATGGGTCCAGCAAGACTTCTTTTCACTTCACCCTCCCAATTCAGTGCCCAGTGATCCTGTTATTATCCATTAGGAATGAGTGTCCATAGCTTACTCTATAAATCCACATGCTGCTGAACAGTGATATATTCCTCAGGCTAGCAGGACTAGCAGAGACATTATGTCCCTGAGGAAGGAAACAGAGGGCTTGTTCCTTCTCTCTCAGCTCATTTGTATTTCCAGAATGGTCAGTTACCCCAGCCGTGCATGGCTCACCCCCCACTAAGAAAGAAGCTAGAGCTGCCCTTATACACAGAGAAAAGACAGTTGGAAAAGCCTATATGTACTTCAGAGCAGCTTTATTCACAGTTCATCTTTATAGCAGCATTTCAGCTGAATGCACCTGTCTCCCTGTGCTCAGCATTCTGCTTTTTGTCTGAACACTGTTTCCCAGTCACTCCTACACATATACAGAAAAAAGCTTCTTCAGACCCTACATACCTCTGGTTGAAATGCTGTGTTCGTACGTCATTGCCATTCAGCACCAAGACATCCAGGATGTGGATGGCACTGATTTTTCGCTGGGCTTTCCCCTAAGGAGGGCAAAACAGAGATTTATTATTCAGACTGTTGATATTTCAGCTGTGTTTTATAGCCTGTTTTTTGACAGGACATCTCTTCTAGCAAGAAGACACGTTTCCAGACATTAGAAGCACACAAATTCCCTGCTGCAGGAACATGGCATCCTCCAAGAACTGGTGCATCTCAAATACCCAGTTCTGTCTCAGGGGAGGGAGAGAGGGTGGGACCACAGCTGTCATCACCAGCTATCTGTGCCTTATCAGGTATCACAAAGTCCAGCACACTGCAGTACCCTCCTCTGAGGTGCAAGAGGACAGAGAAACTCCCAGGCAGCTGGGATTTTTCACCTTACACTGCAAATATACCACAAGGATCTTCTCCCCATAGCCTGCAGTCACTACTGAGCACTTATGTACCCAGAGAGCCACAGGCACATGAAGTCATGCTGGCAATGTCATGTGCAGCTCCACTTAGAACAGCAACACATCAGGTCCAGAGTGTTTTCAGAACAACATTGAAAACTCATATTTCTAGCACTGGACAGAAGGAAGGAACTTAATCCAAAAGAGTTGCTCTAAAGACCATATACAAAAAATACCCCTTGGACTCAGCACAGATGGAACATTAATTCAGTAGTATCTTACAGAGATTAGGTGAAACTGCTCTTTGTATTTGCAGCAACATGGTAAGAGAGAGTAGGCTCCTACCTCTCCTTTCAGCTCATGAACAATCTCCACAGAGAGAAGTGTATCTCGTGGCAGCTCAGTTTTCAAATCCAGCTTTGTCCAGCGGTCTGACTGGCGACCACCCCAGGTGTAGATCTGTGATTTCTGTAACAGAGACAGAGTCAGATTCAGCCAAGGCTTCCTGAGGGCAGGGGTGTAGAAGAGACCTCTAACTGCAGAGCAACCCTCAGAGAATCTTTTTGTCCTAGGCTGTCACAGGCAGTTTCTTTGTCATAAGTTTTAAGGAAGAACCTTAACCTCTACAGCAAAGGAACAAAAACACCTATTCTAATCTACCAGTGATTTTTCACACCCACACAAAGAACCAGAAATAGAACACCTTTAAAAGGACAGTGAAGATAATTAGAGACACTAGCAGGAGTGCAGGTCTCTGTTAGGCTGAGATTACAGAAACAGGGTTAATTAGTGTGAAAAGCAGTGACATCAGGAGAAAGAAACATAAATAACTAGCAGTCTTGGGTACTGCTGAAGAGGATTCTTTTAGGCCTTTAGGGACAGGAAAGGATGGGATGAAACTGCAAGGCAGAATAGTAGCAATAAAATGAATCAGCAAAACTCCCAGACTGTTCTTAGCACTTACCCCTAACCCCAAGAGGAACTTCTGCTCACTTCCAGACACCATACACCTGTAATCGAACACTTGGCGAATTTTCTCCAGTGTGCTGGGATTCAGAGGAGTGGGTTTGTAACTGAAGGTATCAATGTCTGTGCCCTAAAGAGCAAAGTATGGAAAAAGCAAGATAGACACAGTACATCAACAAGCAGGTAAACATAACATCTACGTGAAACAATAATCCAGGACTAGCTTCATCTCTTAATTCCAATATGAAAAAAAGTTTTATTTTTATGAAAGGACTCTAGGTATGGTCTCACCTGAATCAGCTCAAAGAACTTGGACTTGGGATCAGAAGATGAAGGAGCAACACGAGCCTGATCAGGAATCTGAAAACAATTCCAAACAATTGATACAAGTGTTATCCTTTGGCACATTCAAAGGAACATTTCTGGTTTCAATATATGACAGAACATCCTGCTTCTGAAACTCCTGCTCTTGGGATTCAAGATGAAGAAGAGCTGCCACATGGCAAAAAAAATGTCTCACATGTTTTGCAATTTTAATATAGGCATACCATATCTCACAGAAACCAACTGGCAACTCCAGAAAGATTTAGTCTAAACCTTTGATGTCATGCATGTTTTGATAAAATACCCTTTTATCGAAGACACACCATCAGCCTGTGAAACTAACTGCCATATCTATAGCCTCATTGCAGTCAAAAGCTCAGGAAACAGAAATTGCAGACTCATAAAATAAGACTTTTCATAGAGCTCTGCTGCTTAGGATCTAGGTGCTGAGTTCACTCTGTGTACAATGAAATATTCTCAACTGCAAAGAAACCTGCTCAGTTAAGCCATACACAATAAATCAGGGACATCCTGTTTGATTGCACTTTCTGACTTTCCCACAAGACAAGACATTAAACCCCAGTCTAGTCTGCAGCTCCACTCTTGCTTCACTACAGCAAGGACACCTTCACAATCTGCCTGCTTGACACCTTACTTACCCCCCAGAGCTGGAGACACTCCTTTCGGATTTCAGCCTGCCGTGGCTCAACCAGAGTTCTAAAGAAAGACAGCAGACTGTTAACATGATGAAGCATCCTTCATCTTACAGCATTACATATCCCAGCCTTATAAAATTTGGAACTTTCAGCATCTGGCTTGGGAACAACAAACATGAACTGCTCCACAAATGGTTGTGTGAAAGAGGATGCTGCCTTCCCTCCCCACCCTCCAGTTCCTGTCTTTAACTTTGTTTCACGGTCTGCACTACCGACTATCAGCAGTCACTTCATTCCATAAAGGTACCACTGGGTAAAAATATTTTGAATAAGTTATATATTTGTACAAACTTATGCTAATCTCCAAGAGCTGGGTACACAGCCCTACTTAAGAATAAAAGTGAAGACCTGCTGAAGGCCATACAAAAAACAGTATCAAGGTAGAATCAGCTCTAAGACAATTTCTAACTACCATATTCATTCAACTTTCTACCACCTACTATATCTGAATAACACCTGAACAGAGAAGCCCTGATGGCAGGGAAACATTGCAATGGCTTTAGTTTTATGCAAGAACTTAACATCAAGTTTTAGGTAATTCTAGGTCTGTAACACAGACATTTCGAATTGCCCCTGGAAAAATGAACAACTATGAACCACACTCGACTTGGATGGTTACTGCTGAATTGAACATACCAGCTGCAAGTTACTTTTCTGCTTATATTCCTGCTAAGAAGCAAGCTCACTTATGGTAACTGGAAATCATGCAATGCATGAAAGCCTTCTCAACAAGGGTGATAACAGACCATCAATTTTCAGGACTCCTTCAGCCACCCACACATCTCTGCAAATAACTCAGGTAGAGACACAGAGTTACCTAAAAGCACTTTTCACTTTCCTGGCTCCAAAGGCCAAGACAAGTACCAGCTCAAATCAACAACTTACTAAACAAGGGCAAGAAAATTCATTAATAGGTTAATTTAGTCTTCACCAAAAGCCAAAGGAATATACTCACGTGTCTTGAACAAAAGCACGAATTTTGGCTAGTGCCTTTATCTGAACTTTGCAGTGGCTAAAAGAGAAGAAAAAGTTTTAGTCAGGAGAGCAAATTAATCACCACCAACATTGTTCTACTGTTCAGAACAAGAAAGAGTGCTGGGACAACAGGGGGAAGCCTGTCTGATTCGCAGAGCAGTGAGGCATCTTAGCCAACATGATTCAAACTGACAGGAAGATCACTGGAACAAATTAGGTAGTACTTTCCTTTCTTTTCTACACAGTACTCAGAGGCCAAACAGTCACTGACAGTAATAGAGCATTTCTGTCTGCACAGTCCCCCTGCTCTGCTCAGCCTCTCAGGGAACAAAAGCAGAGCAGTGTGGCAGCATCAACAAGTACTTCCACGAGTGCAGGAAGTTACACCTGAAAGCCATGCTAAATTAATCTGCCTACAGCCAGCAGCCCTCATCACTGCTAGGAACTCACCTTTCATTGGATTGGACAATGTAATTGTAGAAATCCTGGTTGTCTTTGATGACATTGAGTGGGACAATCAGATTGACATCCACATCCGAATTGCGCAGCTGGTTGAGTCTGATGTTCGCTGTGAAGAGGTAAGCCCGCACATCTTCAATCCCTGCCTTCAGGCCTTTGCACACCACGTACCTGCAGAGCAAGGCACAGAGAGCAGCTGGCCTCAGTTCTCTCATACTGCCACCTTTTCTGCCACACTCCCATTATAAGGACAGTTTCCCAAATCCCAGGAACTCTTTCCTCCTGGATATCCTTAAGAAGATGCAAACTCATCTATCACTGAGTCATCATACATTTTCTAAGCTCTGGAAAGACAGGGAAATGCAATCCTATGTAAACCCCCCACAGATCTCCCTCAAGTAGTAAATCAATTCTGCTAAATTTGACAGGTACAATGAAAACACAGATAATATCACAGAATCATAGAATCATTTGGGTTGGAAGAGATCCAACCTTCCAGTACCTTCAAGTACTGGAAGGCTCCAGTTAGGTCACCCCTAAGCCTTCTCTTTTCCAGGCTGAACAATCCAAATTCTCAGCCTTTCCTCATAGGAAATGTGCTCCATCATTGAAGTCATGTTGGTGTTCCTCCTCTGGACTGCTCCAGCAGGTCCATGTCCTTCCTGTGCTGGGGACCCCAGAGCTGGATGCAGCACTGCAGGTGGGGTCTCACCAGAGCAGAGTAGCAGGGCACAGTCCCCTCCCTCACCCTGCTGGCTAAGCTGCTTTGGATGCAGCCCAGGATACAATTGGCTTTCTGGGCTGTGAGCACACAGTGCCAGCTCATGTCCAACCTCTCATATATCCTCTGGCTTCACTGAAACCACAGTTGTTCCATGCAAAACAAGATTTGTTACATAGTCAGTTCCACAGTTTCCTTCCCATAAGGGCAATTTGGCAAATACCATCTTTACCTTGTTCGTAATTTGCCAAACATCTAAAATGTTTCCTCCTTCAAGACAGCTGCAAATTGAGGCAAGTCACAAAGCTCTCACTAGGCTTACCCAAATCCATCTATCACTGTATTTAGAGGATTGTTGTCTTTAGTAGGCCCTCATGTTCAAGCATCTCACCTCTCCGAGTTAGCAGGGCGGCTTGTCACAGGTTTAAAGATGCAAATTCTCTCAAAGCAGCAATACAGCAGATAAACAAGACCCACACTGAATGGAGTAAACAGGTCAAAGGTTTTGCAGACAAAGTGTCCTCCTGGAAAAAAAAGAAGTACACCATTGCCAGCAGATTATAAGGAAACAAGGAGACACCGAACACCTCAATCCTTCTGCAGAATTAGTAACAGGGTTTTTGTGTAATTAAGCAGCATCCAGAACACAGTTATGAAGTGGGCCAGCAAGGCTTCATGAAACATCTTCCCTATGTCTCTGCAGCAAGGAGAGAAAAGCATTCCCTTGGCAAGAATCTAACCTGTATGTAGGCTGTCTCACAAGCAAACCTATCTCCCCCACCCATCCTTCCCTTCCGGGCCCAGACTGTACCCTACAGCCTGGCAGCATGCTATCCCAAAGCCTCCAGGGAAGAGGAGCCCTGATATGCAACAAGGAACCTCGGACTAGAGGAGAAGATTAGGAGATGTTACCTAAGCAGAACAACCTGCCATCTAGAGAGAAAAGAGTCTGTGCTGCCTCCCTCCTTCAAACAAGATTCCCAATTTCCCCAAGCAAAAAGCAGGCATTTTTACAGAACTATCATCTACCCCTGTAGGAAAGACTTAAAGAAGGCTGCCCATTCTATAATATCGCAGTTGAGACTACTCCTTAGTAGATCATTGCCTCAGGTTCTTCTAAACATGGGGCACAAGAGAGAAATTATCATTTTGTTACCAATTGTCTTCTAGATCAGTGCCAAAGGCTAACTAAATTCAGTGTAAGACAGGAGCCATCAGAATCAGACTTGGTGTAAGCACCATTTAGCATCCATCATTTAGCAACAATGAGGTGCAGCTAAGACAGAGTAAGGCATCATTTGTTCTTATAACACAGATGGCAGACTTAAAGGAGAAAAGCCTTCAGAAGCTAGAGGAAAGGAAGACCTAGTGGATAAAGACCACTCTGTTCAAATCAGCTGGGATATTGAGGAAGTTGGTCCAGCTAATGCCATAAATCTCAGACAGACTGTCCAGTTATCACACTGCACGACCTTACCCCAAGACAGCCCCATAACCCAACAAATTAATTAATTAAATTAATGCATTTTAGCTCATGCTTTTAATTAAAAGCAAAATAGACACAGATTAGTTTATTTTTCTGACCAGATCTCTTAGCTTTGTGACAACCATCTCAGGACTTATGCTTACACATTCAATTCTGTGCAACTCACAGCAGGGCAGGCTTCAAGGCACTAATAAAAACTGTACAGCACATTTCCCAGTGGCACCCACACCTTAGAGAAGGAGGAGGATTAATGGACAAAACGTACCTGTTCGGACAATGGACAGTGCTGTAAGGAACTGGCAAAGCATCAGTTGTTTGCTTAGGATTTCTTGCAGATTCTCCTGACCCTCCACTGAGAAACCCTGCAAAGTGCAGAGCTGTGATTAGTATCTCTACAAGTCTGTTAGTCAAGCAAAGGATTCTGAAGAACTAAATCATGGGATGATGATCATTTCTGTTTCTTTAAGGTAAAAGAATCAACACCAGGAATTTTAATGGCAAGGCTTGTAGAATTTCACATTGTAGCTACAGACACATGTTGAACACACTATTGTATGCAGACCAAGGTGTCAGTTTTGTCAGGTTTTTTTTAGTGCAGAAGAAAAAGAAATTAACCTACCCCGTCAGCCATTAAGAAATGCACTCCCTTGTGATCAGTATTGTCCAAAACAAAATTCTGGAAAGCAGTAATGTTCTCTGATCGAGTGATGTCTCCGTCTCCATCAATCCCACCCTCTCCTAAGGAAAAGAAGGAGACAATCAATAACACATTTAGAAGTACAAACGAAAGATCAGTATGTGCAGATGATCTATTGTATTCAATCAACATTTAGTCAGAAATTACAAAGACCTTGATAGGCAAATAAACATTTAAAAAGTCCCTTGTTCACCACCAGAGATGCTTTTTAATTCAGAAAAAATATTCAGATTGAGAGGTCAGGCTGAAACAAGACCATACAATAACCATGCTCAAATGATAAGTTGTACATTAGCCTCAGCAAAAGATAAATGAAGACTATTTGACAACATAATATTCTCATCCAAGCAGGAGTGGCACATAGCTGAACCTACTGAATATGTAAGATTCAACCTCACTGCATAGCTCACCTCTTAAAAACATGTTATTACAGACAAGGCAAAATTCCTTATACTGTGCATTTGTAACCTTCTACTAAGAATTCAAACCATTCCAAAGAATCATAACAGTCTATTTTCAAACATAGTGTAATTTGGGCTTTAAAAAAGCAACACTCCAAAAAAACTGTGAACAGGTTTATAAAGGGAGTAGGGAAGGAGACAGAGTAGGGTTTGTGCACAAATACTTACGCAGTTTTCCCCTATGGCTGTTTCAAAAGAGAGCTATGCTGCTCTGGTACACAGCTAGTGTTTTAGACAGCTGACCTAAGGTGTATTCTAGAGCTCACCAGTTGTGCCTTAAGGAAGCCTGAACTTCTATTTGGTATTAGTCCCTGTAAATCTTCTACAACTACAGATTCTATTACCTCAGCTGGAGGACTAGAAAGCAGAAGAGATCAGGATGCATGATATGGTTTCGATAACTAAACTCCTCACCAACCACCCTGTCAATAAGTGAAGTGACAATGGAATTTGTTACCATTCTTCACAACAGAAATATCATGGCAGGCTACTTCCTTCCCATCAGTGGAAGAGAGTCTGTACACACCTCACTAGACCTTATAGCATAACAGAAAGGGATCAAGAAAATTAATCAAAATCATTGGGCTATTAATTTCTCCAGGTATCTTCTCCTCTCTGTAACAGCAGTTTGCCGTGAACTATGAAGATCACTGCAACCATTAGAAGAAGGTGTTTATCTGCCTTGCTGCCCTTGCCATGACCCCTCACTTTAACTAAGATCTAATCCTTAAGTGCTACTAACCATTCTCTTAGAGCTCATCAGGAGTCAAGAGTGGCAGCCAACAAGAGCCAGTGGTGGAGAGAAAAAAACCCACACAAGATGCAACAATGGAAAAGCAAACCCTCTGCTCTACAAGACAGTCACCTTCCAGTTTCTTTTATATATTCTGAAATAAGAAGCCCAAATACTAGAAATCCTTGAATTTCCCCTCCTAGTCCTAAAGGCAAGGCAGGTAGAGGGCTCAAGCACATCATCAATATTAACAAGTTACAGTGCATGAGATGAGATGCAGCAATTGTCTGTGTACACCAGTTTAGTCTGTCTCAAAGCAAGGTAAAACATGTTAACATAACAACCTCCTTGGATTAAGCAGCTCATTTAGTCACAGTGATTCAGATACAGCCTCTGGCCCAAATCTGTTTTATTTATCTTTACTAAGAGCCCACAATCAATTATCAGAGCACAGCTAGGAAGGTCTGATAATAGAAACATGCTGACAGTCAGGCAAATGAGGTTTCTATCTCTGGCTCTGCTAAGAGATCTTTGGGCACATTGGGAGGCTGGAGCACCTCTCCCATGGGGATAGATTTGAGAACACTGAGGCTGTTTAGCCTAGAGAAGAAAAGCTTCTAGGGAGTCCAGGCCTTCAGTACCTAAAGGGGGCTACAGGAAAGATGGGAGGGACTTTTTATCAGGGAGTATACTGATAGAATAATGCATAATAGCTTTAAACTGAACGAGGGTACATTTGAAATAGACATTAACAGGAAATTCTTTACTCAGAGTGATGAGTCACTGGGACACATTGCCCAGGTAAGTTGTGGATGCCCAGTCTCTGTTCATGGCCAGCTTGGATGGGGCTTTGAGCAATCTGGTCTGGTGGAAGGTGTCCCTGTTCACAGCAGGGGGGCTGGTGCTAGATGATTTTTAAGGTTTCTTCCAATCCACACAATTCTATGATAAATCACCTCATTCACTGTGTTTCAGGCTGAGATCAGTGATGTGAGAAAAACATTGCCAAGCAATCTTTAAGCACTCTATAATGTTCAGATAAGCGAAGTACTCGAATATCAACTGCTACAATGAAACATATTCCCAGGCCAGACTGGTAATAAATGGAAATTACTTGAAAAAATGAAAATTACTTGTCAGAAAAATTACTTGATATAAGCTCACCAATCTCAACCCTTTTCTCCAATGACGGCCCCCTTCTACCTTCCAAAATGGTTCCCTAGGCTTCTCCTAGATCCCCCTGCTGGTATCAATACCAGCCACTCTGCCACTAATACAGAGGCTGCAGCATAAGCAAAAACATCAGGTAACAACATCATGGGGGCACTACATACCATAATAAGGTTCAAAGAGCTCGCTGGAAGCAGAATAGAAGTCCTCCAGTTTAAAATCATTTGGTCCTTTCAAGGTCATGCCAAATCCTTTCGCATGCCACTTCCGCCTCCACAAGACATATTCAGAGAAGCCTCCAGGACCAGCACACACATCAGCAAAGTAGAGCAGCTCTGCATCATACTCCTTTATCAAAGGCACCTGCAAAAGGAAACTGAGGAAATTCTACTGACCCGTAACATCTCTCATCAGACAAACCACATAAACCACACTGCTCAGAGGAATCTTTCACAGACCTGTTTTCCCAGCTAGTATCCTAAAGATTCTCCTTTCTTCCCACCTTCCACACTCTCTGAGAAAGCACTGCTGTTTGAAAGTTAGAGGCACTCACCCCTTGGCAGTCCTTAGGGTTTGTAAACATGTAGTCAAAGACGTGGTCCATATTTGCCATCTTCATTGCAGCCCTGTGAACACATAAATAGGACCTCGTTAGGTTTCACCCTTGGCTCCCAGAGCTGAAATGGACATACAGGGGAAAGGGACTGCACTGCCAGACATTGTGCAAACCTGTTCAGAAAGAAAGCTCCACGGATCATCTCATAGGGGTTAGACCTTGTCCGGGCTCGACGCATTTCTTCTCCATCCAGCTCATCAAATACACTCTGCACAAACAGAAACAAAGCTCAGCTGGACCTGGCACAGGGTTGGAGGGATGGGTAGGCATCAGCATTTCCCATCTTCTTGCTTCTCTCTCCTTAGACAGCAAACTCCATGCAGGATTTGGTTCACCAGTACAAAACGTTTTTCTGTCTCATAATGATATTTGTTCTTCTTCTAAGCCACCTCAGCTCTTAAGCAAATTTAATAACACTGACAAATTCTGTACTGATAGCTTCAGAGCCTGATAATCTGGTTTGCCACCTCAAAAGCAGTCCCAGCTTAAAGTATTTATTTCACATATACACACACACTCTAGTGCAGTATACAAGAGCATGATAAAATCTAGAAGGGAAGGGGAGCTTATTTCCTTAGCTTATTCAAGCCTTCAGCCTTTCAGTTGGACTAAGGGCGGGTGACTGCTTTCCATCACCTTCCTGGGGGCTTTGGCTGGGGCAGAGTTAATTTGTTTCATAGTAGCTAGTATTGAGATACATTTTGGATTTGTGATGGAAACAGTGTTGATAACATAGAGATGTTTTTGTTACTTCCGAGCAGGGTTTGAACCGCATTAAGACCTTTTCTGCTTCCCTACCAGCAAGTAAGCTGGGAGTGCACTCTGGTGGAGTTTGGAGGGGACATGGCTGGGACAGGTGCCCCCAACTGTCCAAACAGATATTCCACACCACACCCCATCATGCTCAGTATATAAAGCTGGGGGAAGGAGGAGGAAGCCAAGGACATTCAGAGTTAAGGTTTTTGTCTTCCCAAGTAGCTCTTGCACCTGATAGAGCTCTGGTCTCCTGGAGATAGACAGCTGAACATCTGCTTGTCCATGGCAAGTAGTGAATTAATTCCTTGTTTTGCTTTCCTTCCATTGAGTGGCTTTTGTTTTACTTATCAACTAATTATTTACTAATTATTATATTATCTATATCATATTATCCTATTATTATATTATCTCAAAATACAACTTCTTCACTTTTACCCTTCCCATGCTCTCCCCAGTCCTGCTGGTGGGAGAGTGGGTGAACAGCTGGGGCTTAGTTGCCAGCTGGAGTTAAACCAAGACAACCTCTTAGAAAGCTGAGGTTTAAAACAGGCTGCTGAACAGATAGTAAAAAACAGGATGCTAGGTCATCCCAGTGACATCGAGGTGACAAGAGGACATTCTGAGCTCTTGTCAATTACCTAACTACTCAATCCTCTTTAATTATTTATTTCACTTGCTTCCCCAAAATTTCAGTTCCCCTCTAAAAAGGGGGCTCACCTTGCACTGCAGGACATTACGTAAGAGCTCTTCATTACAGAACTCCGTTTCATCTTCAATCACCAACTTCCTCTGCAACAGGACAAGAGCACAGAGAGCAATTAGCAAGCATGATATTGTAATTTCAGAATGCAGCACGTACCAAAAATGAATGAAGGCTGCCAATCACATACTAGGCTGTATCAGCAAAAGTATGTGGCAATTAGGCTGAGGAATTTTCTCCCATTAGCCATCTTGAGACCACATGTGAAATACTGTATCCAGTTTAGCACTCCCCAACACAAGAACAGACATACTGGAACAAAAGCAGCAAAAGGGCCACCAAAATGAGAGGGTGAAAAAGCACCTGGTGTACAAAAAAAAGCTGAGAACAGTTTGTTCAGAACGCAGAAAGGGAGATCCCATTGCTGTACCTAACAACGGGACAAGTCCCTAACAGGAGACAGAAAAGATTGACCTAGGCTCCTGAAGATGGACAGCAACATGACAAGAAATAATGGACAAAGGCCACATAAAAAAAAATGCAATTAGCCATGTGTAAATTTTCTTTTGTCAATTGGGCTGTCAAACACTGAACAGATGCCCAAACAGGCCGTAAAGTTTCCATCCTTGAAAATACTCAAAACTCCATTAAACAAGGCCTTGAGCAACTTGATCAGATCTAGCTGGATCTGCTTTAAGGAAGAAGCTAAACTATCAACCTCAAGAGGTTGTTCACAGTCTATGCTATTCTACAGCTATCTGACATGGCAACTGTCCCAGGCTGAGTACTCCTGCTTTGTCTTAGGCTGGTAAGTACCAAGATATAAAAAAGTTACCTTCCCCACAGTCATCCATTCCTTCAGCTCCTGGGCATCTGGGATCTCCGTGGTACACTCAGGGCACCAGTCCACCTTCTCATAGGCACTAGGCTGCAAACACAAGCCATGGGAAGATCCAAAGATGTTTTTACTAGAAAAATATAAAAACTAATTCCTCCCCAAAAGTTTGCCTCCCAATGCTAGCATAAGGGGTTATGACATGACTTTAATGCCAACTGGAGAGTTTTTTCCTCCTGGACTAAAAAACTACTTATTTATTTTTAAAATTAAAAACAACCCCAAACACCTCCATCGCACACAAAAAAAAAACACCTCACCACGTTCCCTTTTATTAAGAGTCTGATAATCAAGGTAAAACAGAAGTCTAGTACTCAAAGTACAGTTTAGAAACACTGGAAAAGAGAGAGCTGCCAAGAAAAAACACATTTGCTTTACGCATTCTTTTCTCCCAGTTTTTGCTGAACACAGCAAGAGAAATGGGACTTAAAACAGAAAGTACTTACCTCTGGCTCATCCTGCCAATCAATGTTGAGCTCCCCATCAAATCCTTTGAGGGTCAGGCCAAAGCCTCTCCTTCCCTTCTGATTGGAGGCCTCAACAATATCCTTCCTGCCTTGGCCGTACTTCCCCAGACCTTCTCCTTCCCGGAAGCCCATCTTGGCCTACAAAGGGAGCAAAGGGAGCACTCTGAGGCAAGTGGACTTGAGTTTATGTACTACTGCTGAGGTCTGTAGTGGGGAAGTACAAAGAGTAGTGGGGAAAATGGCACATCACTCTGAAGTGACTTGAAGGCACTGAGCATTTTTAATCTCAATTGTAGATTTCAGGACGTTCGACTGAGTTCACTTCACTGAGGCAGGATACAAAAAATAATAGATCTGAAGAATGATGTTTGAGATGACAGCAAATTACAAAGGTTCAGTAGTGCAGGAACAGCCTGCTCAGGGAAAAGTAGTGAGGAACCTGGAGCCATTCAGAACAGGCTTCAGTAAGCATGGATGGTTCATAAAGAAAAATGTTGGTATAGGAAAAAATTCATGTCATGATGATATTCTTTGCTGTGAATATGCATTTAACATGCATTTCAAGTATCAGTTAAAATTTCACATAAAACTCAAGAGGAGGAATGTGAGACCCTGCTCTTGAAACACATACACATCTCTTAGGTTAAAAGAACTATGTTCATTTTCTGCTAGTTTTTCAGGCTTTTCTCTCAGTAAATTTTAGCAATAAGAGAACAATAACAAAAAGCAAGGGATGCAGTCAATTTCATGTATGTACAAGACAGTAAGGAAATAAAAGACAGAGAACACTGCTACAAAGAGGATCAGAATCAAAGTATTTTTTATAACAAACTGGTCTTTTCACTTCACTCTCATCAGTTCTTAATAGTCCAAAACCATTTTGACCTACCATAAGCTTTTGGGAGACACTGTTATACATTGAGTAGCGAGATGAAGTACCCTCCACAAGAGAGTCTTGTTTGAACTCATTGCTGAAGACTGGTCTTTTGTCATCACTCTCACTGTCAGACCCACTGGTGCTACTAGAAGACTCTGAAAACAAACAAAAAAGTGAGAATGAAAATGAAAATAAAATGGAAGAAAGACATCCCAGTAATCACATGGACACTTCAGTATCTCAAATGTGTTACAGGAAGCATGCAGGTGTAATATAACACACCCTGTGCAAGCAACACTTGGTTATCTCCCTGTTGCCTCAGGGACACACACAACCTCTCTGACCCCATGGATTCCAGGCCCCACAAAGGGCTGGGCAAACCCCACCACACCAGCAGAGCAGCCACAGCATGACCACAGTAGTACTGTGGTGTGCCTGAGCTTTGCAATGATCCTGAGGAACTGAGAAGGTCCACAGGGATTTTCTCCCAAGAACAGTGACAATTACACCTTGATGAAACATACTGAATTTTCCTCCACATCATACCTAACTACAAGTGTAAATCCATCCCTAACTTAGATAAAACCTCACATCAAGTACACAGGCATCTACCAAATGGCCAACATTGCAGAAAGAAGAGAAAGTTAGATTTATTATACTTCAGTTTGACCCTCACTATCCAGTTAAATAGCAAGGATCCCCAAGTTCACTACAGCAACAGTTTTTCACCTCTAGAGTTTACTGATACATACAAACTCAAGTGAAAGATAAGGACAGAAGACACCAATCTTTTTTGAAGTACCTCCAGAGAGGTTTGAGGAAGAATTTAATCAAATCAGTGGTTCAGTCAAGGTAGTAAATATCAACATACAGGCAAGCACTCAAAATAAACCTTTCTCACCAGAAACTGATGCACCAGAACCTTCACAGGCATCAAATAAAGAAGCTCTGTCTGTGCCCAGTTCCACCTTGGGATCAGGTTGGTAAGAACCTGTATGAGCTGTATAGTCCTCACAGCTGCTCTCCAGCTGTGAGATGCCCAAACCTACTTGCTCCAGGCAGGATGTAACTGGGATCTGGGCAGGAATCATGGCAGTCTCCTTTGTCTCAGCCTGCTCTGTACCAGCTGGGTGCCAAGGGAGGCCCTACAATCCAACAGCTCCTTCTGTTTTTCCTGGGGTAACATCACCACGAGGATGAAGCAGTGGCACAAGTTTCTTACTACAGCTAACTCATATGGACTACAGGAGCAGCAATCCACAGCAAGCACAGCCATGCTCTGTTGTCCCTCTGCCTCTTGAGCTCCCCTGCTCGCCAAGTGCTAAGAAATCATTTTGTGCTGCTTTGTACAACTAGGGGAAGTTGAACTACAAAAGTTGCCCTGACATAGAACAGAAGATTGTTAGTAGAGTTGATCTTTTTCTGTGCATCTCTTAAGAAGGAATAATTTAGCTCCACAGAAGTGTTAAAAAAACCCAGAAGATACTATAATATTTATAAAGAAGGATTGAACTTTTCTTACATTTGTCTAATTTAAGAAAAACACAGACTATTCCTCTCTCAACTCACAGATCTCTGTATTTTCCTGTTCTGGAAAACTGAGCATTGGTGAAGTAACAGGAAACAACCGAAAAATTGGCAAAAAAAGGCCATTACAAGAAAGTGAAGTAAAAATAAAAGACACCACACTAAAATATACAACTGTAGTTAAAATCCTTTCAATGTGTCCTCAGTGCTTGTTGCTGAGCCATCAGTTTTTAAGATTCAGGACTTGTGTCCCCACATAACTACTACACTAGAGTTTTACAATATCAACATTTGAGGCCTCCAGCTCCAGACAAGGAAGGCTACGAGTCAACCTGTGTTTGCAACATTCTATAACCATCTTGATTTGCAAACATCTATCACACAAGATATAGTTCTGTTTCTTTCACAGAGCTTTTAGCTAAGAACACACTCATGAAGGATTTTTGCTTTAGGGTCAGTTACTGCTTTCTGCTTCTTTGGTACACAGCTTCAGTTAATTTTGGTACCTGCTTTTGAGCTGTGTCTTACCTTCTAGAGACTCATAAAGTGCCTTAAACACAATTACCCACTGCATAAGTTCCAATGGAGTCCCTTTACGACTCTTCTTGTTTTTAAGATTTGCTCAGCCACGCTCAGCTGAGATTAAATCTCAAATCACTTCCTTCCCCAACCTCCCTTCTTTCATTAGAAACCACAATGGGTGTAATAGACTACTAAACAATTAACTCTACCCAAAATACTGTCCTTGAACAGTATCAATTTGTTTCTTAAACACTAAGGCCTACAGCCTATTTTGACTCATGTATGAACTCAATAATCAGAAGGGGGGAAAAAAGGATAAAAGCATTGGTTTGAATTTTTTAGCTCAGCCCTGAGTGCATAGAACATTCCTACCCCAGCTCTTACATTCTGCACCTGTGGCCTCCTCACTCACCTTGGGCCTTGTCAGACAGGTACACACTACACCCTGCAACTACAGCTGCTCCCAAACCAAGCCACTCATCTTCCACACACACCTCCTTCCACTTTCACAAGGGAAGGCTTCTTTATATGTTCAGGCACTTGAACACTTCATGACCATGAGAAATCCTAAGACTCTGACACAGCAGGCATGGCAGTGAGACAAGCTGAAGCACCATCTCAGGAGAGTTTAAAGTGTCCCACAACAGCGTAGGTCACACGCCTCATTTGTGGTACATCCCAACTCCGGGTGAGAAAGCACACTCCAATAAAAATAGGCAGTTAGTTAACTCTGAAATAGACCTTCTTTCTGAAAAGAAACACCTGTGAGCTCTCACAACTCTCTTCTCTCCTGGAAAAATCACACTGAGCAAGCTCAAGAGATGGTCCTACAAAGTAGAAGCCCCAACCAACTGGCCCCTTTGTATTCATCTCAATTTCTCCCATCTGCAGAAATGTGATAAGACTACAGATTTCCTTCTCCCTCTTCAAACAGAATTATGAGTATGATGCTTCTTTGTGGCGTAACACCCACAACGCCTCAGTACTGAGAGTTTCCAAACCAGAAATAACTGCTGAGACTGAAAATAACAATATGACAAGAATGTTTAGAGCTTTGGATCATGCACATGTCATCTACCTCAAATACTACCTCTACATCTGAATTCAGACAATTCCTAGCTGAAAAGGTTTACATAAGATTTTATAAAAGCCTAAACAAATTCACACCAATCCAAGGTTGTGAAAAGAAATAATGCAGCTTTTTTTTTCCTAAAGAGAGAGTATACCCCTGAAATTCAGGCTATCAATTCAGGACTTAGATGTAGGTTCAATTCCTGGTTATTATTTACGTCCCCTGCAGCAGCACATTCCAGATCTCCAGCCTTACCTTGAGTAGCATGATTACTAAATTGATTTTCATCATCTGAAGTAGAACTGAGGGTTAATCCCAAGTCTTCTATCCTCTTCTTCTGCTTATTTTGGGGGCTGCTAAATTCGGGTTCTGCCCTTCTCTTCATGTTTCCTGAAATGCTAAAAGAAGAAGATCACGCTTGGCAAACATTAAGCAAGTTAACTTTCTGCAATGCACAGCAGCACGGTGGCACAGATCATGTTATGCTGTTCAGTACCAGGCTTCTGAACTTAAATGTCTGCAGGTAAGAGCCTTAGCTTCTTTGGAACCTGCCTTTTTAAACACCTAGTCTAACTAATCAAACTGATATGGAAATTTCCCTGTAACTGATGAATTTCAAATCACTTCTACAACCTACTTATCCCCAAATGCAAGCAGATGAAGTCAACCCAGACACGGATACCTAGATAACTTAAATATATGGCAGTTCATTACTAGTGCTGAATCAAAAGATTCATTTTATCCAAACACACTGAAAAAATGTCAGATCAATCTAATGGAGAATATGCAAGGTGGAACTACTTTCCCATGAGACTCCAAACTACTCTGACCTCACCTCTGCAAATCTTATCGAATAAAGGAGCTTTTCTACATGACTTTTGCAACAGAACTTTATTAAATATGTGTCCTCAGGTTGTGTGTGGGGGTTTGTTTTTCACCAGGAATCACTGGCAAGATATCCAGCTTCTGGATGTGGCTGATAAATTTTGCATAAATCCAGAGAAAGATCTAATGCTTAAGAGGAGTTAATAGAAGCCAGCTTAGAATGCTTACAGAAGACAAGAAGCAAGGAAAGGGAAAGCAGGTAAAAATTTGAAGGCAAAAATGCTTAGCACACCAGCTAAAACCTACCTGCTACTGAAAAAAAAATAAACAGAACTTTGATTAGTGTTTACTATTCTACATAGGATTGTTGGGCTACAAAAGATGCCCCAGGTCACTAATTCAAACCTTTACTTATCAAACTTATTTCCACAAACACATAGAAGACAGCTTAAGGCCAAATCTTTTCCTTATCCCCAGAACTCTGACTGCAAAATGATTGCACAACCTCACTGCACTATGGCTAAGAAATCTTCTCCTTTCCACCAGAAGTTCTATTAGAGACAACTCACCTTTATCTGCTCCTGCCTCAATTGAGGGTTTGGGGTTTTTTTCCCTTGTTTATCTCTAACAAACCAGCCATTTTATATTTCTCCTGAGAGAGCCAAATGAGAGACCAACACACTCTCAGCTCCCTGTCGAGATCTCCACTCTCCAAACCCTACTAAGGGTCCCTAGGCGCACCTGCCTTTCTGACAAATTTCAAACCACGCAAAATTAGGGACACCCAGTCCCTCAGGAGCCCCACAGCTGCAGGGGAAAGCCTCTCCACATCCCCACCATGCCCCACAGCCCCCCTGCACTGCACTGCCGGCCGCTCACAGAATCGCTCGGGTTGGAAAAGACCTCTGAGGTCACCGACTCCAACCCATGACCGAACACCCCCATGGGAACTAGCCAGCGGCACTGTCACCTCCAGTCTTTCCTTGAACATCTCCTGGGATGGTGACTCCACCACTTCCCTGGGCTGTCCATTCCAATGTCTAGTCACCCTTTCTGTAGAGGATTTCCTCCAGCTGTCCAACCTGAACCTCCCCTGGTGCAGCCCGAGGCTATATCCTCTTGTCCTGGCTGGGGAGAAGAGGCCATCCCCACCTGGCTGCACCCTCCTTTCAGGTGTTGTAGAGAGAGACGAGGTCTCCCCTGAGCCTCCTCTTCTCCAGGCTGAACACCCCCACCTCCCTCAGCCGATCCTCACAGCACTTACCCTCCAGACCCTTTACCAGCTTCGCTTCCTCTCTGCCTCTTCCTTCACCTTCTCTGTCTCTCAGCCCCGGTCCCAGAGGCCGAGCCGAGCCCCCCCCGCAGACGGCGGGAGCCGCCGGCGGCCGCGCCCCGCGCTGACCCGCACACCACCGGGGTCGGCGGACAGCGCCGTGCCGGAGCGGGCGCCACTCACGGCGAGAGCGGGGCAGGCGGCCGGCTGCGAAGGGCTCCGGTTCCGAAGAGCTCCGGGCTCCGAAGGGCGCGGCGAGGGGAGGACGCGAGGCCGCCGCCGCCGCTTTCGTTTCCCCGCTCGGACGCGGCGTCGGCGCCGCCCCCGGCCCGCCCCTCGCGCGGGGCCTCCCGGCCGCCGGCGCGCGGCTGTGACGCAGCGCCCGCGCGCGCCCCGACGGGCCGGGGCCCACAGGCGGGGCCCGGGCAGCCCCGGCGCGGGCTGAGAACGCCGGAGTTCTGTGTAAAACGCTACACAGACGTAATAACTTGTAAATATACGGATGTAAGAATGTTTATCGATCGTGTAGCGGAGCGGAAGGTGGGAGTCTTTAGGCTGGAAGCTCAGAGGTGACCTTGTAGCTCTCTACAACTCCCGAAAGGAGGCTGTAGCCAGGCGGGCATCGGCCCCTTCTCCCCAGCCAGGACAAGAGGATATAGCCTCGGGCAGCACCAGGGGAGGTTCAGGTTGGACATCAGGAGGAACTCCTCAACAGAAAGGGTGATGAGACTTTGGAATGGACAGCCCAGGGAAGGGGTGGAGATGTTCAAGGAAAGACTGGAGGTGACACTCAGTGCCGCTGGTTAGTTCCCATGGGGGTGTTCACTCACGGGTTGGAGTCGGTGACCTCAGAGGTGTTCTCCAGCCTGATCCTGGGAGCCGTCTTGTACTTTGCATCAAGCTCAAAACCTGGAGACATCTAGCTCAGCACACAGGCCTGAATGCTTAGTCTCACAAAACCAAAGCAAACACGGTAGCATCAAGAGACAGGAGATCCTACTTGGGAAGTGTAGCTCATGGTTATGTAGTTGCTGTAAACTACGTGTCTAAATAGGCTGAGTTAGGACAGGAAGATGAGGAGGAGGAAGTAAAACACTGACCAGTCAGAGTGTACCTTTGGAAAAGAAAACCTGCACTTCACTTGGGGGAAGGAGGGCACAGCTGGATTAGTGAGTTGCCTGTTACATGTCCTGCATAGTTAAATATGACAGTTGTTGCTTAGGCTCTGCAGCAGGATGCTTGCCTGGAATGGGAAAAACAACTCGAACAATGCTTCCTGGAAAAGCTATCCATGGTAAATGAGGAAGGGTCATCGTGCTGCTTTTGGTGCTCAATAATGCTGAAACCAGTCTGACTCATCAGTCCCGAAGTTAAACATCCTGATAGTGAGATGAAGATGTGGTAGGCCTGGTAAAATATCCAGAACAAATAAGTGATACTACTGATAATTTATCTAAAGTTGCTGAGCTGACACAGCTGGCCTGGAGACCTATGATTGACAGCCAGTAACTTCATACTATAAAAGCCCAGTCCCAAGTTTTAAGGGCAGAGTCTTCTAACATACCCTCTCTTGAAGTGTATGTGTGGTGATTTCTCCCTTGACTGGGGATGCTGCTCAAGGTTACTCCTCATGACAGAGCAAAAGAAATTAGTCACAGTCATTGGCATGGGTGAATAACATTATCTCTACTTAACTGGGGTTTTTTTCCTAGCTTTAATACAATTGCTTTAAAACAATAGCTTCAATATTGCACATAGTGCACTGTAAGAGCTGTGCTTCAGTATTGCACATAGTGCACTGTAAGTTCCATCTTCTATACTGTGACGTAAATAATTCTGATTAACATTTTTTTGTCCAATCATTATCATAATAAATCACAAATATTTATATATCTGGTTTGCCATCCTTAAATCCTCCAGAACAAAGTTGTATAAAGGTCCATTTACACCTATATAGTCCTTTACACATAAACCACTGACAGTCTGGGGCTAAGATGGGACCCAGCCACATCCAGACTCTCTGAGAAGGATTTCAGAAAGCAAGGGGGCCCTGTTGCACCTTGTGACTCAATGGCTTCTTTAATAAACTTCATCTGAAGCTCCCACTCTGCCTGTGACAGGCTCACGACACACATGGTGTATTTTTCTTGCACAAGATTGTCAGACTGGTCTTGGACTCCCCAGATCTGTGAGTTAAACATCCCTCTGTGATGGTCCCCTGTCACTAGCACCCCTTCCCAACTCTTCCACTGACACTGACACTGTATTGCTCTGAAAGTCACACTACCTGACAGCTGTCTTCCAAGGGAAAACAGCAACTCTTGAACCTGCCCTGCATCATCTGTGACTAGCTCAGCTGTAACCTACCATCTGGAAATGCTTGATACCATCCCAAGATACAAGTTCAGGGCATAACATCATCCAAGGACACATCCAAGTAGAACCAAGTAGACAACCAAGAGACAACCAAGTAGAAGAAACAATCCAGACCTTAGAGCAAAGGAGAGCACACTGCAGATACACAGGTCTGCTTCTGTCAGTGAAAAGCTTTTGGAAGTGGACAATATTAATACTTAACCTCTCTCTGTGGATGTTTACATACCGTGCACCAACCAGTAAGAGCGAAAATAATTTGGAATTCCTCACTTACATTCTTCGTGTTCTAGTGAAAACAGCACACACTCGGAAATCAAACCAAAGACTACCACTCTGTTACTGATGCTTAGGGGAAGCATTATCTTTCTCTGCAATATGCATAAACACCAACATAATAAAATAAATATATATTTTGCAAAATTATATGAGAAAAAAAGCCCAGCAGTATGGAAGAGATACAGAGTAGAAGAATTTGCAGTCCTACGTAACCAGAGTGTTTTCCTTCTACTTCTCTTCATCAGAAATGCCTGTTCCACATCAGCCTATTTCATGAGCATTTTGAGGAATGCTCTTCTCTTGCACATTCTAGAAAGCATCTATCCACAAAAGAAACTCTCAAGAATACATACAGAAAATGAACATTAAAGAGAAAAGAATACAGAAGATGTAATGTCTCTTTCACAAAAGAAATCTTATGCAAGGTTTTAAGCAAGTTGTCTGGCCCACAGATCAGGCCTCCCCTGTCTAAATCCTACCAACCAAATTTGTCAGAATACACTACTTCCTCAGGACGTCATTCATTCACCTTTTTAATGGGATCTTTCTTGGTGGAAGAAGTAAGAGGTAAGATTGTAGGTATTAAATTAGCATTAGGGTGGTCACAGTCTTGAAGTATTGGGTTGTCTTTTATCAGTTTCTGAATACAAAAGTCTTTCAAATAACTTTAAAGTAGTCACACCATGTACAGCAATCAAAACATGAAGCAAAGTCATTCAATGAGATACTCTGTTTTCTCAAAAAAGTCTAAAGACAACTAGAAGACATTCATCTCAGTGGCTGCACCAAAGAATACTAAAGCAGAAATGGATTTATATTTTCATTCTTAAACAAAATAAACATACAAATGAAAAGGTATATACAAAGAGCCAAAGAAATATTACAGATGAGAAGGGCTTCCCCATCCTGTTTTCACAGTGTAAGAGTCCTTTCCATGTAACAGCTAAGTCAAAAGCATATGTCACTAGAAAATGGATCTCAATAAACAAATACATGATAGGATGAGGCAAGACTTGATCAGTCTCTTATGAAGAACTGATTTACCGTGAGGGTAGTACAATCCACAGCTCAACACTCATGTCTTGTAAACAATAAACTGAAGTGCTTCATTCTGTACCTTGGAGTTGTCTACAGATGCTGCTTTCCTACCCTGCCAACAGGACACTTAAATAATTTGGAGAGTGGCACACCTGAAGAGGCAGAGATTCCTCTCTTGCTGCTGATTATATGTTTTCAAGGTCATTGTTAAAAATTTCTGGATGCGCTGTTTCCCAGTTCTAAAACCCTTTATGCAAAAACCTGAAGAGGGAACAAACCAAAGACACTACATTAAAAGAACACTAGCTAAAGACTTCTGGAAGATTTTAATCTCCTCCACCCCTATCTAAGAGAAAATGGGCTACATAAACAGAGCAAGCCAACGACCAGCAGCTAGCTTACAGCCAACAGTGTCCATATCCCACCCTTTATTACCTTTAATGCCAAAGGCCTGAGATGACTCTAGTTGCCATATGAAATTCAAGAGGAAAACCCACACTGGCACTTTTTCCTGATATATCTATCTCCTGCCTGCAGGTGGGGAAGGCCAACTTCTCGAAAGGCTCATGACATTTCCTCTGCTGCCTGAAATAAGGGCTGCTGATGCAAACGTAATTCACTAAGGAAAGAGCAATGACACAATACAAACGATTGCATTACACTGAGCAGGTCACAAGCTAACATGGAGGTTTAGGGTTTGTATGTCAATTAGCCAGCATAAGGGCAGTCTGTTCTCTCACAAACCCGATTTTGCTTTAGAGATCAAGCTGCTGTGCATTCATTTGGAAAACAAGATCCTTCTTCCAAATGCTGCTAGCTTACAGCTCCAGCCTCTTCACAGCTCCTTCCAGGTGCCCAGTCCACTCCTCCAGCAGCAGTCAACCAAACACCATTAGGTGGTTCTAGGCAGCACAGGGGCAATGAGTCTGCAGTAACACTGGTCAGGTTACATAGTAGCTTTCACTATAGGAAGAATCCTCCTCAGAGTCCTCGCTGTCACAACTGCTCATTGCCAAGATGGAGAAGGTGGAAGAAGGGACACCCTTGTCATTGTCTGTGGCTGGTTTCACCATCACATTCTGTTTCTCTGCATTCAAAACACACAGATACAAAAGTTAGCTGTGACCACTGTACCCACAAGTGCTAAATTACTGTTTGTCTTTGAAACTGTATTTTAGCTTCTCACTGTCAGTTTGCAATAGGTCTTTCAAGCTGCTGGACATAGGCCTTTTTCTTTTCAGTTTTCAGCATAGAAGAACAAAGGTATGGGAGTTATTTGTTTGCCTGTTTTCTTAAGTGTTCTAAAGTCTTCTATATGTCTTTTCCTATTAAGGTAACACAGACGAGGAAGAGACATGCTCCACCCCTTCACAAGCACACAACTAGCAATGGAAGTGCCTATCTATTTCAGCATCTTGCCAGGTAAGAAAAGGAAAGAAATGTGGTAAGGGGCTCTCAAACAAGTAGTGATTATTCAGGACATTTACAGCCTTATCAAAAGCTTCATCTATTTAAGACTGCAAGCTGTCCTAGTTCTGGGGCTACTAAGACTCTTAGAAAGGTTTCTTGGAAAGCCCTGACAGCTTCTCAAGTGCCACTTGCAACATCATTCTTCTTTCAACAGGTGTATTTCTCAGGAATTAATTTTAAATAGACAAATCGTTATTTTCATTCAATCAAAATGTTGCCATTACTGCACAAAAAGAGGCACAAAAACCATTTCATCTTCCACCTGAAGCATCTAATGGTAAATTTACATTATTTCCTACTGGTAGTTATTTCTGAAGGTAGGCTATGAACTCCTTTGCTTTTTGTTCAAACAAGGATGAAGACCACTGGTTTAGCACACGATGGGCTCCACTGGTGAAGGCACCACTTCAGCTAGTGCCCATTAGCTACCTGACAAGAGTGCTGTGGCACTCTGCAGATGCATGCATTGCACCAGGGCTGCCTCAGTTCTGCAGAGGTAAAAGCAATTCTTGTAGCTGAGCCGGGCAGCCTCTCAGCAATGCAGCATTTCCTCAGGGTTACACTGAAAGGGTTACATAGCTTATCATTTCAGGCTTGAACTAGCACTGCTTAGTGATGTCATTCTGTGTCACCATGGCACATCTGAAAGGTTTCAAAAGCACCTTTCTTTTGGTAAAAGGCTTGATACATTGCAAAATGAAGGATCATGCACTAATCTCTATGAAGGGAAAACAAGGCAATTACAGCAGAGAACACAGCAACAGAAATTTAAGGGGTAGCAGGAACGGACATCTACATTTCAGCACCTAGATACCAATATCAAGTGCTCTAGAAAGAAATTTAGAAGAAGGAAGCAGACTAGGAATAACCCTTACTGGGGATTTTATTAAAGCAATCTCCATCGTGCACAGTATTTTAGCAACAACTAGGCAAGATGTTATGCCTGTAAGCCACAGTGGCTTTAATTCCACAAAAATAAACATGTCAGAGCCACTGTCAGTTCAGCCATAGACTTACATGATATACCAGTGTCTCTTTCAGAGATTTCCTACATAAATCTAGCACATAGAAAGAATTCAGAGCTTCTTGTCAGGTCTGCTGAGTTTCTGTTTAATCAAAACTTCCTGGTAAATTTTTCAAGGACCATTCTATGTATTTTTGCTTTTATTAAGTGATCTCTTTGAAAGAGCATAACCTTTAGCATGGTTAAATTAAGTTGTCCCACCAGACTGTGGAATTCATACTGAAATTTTTTTTTCAAATTTTATACTAATTTTATTTTACTGTGCACTAAAACTAGTTAGCCAAGAGATCTCATTATTATTTTTTTAGTGTTTCTGCAGCATTCCCAGAGCATCTTCTTGGTATATAAGTGCCAAAGAAAGTTGTACAAAACAGATGGAATAAGAGATTGCACTGATCATGCCACATCCACCCACCTCTCACCTTTCCGCTCTCTGATAAGGCTCAGGCGATGCTGCTTCATTTCCATGTCCAGTTTTTCCACCATCCTGTTAATGCAGTTATCCAGCACCAGAGAGCGTGTCTTTGATTTGATCTCCTGCCTGCAGATGGGGCACTCCACTTTCCGCTTCATCCACTCATTGATGCAGTGGGAGCAGAAGCTGTGTGCGCAGTTCAGAGTGACCGCCTGTGGAATTCAGCACAAGGATACTGGTCACAGCGTGCTCAGACAGCCACTGTCAAGCAAAAACGTACTGAACACAGGGAAATATTAAATGAATAGTTTGTATAGGGAAAGGGAGTGGAGAGCCCAAAGCCTTTACAGCCTTTACACAAACACCCCCATGCCAGAGGACAGGCCAGCTTTACAAGTCACTTAGTGGAGTCACTGTAAGTCATAGCAAGTCAATAACAGACAAAATTCATTGATTTTATTACAAGTTACCCAAATTTGAAAAGGATAAATTATGGAAAAAAACTCAGATACTGCAAAATATCACCTTAATATACTGACAAACCAGAAATTAAAATTTCAGGTAGGTCTTAAGCCATTATAACAAGGCTAACACATCAAGTTTCCCATAATAAAAAAATAATGTAATGAAATTGACCTAGGAAAACATGAACAAAAATAATGGCCTCATGACAAGCATAGCCTATTACTTGTAGAATCAAATGAAAACAGGCCAATTTCTCAAATAAAGAGTTTATCTGAACAATATAAACATCCCAGAACTTGATTGAATACTGTACCTCCCTTCCTTTACTAACCTCTCCATATATCTAAACCTCAAACAGTCCAATTCTAGTCAGTTTAAAGCAAATTCAACTATAAAATAATTCTTCCCCAAGCAGCTGTCAGCAGCAACTCAGAGCACCAGCTCAAAAACCTACACAAATGCTCCAAACTTATGTGCATTTCAGGATAAAGCACTCATGTCTACTCAGAAAGAGACATTAAAGCTGAATTTGCTGTCAAGCAAAGAAGAGTCAGGGCAGACAGAACAGATTTCTGGATCAACTCTTTCCCATAAGAACTCACTGTGGGTCTGTTGGGACTGTTAAACAAGTGAAGTAAGGAAAAGGGCTTAAACATTGCAGTACTAGAACTATGGAAAGCTTCTCAAGTCTCTTTTTTACTGGCAAAGCCATACAGGTTTAAACATACCTCGATAAAGTGCTCAGAACAGATTGTGCACTGCAACTCATTCTCCAACACATCATTCATCTGATTCAACACCTCTTCTTTTTGGGCTCTCACCTTTTCCTTCTCCTCCTAGTGGAAAAGTACATGTGGTTGTGCATCAACAAAGAACAAGGTTTTTCTCAACTGGCAGGAAGTGCGTGTGGCAGGGGAAGAAAATCATACTGCAAATCTCCACATGTCAAGTGGAGTGGGTATCTACATTATACCCAAATCTGTAACCTCTTTCCTCTTTGTAGTCTCAGCAGTATTGAGAATATTCCCACCCACTACAGAGAACTTGGAAGAAGAACAGCAGTCATTAACAAAATTCCCTTTAGACCAAAGAAACTACCAGCTGATCAATCTTTTCAGAACCTTTTTCAACTTGTTCCCAGCAAGAGTTTGGTTTTAATCAGTATTTTCTGGTGTCTGATATAAAAAGAAAAACACCCAACAGACTAAACACCTCAAATGATAAAAAAAAGGAAGCAAAAAAGTTTAAAACTTTTTACTTGCATTTAACAACCTAATAATCGTTTTGTTTGCTTGTTAAGCTTGTTAAATTAGGCCAATTAGGCTAGGTACCTGCTCTATCTTCTAAAAATAACAGGAAAATTCTTCTAATTGAAGCTATAGTTGAAACAGCAACAAATTTACAAAGATTACATAAAAAAGACAAACCAACTGTTAGTGGTGGATAATGTGATAATTTCCAAAAGTAAGACACAGGAAAATATCTCCTTAATCATTTCCACTCATCACTTTGTGTCAAGGGCAGGAAGAAGTGTGGCTTATCTCATTCATTATTCAAATTCCATGGTGCTTCAGTCCTACCCCTCCTTATAGAAAAATGCAGTTTTACTTGAATGCACTTTAACTGAAAATGAAGCACCTCGCTTTTCAAACACTTTTGGTTTGTCAGTGGATTTTTTTCTTGTTATTTCTGGTTTGATTTTTTGTTTGTTTTTTAAAGAAAGGGTGCAGTGGGCCCATTTCTCTTCCACAATGCACTGCCCAGGTGCTTTGGGCCTTCTTTATGATCAAGAAGGATCTAGTAACAACTGTTTGACACTAATTTATGAAAAGGGCAAGGTGCCCCCTCAAAACACAGATATTTTGCACTACAGGAGGCCAGGCAGAGCCAAGACAAATGTTAAATAAACCATATCCTCTGCTGCAGAGTATCATGTGTCACTTATGAATGAAACTAAGAATGCAGTTATACCTTACCTTGGTTTCTTCCAGTTCTTTATTCTTGGCTCGAATTATCTCCTCAAAATCTTTTTTATTACGATTCAGTTCTTCCATCAAAGCATGGTGCTGTAACATTGCAGAAGTTATAAGAGAACCATTATAAGCCATCCTATTAAAGATATATGGTCACAGTCATAAGGTTCAGCATACTCATCTCTCCTATTCTCCTCCTACAAGAGCAGCACATGTGAGTTGAGATGTTAAGGCAATTTATCCTTAACTTTAAATTGGAATGCACTGCCAGTTATTTATGACCTTCCCAGTGCCATCACACTTTGCATTCCCTCTTCCAGGTTACTCTTCCACTTCAGTTAGGTTTTACAGTCACCTAAGGCAAAATCCTTGTCTTCTACCAAGAGGCCACAGCACTTGGGAAGATTTAAATATCCAAGTTACACAGTTAGACCAAACCTAGACTCATAATCACTTGCCTCTTGCAGGACCTGGGCCAGCTGCTCCTTCAGATTTTCTTCCCCTTGTTGACACTTTTCTCCCTGGGTGGGGTAAGAAGTGAGACAAAAAAGACTTGAAGAACATAAGAGACAGAAAATTACTTCTCTGCAAACTCTCTTTAGAGGATATGCTTCAAGAAACAACACTGACTTTCAACAAATGGCAAGATGTTCCACTCTAGGGTTACATGTGTACAACAGAAATTAGAGCTATCATTTACTGGGAAGAGTTAAAATGGGTATCATTTACAATTCCATATTTGGAATACCTCCACATCACTCTAGCTCAAAAGGCATCAGCATATTCATAGAGGCAAAGAGATCAGCAACAGCTTAAAAGCTGCAACTCTTTGAGCACCTTCAAAGAGGTCAGAGATACCTAAAGCTCCAGGTAAACATCCCATTGTTTCTAAGGACACAAATGCAAACTTTCTGTACTTCTGATATTGGTATCTTGCCTTTAGCAGCAGACTTTAGCATCAGGAATTAACTAATAAATTACTAGATTCACTCCAAGATGAATCCTCACTTTCTTTAAACCAGATTTTGAGCAGTCTCAACTGTTTGAACGGATTTTGGTCTGTTAGCAAAAAAGCAACTTGTCACATACACTTACTGCTTAAAGGTACTTGCAAGAAAGGGTTTTTTGAAAGTAGGAAAAGGATCTCCTTCTCTCCAGGGATTAAGACATGCAATATTGCATTGATTGTAAAGACAGTGCCTTTGCCATGCAAACTGGACATTATTTCAGCCATATAATGAGAAATTCACACTTAAAGTGATTACTTTTCAACTTGTCCTCTCTATAAGCATAAGAGATCAGGCAAAGACTTTCATTTTTAATTTAAAAACATGCTTCCTTACCAACTGAAATGCTTTATTTTGCACCCTTTTCTGAAATCCCCATGGAGACAAATCTCTTCTGTCTCTGCACTTTCTTTTGGTACATGCACTGTGTTACATGCTAAGTTAAATACTTCTACAAAAATTTTAGCAGGGGTAATTCACACAAACACTATTTATGTTACCGTATAGTTCAAGAGCTATTTTGGATCAATGCCTTATACAAGGCATTCTGTAAAAGTGAAGCCACAGGCCAAAATTATTGCCACCATTATACCTCTAGCTTCTGCTGCTCTTTACAGAATGTCCTCTCCAGCTCTTCCACTTGCTGCTGCTGGTGCTCTTGTTCCATGCAGAGCTGGTTCTGCAACTCCTGCAGCTCCTGCTCCATTACCAGGATCTCCTTCTGATCACACTTCCTGCGCTTCTGCTTCACATTTAGAACTGCAGTCTGCTTCTCCTGCACTTTGACCTTTAATTTCATTGTATCTACAAGAGATTTCCTCAGTATTCTCAAGCCAGTCCACGACTCTGCAAGACCGGAGCCTTTCTGGTCCTTCTGGGGGACAGTCACAGCTTCCCTGGAGTGAACAGAGCTACCATACACAGGACCACTGTCCCTCTCACTGGGTCCAGGAGAAGGCAGCTTGACATTTATCTCCTCTGTCGGCCACTTGGCCTCTTCTGCCTGTCCCCATGATTTATCTAAAGGTTCATTGTCACAGGACATTCTGTCTCTCTTGCACCTGGAGTTTGAAGGGCCTTCTGATCCAGATGTCTCCGATTCCTCCAAACTAAATTTCCGTTTAGTTCTTGAACTCTTAGCTTTCCCCAGGTCACTCCTTTGGGCTAAAAAGGGTCTAATTTTCTCCCATTCATCTTTAATTACTTCATACTCGTATTCAGCAGTCTCTCTGTTTTCCAAAGGCACTCCCAACTGGATACGGTCTCCTTCAGCAATAGGATAGACTTTTGATGGATCCAGGCGTTGTTTGTTAAGCCAGACTCCATTTAGACTCTGCCAATAAACACAGAATCACCAAAATTTAGTACATGGCAACGGAGCCCTCTGAAAGTTATTTCTGGCAACTGTAAATAAACACAGCCAACCTCTTCAGTGCTTCAGTCAGAACAAGCCACCTCTTTAAATAAACCTTGTAATATCCAGTTTATTGGCTCAGTGTTGCATTTATTACAGTTACTGCACTGTATTATTTACTGCACGTTATTCATGCATTACAGATTTTGTGTGCAAGCACCAAGAACAACATTTTGACATGCGTGCTTGTGCAGAAGGAAAACAATGAACTCTGAGGGGAAGAACCTGCACAAAAGCTTCAGAAATATGAACTAACTAATAAAAAGACACCACAATAGATCATGGTCAGGAATATAAAATACTACTATTCTTGACAATTAATGTTACCTGAAATTCCAGAAAAAACAATAGGAAAGAAAAAGAAGCATTGGTTATACTCCTTGAAGAAAACAAAGTTTTCCATAAACACAAGGAGACTAGACAAAACGAAAATGCTCTAATGTTCAAAGCACAAAAAAGGTTTCAAAATTAGCTCAAGAAATAGTTTTCAAAAACAGCAAAACTGGTCTGTGCCCATGATGAACTACAGAAACACCAGGAACAGACGTATCTCAATGAGATTCAATGAAACAAGTTGACCAACTGGTCAACAGTGACAATAGAGAGGAACTGTTAATAGTTAATCTATCGCAGATGTTTTCTATCATGTAGCAACATTAAGTTTTCAAGTTTATTCATGTACTGCAAGAGGGTTGTGTTGAAGAGCAGTGTGATTTTAATAGCAGCCACTCTATTCCTTTCTGAGTAATCTGCTGTCAACCCAAACATCCTTCAAATCTGCATGATGTGTTGAACACTTTCATTCTACCAGTGCTGTTTTAAAGCAAATTACTCATTTTACTCTTTTCAGGCTGAATGAGAAAGTGGAGAGATCATGATATAAGAAACAGATTACTGAAGTCCAAGTGAGACCCAGGTGAGGGCTCTGACATCAACATTTTATCCTAATCAGCTGAGAAGAACTTTCAGGAGAAACTCATTTGAACACAACATGAAGCATGGTTTTTCTAACACTAGATTCTTGTGGAAGTTGATTATAGTTAAAACAACCGTGTCACTACGATAAGGAGTTGCACTTTATCTTTTCATTAGCACTGCAAGAATGTTATCCTTTTGAAAGGATAGGATCCTATGTCAAAATTCATATAGGATACTTTTTTAAGAAGGTGACACCAAACAGGTTCACAGACTGCAAAGTGCCCTTGGCAAGGCCACACTAGTCTGAAAAATGCTAAACCAAGAGGTGGATCTACATACAGAAAGTAACACAGTTTGCATCCCAACTGCAGCAGACTGAAGGTTCCTGCTGCAAGTGCACAACAGGCAAGACACATTCCCATGGACCTTCTATCACACTTATACCATATCACAGCCCATACATTGCTAGATCCAAACCAATGGTATCCACTCAATGAATCTCAGAGTAGGTCTCCAGTTGAAGGTCTTCAATTGGTCTCTGTACCTTGTTATCCTTGACAGTCCACTGCCCTTCTGCATTCTGCTGGAAGACACAGTGCTTACGAGAGATCATCAAGGGACAGGTTTTTGACACCAGCTGGTAGGTGATATCTAATCCTCGGCCTATAGTCACCTAAAAATAAAATAGTTTAGTTACTGCAATCAGTAATGACACAGTAAATTCAGTTAATGGCCTTTCAATTTAAGGACAGCAAAACTCTAGATCAGCATCTTATGGTTATTTCCAAGAAGTCTGGCATAATATGATTTTTTTTTCATTTAAATTTAAGAGTAGATAGAAAATGGAAGCTTACAAAGTTTGAAGTATTATCTTTCTCTCCCACTGAGGAAAATTTGATTTCTCTGAGGCACATTACAACCTTGGTTTCATGGAAATCTTCCTCAGCAGCAAAGCTGCTCAAAGCCACTCACAAACCATCTGTGTCCCATCTCAGTCATTACCTAACCAAACACCATTTCTTCAAACCAGCACTATTGTGTGTGGGTCTCAAGATTACTTCTTACCCTCTTCCTTTGCTAGTTGCATCTGTTCAACCATTTGTGAACAGGAAAGATACAGGAAAAAATAGCCCAGAAAACTGCCATCAAAAAAAGTACACACTCAACACTGCCCTAAATACACAGTACTTTTGTAAATCACATCATTGATCTCACAGCCCAGAATCTAAGCTACATGCAGCTCATAACCAGCAGCAGAAGTGATCTAAATAACTGGATTAGACTCTAATACTATCTTCTGGAAGGAGGGACATAATTTAATTGTACTATTGCACAGTATCTTATTAAATCTCATCTAATTTCATATTACCATTTAAAGCAAATCCCTGCTCTCCCTCCCTCTGCTGCCTCATCTGCACACTTCTCTTAATTCATCTGTGCTCTGCATTACCTGAGCAGTTCTCACCTTGAGTTTAGAGCAAGAACTCTATTGCTTTTTGAACCCTGTCAGGGTTCAAAAGACCCTCATGTCATAACCAACGACAAGGAAGCAAACTAAGATGACAAAAGCAAACTTAACCACGTTAGTGCCCACCTCTTAAATGTTTCATATAGTGTTCTGTCAGCATGGATTGCATATGTAAGAGGTACAGAGACTCGAATGGATAAAGACTCCCAAAGACTCCCCTCTTCACAAGGATTCAAACATAAAATCACCTTTGCATTGGTCCCTGCGGTGGCATCCCCAGTCACAGACATCTGCAGGATCTCACACACCAACAAAACTCCCCCTTGATGAAGTTCATTTAGCAAACAGGGTCCAAGACGTTACCACTCACTTGCTGGAGTTCAGTGCTGCTCACAGCAGTACTGGCACATCACAGCACATCCCTACACCTCAGCTGTGTCCTTTGGCACCAACGTGGTCACAGCACCAAGCCTGACAGGGTTCAAAAAGTGTTTGGACAACACTCTCAGACATGTGGTGCAATTCTTAGGGCTGCCCTGTGCAGTGTCAGGAGTTGGACTCAATGATCCTTGTGGGTCCCTACCAACCCAGGATATTCTACGATTGTGATTTAAATCTCCAGCAAAAGCAGTTTGTGCTCTGTGGCCTGGCACACCTACAGCACCAGAATGCCATCAGCCTCAGTGCTGCCTATGGCAACCACTGTGCAGACAATCAGAGCAGTAACATCCCAAACTGGATTCTCTACACAGTTATCAGTGCTCTGGCTGCAAGTTGTGTTACCTCCAGTCCTTCACTGAGGAGATCTGCACATCTCAGGGCTTCAAATCCATGATGGGAGAGTTACAAAAGCATACATTTGGATGGGTACCTTTTGCAGTGTGTGAGCACAAGGCCTTGGCCATAGCACCATTCACACCACCTAACCACTTGCCTGATTTTGAGCACCAGAACAGCAATCCTTTTTCACTGCCCCAACCTCACCACGTGCCTTTGCCTGCTGGGTTTTAAGGAAGAGTATCAGGGCCCATTTTTCAATTAAAAATCGCTGAGAGAACGGCTATTCCTGTACCGCACATAACCAAAACAATTTAAAGGTGACCTCGTTTACACCTGAGCACCTTATACCTTCCATACTGATAAGCTCTCCAAAGCATCGCCTTGTTAATTAGGCTATGGACTCCCTTCGTCCTCACTTACGTCACCGTCACACGAACAACTCTATTTTAATACGACGTAAGGATTTAAAGACATAAACAAGCCAAGGCTTGGTCAAGGCGACTCCGGCGCCTGGTTCCGCCCTCCCCGCCCCCGGGCGGTACCGGGGCAGAACGGCGCCCGCTCGGGCGGCCCGCCGGGGAGGCCGGGCCAGCGCTGGGGCGGCCGGGCGGCCCCTCCGAACGGCCACCAACGGCGGCTGCTCCTTACAAGCGGGACGAGGCGGTGCTTCTTCCTCCTGGGAAGCACTGTAAGAAACAACGAGACCCTTCACCCCCCAAACTACGCCCGGAGAGCCGTGCCCACCCGCCCGCTCCGAGGGGCCGGAGCCCGGCGCGGCTCACCTGCGTGCCGGCCTCCAGCAGGAGCCAGTCGCAGCTGGCCCCGACTCTGCGGAGGCACCAGGCCAGGCACGGCGCCCCGCGCACCGCCATGGCGCCCGGCGGCCGCGATGGCTGCGGCGGGGACGGCGCTCGCACGGGGCGGGGCGGCCGCCCCAGACCGTGCCCGGGCCGTGCCCGGAGCCCGCGCCTGCGCCGCAGGAGCCGTGGGGACGATGGCGCTCTCCCACCGTCCCGCGGTGCTTCCCGCAGTCCCGCCGCGCTCCTCCGTGTCCCGCCTCCCTTCGCACCGCCCCTTCCGGGCGCTGCCCTCCGCCCTGGGGCACCATGGCCGCGGCCGCCCGGCTGCGGCGCCGGCTGCTGCTGGCCGTGCCGTGGCGCTGGCGCTGCAGCCCCCGCCGCGGCGGGGCCGCCTGCCCGTCGGCGGGGCAGATCCGCGCCGCCTTCCTGCGCTTCTTCGAGGAGCGCCACGGCCACCGCCGTCTGCCCTCGGCCCCCGTGCGGCCCCGCGGCGACCCGCGCCTCCTCTTCGTCAACGCGGGCATGAACCAGGTGCTCTCCCCGCTCCCGCACCTCCCCTCCTCCGGCTCGCCGGCGCGTCCCCGTCTCCAGAGGAGCGCGGCCCGCCTTGGGCTGTCCCCTACCAAGGAGATCTCCGGCCTGGCTTCGGGCTTCCCGCGCCTCTCGTAGCGCCGTGGGAGTCCCTCGCTAGCGATAGTTAAGAACTACCTGAACACAATCCTGTGCCGTGTGTTCTAGAACCAACGTGCTTGAGCAGGGAGGTTGGACCAGATGACCCGCTATGGTCCCTTCCAACCTGACCCACTGCGTGTTTCAGGAGCCTGAGGCGCAGCTCCCTGCGCTGGGTGGCATCTGTCCACAGCGGGTGTCTCTCATTTGCAGTTCAAGCCCATTTTCCTGGGCACGGTGCACCCCCGGAGCGAGCTGGCCCAGCACCGGCGGGTGGTGAACAGCCAGAAGTGTGTGCGTGCCGGAGGGAAGCACAACGATCTGGAGGATGTGGGCCGAGACACTTACCATCACACCTTCTTCGAGATGCTGGGGAACTGGTCCTTTGGGGATTACTTTAAGGTGAGGTGACAGGAGTGAACCCTTCCTAGGGGAAAGCATAGCCTTTCTTTTGCAGCTGTGCTGTAGTGCCGTAGGACTGTGTGCAGAAGGAGTTTTGGTAAGATCCAGGTTCATTCCTGGGAGCTCTGTGGCCTGGAACAGAGGTGACCAGCTCATGGGCTCTGTCACTGAATGTGTCCTGCAGGCTCTCAAAGCACTCAGCCTGTCAAAGCTGTGACCAACACATAAAAATCAAAGTTTTCTATGAGAATGGTAGTGTTGACCACTTAATATGGTGAAAAGAGGTTATCAGTTCATTTGGTGTTTATTACTAGAAAGTTTGAAGAGGGAAGAAGAATACAGCATGCTAGGGTTTTTAGGTGGCAAATACATTTTTTTCTTTGGAAAGAAAATAATCCCTGTAACTGCTGGTAAGCACATAGATGCACACCATGTGTCACAAGATTTTAGGAATGTCAGTTTTCCACTGGCAGCAGTGAGCTGTCTCACTCTCCTGACCTTCATCCTGCTCTTTGCAGTACACCTGAAATTTAGAAAGGGACATGAACAGCTGAAATTAACTTCTTTGCTGTTTGACTCCCATTCTAAAGACCCTTCCTGAATCACTGTGCTTCATTTATGTTCCCTGCCTGCTCAGGAGGAGGCATGTAGCATGGCCTGGGAGCTCTTGACAGAGGTCTATGAGATCCCCAGAGATCGTCTCTACGTCACCTATTTTGGTGGAGACCCCTCGCTGGGGCTGAGCGCAGATGAGGAGTGCAGGGACGTGTGGCTGCGCCTGGGGTAAGTGTGTTAGAGAGGAGGTTCTGAGCAGCAGGTGCTGACATTTCACTTTCCATGGTTTTGCATTTGCTCTTTAGCTGATCAGCTGTAAGGGAAGGAGATTATGTTTTAAACCCATTTTGTTTCTGGTTTCTTTGGGCTCTGAGCACACTGGGTCTCTTGAGCTTTTGGTTCAGTCTCAGATAGTATCGGTGGGGGTGGCCTGGATGAAGTGTGTACAGGATCTCCAATCCTTTGCTTCCTCTCCATCATGAGAGTACATTCTCCTCTGAAAGCGAGCAACAGCTGCTTCAGTGAGTGCTTCAGCCAGTGCAGAGAGCACTGCTGTGCTTTGGGAGCTTGTTCCAGGCTGTGTGTAGGCTTTGAACCCAAGGCAGCCAGCTCTGTGCCACTGATGGTGTTCAGGTCTTGCCTCTGCTCCAAAGAGCAAGGTGCTCCACTGACCCAGTGGAGATCCTGTCTTGGCCAGGCTGTGTTTGCCAGTCATTCTGGGCTGAGACTAGGGTCCTGTCTGGTTTGGCCCATTTAATCTGGCTAAGGAGAGTAATTCTGGGTGAGCAGAAGCGGAGGAATTCTGATGTGTTTGCTTATCATGTCTGTAGTAGGAAGAAATTATTCCTTTCTTCCAGCTTTCTCTGTGATCTAGGCTGCTGTGTGGTTTGTGTGTCTGCCTCAGCAGTGCCACCTCTGTTGTTTGCCTTTCCAGGGTTCCTGCCAGCCACGTGCTTCCTTTCCAGTCGAAGGATAACTTCTGGGAGATGGGGGACACAGGTCCCTGCGGTCCCTGCACAGAGATCCACTATGACCATGTGGGTGGTGGCAGAAATGCTGCAGCACTGGTGAACCAGGGCAGCCCTGATGTAGTGGAGATCTGGAACTTGGTCTTCATGCAGTACAGCAGGTACCAAGCATCTGTTCTGAACTCCAGAGCCTTTCCCCCAGCCTGATTCCAAAATCATATGTATATTCTCAGACCACTGTTTTCCAGAAGGTGGCAATACCAGGAGCAAGAGAGAAGCTATGGAGATTTGTCCAGCATGGCTCTTGGTCCCCTTTCCTTTATGTCCCTGTCTTCTTCAACCTTCACTGTCTATTCTCCCTTAATGCTGCGTTCCAGAGGTCTCTTGAGGTCTGCAGCAGCCTGGAGGAGGAGGAGAAGGCCTTTGGCCCTGTTAGGGAAGGCCTTTTTCCTTACATTGCAGCCTGTCCTGACTGTGTGATGGTCAGATCCTGGCTGCCTGACAGGCTGCTGTCACTCCTGTCCCTGAGCTTCCTTATGCTGGGTCACCCACTGTTTCCATCCCCTGTCACTTTCCCATTCTCTTTGATTCACCTGTTCCTTATTTTTGCCCATGAACTGATCCTTGCTTCTCTTTTGCCTTTTGTTTTTCCTGCCTGGCTGACAGAGAGGTGGGGGGGAATCTCCTTCCCTTGCCACAGCACCATGTGGATACAGGAATGGGTCTGGAAAGGCTGGTGACAGTTCTGCAGAACAAACGGTCCAACTATGACACAGATCTCTTCACTCCCATCTTGGATGCCATTCACAAGGTGATGGTGCTTCTGCTCAGAGCCGCAGCTCAACAAAAGCTCCTTGAACACAGATTGCTTGCTGGCTGGCATAGTACAGCCTTCTCTGAATGTTCCTGAGCAGTATCCTGAGACAGGAGGTTATGTCCTGCCAGGTCTAATGCAGTGTTCTAGAAAAAAGGGAGAATTCCAGGTTGGAAATTTGCTGGAATATCAGCACTGCTGATGTGTTTTTCGTTCAAAGTGTCTTAAATTTCTCAGTGCCAAGGCATTGGCTGACCCCTGTTAGGTACAGAAGTCTTGATTTGTAGTGCTGTGGAAGGATTCAATGAGTGCATCTTAGGTGCACGAGGTTCAGAGATAGCTGAAAAACATGATGTCAGGCGTGGCTGGCTGCCTTCTTGCATTGAAACTTCTTCTGCAGCCATGACTTTCTGCTGACTTGTCTCCCCACTTTCTCTTTTAGGGCTGCAGGGCACCCAGCTACCAAGGTTTGGTGGGGGATGCTGATGTTGGCCGTGTGAACATGGCCTACCGCGTGGTGGCCGATCACGTGCGCACCCTCTGCGTGTGCATCACGGATGGCATCTACCCAGGCTTCACTGGAGCAGAGTAAGGACGTAAGGACATGGCACGGGGTGGAAGTTAGGTCTAGAAAGGAATGTGAGCAGCCAGGGAAGAGGTTGTGGTGTGGGCCCCAGACAGGGAGTGCGTGAGCTTTTGGGGAGGCAGGAAGATGAGAGCCGGGAAGTGGTTCCCATCTGCAGACTTCCCCTTGGATGGGTGCAGAGTGTTGGGAGCAGCTGGCCTGTGTTGATGAATCAGAGCAGAGGAGCTGGGGAATGTTGGATGTGGGAGCTGGGCAGGGATGCTCACAAGGCTGCCTGAGAAATCCTGCCCTGTTTGCAGACTGGTGCTGCGTCGGATCCTGCGCAGGGCGGTACGCTTTTGCTCCGAAGTTCTACAGGCACCACCTGGGCTCCTGGCCTCCCTGGTGCCTGCTGTAGTGGAAGTGCTGGTGAGCAAAACTGCTGTCTTGGGGGAAAAAGGTCGTCACACATGTCCTGTTTAGCCCCATGTCCCTTTTCTGCACATTGTCAGAAGTCAGTCTTGGATGTGAAGGCATTCCAGGAAATTGTACCTGGTGCTATGCATTCCAGCATTAAAAACCTCTTGTCCCCATAGCACTTGTGATGGGAGGGAGGGGGCCTAGTGTTATCAATGGTACAGTCAGCACAAGCATGTGTAAGTGTATGCAAGTAACCTCTATAATGTTTGTGGCACGCTGCGAGATCCCCTGAGGAAGATGCTGAGGATGTTTTCACTAACTGAGGCTCACTTCCACAGGGAGATGCTTATCCAGAGCTGACAAGGAGTGCCAATCAGGTGAGCAATGTGGAATCCCCCTGTCTCATTATCTTCATGAGGCACTGCTCTCAGGGCCAGAAATCAGCCTGCCCTTGGGACTTAGCTGGAGGAGTTTGTGTAGCCTCCTCCGTAACCACGTTCTCATGAGTGGGCTGAGATGTGCTTAGCACAAGAAGTATCTGTGGCAGATTTCCATATGGGAGCTCCACTAGGTCCTTACCAGGGACTGCATGTCCTATGTGAGGCAGCTGTTGCTCTAAAAAAGCTACAGTAGCTTTTTTGGTTGAGTGCAAGTACAGCCTGTCCTCGCCCGGGTACCCTTTGTCTAAAGTGCAGTGATGATTTAAGGCCAGTCCCAGCTTGCTTCCACTGACAGCAACTTCTCTGGCTGTTCCAGAGATACAGTTGTAATTGGGTCACAGATATGAATGCCCAATAGGGAATATTTGTCAGCCTAAAGCTTTCCCCACGTGGATGGTCAATATTTCCTTGACAGGAATGGTGACAGGAGGCACAATGGCTTTGGCACTGTTCAATAAGGCATCGGAGCCGTGTTGTGATGGATACGTGCAGAACAAAAAGGCCAGCTGAGCTGACTAGCGGGGCTGAGCTCAAGGTTTCACAACCTGAAATGTTGTGGCTAACCCTCCTTCTGATCCTTGGGCAGATCAGTGATATCATCAATGAGAATGAGGCTGCGTTTCTGTCCTCCCTGGAGCGTGGCAGGCGCATCATCGAGCGGACAGTGCAGCAGATGGAACCCTCCACAGATTTCCCAGGTGAGTGTCCTTCTTCTGACAAGCTGCACTTAGAGACAGTTTGCTCCAGGTCCTCACAAGCACTGCAGTCAAAACTGCTGGATGTTTGCCTCCCCTGCCTTTTCTGTGGCTGTCTAGCCCCAGACAGAGAAGCAGATGTTCCTTTCTCCAGATTGCAGTTGTTTTCTAGTACTTCATCCTCACAACAAAGTAGGCACCAGGCAAGTTAGGAACATTCCCTTGCTGTTTTACTGACTGATCAACGAGGTCCTTATAAGACACAGCTGAGAGGAGTAGCACAGGACCCAACCAGTGCAGTTGCCTGTCTAGATGTGCTGCACTGAATTTTAGCAGGCAGGGGGCTGTGGGGCGTTATTAATACTCAGTCCCATGCAAGAAGAACTCAATGGCTTCTCTTCCCCATTAACTGTACAGCTGCACACAGTACAGGTGGATCCAGTTACCAAAGCACACACTAGATTGGTCCCATGCAGACAAACCCTGAGGTGCCTTTGCTTTCTGTGTTCACACAGAGTCTTGTCCTTCTTTTTGTCTTCCAGCTGAAGTAGCCTGGTCTCTCTATGCGAATTTGGGATTCCCTCTGGATCTAATTGACTTGATGCTTGAAGAGAAAGGAATCAGTTTGGATTCAGCTGCTGTTAACGAACTTGCTCTGGAAGATGAAAAGGTAAGAGGGAGACCTGCCTTGTCAGAATAATTCAAAGCCTTTCCTGTCTCCTGTGAAGATGGAAGCAGGATCCCTTTCACTGCTGAGGCTCTTCAGAGTACCACAGGGTGACACACCTTCTCCCTGAAGGGAAAGTGAGTCTGAAATAGCAGTGTCATCACAATCCCCTTGATTCTGAATGTGGAACTGAAGTATTGGTTGGTGATTTTTCTTTAAGTATTTTATGATGCTGACTGTTGCTGGAGTGAAGGTTAGAAAAAATTTATATAGGTTAAGACAGTCCTCTGTTAGTTATGTAGTCTAACTTCTCACACAAAGTAGAACCAGCTTGGACAGCTCAAGCAGCAAATTATTTGTGAAGAGTTCACAAAACCTCCTTGATCTCTGTAGTGCTGAAATACTTGCACTGCCCTCCCACCACCACCACCCCCAGTGCAGTAATTGGTTTGAGGCCTTGCTCTCCTGGGCTTTAATGGCCTGGAAGCTTCACAGCTACACAGCAAGCTGTGCCAGGAGGGATGTGTTAACATTTGGTATGGCCTGGCTCAGGGCTAGCACAGAGTGGTGTTCAGTGCTTGTGAGGTTTGAGGAGATGGGGTTAGTTAGCAATAGCCTACATCAGCCTGCATCTGAGCAAGGCTTTTCCATGTGTCTCACACAACACAAAGAAATGACACCCACACACTGAGATATCCAAGGCAAAAAAGGGGAAGTTTATTTACAAACTTCAACATTTATAGAACTCCAGCAGTGACCATGGATTGGAGAAGAAAATCTTCCTCTTCAACCACAGTGGTCAACCCAACAGCCCATCAACAGTCTCCTCCTTATGAGAAGAATGTAAACATGGTTAGACGGTTACAATAACAAGAAAGTTGTTTATGTAAAATCATATCTGACTCCACTGCAAAAGGTAAACACAGAAGGCTGAAATAGAACTTTAGAAAAACTTCTTAAAGAGACAGAGGAGAACAGCAAAACCCCAGACAACATCCATGAAGGTGGAAGAAGTCGTCCCTAGCCTTGTAGCTCCAGTTAGCTGTTTGCTTGCCCCCAGGGATCTCCCATCTAACTGTGCCTTTGCTCTGCTGCAGCGGAAGGCTGGGGGCCCACAGGCAGGACAGCCAGGGAGCACCAACACCCACCTGGATGTGCACTCGCTGGCCTGGCTGCAGAGCAGCAAGGTGCCTGCTACCGACGACTCTGCCAAGTACAACTACATGCTGGGGCAGCACGGGCAGTACGGTGAGTGCCTGGCCTTCCTGCACAGCAAGCTCTGCTGGAGCTGAGACTCACATCACTGCTTTTGCTGCCTCACATCATTGCTTTTGCTGCCTAACCCCATGCATGCACAGCGTGTACTTTGTGGTCCAAACCTGTCCACCTTGCTGCCGCATCTTTTCCCTCCCCCTATACCTCACCCCAAACTGGGTGGGTTTGGTGAGTTTTCTCAGTGCTGTTGGTCCCTTGGGAGGCTCTGGGCTGGCACCACTGGGTGCAGTGGTGAAACAGGGACTGTTGATTTCTTCTAGAGATAAGTCTGTCTCTGACAATGAGGCTTCTGGGTGTGTGCACTCGGGAGAAGGAAGCATAATTACACAAAGGTTTTGGGTGGTTGTGTGCAGCCGTGCCCTTGCTGTTTCCTGGCAGACCGCTAGGTGCCAGCGCAGGCTTTTTGTCCTGTAGGGTAACCGAGGTTGCTGATGCTCTGTGGAAGATCAGTAAGAGGTGGTGTGGCTGTCACACAGTTAGAGATGGCTGTGTACAGCCAACTCCCTTTTACCCAGTGTGGTGGTGGCAGCCCACGCTGAACAGAAAGTGTGGCAGTTCAAGCTATGTATACTACAGCATGAGCACAACAGAGGAGAAAAGCCTAGCAGTGACATTGGCTGGAATCTCCAAGCTAGAACTGTCCCACCTTTTCAGCTTCTGAATCATGGAATAATTTGGGTTGAAGGGGATCTCTGGATGTCCAATTTCTTGTTAAAAGTAACATCAGTTTCACAGTAAAATCACATTGCTCAGAGCCTTGTCCGTTTAAGCTTTCGGTATCTTCAGGGACAAAAATCTCACAGCTGTCTGTTCCCTGTTCTTTATCACTCTTAGTGTGTAAAGTTTTTTTTTCTTTATGTACAGCCAGAATTTCCTGTACTCTAGCTGTAGTCTCCCAAATGCTAAACAGGGATGAATAACCTATTTCTTTGACCTGCTGGCTATGTTTGTGTTCATACAGCTCAGCAGGCAGGCAGCTTCCCTTGCTGCAAGGGCACCCTGCTGGCTTGTCTTCAGCTTGCTCCCAAGAATCTAAAATTTCTGTCAGTTCATTTCTGTAGACTGCTCAGATGCCTTCAAAAAACAGTCCAGTTCTTCAGTGTAGTTCTTCAGCCAGTCCCTGCCAATTAAGTGGGATATGGGTACATTCCATTTTGCCATAGATAGTCATCAATGAAGATGTTAAGTGATATTGTCCCTTATATCAGCCACCAAGTGGCTCTATTAGCAGCTGAATATCAGTTGAACATTAAACTACTGAGCAATTCTGGCTGGGGCCCTCTGCCCAGCCAGTGACACACCCACCTTTTGGTCCAGTTGTCCATAGTGCCCAAGTTTGGGTTCAAGGAGCCTTCAGGAGAGCACATTAGAAGCTTGCTGCATCCAGGAAGGTGACATCCCTGCTGTCCCCTATCCACAACATCTTCACAAAAGTCAGTCAGGTTCGCCAGGTTTGCGGTGTAGCAAGATGCAGATGTGTCTGTGCCACATTTTCTTCTACCAGGCTCTTGTGGAGCCAGACTGGGTGCCCCTGCCTGCTTAGCTGCTGCTGAGCAGTTCTGTCATTAGGTAAGTGAGGGGTGACTTAGTCCTTTGTCCTTTCTGCCAGTAGCTGTTCTTCTCCTACCGAGGCAAAGTGCCAGCTCTCAGTACAGCCCTGTGCTGGCGGGGTTGGCACGGGGAAGTGATCCCTCCTTTCCTGTTGCAATCTGACAGGCTGCATGCACTAACTGCTGCTCTCTTCTTCCCCCTGACAGAGTTCAGCCCGTGCCAGGCCACTGTCCTGATGCTGTACAGAGATCAGTCTCTCCATGAGGAGGTTGGGCAGGGCAACGCTGTGGTGTCATCTTGGACAGGACTAACTTCTATGCAGAGCAGGGAGGGCAGGACTCTGACCAAGGCTACATGATACGTTTAGGACAGCAGGTAAGGCCCTTTGCTGCCTAACCCAAGGCTGCCATGGGTTCTCAGGCCAGGCAGAATTCCCCAATTGATGAGTTGTTCTACTGTGTTAATTTGCAAGCTGCTGACTCTTGACAGTTCCCTTGGCTTGGCATCAGAGCTGGTGGGGTAAGGCAGAATCAGCAGTAACTTCACAAGGGCATTCTTGCTGCTCTGGTTGTCTCTCACAGCCCTTTGCAATTTCATCTTGCTGAGGAAGACAAAAGCCTTCTCAAGTCTTCCTTCAATATGCTGTGTTCTTGCCAGCTGGGGTTGTAATGGAGAGAAGGCAAGCAGGTACATGGCACAGGTATTTGGATCTTCCCTGTGTCCTAACTCATTTTTCTGTCTCTTTGCTCAGGATGTACTCTTCCCAGTAGAGTCAGTTCATCTCTGCGGTGGCTACGTGATCCATGAGGTCACTGCTGTGGAAACCCTGCGTGCTGGTGACCAAGTGCAGCTCTTTGTGGATGAGGTGATAACTGAGTGCTCTTAACCTTTTCCTTGGGATGTCCTGAGTAACCCGGGCACAGCAGAGCTTTGTCCCTTGTATTCTTGAGACTGTTCTTCATCATAGTGTTCAGTGGGAAGGACTGACACTGTAATCATTCTGAGGCATTGTTCTGTCCAAAAGTATCCAGCCTACCCTTTACTGTTTTACAAAGAAAAAGGGGTCACATAACTCATCAGACAGCTGTACTACCCGTTGTTCTTCCTCCATCTTCTCCTGTTGCCTCACACGCAGCCTTTTCCTGATCTCTCCGTGCCAGCCCTGCTCCCCTGAGCTGTGGAGCAGCAGCAGTCCCTGCTAACAGGTGTGTGTGCTTTCAGGCGCAGCGCCTGGGCTGCATGAGGAACCACACTGCCACCCACCTGCTGAACTTCGCTCTCAGACACGTCCTGGGGGACAGCACCCAGCAGCGGGGCTCCCACGTGACAGCGGAGCAGCTGCGCTTCGACTTCCAGACCAAGGTGACTCTGAAATCCAGTTTCCTAGGTCCCAGCAGTGCCAGCATTCCAGTACAGCTCTGCTCTCCAAGGATTTTCCCCCTCTCCCCATAATCACTCCTTTAGAGACAAGTCACGTTTTATCTGAGTGGTGAGGCTTGGTCCTCTGGATGTGACTGTGTCCGCTTTGCATTGACCTCACCCTGAGCTGGGCTTGCTGAGGGGTCAGTGGGGATCAGAGGGGAAAGGACTTGGCAAGGCCAGTGGTCATGAGACTGACACAAAACAGTGTAAAGAGTCAGAGGGATGGTGCTTGGCTGTGGCACATGATGTCTGTACTGGACATTCAGGTGAGAGTACTTGTGAAGCTTTGGGTCAGGCTGAGTGCTGGCCCTGGTAACCTGTCACTCATTCCAGTATCTCTTTTGAAGACTAGCCGATGCTCTTGCATCAAAAATCCATATCTCTCATGGGAGGAGAAGGTGGGAGGGCCATGATGTTCACAGTTCCCTTTTACAAGTAGAGAAGATGAGATGCAGGGGAAGAGTGGTGTGCCCAAGCTGAGTCATCTGGTGGCTGTGCCCCAGTTCTCCCTCCTTCGTTCTGTACCTCTCAGGAGGCTTCTCCTGAGTGTGGCTGACTTGCTTTCTCAGGGCCATGTGACCATGGAGCAGCTGCAGCAAGTGGAGCAAGTGGTCCAGGATCTGATCCAAAAGAATGAGGTGGTGCATATAGCTGAAGTCCCCCTCACACTGGCAAGAAGAGTTCAGGGACTCCGTGCAGTGGATGAGGTATGACAGGATGGCAGCACACATCTTCATGAGCCTTCTCCTTCAGCAGGAATCATCTGGGACATGAGATGTTGACACAACATGTTTCTGCAAGGGAATTGTCTCCCAAAACTCAGAAGGGAAAAATAGGACAGAGATGAGATTTCAGGACACTGTTGTAAAACATGGAGATGGTGATGCACAGGCTTCCTGTTCATGCCTGTGGACCGAAAGCTTGTCGTGTCACCAATTGTTTCTTTCTCCCCATTGGTGGCTGGTTGTGGGGCAGAAGTAGTGCCACCCCTGCCTCAGGGGCTGCTCTAGAATAGGGGAAAATGAGGCAGACACCTGAAGCCACGTAGTTAGTCTGTAAGTGCCCCTGAACATGCATGTTGTTAGCTGCTGATCCCTGTCTCCTCTGTCAGGGCTATCCAGATCCGGTGAGGATAGTGTCCCTGGGGGTCCCTGTGGAGAATGTGCTGACCTGTGACTCTGAGGCTGCAATGCAGACCTCTGTGGAGCTCTGCTGTGGGACGTAAGTGACTTTTACTTGCAGCCAGAAGGGCATGTTGGTGGGCACTGGTGGCTGAGGTAGAAGCATCACTACAAGCTCACCTCCCTGTCCCTGTGAAACTGAGTTTCCTCACAGGAAAAATATTGTGAGGACAGGATGGGCTAGTTACAAAACTTTAGAAGTGCCAGGGTGAGCAAACTTTAATGAAATGCACAGCATTTTTCCTTCATAGTCTGAAACCAACCTGGGAGCCAGAGAGCAGCAGCAGAGTATGGGAAAGGTGTGTGTGACCTGTCTCACCAGGGTTGTGGTGCTTTGCCTTTGGGGTTGCAGAAGGGCTGGGGAGCCAGCTGAAGACTCCAATTCAGCTGTGAGAACTTGAGGCTGCTCTGATTATTTTAATGAATTATGTTCACCCTCTTCTGCTTTTAGCAGTAATGAGAGTAGAAGAAAAGTTAATCGATCTTAGGGCAGTGCTGACACCAAAAAAAAAGAAGGAACAAACTGGCCTTAGAGCAGATAGAGCTGAAAATGAGCAATTTTGTAGCCATGAGATCATCTTGTGGGAGTAGAGGGACAAGAAACTGCATGGGAGAAGATCAGTGCTGATAAAGATGTTTGGAATGATTACTTGTGGCAGCAGAACCTGAGACACTGTAGTTTTCATATCCAGCATTGAATAAACAAGATGGAAAGGGGAGGTTGTCAGTGTCCTGAAACTGCACAACTGTCCTTTGTCTGGAGTCTACTGGGCAGGCAGTGAGCTGGCCTGACAAGGGAGTGGTGGAGTAGCAGCTGAGTAGAAGAGAAAAATGCCAATTCACCTCCCTGCTGAAGGGGAGGAAAGGAGGACAGAACTTGGCTGCATGGTTTGACTGGAGCCTGCTGGGCAGGAAGCACAGAGGTTCCTCTGGAGTGGCCTTAACTCTGCTGTCTCTTGCCTGACAGGGTACCATAGGGATGGGAAAGGATTCAAGGCATTGGGATTAAGATTAAGAAAAGGCTGCTGGACATCAGAGTTTTCAAAAAAGAAGGCAGGGTTCCTGACTTCTGTCTGCAAAGAGCAACCTGCCTTCTTTCCTGTTCTCTGCTGCCATTTTAGGCACCTTCTCCAGACGGGCTCTGTGGAAGACCTGGCCATCATCAGCGAGCGCCAGCTCGTCAAAGGGATTAGCCGTGTCGTTGCAGTGACAGGGGGACGAGCCAAGGAGGTGAGACACAGGAAACTGAGATTTCTGCCCTGTCAAGGCAGTGCCAGAAGGACCAAACTTTGTAGGTTCCTCATAGACAATTAGCTCCCCACTGCTTTGGTTGGAGCCTCCCTGCTGTGCCTCATCTGGCTTCCTGCTTCAGCCTTGGACTCGGCTCTGCTACTGTATCTCACTGTTCACTTCCTTTCCCTCCCATCCTGCTTCTCTGTCTCCTTGACCTTCATTTCTCCCTTCAGACCCCCTTTGCCAAGATAAAAACTTGCACAAAATATCAGGAAGCCTCTGGTCTATAAATTTCAATCCCCCAGTAGGTATTTTAAGGTGTAATTCTTTGTGCATTGATTTCGCCTCCTGCCTATCACAGCTGGATTTGCACTCTATGATTACAGGGTTTTGGCCTCATTCTTACAGCCCTTTTGCTTCCTTTCTTTAGTCTTTTTCCTGCTAAACTATGATTCTGGTCTGGCTGGTTCTGTATAAAAAGTAAGCAACCTACTATTGTGTTCGTGAGATCACTCTGTCCTTTGAGAATTTGGAGGTGTCAGGTGCCCTGTAATCCTTCCCTCTTCCTTTAAGGCTGCTGTCAGAGGAGAGTGACTCATAGTCACTGGAATTGGAAAGACTAAAGGCAAAGCCCACCCCTGCAAATCTGTTACTTTTTGGCTGGCCGTTCCCCTGTGCATCTGTGTCCCAGAGAGGCTTTTCTTCATGCAGAAGGACAAAAAGCTGCAGGGCACATCTGCATGCTTTGCTGGAAGTGCTGACCTGGAGAGCCCCTGAGAGGAGCTCTGTGCAAGTGTTAATGAGACAAGGGAGGCTGCAGGCATGAGAAAATTGCTTGAAACAAGGGTTGTGTATCCTAGCTAGGCAGAGCAGTCCTCTGCTGTCCTGCACTGAAGTCTTGCAGGACCATCCTGGGAGCTGAGATCTGGCAGGGTGGAAATGCTCCAAACCATAAGGATTGGCATGGGTGAAAAAAGCTTGCAATAGCTTTTTTAAAAATTATTAATAGTAGCATTGTTGGTGAAAACAATAAGAAATATATCAGGATAGGTAAACTAAGGAAATATGCTTGAACAGCTGATGAGGTTTCTTTTAGTGTGTTTCTCTTGTTTCTTCAGTCAGCAGTTTCAAGATTGCATTTGCTAATGGAAAAAGATTTCTAAGATGCTCCAGAGAGCTCCCCAGTTTTTCCTCAGTGAAGTCCTGATGATTTTGGTGCAAATTTTTGAGGAAACATGAATTTTGATCATAAATACCACATAAAGCTCAACAGCTTGGTCTGCCTGAGTGTGACCATCTAGTGTTGGTTGCAAATCTAGAGAGGGATGTTGTATTTCAGAGTCTTGCAGGAGCAGTCATTCCTAAACCATCTGTAGGTGTCTTCTCACTGGATTCTGAGCAGCACTTCCCTGTTCATGACCCTGCTGTCTCCCAGCTTTTTCCATCCCTGTGGACTGTTTCTGTTGCTGCATTTGAAGCTTGCATTCCTTCCATCCCTGCAGGCCCGGGAAGTAGGCCAGTGCTTGGCTATGGAAGTGGACTCTGTGTCCCTACGGATGAAGCAGAGGATCACCTCCATTCCTGAGATGCAGAACCTCTCCAAAGAAGTGGGCCAGTTGACCAAAGTAAGGATTACACTCCTGTACAGAAAGAGCCCAGCATGGACACTTGAGACATGACTTTTTCCCTGTCAGGTTCACATCTTACCGTGGTCAATAGCAAGGGCAAGTTGCTACCTGCTGTTGCCTCTTTGGTCATGAGGATTATTTGCCAGTGTCCAGGTGGCTGTGTTGCAGATGGCCAGCTGAAAAGAGAAAGCTTCCCAGCTCAGTGACTGGCTGCCCTGATCGTGTGGGTGAAAGCTGGGTCTGGGAAGAGGCCATGCTCCAGCCAGACCTCCCAGAGAGCTAGCCCTTTATGTCCAGGGGTACAGTTTGATGTTCTTACAGAGCAGATTGTCTTGCAGGTGGTGTCCAGCACTGCAATGCCCCAGTGGCAAAGAAAAGAACTGCAGACCATCCTGAGAGCACTACAGCGAACAGCCAACACAGCTGTCAAGAAACTGGAGCTGCAGCAGGTACTGAGGCAGCAGCACGCTGACTTGCAGCCAGCTGATAGCAACACCAGTGCACCTGGGGTCTCTGTCACACTTCACAGCCACCAGGGTCTCAGAAGGCAGAGGAAAGCCTGTACAGTCACACACAGTGCAACACAGCCCTGTCTTGGGTTGATTTCACTGGCCATTGTTTATGGGGCCATTGTTTAAAATGTAGAGAATGGCTGGCTGGGCTTTTAGGACCTGCAGAATTCCTGATGCTGTTGTACACCACAGTGACACAGACTCTGACTTCAGAAGGCTGAAAATGACTTTATTTCTGGGGATGTATTTCCCTTTTATACTGTTCTACAGAGAACAACTCAATTAGTGAAACAAACTTCTTCAATCACATTGGTCAAACCAGAGGGACATCAAGAAGAAGTCCCTCCTAGGGAAAGGAATGTAAGCAAAGTTACAGTTAGGAAAACATGTCTCTTGTTGACAGAAAACTCTCTGGGAAAAGAATCTCAGAAAGCCAAAACATCTCAGGCACGAACCAGGGCTACAGATTTCCATGTCTCCCTGCCTGTGAGAACAGAGAGCCCCACACCAGCACTTTTGGCCAACACCAATTGGGCATCATCACCTCCTTGTTTATGCATGGAGAAGATGAGATGGTCCTCACAGTGGGCTTAACAAAGTTACACAGTCAGGCAGTGTTAGGACAGATTCTTTCTTCCAGCTACATGGATATTGCTGTGCTTCCTACATGTGTTTGTGTTCTGCCAATTTACATTAAAAGCAGATTAGAAATACCTATTGGTAACTTGGAGATCTCAGGAAGAACTACCCCTTTCTTAAAGCAGGAGTGCCTTGCCACAGAAGCCTTCCTGAGATGTGTGGGGCTGTATAGGTCCAGGGGACTGAATGAATCCCTCTCTATTCCACTTCTGACAGGGGTTCATCTCTGCATTAGGGGAAGGAGGGCTGTTCAGGTCTCCACATGGAGATTGCAGTCTGCTGGTCTGACTTTGGCTATCAAACATCTCCCATCTGTCCCACAGAGCAGCATTTGCATTCCCTTTGTGTATATATTACATGGATATATCCCCATCCTGTGCCACCAGTAGCCCTTCAAAGTGCTGTGTTTTTCTCCCCCTAGGCTGAGAAGGAGGCACAAATCTTGCTAGCAAAATACTGCAACCAGCCTGTCATCATTGATACTGTCCCAGCTGAGTCCCTCTCCGTGAGTAACCCACCTTCTTTGGCCCAGCAGTACCTCAGGTGCTGCAAACAGCAAGAGGGAGTTGCTGGGCACATTTTCTGCTGGATGCTGGTCTCCTTTGCTGTTGCCTGACCTCTCCTCTCCCTGCCTCTCCTAGATCCTAATGAAAGTAGTGAACCAACTGTGTGACAAGTCTCCTGGCACATCAGTCTTGCTGCTCAGCCCTCAGGCTTCGGGTGAGGTACTCTGTGCCTGTCAGGTATCCAAGGTAAGCAGAACCCTGATAGAGACAGGGGGAACCTGCCTGCCAAGGGGGGCTGGCCCCACTGCTCAGCAGGTCCTGCTTGAGGCTTTTCCTGGGGATATGCCCAGGTTTGGTGGTTAATCACACAGGGGCAGGACCTGAGATGAGTGTACTGGGACCAGATGTGCTTTCAGTCTCTGCTGGGCACAGATATCCCTGGTTCCTCCAGGCTGTGTTTGCCCAGGGGCAAAGACACAGCGTTTGCATGTAAGCTCAGCCTTTGTGATCCTCATGGTCATGACTGCCTGAGGCTGGGTGAGGAGAGGATGCTGTTCCCTTTATTCTTAGACTGCAGGCTGCCCCACAGCACAAATAACTGGCCTGTGTCTCTTCCCCAGAGCTGCCTCCCCGCGTTCTCTGCTGCTGACTGGGCCGTGGCTGTCTGTGCACAGATGGAAGGGAAGGCAGGAGGCTCTCCCGTGGTAGCTAAGGGCAGTGGAAATGCCAGGGGCATGCAGGGAGCCCTGACTGCTGCACTGGAGTTCGCTCAGAGCAAACTGTGATGCTTTAGTGCCAGGACAGCCGTGTGCACCCAGCTGGACACTTGATGCCAAGCATACACCCTGCCCATCTGAAAGGATTAGCAGCTGAGCATTGCTGCAGCCACTGCCTTGGAGCACCTGACTTCTGACCATCCAGGATCAGCAGAGACCCCTCTGACAGAGCTGCCTGTTGGCAGCACGGGCACGTGGGGATGGAGCCTTGGAAAGCAGCAGTTGCAACAGCAGATCCTGCTTCTCATGGAACAGTGCAAATCCTGCCACAAGACCAGCACAGAGATTATGTGAGAACATGGGAGCTGGCACTGTTATCTTAAAGCCATTAAAGGGTTGAGAGTATCCAATCACCTGATGTTTCTTGTTAGCTGCACCTTTTTTTTTTTCTGCTCTGGCAGAGGGGTTTGTTGTGCTCCTGCAGCTCCAGAAGTCAGCATGTACTCTTGTCTAAGCAGTTCCTTCCTACTGCAGAACTCAGGATACCCCTCTGACTAAATATGCTACTCTAATTCGAGTAGAAATTAGAGAAATCCCACCTTGCTTGTGGACTCAGGCTTGTTAGGCTATGCAATGGTGTGATGGTTTCATCATTTACTATATTTTATCTGACTAGGAGAACATAAAGAGCAAAACAGGCTTATCTTCAAATTACAAAGATAGTTTATTTATACACACTAAAAGGATAAAAATAAGAAAAAAAGGAAAGAAAAAACCAAATGAAACTTTCAAAACATTTTTTTCTATAAGTGTTCACTTTTTTACACTTAAGATAAAAATACAAAACCTGTAATTTCAGTTAGTTTTACTATTTAAAGATAATCTTTTATTAGCTTTTTAGGAAAGGAGGTTTTTTTGATTTTATAGAGACATTGTTTGCAAGGACGTGAAAGGAAAGGAACATTTTATTAGAAATGTTTAGCTAAATTAGGCTGCTTTTTTTTTTTTTTTGCTTCAAATAGTCTTTTTACTTTTTTTTTACTAACTTTAGTTTTATGCTTATTCCTCAGCACCGAGGAAACAAACCTGTCCCCCTCTCCACCTCTTTGCTTTGGATGAATGTTCTTATCTTTGTTTCTTCCTGCCGCTCCCTTGCAATTCCTTCCTTCTGCCTTCTTGCCAGCTCATACCCCAAACCCAACTCTGATATAATGAGTTGTGAGGATGGAAACTGCTGCTGTGGTGCAGCATGGAAGTCCTTGCAGCAGGACTGTGCCCTGCTTTGTCTTGAGGTGAGCAGGCCTCATAAACTGAGGTTATTTTTCACAAGCAGTGGTGGGCCCAGCAAATTCAATTCATAAAGATGTGTCAGACTGCAGTGTTAGAGTGATGCTGGGAGCTCCTGGCCAAAGCATCGTTTTGGATGTGGTATGGACCTCAACAGAGATCATAAATGGTGGCTGAGGCAAAAGTGCAATAGGATACTGATAGAAGCAGGCTTTCACCCTGTGAGCAGCAAGAGCAGCCTGGCACAGATGAATTTCACCAGCAGGTAGGGTTGCCTGTCACTGAAGGGAGGTGGAGGAGCAGTAGGTGCCTGCTTTTGGGGAGAGAGGGAGGAGGGAAAGAAGCACAGTGATGGTGATGGATGGGTAGCAGGAGATGGCTGTCACAGATACAGATTAGTGAAGAGGGTGTAGTGGGAAATGGCTGTGTCCAAATGAGGGGCTTCCCACTTAAGTGTCTGCGTGAGGGAGGGGGAACAACTGCTCTGAGCAGAGCCCCATTTCCCTTCTCTTCAGTGAACAGCTTAGGAGAAAAAGGGATGTAGGCTTTGGGGGGCATCATTAGCAGACAAGGGGTTTTCTTCCGTGTCCCAGTGGCTGTCCAGCCCAAAATCGGCTATGTGGTCCCTCTGGGTTAATGTGGCTCCTACTCATCTTTGCCAAGTGCCAGCAGCTGGTTTTGCATTGGAAAGTGCCAGATATAAGTGTGAGGACTCAGAGCAGAAGGAATGGGGAGCCTTTAGAGGCTGGTGGTGCTCCCAGCTGTCCTCCCCTTCTCCCCCAGATCACTGACAGCTACAGCAAGAGTGCAGACCTTAAGCCTTTGGTTCAGTAAATGCTGCTTTCAGCCAGGAAGCCTAAAGCAGGGCTTATTGCAAAGGGATCTGTCAGCCAAGGTCTCGGGCATCTGCCCCTGCTGCCAAGAGCTCAGCCCAGCATCAGAAGGGTGCATTGGCCCCTTTCTTTCATCACTGCCAGTAGGGCAGGCTGCTGCTCATCCCAGAGCCTGCTGCATTCCACTGTAGCACAGCGGCTTGGTGCCGTCTCAAAATCCTTTCCATTTCTGGGTGCAGAGGTGCTACTGGTGCTCCCAACATCCTTGCATCTGAGCACTGGGGAGAGCTGGAACACCTAGCCCAGTGCTTCAGGGCCCTTGTGAGGAGGCTGCTGCTGGAGAGGGAATGTGGGGTCCCAGAGGATGGTTCATGCCATCAGCTGAAAGCAGCGTGAGTGCCCCGTGTTGCACAACTCCTGTGTGTCACTGGGGCCTCAGCAGCACCAGGTGGGGATGGGAAGGGCTGCTCTGTGTTACTGGGAGAGCACTTTCTGTTGTGCTGTTGTGGTGCTTTATTAAGAGCTGCTACAGATGATGTCTCCTCTCGGTGTGGGAGAGTAGGTGTGAGGAGGAGGAAAGGAATGCTGGCTTGAGCTGCTCCTGCATGATGCTCCAAAAGCTGAGCCTGAGCTTGCCAGCAGCAGCCTTGTGGAATTAACCTGCTTTGGCTTGATTGTTAGCTTAAAAGCCACTGACCTCATAGACTTTTGCCCAACCCCTTAAAGAGCAGAGGTCTGGCTGCTGCCCTTCCAGGTAGTGCCTTTGCTGAGCCCCTGACACCACTCCCATGGAAGGTGAGGGGCTGCTGTGCTGCTAGAGGCACCACAGAGCAGTGGCTCTTGGAGCTGTTGGAAGGAGCTTCATCCCCACTGCAGGAGCTGTTGGGCTCTCAGCACTGTGTGGTGAGTGAGCAGCAAAGACCTGATGCCTTGGCACTTCAGGTCTGTTCATCCCCTCCTGTGTTCCAGGGGACAATGACTGTGTTCCCAGGGTACTTGCAGCAGCCCCAGCACCCTCCAGGGCTGCTGCATCTCCTGCACCACCTTCCTGTAAACCTTAAGAACCACCTGGTCTGTTAGCAGGGCTGCAGCTGCTGCAGTGGTGCTTTTCTGGCTTATCTGGGGCTGCCTTGGGAACCCCATTTTCTTCCTCCTCCTTTGCTGCTCTTGGCTTTTATAGGCATGAAATTCAGTATTTCCCACATCCTTTCTGAGCTTGCAAGAATCAGTGATGTCACAGCATAACCAAATCCTGATCTTGTAAGTGCAGTAGCACTGCAAGTGTTGTGGAATTGAAGGAGAAAATGGATCTCATCCTACCAAAGAGTGATTCTGTGGAGTCATCCATGGTGCCCATATCAGCCCGGGCTGGTAAAGTGGGTCACTGCAGTAGAAACGCTGGAGTTTGTGCTGCAGCCATGCCAGGCTGCTGATTCCAGGAGAGGGCATTTCCTGTCATTCTCCTGCATCCTAGTGCACAGACTTACATCCCATCCTCCTCTTTCCCTGCTGCAGGAGGACAGGACATGCACACACTGTGCTGCTGCTGCAGGAGCTGCCACATTTGTGCCTGGCATCCCCTGCTTGTCAGCAGCAGGTCAGGCAGTGCTTAACTGGGAAGGCTTTGGGAAATGAAACACAAGCTGGAAATAGAGTTCTCTGGCCAAAACTGCAGCCTACATTCCCTTACAAACATCAGAGATCTAAGGTGTGAGCAGTATCCTGGGCACACATTTTCACCTCCAAACAGATGCACACAGAAGGGACGGCAGGAAGTGGGAAACTAATTAAAAGACAATGGGGTTTTTGCTGTGAGCTGGTGCTGTCAGGTTGGCAACACCTTCATAAGGCCAGATGGACCCTGAGGTCCCTTAAGGGCACCTGCAATGCAAGGGCTTGCCAGCATCAACCCCAAGCAACTGCCTGGCATTGGCAAAAGGGAGCAGGAAGTACTTGTGTGTCTGTTCTCACACACTTTGCTCCAGCAGCTTCACCCTCAGCAGCCTGGGCTGCAGACTGGGGGCTGGCACACGGTGTCTAGGAGAAGCCAGCTCTCCCTAGGTGCTCCTGCCACCCCAAGCCTTGGGACAGGGGTGCTGCAGGGCCTTGACATGTGCACCTTGGGTGCCATAGGACTCACTTCAGGAAGGTCCTGGGGTTGTTGTGGTAGTAGCAGAGCTGAGGATGTTAAAAGCATGCTGAGCCACAGGCTCAAAAGCTGTGGGGCTTGGTCCATCACATCTGGTGCTGAGATCAGAGTTCAGAGGCACTGAACATAATGTAACATGTCCAAGCTGAGCCCTGCTGGGAGGGAGAGCACCTCAGGGGCAGGGAACCAGAGGTGACCTTTAAAGGTCCTTCCCAACCCAAACTAGGATTCTGTGATTCTGCATGCATAGTGTGCACTGAGCTGGTCACATCACACACGTGCACGTGTAATCCAGGAACCCAAGCATCCACATCTCTGGCATTCTGGGTTACACCTGCAGGCTCTCACCCTCACACTGCCCTGCACCAGGGGCACCCTGTTCCTGCAGCAGCCAACAGCCACTCGTGGGCAGCTGCTGCACAGAGCACAAGGCTGTGGAGGGGAACCAGGAACTCAGCAGCCATGGCAAGGTGAGACTTCCCATCCCTCGGGAGCAGCTCAAGGATGTGTCGAGCGGGTGCTGCTGCTCACCTTCTACATGCCAGATGCTTGGGAAAGGAGAGGAATGGCTCTGTGCTAGAGCTGTGGGACAGGCAGCATGGGCTGGGCAGGAACACCCCATGGCTGAATCACCCCTCCAGCTTCTGGGGAACATTTTTGGGGAAGAGAGGTTTCCACTACAGGAGATGCTGTCCACAGCAGCATGCTGAGCACCCCAGGAGGCAGGAGAGCATTTCCTGGGGAGTCCCAGCAGCCCCCTTTGCCGTGTGCCCTTCACAGCAGCTGGTTCCCTGACTGAGAGCACCAGCACTTCGCATTCAGCTCCTCAGCCTGGGCTGCAGCTGGCGTTTCCATGCTGCTTGCAGGGAGGAGTGACTTCCTCAGCTGCAACCCAAAGCTCCTCTCTCCTCCAGAAAGCACCTGGTGAACACACAGGGCCAAGAGAATGCTTCTGCTTCCCCTTACATCTCATCACCATCCCACCTTTTGTCAGGAGCACCCTGCTGCTGACAGGGTGAGCCCACCCTCCTGACCGGGAGCAGCCCGTTTCCATCGAGGGCTGAATTGTGATTGCTTGATGTCATTCTGGGTCACTGGAGGGTGGCTGTGGGGTCCCAGGGTGTCAGCACAGAGGGAATGACATGGTGTTACCCAGTCTGCATCCAGAGAGCCACGTGAGAGCTGCTGCATCCCCCCTGCACTGCAGGGCTGCTCCTCCTGCAGGTGTCTAACCACGGCAGGCTCCAGTGGAAAGGTGAGCAAAGCTGCACCCAGAGCTACACCATGACCAGCCCCAGGCACTGAGGGGCTGCTGCCCACCACTTGTAGTGACTCCCTTGAGACTGGGGGGGGGCTGGATGATGACCCTGTAGTGTCTGCTGTGGTGTAGATGGAAGGAGCTCCATTGTGCCTGAGTCTGTACTGCACCCAGTGCCTGAGTGTTCACTTGTGTGAGCTGGAGGGCTTCAGACCGAGTTGTGAAGTCCTACCATGCACAATCACTTAAGATCCCTATGGGGGCTGTCAGTCTCAAAGTACTAGTGTAATTCCAGTCCAAAATCCTAACCCAAAACCCTTCTTGTGTTTTCAGCTGGCTGTGGGATCCCTATCCCAGAACTACTGCCATCAGATAGTCTGTTTTTTCTGGGACACACCACCCTGAGCCTGCTGCAAAAGTCCCTGAGGCTATGCAGACACTGGGTTACTATTCCAGTCCCCAACCAAGGTCCCTGCATCTCCTTCTAGTTCTTGCCCAGCCTCATGTCACGCACTTTCCTCTTGCTTTGCATCAGAGGTTGCCTGGGCTTGAGCTCCAGGAACAGGAAGATAAATCTGAGCCTACGTAGACCTTCTTTTCACATGGTGAAAGATTATTTACACTCGGGTTGGGATTTGCTGCTCTACTAATTTCGTTGTCTCCTCGTTTGCCTGTTTGTCCCACATTCCACAGTGTTTCCTCCCTCCTTCCCTCCCCCTTCTTTCTCTCACTGCCCTCCATGGGTGTCTTTCCCCTCTCCTCCTCCTGGCTGGCCAGGTTAGGCAGGTGCAAGAAGATGCACAGGGAAGATAATCCACCAACTCAAATATCACCGAGTTTTACAGAAAAAAAGGGAAACAGAGGCAAAACTAAATGACCTCTAAAACAAGCAAGTTCTCAGGTTCCCTCCCCCACCCAGAAGTGGCTCCTCTGCTCTGTAATAACCTTCTCCTCCCTGCCCCAGCATTTATTTATAAGCACCATCAATAATTAAGAAGCTGCCTGCCTGCCTGCTTGCCTCAGCTGCAGTGTTGACAGAGGCATTTCTGACGTTTCCTGGCTCAGCCTGGCTGCTTTGCTCACTTGGGCTTTTAATTTTCTTCCCCTGCCTTGTTAGAAACACAGGAATCACCCAGCTGGAACAGGCTGGACATCCAGAGAGCCAGGAGAGCTTCCTGCTGGAGCTGGTTGCCCCAAGAGTTGCTGGCTTTCCCAGCACTGCAGCAGCAGGATGAGCTGGGATGTCTGGGGTGTCCCCACCACGGGCATCACCCCTCCTACCAGAGGCAGGGGCTGGGAGAAGAGACCCCCCTGTCCACATCTGAGGGCCATGGAGCTCTCACACCGGCATTTCTCTGCAGCTGGGGTTCCCAGCCCTGGGGGAGCAGCATCACCCTGGGCACCCAGCCAGGGAGATGGAAAAGGAGAGACCCAGCAAGCAGTGCAGCCAAAAACCACAGCTGAGCAGGATGAGTTGGCCCTAGCAGGCAGAGCCAGAGGCCTTACAGTGGAGGGGGACAGCTGGACTTAGACTCAGGGATGGAAAGCTTTACACTGGTCCAGAGGAAGCACCACAGGGCATAACTCAGGGACAGGCCAGGCACAGAGGCAGCAGCTGGGCTTGGCACATTGCTGGCACTGCAGAAGTCCTTGGGAGCACTCCAGGTTGCTCCTTGCAGGTTCAAAAGCACCCTGCAGGCATCAGGCAATCTCTGACCCTTGAACAAATCCTCAAGTGTAGAGTTTCCAGACAGCCTGGCTCAGCAGCTGCAGGCAGAGCCTGCAGCATGCCAGCCCAGCTACCTCTGCCAGTGTCATCTGGATGCAGCAACGGGGCACAAGAGGGGCCCAGTGGTTCTCCCTGAGCTGCCCTGCGATGCTGCTGGACACAGCAGAGGCTTTCAGGGAGGCAGTGGCAGAGAGCTGCAGCAGGGAGCATCTGGCAGCCTGCACCCAGCCCCCCCAGCACACAGCACCATGCTTTGGGGCCCTGCTCCACCAGCCGAGCCCTGAAAGGGAACACCGAGGGGAGCAGGGCTCTGCCACGGCCCCCATGCCCTGCAGGGAGTGCCCAGGAGCTGGGAGCAGCAGCAGGAAGCAGATCTGTCACACAGCATGGCTCTGCAGGGACAGTGATGGCAGCTGGCAGCTCCACAGCTCCACCGGTGCTGGGCTCCGCTGCCTTGGGAAGAGGGCACCAAAGGACAGTGGCAACTCAGCAGCCCGTGGCACACAACCTCCCAGGCTGTCCCATCCCATCAGTGTCCAGCTCCCACCATGGCCACCCCCAACACTGCTCTTGCTGTGACAGGGTGAGCAGGGCCCCCTTCTGCTCCTGCAAGTTGCCCTACACCAGCAAGTCCTGACACGAGATACAAGGAGCTGCTCCTGGGAGACACCAAGGGTCTGAGAGATGGAAAATGTGCCTCCTTCCCCATGTGCCCCCACCTCCCCAGCCCACAGAGTCCAGCTGAACCCTCTCCCACTCCTCTCCTCCTTCTCTGGGTCAGGCTCCAGGGAGTGTCCCCAGCCTCCAAGAGAAGGGGTATCTACTTGTGGGGGGTGTTGGTTGTTCCCTCTGCAAAGGATATCACAGCCAAGCTGGCCTTGAAGGTAAATAAGGCAAGCAGGGAGGATGCCCTCATTTCAAATATAACAAGGGCCATGGACCTCTGAGCTGCTTTCTGGTGGCCACACAAGGGAAGGATGGTGCACTGCCTCCTCTGGGATTTTCAAAATCTCAGAGTGCACTGCCTGTGCTGTAGGACCTGATCCTGCTTCATGTCCCTCTAGAGCACCTACACTGTTGCAAGCACTTGGATTTCTGTAAACACAGCACAACAAGGAGAGGTGGAAATTGGGGCAGGGAAGGGAATGACACAGAGTCACAAGCTAAAACGCAAATCACGGACCATCCTGTGGGAAAAAAGAGACCATGCAATACCCATGGATCATCTCCATGAGAGTGCTGGAAAACAGCCTCCCACTAACTCCCATTCCCAGCCTGCTGAGGGAAAAGCTTCACACCTGCTCTGAATGTCGTGAAGTCTGCAACAAGCCCAGACAGGAATAGAAGTCACTAACTAGAAGCTTTCCCTCCTCCAACCAGATCTGCAGCCAGCTCCCTTCCTCCCGCATGGCAGCCCAGCCCGGCTCATGTGCCAGCTTGGTGGAGTGGGGATGCCGTGTCCCCCTGCAGCCAGCAGGGTGGGCAGGGCAGGGCAGAATGTCACCAGCACGGCCGAGGGAAGCTGGCACAGCTGGCACCCTTGGCAGGGACACGAGAGCAGCTCGTTCACCAGGAACTGCGGAGGAGGGCGAGCAAAACCTCGGGGATCAGCATTTCTATATTAACCACCTCCCTCGTGAGCTGCCCTCCCGCAGCAGGATGCATCTCAGCCCTTCTGTGCATGTCTCCTCCTGGACTCAGTTAAGGATCATGTCTTCTTCACCCCCTCCAAGGAGCTGAGTGACAGCAACCTGGCAGTGAGGAGACACATGCTCCAGGGACAGGACCTGGGGATTGCTGGGACACAGCAGTGACAGCAGAGACCCTAGAGCTGAGGCAGTGCTAATGGAGATGTCCATCCCTGAGCATCAAGAGGAGCCAGCAAAAAGTACCAGAATCCCTCCAGGAAAGGAGGGATTACTCAAGGGGCCAGCCAGTTCTGAGCCAAAAGCAGCAGGCACTGTGCTAACACAGCTATCTGAAGCAGAAAGGCTGGGAATATCTGAGCACATAGTCCCTCACAGAGTTCCTTTTGCTGTACAAACACATGGGTTCATGCTCCCAGCAGGACTCACAAACAGGATGTCTCTGCTGCCCACTGCCTCTGTGACCCACTTCCTGCTAGGGCAGCTGATCTGCTTTTCCCCTCCTCCTCATTTCAATACAGGGGGCCTGGTGCTTGTACCCCCCAAGAGCAGCCTGCTAAACCTTCCCACCTGCAGACCTGTGACTGCCTTTGCAGGCAGTTCCCCACTGCTGGTGAGCAACCCGGGGCAAACCAGGAATTTTCCAAGAAGAGAAGAAGGAAGCAAGCTCAGGGGAGCATGGAGGAAGCAGTGGCTGTGGCTGTGTCCTCAGCATTGGTTCTGAATTATAACACAGAGGGGAGCTTCAGAGCAGGTCCTCTCCTCCCTGGCAGCCCTGCTCCAGGCTGTGCCAGTACCTCCCATGTCAATCCCACTGCAGCTGGGGCTGAAGACCACAGAAGCTGGCACAAACACGGCAGCCTGAAATCTGGCAGTGCTGGTTCTCTGGCTCTTCTCTGTAGATTGAAGGGTGGAGAGAAAGGGAGGGGAGCCTGGCACAGCTCCTCCTCGAGCCTAGAGTGCCATCTGGCACTTGGATGCAACACAAGGGGCTGAGTGGGAGTCAGCAGAGGGACTTGAAACTTCTGACGTTGGAGGGATCTCAGGGAGAGGGAAAAGAGAGGGCTCCAGAAGCAGGGAGGCAGGGGTTGGTTGGCAAATGGGAACCAGTAGCTCCCTGGGCACAGATCCTGCCTGCAGGAAGGTTTTTTTGATTCAGTTAAGAAAATATATGATCTGGAAGAAAACTAATTAAAAACTAAGAGGCAAATAAACTGTCTGGCCTGGGAAGTTTCAGCTTGGCAAGATGGGGCAGCCTTTTCCTCTCGCCCTGCTGCAAGCAGCAAGGGTCAGTGAAGGAAAGGGGTTCCCATGGTGGAAAGTGTTGCCAGCTGCTAAGATGAACCAAGAAAGGAAAAATCTAAGATTTCAGGGAGCAGTAAAAATTCATTGAGGCACTGTGGCTGTTCAGGTGGGCAGGACAGCACAGAGGGGGGGTTGTGAAGTGCAGCCTTACCAAGCCTCTTGGGCAAACACTAATGCAGAGGATATCCTGCCCCAGAGCCAGAGTATGGGATGTAGAGGAAAGATTCAACAGCCATCTACATTTGCTTCCATCTACTTGGAGGTGATTCCTAGGAGGCACAGTGGATGAAGAAAACCCCCTGCACTATTTATGCAATATTTTTGAAGTAACCTGAATGAAGGAAACCTTGCTGCTTCAGAGCTCAGGCCAGAGGTGTGGTGGTGTGAGAAGAACAAAACCATCCCCTTTGTGCAGGTCATATCCTGGTTAACCCTCTGGCAACTAGGCTGTGCCCTGTGGAAGATGGGGGCAAGTCCAGGAATATTCTGGGGCTGGTTTTGCACCAGAAGGGAGGAAGGACTGCCCTTTTCACAAACCTTGGTGTGATGCATGATGGTGGGGATGCCAATCACAGCAACAGGTAAGACTTCCTGATTATCTGCTCCCCTATTTTGTTTCTCTAATTAATCTCAAAAAGAGAGCATCCAAGCCACCCACGCCCTCAGCCTGTGGAGGGATCATTTCTCTCACCCCCCACGGGGCTCCTGTGTGCCCCTGGAAAGCCAGGCTGAGGGGAGCTGCTGCAGCCTGTCACCTGGCAGGCTCTGCCTCCTGCCCAGTGCCCAGCACCCACGAGCAAGGCCTGAGGGATGTCCTGGGGAGAGGAGCCTCCACTCCTGCTGTCAGGCCCTGCTCCCCACAGAGCCAGTGCAGGCAGCAGATGAGCTGGTCTCTCCCTGCCAGCGCAGGCAAGGGGGCTGGAAGGTAGGAGGTAGAACCAAATCCAGTCTCATTAAGGGTAATTACCATTCATCCCAGGAAGCAGCAGGAAAAAGAGCCCACGTTCTCCCCATCTATTAATAGCTGTCAGCAGCTGCATGGTTCCTGCTGGGACCCAGGGAGAGCAGATAGCTTTGGGAGAGCAGCAGCACCGAGAGCATCCTGCTCCCCCAGCCCTCAGCACTGGCTGTACAAGGGGAAGGTCTCCTCCTTCCAGGATGTCATTTGTTTTGCTGCTTTCCCCCAGGACTCCAGGAACTGCTGGCTGCTTGTAAGAGGTATTTTCCAGCAGGAGCTGCAGGGAGCCAGCCAGGGCAGGGCCTGGAAATAGAGCCTTGGAGCCAGTCCCTGCTCCTCAGCAGCCTCAATTTTCTGAGTCCCGCCCAGTTTTGGCAACTTTCTGCACTCCTCACTGCAAGGGCAGAAGCCACTAATGAAAGAGAACTCCACCAGTGCCGAGGACAAACCTCGCTGGCTCCTGCCCTAATGAATCCCTTTGGTGTCAGGAGACATCAAACACCAACAGGCTCCTCTCAAACCTGACCTTCAGCTGTACCCACGGCTCTTCCCCACGGAGAGATGAACCACATCTGACAGATGGAGGTTGCCTTGCTGCAGGCACCAGCTAGAGAGGCTGCCCCACACGGAGTTCAGGACTCAAATGAAATGATATCCTGGACGGCTGTGGTGACTCCTGGCCATCCTGGTGTGATGTGAGGACACAGGGGGGCTGCAGGAGATGCACTAGCAGAGCTGACCAGGAGCACACATGCACAGAGAGGGGTTTGTTTTTTTTTCACTCATTCTACCTCCAGCTGCCACTGCAGAGAAACAGCCTGCTACTTGCTGTGGGCAGAAAGCTCACCAGATGTGTTCCTGCAGTCCCTGAGGAGACAGCTGGAGCTGGTGTAACTGGAGAGACGAGAGGGAGAGGTAGATGGAGAGGGAGAGGAGAAATGCTTGGCTGCAGGATGTGTTGGTGGCTGGGCAAAGCCAGGGAGGATAACGTTTCTAGTCCATCATGCTGGGACACTAAAAAAGGCCATCACCCTACAGCCACAGCTCTGTTTCCAGAACAGCACCTGAATCTTCACATTAGCAGCAGAAGATGCCTGGTGGGATGTGTTCCTCCCACACAAGGCACTGCAGGACCTGGCTCCTGTCCACTTTATTTGTTGTGATATAAGGTTTAACTGTTGTTACACTGTCCTCCAACTCCAGGCAAAGCTGGCAGAGCTGATAATGCACAACACCACCACAGGTGCTGTCTGGGGGAAATCTGAGACCTGGTAGCTGGAGGGATGCAGAGGGCACCTGGGGTCTGCTGGTAGGACAATGCTTAAGTCACTAGGGCCAGGAAGCAGCACCTTTCCTCATCCTCACTCTCAGATGTCAGCAGTGGGAATGGGAATGGGAATGGATGCAATATTTTACCCTGCATCCCCACTTCACAGCACTTTAGGAGCAACTGCCACTGCACACCCCAGTGTGTGTTGGGAACAGCACTAATGTCTACACTCATGGAAATAAATGCTAAGGTAGAGAAAGAGTTTACATAGCTATTTTTTGAGTACCACTACTTCTTCTCAGCATATGATTCAACACCTGATTGCATCCATTTTGACAACTGACTGCAATACTGGGCACTGTTGTCTCTGGGAATCAGTGACTGGGTAGACACAGCTGGACTCCCTTGGACTATGAAGTCTCCAAAACATGACATTTGCATTATATTGGCCATGCAGTGGGCTAAAACCCTCAGTGTTGATGGCTTGCTGAAGGCTCAGCTCAGAAATTGATCATTTGTTATGCAGGCAGCTCAGGGGTGCTGTTTCTGTGGATCTGGTTTGGCTATCTCCTTTGCAATTCAGGAGTCTGACCAAATGTGTGCATGGAACTCAGTGCAAGAGAAAATACCTCTGGTTTTATATTGCTCTCATTTCTGCTTTTCAAGGTCTCAAAAGCCCTGGAGATGTGTTCCCAGGAGTTACATGGTCAGTGTGAGGCCAGCGTTTGTGAAGGGCTTTGCAAGGCTTCTGACAACCCCACTGTGTTAAACACCAGCTTGACTCACAGGCAGTGTCACTGTCTTCTGGGGAGCTGAGTGACAGAATCAGGCCACACCTAGAAAAAGAAGTACATTGCTGCCAAGGTCTAACTTCCCATCGTTGGAATTCACAAAGGAAGCCTCAGAATCTTGATCCTTTATTTTTATTTTTTTTAATCTATGCCTCTTTGCATTTATTGTTTTGTTGCTGAGCCTTTGGGGTGATCTGGGATCATGCTTTTAACATCTTCTTCATGACCAGGAGGTATGTTTTATATGAAAGTCAGCACAGCTTCCCAAAACTGCCAAATCATATGGGACTCACAGGACTGTCATGAGAGCTGGCACCAGTGTTATGTATGCTCCCACAGGGCACAGGCTGGCTGCACTCCTCCTGTGCCTGTTACATCAGCATTCCAAAGGTGTGAAAGGAAAACCTGTTTCAGGCTGGAAATGCCCTGGCAAATACTGCAATGCTTAATCTGAGAAACGGGAAAGAGATGTGTGTTTTCATCCCCTTGTTTACTCTGTATATTCCACAGCTTGATGTGTGCCTTGATGGGGATTCTGGTCTTTCCCCACCTCTGCAGAGGATGATTAACAGCAGAATGAAAATGAACAGGTCAAGGAGAAGAGATGAGCATACAGCAGATGGACCAGGATCTTCTTGCCATCAGTGGAGTTCTCAGATTTGCTTTCCTCCCCCTCAGGCCTGCCTGTGATGTCGTTCTGCCCCAAAATGTGAGGCCTGAAGCAAGCCTGTTTCAGGCACAGACAGCTATACCTTTAGCCATACAAACATGCCACTAAACGGGTATCTTGAGGACAACAGTGTAGTCACCCTTTGAATACTGACTGGTACCAAGCCCCATTCCTTCCCTGATGCCACAGCAGCTGCTGCTGCTGCAGGGGTGTCCAGGACTTGGGCAAATGCCCCTCCTGGTTCCCCACCCAGCACTGGTGGAGCACGGTGGTGAGCTCACGCATCTCCTCTGTGCTGGAACAGGGGGCTGCTACCCACCGCGGCACTCACTCTCAGCAGCTGCAGCGGGCCGGGGGAGCGCCATCCCAAATCCCGTCCCTCCGCCCTCCGGCCGCTCCAGGGCCGCGGGCAGGCCCTGCTGGTGACAGCGGCGGTGGAGCAGCACGCCCTGGTGTGCCCGCCTGTGCCCGGCAGTGCCCGGTGTGCCCGGCTGTGCCCGGTGTGCCCGGCTGTGCCCGGTGTGCCCGGCTGTGCCCGGCTGTGCCCGGTGTGCCTGCTGTGCCCGGCTGTGCCCGGTGTGCCCGGCTGTGCCCGGTGTGCCCGGCAGTGCCCGCTGTGCCCGGTGTGCCCGGCTCCCTACGTGTGCCCGGTGTGCCCGGCTGTGCCCGGTGTGCCTGGCTGTGCCCGGCTGTGCCCAGTGTGCCCGGTGTGCCCGGTGTGCCCGGCTGTGCCCGGCTGTGCCCCGTGTGCCCGGTGTGCCCGGCTCCCTACGTGTGCCCGGCTCCCTACGTGTGCCCGGTGTGCCCGGTGTGCCCGGTGTGTCCAGCTGTGCCCGGCTGTGCCCGGCTGTGCCCAGTGTGCCCGGTGTGTCCAGCTGTGCCCGGTGTGCCCGGTGTGCCCGGTGTGCCCGGTGTGCCCGGCAGTGCCCGGCCGTGCCCGTCTCTGCCCCGCTCCCCACGAGCTCAGCCGTGCCCGGTGTGCCCGGTGTCCCCGTCTCTGCCCCGCTCCCCACGAGCTCAGCCGTGCCCGGTGTGCCCGGTGTGCCCGGTGTGCCCGGTGTGCCCGCTGTCCCCGTCTCTGCCCCGCTCCCCACGAGCTCAGCCGTGCCCGGTGTGCCCGGTGTGCCCGGTGTGCCCGTCTCTGCCCCGCTCCCCACGAGCTCAGCCGTGCCCGGTGTGCCCGGCAGTGCCCGGCTGTGCCCGGCTGTGCCCGGCTGTGCCCGGCTGTGCCCGGTGTGCCCGGTGTGCCCGTCTCTGCCCCGCTCCCCACGAGCTCAGCCGTGCCCGGTGTGCCCGGTGTCCCCGCTGTCCCCGCTGTCCCCGGCCGTGCCCGTCTCTGCCCCGCTCCCCACGAGCTCAGCCGTGCCCGGTGTCCCCGGTGTCCCCGCTGTGCCCGTCTCTGCCCCGCTCCCCACGAGCTCAGCCGTGCCCGGTGTGCCCGGTGTGCCCGGTGTCCCCGTGTGCCCGGTGTGCCCGGTGTGCCCGTCTCTGCCCCGCTCCCCACGAGCTCAGCCGTGCCCGCCCGGGGGTCGCAGCCCGCGGGCCCCGCCCGGCAACGGCCGCGTCCCTGGAGACGGCAGCGACAGCAGCGGCAGCGAGCGGGGCCGGGCGGTGCCAGCCCGCTCCTGGCCTGCAGCAGCAGCAGCAGCAGCAGGGCACAGCCGGCAGCCGAATCCCCCAGCGAAGGGGTCGGGAGGGACCCCGCGCGTTTCCCGGTGCCCCCGCGGCGCTGGCGGGGCCGGGGACACCCGGCGGCCGTGACCGGGCTCCTCCCCCGGCCGTTCCTCGCAGGTCTGACTCGTAACGGAGCGGCCGCGATGATCAGCTCCCTCCCCTTCCCTTCCCTTCCCTCTCGGGGTCTCTGGAGAGGAGCTCGGCTGGCGGGGGGAAGCGCAGGGCAGGCATCCCATGGAGCTGGGCCGGTGGGGCTGGCAGGGCTGGCGGCGTTCAGCAGCATCCAGGCGCTCTCCTTGCCCCAGGGAAAGGGATCCCGCCCCGAGCCTGCGGGAGCTGGCAGGGCAGGGCCAGCTGCGCGCAGCGGCCGGGGCTGCGGTGAGCAGTGCTCAGCTCCGAAAGGGCTTTTGTTTTTCTGATATCCTCCTGGGGCAGTGGGGCTGACAGAGGTCCAGGACCACAGTTCTGGCCCTTCACACTGCCAGGATTACAGTGGTGACATTAACCAAATTCCCAAACGGCCAGCTAAGCCTCGCTCTGCCCAATCTCCCATTACAGACAAATTTCATTATATCTGAAGCTAAATAGATTCCTCATTTGGCACTTTTTTTTTTTTTTTTTTAATTCACTTAAAGCCCATTGCAGTGTCTCAGGCCCTGGGTTAGCCTGCACCAAGGCGTCCTGATGCACACTTAGATTTGCCTTTGGAAGTGCCACAGAGCATGGCAAGGCCCCACAGGTGTTGATGGATCAGTGGTGTTAGCCAGGCTCAGGATCACTGGCCTGGACAGAGGTAACAGCATTAAGGTCAGCACACCTGCAGCACACCTGGGGTTTTCAGGGTGCTGCTGCAATGGTGTGAGAGCTGCCTCAATTAATGGGCAGCCAGCTTCAGTGCAGATGCAATCTTGGAGGGGCATAACCACCCTCAGAAAAAAATTCATCCTGCTCTTACAAACTCTCCAGTAAGCACAGTGTTTACAGTTGTTCCATTTATTGGATCTCTGTAATGCTGGTAGGAGCATCAGCCAAAGGTCACCAGCTTCTATGCAGCTCTTCTTTTTTGGTCTCTCTGGGATTTGGTGTGAATGAAAAGAGCAAAAAATCTTTTATTTCCAGATCAAAACAGGTTCAGCTGAAGAAGGTTTGTTAGGCATGTTAGTAGCAGCATAATTTGGTTGTGTGAGTAGATTTCTGTCAGTTCCTCCTGGGGAAGTGTGATTTCCTTTATTTTTTTAAGAAGTTCTAGCATTATTTACTTTTCAGTCTGATCTAGGTGGTAAATGACAAGAACTGGGGATTTACTACATGGCTCTGTTCATTGTATATTGTCTAACAAAGCCTTTTTAGGCCAGGTGACTGATGTGCATGCAGAGTGGGTGGGAAGGAGCGTGCATTAACAGTGTTGACTTGGTTTATTGATAGTGAATTACAGCACTACCCCTGTGTTTAAACACATGCTTAGCAAACCTGGCTCTGGAAACTGGCTTAGAGTCTCAGCTCTGGCTGGGTGAGCTGAGGCAGAGGGGGTGAGCAGGGAAGGAGAGCCTTCCCCTGGTGGTAGGGGCACCTGGCAGGTGTGTTCACCACGCTGGCATGGTGAGGATGGATGTACTGGGAGCAGTGGCTCAGCATCAGACCTGCCACCACAGGCATGGGGTTGGTTTGGGTGCTTTGCAGCCTTGCTCCTGTTGGCTTCGTAGAGAATGGCAAGTGGGCATGATGGAGTCAGCTGAGCTCACCTGCTTTGGGGCTCAGATCAAGGGAGAGCCTCTCAGCAGCCTGGGCAGCTCTTCCTCAGGCAGCTGTGTCTCCTGCCTTGACTCTTGCAGTCCATTCAGCAGCCCTGCATGTGCCATGGGTTACCTACCCTCTGAAAATCAATCTGCAATTGGATCATCTGCTGGAACAGACAGGAAATAATCCTAGGCCCCCAGTGCTGCACTGGCTCTCCCCCACAGCTGGCCTTTAATGATTGTTTCCAAAAGGTCAGGAAGGCCATCAGAAGCTCCAACCAGCTGTGATTGGCCTGGGGGACAAAATGATACAGATGCTTTTTGAATAGGACAAAGGACTGAGCAAGGAGAAAACAATTTTCCCAGTCGCTTCTATTAATGCCACCTCACTGCCTTCTAGCTGTGTTTTGGCCCTTCCACTGAAGTCCATCGAGCACCAGGAGCTGGATCTCAGCTGGGTTAGTGGCTGTGGAGAATCAGGTCTTTTCTCTTCCCCCTGAAAGGTGGCCCATCATCATAGCACCTTCCTTAGGGCACAAGGACCTTTGCAGGGAAAGGACTCCCAGTCCATCCTCAGAACTGCCTACCACTCATTCCTTCTCCTTCTACATCCATCCTTCATCAGATCAGGCTTCCTTTTTCTACAGCCTTTACCTTTGTCATCTGTACACTACTGCCTGCCAGGAAATACAGCTTCCCTGCCCTTGGCACCCTTCATCCTCCTGCTTTGGGACAGAGAATGCCCTTCCACTGCCATCTCCACCCTTTCCTGACTGTCACTGTCAGGCCATGCCCTTCCACTGCCATCTCCACCCTTTCCTGACTGTCACTGGCAGGCCTGCCTCAAGTGCATGTGAAGAAGCCTCTGCTGACATATTTGCAGCATGGATCATTTGCTTCTCTCTTCTAGACCTCAGCATTTCACAGATCTCCTCTCTTCCCGCTTTTGCAGGCCCTCCCTCAGATGCCTTTTGGAGGGGGAAGGAGCAGAGGGAGTAACACCAGCCAAGCCAGCTCCAAAGCTTTCAGGGAGAGGGCAGTGCTGACAGAAGTGTCACCAGCTGGGAAGGCAGAGGTGAAAGGAGCAACCTTGTGCAGGGGAAGGAAGGGCTAAGATGGTTCATGTAGGGATCACTGTCTGAGTCACATGCCTCACAAAGGAGGAGCTGGTTGGGGTCAAACCACCCTTCAGGTGAAGGATATGGTAACTAAAGTACTACATGGCAGTTATCCTTCTACAGGGTTCTTTGACCCTATGGTGGTGCAAGGCCACCCTGCCCTGAGGTATCCTCTTGGTCTTGCAGGAAGGTGTTCTCACCTCTGACATTGCCATCTGCCTCTGCCTCATGCTTCTTTCAGGTGTCCTGCAGCCTGTAACTGCCCAGCCCTCTGCTGCAGCCCTGTGAAGTTCAGTTAGCCCCAGTAAGGATCAGCATGGGTCTGTACGCCCTGGGGGATACTCACCAGACCCAGATGCTCTTGTGGAACCCAAAACTCAAGTGGATGATCCCTTCCTGGTGTCTTTTCTGCCTCTGTCAGACTGGCTGGTTAGAGAACCATTAGGACTTCCAGGCAATAACCAAACATGTGAGATTCTGAGAGCACTGGCCTTGAGGCTGGAATAGGAAACAGCAAATGGAAAACTTGGGTCTGGGAAAGCTCTGCAAAATTAATAGGACCAGGCATCCTTCCTTCTGCTCCAGGCTGGTTCTTTTAGCTCATATCTGCTTAGGCTCAGTGTGGTCTGAACAGGTCTGACCCATCTCATCAGTTAATGGATGCTTGGAAGGAGTTCAGCCCGAGAATAATGGAGAAAAGCAGGAAAAGAATACACTTATAATGTATTCATCTGTAAAGCACCTGTCTTTATACAGTCTTAAGAACAGGCATACTGGATCAAACCAGGGAGAGCTGGTTCAAAACCCCATCTCTGACAGTGGCTAGAAGCAGACACCTGGAGAAGAGTAGAAAAACAATGCAAGTGTGTGTTCTTTCCCCTAGCACTCTCCCCACCTCCAGCTCTGTTCAGCTGCTCACACTGAGCCACATGACTTCTGTGTATTTCATCATTCTCAAAGGGTTTCTCTTCCATGGACTTTTCTTAGAGTCTGCACAGACTCCTAGCATCCACAGCATCCTGTGGCAAGGAATTCCCCAGTTCAAATGCCATCTGGGAAGGTGAAGAACCCTTTCCTTTAAGCCTAGCTCCTGCCAGCTTCCCCTATTACTTTTATTGGAAAAGACAGTAAACAATCAATTCCTGTCCATCCTCTTCAACAGCACTCTGAATTAACACCACGTTATTATCTCCTTATTGCCTGTGGTGCCTAGAGACCTCTTTGCACAGGGCAGGGTATAAAGATGAGGCTGAGTAATAGTTGTTTGGCTGCAGTGCTTCCAGTCCAAAGCAGAGGAGGCAGGCAAAGGGCAGGTGTGTTACAGGAGAGCAGTGTGAGCTGACCATTAATGTTGCTGCCTTTTTCTTTTGCAGGTAACCACGCAGTGGTGACTCTCAAGGAGTTTTCCCCTTGCTTCTCCCGAAGGAGAAGTAGATCCTGAGCAAGGATGCAGGAGCCAGCAGCTGGTGACAACAGCAGAGCCACTCCCTCACCACCATGCTCACCTCAGACCAACCTGGCTGATGGCTCGTTCTACACACGCCGCTGCATCACTGAGGATCCCAGCTGGTCCCTGGTCACTGTCCCCCACCTCACCGAGCTCTGCCTCCAGAACATCATTCACAATTTCGAAAGTAAGCAGGAGCACATTTACTCTAGGACACATGGAGAGAGGGTCAGTCCCAGAGAGCAGAGGGTCAGCGAGGCAGGCAGATGCGTCTGCAAGGCCGTGTGGCACCCAGCCCTGCCAAAGGAGCAGATGGGGAGGAATATCCCCTTGGGCAGCCAGCTGAACAAACTGTTTAGTTGCTAAGTATGTATTTGTACACTCAGGGATGGCTGTAGCCCTCTGGGCTGCAGTCCAGGATGTGACTCTGTTCTGACCTTGTTCCATCACATCTTCTTCCCTCCATGCTCTTCTGGACTCACCTCAACCATGACCAGGGCTGTGCAGTTGCTCTTTCCTGCCCTTGATTCATGCAGATGTTGGGGTAGCACTCAAGGAGGGAGCCCTGTTGTACCCAGTGCTGTACAAAGAGATGGAGAATTGCTCCCTGCCCAGAGGAGCTTTCATCTCAGTATTGTACTCACAGGCTCGGCCCTCCTCTGTGGCTTTTGGTGGTGATGTGACAAGTTATATCCTCAGGCAGGGAATGTGCTTTTGAAGCAGGTGGACTGATGAAACACAGCAGAACAGAAGCAGCGTGTCTCATCTGAGAACTGGCTGGGAGGGGGAAAAGAAGGGCCTAGCTGTCTTTTTGGCTGACTCAGTGAAGTGGCAACAAAGACCAAAGATAGTTTTAAGGCTATGTCCACACTGGGACTGTAAGACAGTACAGTGGAGCTCAGTGCTGCCTTATGCCAGGAGCTGATGGTACTTGAGGGTCTGAGCTGGGACAACCTGGCAGTCCTAACAGCCTGATCAGTCAGTTTGATGCCAAAAGCATCTGATCTGCATTGTGCACACATAAAAGCAGTGTGCTCGTTTTCATGGGGAACCTCGTGCTGGTACCTGAGCTGTGAGGATGCACCTTGCCCACTTGGGGCCTGAGTGAAGCCAGCCCAGCCCTGCCCATATGTGCTTGTGTCCCCAAACGTGGATGTGGCCTGTCCCACCTCTGCTTGGGCTGTGGGACTTTGCAGAGAAGGTCACTGCAGTGTCAGCTGTGGGACACTGGAAAACAACTCCAGGAAGAGGCTGGGGACACCCAGCCCGTCAGTGTCCTTAGGAAGGGAATGACTCAGAAATAGGGGAAATTTAAAGCTAACCCCACTTTGTGTTTCATAATCTGGTTTCCCACACACAGATAGGTTTCTCCACTGATGATTTATGTTACTCAACACAACTGTGTACACATTAACCAAATATTCATGGTGTGAGCACACGTGGCTTTTCTCTGGCATTTCTTGCCACAAAGAATATCCACCAGAGAAGACAGCTGAGACTTAGGGCAAGCATTGGGAAAGAGACTCAGGGGAAAGAGTACCTGGGAAAACAGAACTTTTATTTAAACAAGGTGGACCTAAAAGCCTCAGTAAAAAGGAACAGGAATCAATTTGAGTTAAGACTGATGCTTGGATAAGATAAATAGGCACAAGGACCTGCATGAAAAGCACACAGTTGTTCTCAAACACTGTTCTTCAATGTGCTCAGAAACCAAAAGGGAGAAAGTTCAGCAAATGGCAGGCCAAGCTCTCCCATCACTGTAAGGCTGAATTAGTTCTCCTGGGGGCAGAATTCCTGCTCTGAATATAAACTGCATTCCAAATAAGTTTAAATGGGGAGCCCAGTTTCTGGCACAGTTCCCAAATATTGTAAGAGTAAACCAAATTATGTTGATGTTTCATTGTAAAAGTTAGAAATTGTATATGGAAATGCACAAATAAATCCTACATGTCTTCTGCCAACTTAGCTCTGTGCTCCAGCTTCTGGCAGCCAAGGAGAGAGCCAGTATCAGCAGAGGGGAGGGCATGGGCACACAGCTGGGGGCCCGGGCAGAGCCATAGTGCCAGCAATTGTTCCTATGCCCAGACCAACCTCTCATTCCTTTATCTCTTCCAGAGAACCCTATTTTGAACTACCTTCTGCCCGAGCACCAGCAGAAGGTGGTGGACAAGCTCTCCACCAGCCTTCCTCTCACGGTGACTGCCAACATAGTGAGCCATGAGGAGTACTGGAAGAGGTGCTGCATGGAGCGCTGGCAAGTGTGCGATGTCTCCAACTACGGGGACAGCTGGAAACGGATGTTCTTTGAGCGTCACCTGGAGAACGTTGTGAAGTTCTTCATCCCTAACGCCACAGACCCCGAGGAGGTGCTGGGGCTGATCCCACTCTGCCAGGGCTACGTGCAGAAACTGGAGATCGATCAGTTCCTGCCACCTCTGCTGGTGGATAAAAAGGAGAGCAACGACCTCTCTGACACAGAGGATGATGCTGAGCTTGGTGAGGTCTACATGCAACACTATGACCTGAGAGATCTCATTACTTCTCTCCCTCACCTTCAAGAGCTTCATCTCACTTACGGTGTGAAGAGCTGTGGCATGAACTTTGAGTGGAGCCTCTTTAACTTCACTGAGCTGGACTGCTCCAACTTGGCTTCTGCGGTGAAGATGTGCCATAACTTGAAAGTAATACACCCCAAACCAAACCTTACTCCCTCAGCTAGATCTTCAAATTGCCTGTGGGTAGAAATACAGGGACCACTTTTGGTAGCACCTTTCCTTTTGCAAGTTACAGACCCTGTCAGGGTGCAGAGATGTTAACCTGCTGGCCTAGTGCTGAGTATCTTGTTCTGCCATATCCTCGTTAGAAAGGGTTGCCAAAGGATCAGTGAGAAAAATACTTGCTCCCACAAAACTTGTTGCCTGTAGAGTAAGGGGCAGCAGCACTCCACTGTTTTAACTCCTCATATAGTTCTGGGAGGGAGGAGAGGAAAAGTCCAGAGGGAGCTTTCCATAAGGAGTTTTTGATAGTTTTGCTCAGTAAATGCATGCCAGCCTCTCCGGGAAGAGCAAAGACCCTCAAGAACAGCATGGGGAAACACTCACACTTGCCTTAGAGCAATGAGGGATTTTCCTCCTAAGCACAAACATTACCTTCAGCTCTGTGGCAACTGCAGTGCAGATACTCAGTGCCTGCAAAACATCAGTGGGCATTGTTATCCAGAGTGGAGCCAGAGTAAGCTGGATGAACTCCCCACAGATTGGCATGCTTTGGGAAATACAGCTTCCAGAAGACAAATGACCTCTCTTGTGGCTATTAAAATGTCCTGGCCACACAGGACATCGTGCTGTTGGTTACCACTGGTGCACATGTTCATTCAGACCAGTTTGACTGTGATCTGGGGTGGGTTCTGCTGCTAGTTGCTGCACACGTTTGGACAGCTTTATCTTGCTTTAATTTAGCCCCCAGTTAGAGATCTTGTGCAGTCAGAGGAGAGGAACAGGCATTTCCAGGAGATAAATCCTTTTCCCTAGAACAGGCATGGCACATGAGTGGCATGCCCTGCTTGCTGGAAGTATCTGCCCACTAGGACAGCAACTACTTGAGCCTGCTAACTAAAGGTGTCTGAAATGAAGGGAGAAGGTTTAATTGCCTGATGATCTTGTACAAAGCTCAGTCCAAAGCACTGGCTGTTGTAGTGACTGTGGTTTTTATGCCCACAGGTTTTCAAGCTGACACGAAGCAAAGTGGATGATGACAAGATCAAGCTCCTGGCCCGTAGCTTGCAGAATCACCCTTGCTTGTTGGAGCTGGACTTGTCCCACAATCTCATCAGGGACCATGGGGCGCAGGCTCTCGGCAAGCTGATCAGCCGCAGCAAGTTAGAAACCCTCGATCTGTGTAACAACCAGATCTGTCACCTGGGGGCTCAGGCTCTTGCTCAAGGCCTGGCTGAGAGCTCCACCCTGACCTCCCTGAATCTGCGCCTCAACTTCGTGGAGGACAAAGGCGGGGAGGCGATTGGCCGTGCCCTGCTGACCAACTCCAGCCTGAGGTCCCTGCACCTGGGAAGTAATAACCTGTCAGAGCCGACGGCGGCGGTGTTCTCCCAGGTCCTGGCTCAGAACACCACCCTGACGAGCATCAACTTCTCATGCAACCATCTGGGGCTGGTAAGAGAAGCCTCTTCTCCCTGCAGTCTGTGAGCCTGCGTGGTGGCCTTGCAAAGCAGATGCTGAGCCTGTCTCAAAGCCACAGAGGCAAATGCATCCCTCGTTTTGCATTCTTGCTATGATAACAATCAGTCGTGAGCAGGGAAGGGACTGTAGCAGGTGTCGGGAAAGAGAAGGACACCTTCTCTGCATGAACATGCATTTACCTCACTTGTTACATCTAGCTCTCTTCATAGGGCTGAATCTGTCTTTGAGGCTTTGGGATTTTGGGCAGAGAGGGATTTTTTCCCCCCAGGAAACTGAAAACCAGGAAGCACGTCTGGGAAAAATCCCAGACGCTTCACACACGTGAGCGTGGTTAATGAGAGGCAGCACGAGATGAGGGTCTCATGCATATCCTCTGTGCTTTCGATCTGCTGTGCCATCTGCCACTCAGCAGCACACAGCTAGTGTCACCCTTCCCAGAATTTCTCCTGCCCATCACACGCTCAGAGGAGCCTGTTAGAAAATTGTTGAGCTTCTTTAACTCGCCCTGCGGCCCGGGAGCGGTGCGGTGGGTCAGGAGTGTCACGTCTGTGTGCTTGTAAGTGCCTCCTAAAACACAGGCTTACATTTTCTAGACATAAGAGCATCCACAGATCTCACTACATCCCTAAGAGCTGCAGCATGCAACATGCCCACAAACCAGACCGCTCCTCTTCTGCTGATTAAAAAGAGCTTTAGAAATCTGAAACTAGACAGCCAAAAGCAATCATGCTGCCTTTTAAACTTTCTGTGCTGCCTCAATTATTCTCACTGTCAAATAAAGAGACAGCAAGACCAGCTGTCCCTGCTGGCAGGAGTATTGGCATCAATGTGTTTGACAAGGGTTTTAAAAGGATTTGATGGCAGAAAACCTTTTGTGAGTTCTGAGTTTTATGGTCCTGGATGTGGAAAACCATTTGAGTTTAATGATACAAGGGGGCAAAGGTTGGAAAGGATGGAAGGATTTTTGTTTAATAAATAATAATCTCTGTGCTTGGCATCTTCCTTATGATGACCTCTCCTGTTACCCATTTGTGAAGTTCCATGGCAGCCCAAAAGGTGGCTGGTAGTATTATCTTGGGGAAAACTGGGAGTTTTGCTAGAGATGCATTCAATTCTGACCTCTGTACCCCATTAAAAAGAGACTTCTGCCAGTCCTTTTTGCTCTGCCCTTTTTGGCAAAAGGGCTAAGAGTCAGAGTGTTGGGATGAGGGGACCATCTGGATGGAGGAGAAGGGGCAGGAGGTGTATTTGGTACCTGAAAGGGAAGAGCAACAGCAGAAAAAAGTTCAAATTGTCACATCCCTGAATACAGTGCTTCATGTATGGGGGGGTGGGAAATGCCTCAGAGTGGGTTGCCTCCCTAAGGCCACATGACATTTTCTGTCTCATGCAGGCTGGTCTTCAGTTACATGAGATATTCCCCTCAGGAAAGCCAACCCAGCCTGGGAAATGGCATGCAGACAGAAACCTGCCAGTTCTGGGGCTCTCAGGACTGCCAAGATGAGGAACAGCACTCTAATCCATTTGTCCCCAGCCAGCAGTAAGCTGGGAACGGGGGACAGGGGGGAGCAGACTCCTCTCAGGTTATCATTGCCAGATGTGTTACTAACCAGCATGAGCTTGAGAACTCCTGACATGGTACCCAGAGGGAGTCATTAGCATGTGTCATATCACAGAGAGGTGCATAAGGTTACACTCCTCTGCACTTCTCCTGTGAGCAACATTTCAGACCTGGGTGGAGGCCTTTGTCCCTCTTGGCACCATCTCATGAGCCTCCCACTGACAGCAGCAGAAGTTGCCCTGGGGAGGAGGGAGAAGGAGCAATACACTTCTGTTTTGGATGTCCTCCTTTAACCATCCCCTCTCATCCTTTTGCAGGATGGTGGGAAGCAGCTGCTAGAAGGGCTGGCCAACAACAAGACTTTGACCGAGCTGGATCTCCGGCACGCAGAGGTGGAACAGGAGACCGATTTCCTCATCCACGAGATCGTGTGGGCCAACAGGGAGGCGGTGAGGCTGGCATCTCTGCAGCACCCCACCACAGCAGCCCTCTGAATAAAGTGCTGCAGGGGGCAAGGAGCTTTGGCTGTGCAGTCTTGGAAACACTTTACTTCAGGGTCTTGGTTTTATTTGCTTTTCTGAGAAACACTTAACTTGTGGCTGCCACCGCAGCCCTTCCCAGACCTCCATCATCCAACCCGTGACATAACTGAAGACAGAAGTTAGAGCTCAAGGCTAACTAACTCTAGCACCACAGAGCAATCTGCCTCTTATGCCCTCTCACTGCACCCAAAATCTCTGTGGCACCACAGAGCAATCTGCCTCTTAAGCCCTCTCTCTCACTGCACCCAAAATCTCACCTCCCGTGATGCTCGTATATGCTCCAGCAGCAAGCTTAGTTCAGGCAACTGAATATTGTTTCACCTGTAAAGCAGCTGAGATGAAGTCTCTGCCACCTAAATGGTCTAGTCCAGACCTAACTTAAAGGTTTTGCTGAGGAGGATGTGAGAGGCAATAGAGGATTGACAGAATGCTGCTTCTAATTCCTCAGCAGCTTTTTCTGGCTATTGCTCTGCTCAATGATCTATTTGTATTTATAGTAAAATCTGTCTGGAGTCTGATATGGGTGGAGAAAAGTAAATAGAAATAAATTCAATAAATCAAGAGGTCTCACCACTGTTGTTTCCTGCTTTGGGTTGCTCTGCTTTTGTTCAGTGTTAGCCTGCTTTGCAGCAGGTGAATTCTTTACAACCAGATGCTCACCTTACCTAGTAGTGCTCTTCTGTGCAAACCTGTCCAAAACAATCTGTGTTTTGCATAACTTCAAGCTAGAGGGGTCCCTTCAGGACTGCTGGCTCACAAGTTTGCAAACAGTGCAGCTTCCTTTTGCTCTACAGGCTGTAGTCACCTGAGGATGGGACAAGGCACACACTTGAGTGAGTTGGTCCACTGACCACCCTGCTCAGGAGATATCAGGAAATTAAGGAAGTGGGTTGACTTCCATCCCCTCCCAACCTCTAAGCAATGCAGGAGCCTCCCATGCCTCCCAGCCCTGCCCAACACCAGTGCTCACAGACCCACTGCTGGCAGCCACCTCAGTGAATCATCTGAAACTTTTATTACACCGATTTGGTTTACAATCTTTGTACTTCGATATTTCCAACAAAAAAGGCAACATTGTGATATACTGTTTGTACATATATAGAGAGACAGACAGAGCTAGATCATATTGACAGAGTTGAGAAGTAAAAACCATTTCCCAGTGTTCACAAAAGGATTTATTCACCACGTACCCGCTTCTGCCTCGCCCTGCCTGATGGATACAGGCACCCCCGGCCGACAGGACCTTCACCTGCACCCTGCCAGGCCCACAGAGATCAGAAAGGATGGAGTGCCAGGCTGCCCTGACAGCAGGGGCCACACAAGGGCTGCTGCCAGGGCTCAGCCCCAAGCCCTCACAGGCTTGTGTAGCTCCCTTCCCAACTGCTGATGGATGCTCCAGGGGCTACGTCCAGAAGAATTCCTAACCAGCAGCAGCAGCTGTGAAACCTCCCTACCTGGGCGTCTCCCACTACTTGTTTCCCATCCTCGAGACCGAGGTATTGAATATACTTATTTATTTTTATTTGCATTTACAAAATATTTTCACTGGATGACACACCTCAATGAGATGAGAACTCATGTTCAGAAACAGCAGAAAAGACCCAGATCAGCATCAGGCTGATGAAGCAACAGCTCCAGCAGCGAGGGTGGGGGTTTAATGGGGGTGGCCTGGTCCTAGGCAAGCCTGCCTGTAGCTCCAAGGACAGGGCTGCAGCTGGTCAGTCAGTTGTGCAATGAAAGCTCATGCTTGGTGGGCAGCGATGAGATCCTGCAGACATGCTAGCAGACACATGAGGAGGAATTGGTCACCAGAGCCAGTGAGGACAAGGGAGGGAATGAAAAGGGCTTGGGAAAACATGTCATCACCAGAACAATTTCTGACTGGCTTTCCAGGATATTTACTGCTCATTTTCCTGCTAACAGCTGAGACTGACAACACCACTTAAGCACCCTTCAAACTCATTCCTGGGCTGCCACACACAGGAATGCCTGGACAGGTAGCTGTTGCCTGGAGAACTCTTTGCCCTCTCTCCCATCAAGCTCTTGGCCAAAAAGCAAAGTCCAAACCAAGCAGCCTGCACCACCTGCCTACACCCAAGACCAACAGTCAACTATCTGCCAGTGTGCAAGGGCTGAAACCATTTCAAATGCCACACACTCTGGCCAGACAGCAACAGCAGATTGTTGGAGTATGAACATTCCTGCTGTGGGTGGGTCACTTGTCAGCTCCAGGTCCAGCTACCACAGGGTGGGTAACCAGCTGGTCACTCTGTGCTGAGTGCAGGGCCAGAACAGATACCTTAGCTCTCCCATGAGATCTATCCCCAAGGAGTACTGGCAGGCTTTGAGGAGAGGGGAGTCATTTGTGGGCCTCCATCGGGAGGAGGGAATGAGCTTGGGCACTGCCATCACCCAGCAAGGCAGCATCAGCAGCACTCAGCAGAGTCAAGCTGGGAGCATCCCCTCACCCACGGGTCTGTGCCAGAGAGATGGTGAGAAAGAGGGCTGGCTGGAAGGTAGAGAAGGGGGATGAAGAGGGCTTGCACTGTGCTGGTGGGTGCCCCGTTGGGCCGGAGCAGGGACACCCGGCTGCTCCCTCCCTCCCTCCCACAGCAGATGGCGAGCCCGGCTTCCGCTGCTCTGAGCAGAGCACACAGGGCAGCAGGAGACAGTGGCCAGCTTCCCAAGCCTGGCGGCCTCTGCTCACACAGACCCAGGCAGCGATTTGCAAGGTGTCACACTGGCATATGTCACAAACAGGATGGCAGGTTGGTTCTGACTTGGGGAGGAGGAGCAGGCTGCCACGACCATGAGCAGAGGCTGTGCACAGAAATGGTTGCTGTGTTCAGCCTCCCTCTGCTCCCATGGAGCTGGATTTGTCTAGGCTGAGCTGTCCCTGCCCCTTTGGTACCTGCTGGCCCCTGCACAGTCAGCCAAGGTGCTGGTGGCTGGGGCTCAACAGCACAGGGGGTCCTGAAAATGGGGGTCCTGTGCACTGCCTCTGGGACAGCACAGTGGGGTGAGGAAGAAACAGCACGCTTCTAAAACAGTGCCAAGCATTCCTGGCCTGAAACACACCCAGACAACTAACAGAAGCTCTCCCAGTCACCAGGGACCTGTATTCCATCACCCGTAGAGCACCCGTGCCCTGTGTCCAGCAGCTTCCCTCCAAACTCAATCACCAGCTAGCTCCATGTACCATCCTGCTGACAGGGCACTTTTGGCTAATCTAGATCCTTTCATGCTTCCTCAGTTGCAGTGGAGAGGGATGAAGCCTGAGCTCATGTGGCTGGGAAGATGGGAAGTGGCACAGAGCCAAGCCCTGCATCGGCTTCCTTAGGTGGAGGGGACGGCTCAGAAACGAAGCGTTCCTCCTCCCTACAGGGTATGCCTGAAATAGCCAGGCTTGTCAGATCCCTGTCTCTGGCCATGATGGATTGGCCTCTCCAAGGCACAAGGCAATTTATTCATTAGTGACATTTACACCTTGTGGCTGCCTTAGCCATCGTGGTTGATGACACGTGCTCGAGCTGTCAGTGCTGGGCTAGGAGGTGACACTCCTGCTCCAACAGTGCAGTGAGACACGGCCTGGGCACCTCAGCTCAGGAACACCTCCTGCCCTTCTCCCCAGCCAGAGCACACACAGATTGCTTTGAAAGCCCACTCTGCTCCTGAGCTTCTCTATCAAATGCCCTGCTCCATTTCCCCCCACCCTCCCTGCCTTGCAGCACCCTTGCTCCAGCCATCCTCCTGCCCCATTTTGCCTTCTGTCTCCTGTAAAAATCAGCACCTTTCCAAAGCTTTTACAGCTGTTCTCAACCAGCTCTCTTCCTCCCGTGTCCTGCTGAGCATTCACATCCTATTCTGCCCTCTGTCAGCTGCCCTTGGTCCCAGCAGAGAAGCACAGAGCCCATGTCTGGACACTTCTCTAGCAGATATGCTGCTTCCACCATGATGCTGTCCCCTGGTCCCACCCTGCCACAACAGCTGACCTGCCTCTCCTCTCCTCCCTGCTCTGCAGACCAGGACCACCAAAACATCAAGGCCTTCTGTTTTCTAACTGAGGACAAGCGCTGTGAGATTCTCTGGGAAAGCACCAAGTGATGCCACAGTGATGCAGGCGGGATGTGCTGCGGTTGCTCTGCAGCAAGCTAGCAAGCAAGCAGTGGGCAGGCCAGGGCAGGGAGCACTGCTGGAGGGTGTGCATAGGCAGGGGACGTGAGGTCTGGCCACCAGCATGCCTGTGGTCATCATGCATCTGCTGGCATTTCATGGCTGGCCCAGGGCACCCAGCAGGGAGGGGACCAAAATGATGTGAATACATGGCCTGGGAGGAGTTCAGGGGAGGGGAGTGCTTGGCTAGCTCAGAGGAATGGCAGTTTGCACACTGGGTTTGGGGAGGGTGAGAAGAGCCGGAAAGCGTTGTCCAGGGAGCAGATCCAGCAGCTCTCCAGTTTCAGGCAGCCAGCAATGGACTAGCTTGTTCTCAAACACAGCCTGCTCCATGCTTTTGTCCCTGCTCCCTGCCACTCGCTGCAGCAAATGTGACACTTCACACCATCTCCTCACAGAAACCAGGTCAGGAGTTTCCTCTCACGAGGAACAAGCAATGCTCTGTCACCCTGAAAGGCCCTTGCTGCAAGGGTGGATGGCTGTCACCACACCAAAGCCACAAACATATCAACCCTCTGCAGGGCCACTGATCCCAGCTGTGCACGAGCACTAGAACCCCACCCTGCCACGCATGGGTGATGGCCATGTCACACCTCCAGGGGCACAGAAAGATTTTAAACTCTGGCCTCCATTCCTGATTGACCTTCCCACTGCAAAGCCACAGGGCCACCATGCTGATCTGCCTTGGGCATTCCTTCTCCACCAGCATGGCACATTACTAACAGAGAGGGGAGGAGTGGAGAGTTTAAACCCACGTCATCACCAAAACCCATTTTTTTTTCTTTTTTTAAGCAAGGAACAGCAATGTGAAACACTTCTCACAGCTGTTAAGGCCTTCTAGTTGCATTTCAGTTTGAAAAAGCCGTTGGCATTTCCAAAGTGAAATCCTGTTATTTTGGGGACTAGCTGTCAGCACTGTTTCCCCAGTCAGCTGAGCAGTGCTGCTCCATCAGACACACTGCTACTCTCCTTCCCCTCTGCTCGGCCCCTGGGGACAGGCTCTTCCTGGGGGGCAGGTGCAGCACAAACAGAGCCCACCAGCCTCTGCCAGGGCTGAGCAGGAGGTGATGCCTGCCTACAGCTGATCCTCCTTCTGCATCTGCTCCTGGAAACGTGCATAGACTCAGGCTTGGGATTTTCCAAACTTTCACCCTGACTGGTTCATGGGCTGCCATCCAAAGTCTGAATTCATGTCACGGCAGCTGACGGTGCTGCTAATGGACGTTGGGACTGTGGGACTGATACAAAGTACTACGTCATCTCACCACATTCTAGCTAGGCTTTTTCTTCCACTAATGTGAGTAGCTAAGATTGCAGAAGCAGCTTGTGCTGATGGAGAGTGAAAGAACCTCATGGGTCTGTGTGTGAAGTTATTTTGTTCTACAAAATCCACTAAATTATCATCACAGTAGGTGATCCATCCATTCACGGAGTTCGAAGGACTGGGGAGGGTTCAGGATGGGCACCAATTTCTCACAAGCTCCATTTCCCCCAGATGAAGTTAACAAAACCCAAACAAACGAACAAACAAAATGGCCCAACAAAAAGAGTCTTCCTGGGGAGTGGGGGAGGAATAAAACCCACTTAGCTTTCCAGCAGCCTCTGTGCTTATTTCTCAGTGCTGGATGGCCATGCTGCACATTGTAATGGGCTCCTGAAAATCTGGCAGCTTCTGGAAGAGTTGCATAGGTGGATGATAGACCTGTTAGTAGAGCCTGTTCACGAGCTGCAGGAAGAGGAGCTTGTTGAACTCCACAGGGAAACTGTCCCTCCCCCAAGACAGACATGAGGTAAGGAGGGAAGGAGGAAGGGCAGGCCATGAGGCTGTGGGTCTTGCAGGTTCCGTTCTGTCCTTGGGACCTCTTGTACCTCAGAGGTGGAAAGGCTATGGTCCTTTGGGAGAAGGCTCCTCTCCCAGAGCTGTGGAGGTCAATTTGCTTGTTAGCTTGCTTTTGAGGGAGCTGACGAGACCACATCCACAGGCATAATGTTCCCCTTGGCGGAGCAGCTGTGACAGAGGCAGTAGAGCAGAACAATTCAAGCCACCGCTTGGAGAAACTACAGATATTCAACACTCAGTCATGTTTGCCAAGTCCCAACACAAAATCTGTGCATCAACGCAACACCGTGACAGATCAATTTCTCTGGAGTCAAGGAGAGACCCCTCTGAGGAGCTGCTAAGCCAACCTCACATTAGTACAGTACCACTGGCTTCAGTAAAATAACACTAGGAATGAACACAGCCCGTTAATTTCTACCTGAAGTGTGACTATGACCCCTTTCCGCTTTCTCCAGAATGCCCACAGGGAAAACCGTCCTAGTCAGGCTCAGCCCCAAGCTCCCTCTGGAGTCCCAGGTCCTATGAACCAGCCTTTGGTCCCCATGCATACTGGCTCAGTGGAGAGTGCAGGCCCAAGTGCATCACAGGAGGCAGCAGCACCAGACAGAGCTATCACTTAAACTATGTTTCATTTCTGACATTACCTGCATCCAGTCCCACTGACTTTATTCTAACCACTGAATATGAATGAAGCATGATCAGAAGGACTTTTCCCAACTTGAGACTTACAGCTCTTTGGTAACATGACATCTTGGTGGTGGTGGAGCACTTCAGACCCAGCCCCTACAGCGACTGCAGCAGAGCAGGAGCACACTGCAGCACAAAGTCTGTACCCTGCTAAAGGCAGCACCCTGGTGACATCAAACAGCAGTACTGAAGCTGTGCTTGGAAAGGCTGGAAGGAGACTATTTGTCCCACCTGCTAATCAGCAGGTGCTGTTTTACTGGCATAGGATGCTGCCTAACTTTCTTAAACTTCCACTTAATGAATCTTTTACTGCAGAGTTCTCACCCCACTGGCATCCATCAGTTATTAAACAACCCTGCAGCCTCTTGAGTGAAGAGACAACAAAAAGGGCAGGGACCAGCTGGATCTCTAATGTGCATTTTATGGGGAGCAGAAAGGAAGGGGGGTGCATTTGTTTGACAATAGATGAACAGCAGCTTCCCCAGCCTTAATACTGCATAATTGCCTGGAAGGCCTGGCCTTGGCCATAGGCTCAGATTCCCTCTCCCCATCCTAATGAATGCCCTTGCAGCTGCTCACCCTGACAGCCCTCTCTGAAACCTCCCTCTCTGGTGTGGAGTGAGACATGACACACAGAGGGCTCAAAGAAGTACCACTTGGCAGGTTGGTGTCATCAACTGCTTCTGCACAAGCAAGGTGCTAGGCACCATGTGGGAAGCTTCCACTGTGCTGAAAGATAGATAAATGGGTGGTGATGTGCCTTGATGATCAGCTAATCCAGAGCTTCTCACACACTTTTTCTCTCTCTCTCCTTTTCTCTAGTTCAGAAAAGCTGGAGAGCTTTTAAGTACCTGACAAGTACATTGACAGATGGGAAACACCAAATAGCCCAAACTAATTCTCCAGCCCCGCAGCAGTAAGGACTAACCCTCTTCTGGGTTGCATTAGCACCAGGAAGGGCCACAAAGAGGAGCTGGTAGCATTCCTGCCTCCCTCCTTCTGGTATATGAGGAAAGTCTGCTGCTAAGTGCAATGCTGAGCCTGACTCTGAGCCCATAGAAAACTGCAGAGTTTGAATGATGTACGGAAAAAAACCAAAGCCATCTGACTGCAGAGATCCTTCCAGTTATTGCCCCCATCATACTGACAAGCACCCAGCTTTGACCTTCCCAGAGGGTGATGCGTGCTGTCCTGCTTTCCTTGTGTAAGCAGCCAGCAGCTCTGTATACTTTGCTCACTTTGAAGAGATCTTCTGCACCAGAAATGAGGACACAGCCACCCTGACAGACCAAGGCATTGCTTGCACCTTTGGCCCTCTTGCCCAGGCCAGGCTCAGAGCAAGAGTGACATACTCAGTACACAGTGAAAACTTCTGCACCACCACTCAAGGGTCTGGCAAGTGAGATCAAGACTCTGGGACTGGTGAAGAGAAGACTACAGATAACAGGCCTGCTTGTGTCAGGAAGGCCATGAGAAAAAGGAACAGAGCCAATTAGACTCACCAGTCAATGGAGGAGAAGTAATGGGATTAAGAGACAGCAGGGAGAAGTCAGGTTAGATATGAGGGAGAAGGCTCTCCTGAGAGGAGCAGATTGGGCCATGGAACAACCTGCCAAAGGAATTGCCATCACCAAGGTGGATACGGCAGAGAGCAGACACAAGTCTCAGGCAAGCAGACACCTGGCTGCTGCACAGCCCAGAGCTGTGCTGGGTGACGTGCATGTGCCAGCAGATGGGACTACTCCACCGTGGAGAGGCTGTGCACCAGAACAGGGACAGGCCATCTCTGGGTATCTGTGCTCGTAACCTGAGCCACAAGCAGAGTTACAGCAGCTGCCCTTGGCCCAGGGCACTGCGGTCTCTCACCAAGCCTTAGGAGGAAACCCTCTTTGCCTGCAGTGTCCCATGCCAGGAGCAGTGTCCCATGCCAGGAGCAGTGTCCCATGCCAGGAGACGGAAGGGAGAGCCCAATTTTCGGCTCTGAACTTTCCTGCCTGACTAGACATGCCAGGATGAACCCTGGTTTCAGTTTCTCCTCTGCAGCTCCACCACTTCTCTGTCAAGCCACCAGGGAGCTCCTGCCCCTGCTCCCCTATCATGTCCAAGTGCACCATCCTCCTTTCCTGAGCACGTCTCCACCCTTGAGAGAATGGAACAGGATGGACCAGGGGGGCAGCTCTACCAGGTGCATTTGGGTAGCAGGGCCAAGAATATGAGGGATGGGATCTCTGAGAAATCCTGGCATGCAGTGGGGACCACTGACTAGAGAGGTCGCACCTCTCAGGGTACTGTGGGTCTGAACCAGCCACAGACAGTAGCACTGGGACTACAGCTGGGACCTGGCACCACGTACATGAGGAAGGTGTTCAGCAACAGGAAGACTGTACGGATCTGTGGGTCAGTACAGCAGCCGTGCCTCAAAGAATCCATGTGTCCACCTGGAGAGACCACCTCCAGAATAAGATTTCATAGATGAAAATGGGGCCAGAGGAACAAGACAAGGCATTCTCATGGAAAGTCCCAGGAAGAGCCAAGGACATGGTGCCTGAAACTCAGCTGCAGGGGGGGCACAGAGACCCTGCTAATCTGTCCCTATTGTGAAGACTGTCTTTGCCCAGGGAGCTAAAAGGCCTGCCAAAACTTAGATAAATCCATCTGTCCAAGGCACCTTGGAGGCTGGAGATAGAAAGATGAGCCATTACAGCCTAATTTAAGCAATGTGCAGGAGATTTCAAAGAGAACATGTCAGGAAGGACAAGCAGGGACCTCATTCCTCACTAATGACCCATTGCAGCTCCACTGTCTGAATTCACTGGGACATACAAGCACATGCCATTATCTCCCTGGAGTCACGAGGACACTCCACCGTGGCCTTAGCTTACATTAGGTCCTTGGAGAGAGAAGCACGAGTGCACAGCAAGCCAAATGTCATTACTGAGCAAGGAAATCCCAGGGCTGCTTTCACCCAGTCTGAATCTATGCCAAAAATAATGAGAACAAAACGCAGAGAGGGATGTGCCCACACCAGAGACCTTATGCTTTTCTGTCCTCCAAGGGACCCTCTTCTTTAAGCCAACATCTAGCTCTGGCAGTGAAAGTTAGGGCAGATGCTAAGATGGAATCATAAACAGAGTGAGATTTTAAGAGGCTTCCTGTTCAAACCACTGTTGTTTGTAGTTCAGCACCTGAGATCCAGGAGGACAAGCTGACTCGAAGGGCAAGAGACACTAGCCAGGATATGCAGGGCATAAAGAGCAGAACAGCTCTGGGGGAAATGAAAAGTGGAGCCCTACAACAGCCACAAGTGCTGACCACTGCAGGCTTGCCAGCAGGAGATGACTTTCCAAGGAGGACCAGTGTGGCACATGGGCACATTTGCAGCCTCCTCAAGACCTGGGAGGCAAAGCAGTACAGCAGCACCATGAGAGAGACAGACCCTTCATGAAGAGCTGGCAGGAGGAAGATGGCTGGACTGAATATAATGCCTCACTGTTTGCCCTTCTGTGGCAGATGGAGAGACAGACACCAGGCACAAATGCTCAGGTGCCAATGGACTGGCCCTTGTCACCCAAGACATGCTGCTCTTAGCTTTTGCTCACCACAGCTGATGAGGGGAGCGGGGTGATGCTGAGGAGTAGTGTTGTCTGGAGAAATCACTGGCTGATTTGGCATGCACTCCCCAAAGAGCTGACTGAAAAGGAGACAGCTTTTCTGGGAATAGGGACACAACAGACCTGGGGATGTGTTGCTGGAGGAGGAAAAGCTGGGTGTCTGCATGCTGCAAACACTGTTTCAGCTCTTTGCCCAATGTCACTGAGATCCTTTCCAGCAGGGCAGAAGGAGCAGCACAAAGCTCAGAGCAACCTGCCCTGACAAGACCAAGGCAGAAGAACTCAGCAGCTAATGAGCTACACAGAAGTCACCTCACTTCTCACAGCGTGACACGTCCCTGCAAAAACCTCTGTCATGCAAAACATTAAGTTTTAATCAGGTTCTCCTCTAATGTATCCCTGGTCTCTGTTCTGCAGAGCATCTCTCTTGGCAGATGCCTCCTGCATGGGTCCTGCACCAACAGTGGAGTCCCCAGAAACAGAATCCTTCTGATCCTCCTTTCCCCAGTCAAAGTTCCCAATTCTCCAGCATGCTTCTGCATTTGTCCCTCCTATTCCCTCAGAGCTCTCTGCAAAAATGAGGCTTCCAGGAGCCTGCAGCTCAGAGTCCACAGCCAGAGCCCAGCTGGGTCTCATGCAAAATTCACTCATGCAGACGTGCACCAACCTGCTGCTCCATTATCAATAGGTGAACTGCAGCTGAACCTACCAGAGACCTCCTTGACGCTTAGCTGAACCCATTAGGACTCACTTCAAAGCCAGGAAGGGTCCCCCAGCCATGTGACGTGCCACCTGATACCACAATGTCTGTCCCAGTGCCATCCTCTTCCCCTTCCCCAGCTCACCAGGGGCCTCTCCTTTTCTCTTTCCAGCTGAGCCCTCCTCCAGCAAACACATCAGTAGCGCTGCAGATCTCTGCTCCACCTGGATTTGCACATTCATCCCTTCCCTGGTGCTGCACGCCCAAACAGAAAACCCTTTACCGAGGGGATGCTGACTCACAGCTGGCACACCGAAGCTTCCTAAGGAGCTGAGCCTGGGATCCTCTGGAGGCAATGCCATTCCCAGCAGTGAGAACAAAGTAACAGTCGGAGCATGGTCTAAAAAAAAAGTGGGGAGGGTGGGGAATGGTCAGGGGGGAAGGGGAAGAGGCGGATTCGTGGCTTTCAGCCTTTGCTCTAACCTGCCACTCAGCTCCACGTGCCTGGGGACCCGTGATCTTCCATCACAGGCAGCGACACCCTGCTCCCAGGGGCCTGTTCTCCTCCACCCTGTGAGGGGGCTCGCTCCAGGGTGGGAAGCAGGGTGGGCAGAGGTGCAGCAGGGTGCTTTTTGGTGGCTGCTGGTTCCTTGGAACACGAGCCAGCCTGGAGCCAGGGCTGGGAGCCAAAGCCACCCCTTCCCTGCATCAGGCCTGTCGTTTTATTCCCCCCTTTGGGTCTTGATACCATGAATTATGGTTTTGCAGTTGGTTTGGTTGATTTTTTTTTTTTTTTTTTGCATGTGGTGATCGGTCTAGAGTTCTGTGCCACGTCAGGGGGAGCATCAGCATCCACCCCCGTGGGAGGTCAGAGCCACAGCGGGGGAAGCTTTTGCTGGCTGCCAGAGCAGGATGCCATGTCCACTCCATCCTGAGGTCCTCCTAGGCTATCCCCCTCGTGCTCCTCTCCCCAAATCCTGCGCTGGCTCTGGCCAGGCAACGGCCAACGAGATCTCACCGCCTTCCGCTTTCACAGTGAGGTCTCCACGCAGGAGCCATTGCGATGGAGGTGACGGTGGTCGTGGTTCAGGCAGCCCTCGTTGCGGTGTACGATGAGGACGGGGAAGTAGAGGGCATCCTGATAAGGAGGGGGGTCTTCCTCCTCCACAGTCACCTGGCTGGAGAGGCGCGTCTGCTCGGTGGGGCAGCTCTGCTCGTTGAGGCTGCCGCTCCGGCTCTGCCAGAGGCAGCTGCGGCGCGAGCCGTACAGGCGGCCCAGGGAGAAGCGGCTGCTGCTGAAGGGGATCCTGGGGCTGCCGTTGCAGATGCTCAGGGCGCTGCGGGAGAAGATGGAGGAGCTGCTTATAGTCCTGTGGCAGCGCTCGCAGTTCTGCCGGTAGCCCCCATAGCGGCAGGCGGAGTAGCTGGTGCAGCCCGAGAGCCCCACCAGGTCCATCAGGACCGCTTCCGAGTAGCTGGGCACCAGCTGCTGGTTGGAGCGTATGTGCCACTCCAGCTCGGTGCTGTCCACCGTGTTGACGCGGGGCATCCTCCGGCAGAAGGAGCGCTCCTCGGCCGGCGTCACCGCCACGTAGTCGAACCCAAAGAGTTTCTCCACGTGGTAATGGACGTAGGAGGTGCGGTACTCGTTTAGCACCCGCAGGGGCCAGGAGAGGGTCAGCAGAGCTGCCACCCAGAAGACATAGTGAGATACGTACCAAGGCAGGTTGTCCGGGTCGGAAAAGGCCACCATGTATTCCTTGAAGTCCATGTTTTTGAGGTGCATCCCCTCCCTGGCCTCCATGTAGTCGTCCAGGCCCTCGTTCTCCGTGAAGAAGCGGGCCCGCTGCGTCAGGTAGGAGTTCTCGGACTCCACGTTGGCGAAGCTGAAACACTTGGTGAAGCGGAGCCGCGTGGCCGGGTAGCTCTCCAGGTCGATGAGGTCCTTGGAGATGTCCTTAACCCCACAGTTGGAATAATCGAACTCGGCCTCCGCCACGTGGGTGTTGACCCGCTCGTGGTACACCTGGGTGGTGGTGTAGGCGTCCCCGTTGCGGTAGCGGGTGACCTGCCGCGTCCTGCGGACGTAGTGGTAGCTGATGGCCTTCCACCAGATGCAGGGGGTGGCCTGCTGCATCCGCTGCACGCGCTCGTGCACGCTCTCCACGTCCACCTTGTACTGCAGCTCGTTGCGCGTGTAGCAGTGCCAGCACTCCACCAGGTACACCACGTAGAGCATCACCAGGAAAGCCAAGGGGATGTAGACGTAGCCGTTGGAGCAGGGGCTGTCGTGGTACATCATGGACTTGCCCTTGTAGGCGCTGTCAAAGGTCAGCCGGGTCACCTTGGTGACGTGGCACCAGGTCATGGCTCCCATGCAGCCGTACATGAGGAGGGACAGCAGCAGGCACTTCCAGTGGGACTCTCGGCACAGGGACTTGCTGAGAGACTGCTTCACTGGCCGCTGCTGCTCCGGGGGAGCGGGGAGAAGGAGAGAGAAAACAAGAGAGGGGTCAGCAGGCTGCAGGGGAAGGGGAGCAGGCAGCAGGGTGCTGTGGCAGCACCTCCAGCTCTGCCAACAGAGACAAAACAGCGGACACCGTGGAGCTCCTGGCCTCAGCGGGCAGGGCAGAGGCTGGGATCTCTCACAGGATGACAGTCATGAAGTGCAGGCAACTGTTACCCCCACCTCCCTTTCTGGTGCTCTGCCCCTTCCTGGGAGACAGACAGAGCCCAGATGGACGTGGGGGAGAGCGGCAAAGGACAACTCTGTCAGCTGAGCATCCCCCTTCTCCAACTCTACCATTGCCACTCCCCAGGGAGACCTATCGGAGCATAAGAGTCCGGGTGATCTCCTCCACATTCCCCAGCTTTTGCACCCACCCCAGCAACACAGACAGGTCTAACTGGTGTCATCCCACTTGAACCCCTCAGCACAGCTCATCCCACTGCACACAAGTGTCTCCTCCCCTTCCCAGTAATGACCAACAGCAACATTCCAATTTCTCCACCAGGGCGGCACAAGCTGCCTGGTGTGCCTGTAAGAGATGGAGAAACAGACCTTCTGCAGCTGGGAAGGTCTGTGTTTGCTAATGACTATTCCCACTACAACACTTGGCAGCCTAAGGAGCTCTGAAGTGCTTCTCAAGTGCTTTATAAACCACACCAATGAGAAAGTACTTTTCCACAATTGAAACGCAGCCACCTCTGGTAGGAGAGAAAGCAAATATGGAGTAACAGTCTAAAAAGTGTTCAGGCTAGCAGGGAGGAGCATCCTACCAGTCTGCAGCAGCAAGGAGGGTAAGAGGCCACTCATAGCTGCTGGCAAATGTGCCTGCTTGCACTGGGATTCAGCTGTGACAGCCCACACTTCTGAAAAAAATCTCCTCTTAGGTCTTTCATGGTGAGGAAAAGGCAGAACTTCAGCAACAAGACTTTTGAAAGGGATTGCACTGGTGCCTTCACCATAGAACAGTGCAGAGTTTCACAAAAACACATGAAAAAACTTGGTTAAGGAAACCTCTGCCACTCTGCAACACTCTGAAGTCTCAAGTATTGATCCAGCTTTGTCTGTGAGATCTGACATCATCCCACCCAAAGAAAGAACAGGCAAAGTAACTATTTGCTTTCTTACACAGAAGATTTCATCCAGCAATCTCCAAAGGTGCAACCTGAGAGAGGAGGTCAAGAACCCCAGCCTTGTGCAGATGTCACAAAACTCCCTCAGAGGCTTCAAGCTTTGCTCTCCCTCTGCACCTGCAGGCAGCAGCAGCTCCTGAGCTCACCTCTGCCGTGGCAGGGCCAACGCCAGCTGTAATGACACTGCTCACAGCACTGCAGTCCAAGCCTGGCTCTATCATTCTCCACTCCTGAGCATGCTGGGCTGGAGAGGTCTCTCATCCAGGAATCCCAAACAACTGAACAGGCTCACACTGTTAGAAAGCAGGAGGGGCACTTTCACTCTGGCATGAAAAGGAAAATTAAAGCAAGAACCAGAGATCACAAGGCCACTGGCAGGTCTAGGGACAGATCTGGGCCTCTTCTTTCCTTTAAGAAATGCATCTTGCTCTTCTGAAGAGCCCCTCATTCCTGGCTTGGTGGTCTGGAGTCCCACAGCCAGTCTTTCCTCCCCTCCCTCATCAAAGCCTGCCAGTGGGACTTCTATTGCTGCACTCAGCAGGGCTGGATCCTGCCCAAGTCTCCAACAGAGGTTTCTCTCCCAGAGGCACAGAGCTCCCCTGCCTGCCCACCCCAACAGCCAGCCCATGATGAGCAGAGGAGGCAGCACATCCAGAGAAACCCCTGCTGGCAAAGGGAATGGTGGCACATCCCACTGGCAGTCCCAGGTATCAGTAATGCTGAGCTCCCCTCTTTGAAACCACCAGCTGAGAGCAAGACCTGGAGACAGACAGACAGAGCCCAGGGCTGGCAGGTGGGGTGGTGCTGGTCTGCAGGCAACTCAGAGAGGTGCAGGGTGGCTCTGCTGGCAGTGCTGGCATGGACACATGTGTAGCCCAGCCTTCCCAGTGCAACTGAGCACCACAACAGCCTCTCAGTCACGGGGCAAGAAGGCAACCCCAGGTAAGAGCAAAGGGAGTGAGGAGAAGAAGGGGAGGCCTTTTCAGGAGGCACAGCCACCTGAGCTGTGCTCTCCCTCCAGAGGTCAATGCTGCAGCTACAAGAGCCTGCTCAGACCCCTCTGTCTTTGCTTGGTTGCAGCATGGCTCTCCCATGCTGGAATACTGTACCACTGCCCAGGCAGCTCAAGGCTTCCTCTCTCACTGCTGCCTTCTGCGTTGCAGGCTTTCCCTGGCAGTGCAGCTCTGACTGTGACGATCTAAAGGAGCTGCTCAGTCAAAGGAGGAGCATGGGGAGGGTCTGAACAGGGCCCTTGGAGTGGTACACGCCAAACCTGGGGTGTCTGCGGGGTGTGAACGCTGAGAAACAGCACCTTGTCTAGGAGGCAGATCTGCAAACGGAGAAGGAGGAATAAAGCAAAGGATCCAGCTCATTCATTTACCAGCTGGGGAAGGGGCACCAGAATGACAGGTCTTTGGACACGTCTGTCTCAGAACAGCCAACTCCACCTCACAGTCACTGCCCAGCCCTCCCCATTCCGCGCTGCCTGTGTCGCAGGAGAAGGGAGATGCTGGCTGCCACCCTGCAGAGGTGTAGGCAAGCCCCACTGCGGTTACCCACCCGGGGCAGGGAGCAGGATGCAGCCCAGGCTTGCTTCCAGGAACTGTGTTAGCAGGGCTCTAGTCCATGGCATTAGTCTCCTCCTAGGACTACGCAGTGTTGAGATACTGCGGCGCTTTTACGGGGTCACACTAACCCCTGCTGTAACCTGTTCACAAGCCAGCCTTGTCCTAGGCTTTGGAGGTAAAACACAAACACCTCGGCTGCACTGGCGGGGTTTCCGAAAGCTGATCGAGTGCCAGTGACGGGATACAACCACAGCAGAGACAGAGGAGGAGCCAGATGCAGAGTCTAATCCCAGTAGGAACTGCAGCATCCCTGCTCCTCTCCCAGGCTGCAAAGGGCTCACAGGAGCAAACAATCAGCTCCACAGATTCCCCCGCAGAAGCAGCTGAATGAGGTTGGCTCCTTGAGCTCTTAACCGGCCTTGGCTAAGTCCAGCATAGCAAACAAGCAGATGAAAAAGCTGAGGAAAGGGAAATCTGTCTCAGAACGGTGTCACTGGGAGGAGAGCAGGCACTGATATAAATGCCGTCGTCATCTGCCCGCTGCAGTCTGATGGAATGAGGCAAAGACTTGCCCTACTTCACTGCAAACAGGGCTTCCCTCCAGCACCGGGAGCCTCCCTCACTGCTCAGGCTCCAGCACTGGGCACTGGTAAGCAAATCTGCTACTGCAGGTGCACTGAAACATCTCTGCAGTGCCAGGGGGCAAGGCTGGCTACAGCTTAGCCACACCTGCTGTGGGGTTCCAACCAGCTCCCTTCTCTGTGCTTCAGTTCACCTCGTAGAACGTGTGGGGCAACCTTAGCAGGAGCTAACTGAGACACATCTCGGGAAAGGCAAGGGGCAGGCTGCTGCTTGGGCCTCCCCTCCCTCCTGCATGGCACTGCCTCTGACATTGCCCCTGAAGTGAACAGAGATGGAGGCCCACACTTGCAGTTGCTGCTTGGGATGTGTGGGGAGGGATGGGAGGGATGGGGAGGATGGAGGGGACGGAGGGGATGACTCACAACCAGCCATGAAGCAAAAGGAGACCCCACAATGCACAGGGTAGAAGCAGTAGAAGAGGGGACCCCCATCACTGCTTGCACTAAACTTCTTTGAGATCTGGGCTATCCCCTTCTAAAAAAAAAAAAACAGCCTCAAGGGGACAAACATGCCCAGCAGCTCAGTGGCCAAGCACATGGGTCAAAATCCCTTAATCACCCCTGCAACCTTGACCCTGCAACTTTGAATACTAAAACACTTCAAGTTCTTCAAGCCACTCCTTGTAACAGCCTGGCCCTGGTCCCATCCACTGTTCCCTTTTTTAACAAGTGTTTCCATGTCATTACCTCCCATGCCTCTCACCCCTCTCTGCCTGCAGAGACTTCTGTGAAATCTCCAATTCACTTCCAGAACGCTAAACCTTCATTTTCTGAGATGGCCTGGGGTTCAGAGGGTTAGCTGTCTTAGAGACAGCCCTCTAGAGGACTGAAAAAACAATCCAAAAAAGCCCCAGAGCAGCAGCCTGAAGGCCCAGGTAGCTCCCCAGTGCCAGGTGGTGGCAGCAGCTTGCAGGGGACTCCTGAGGGACTCCTGAGCATCAGTTTCCATGGCTCTTCCCCAGGATTCACTTACATCATGCAAGAAGTGAATAAGCCCTGATCCCTTTGATCTCAAATCCCCAGAAAAAAATGAGGTAGCGAGGATCCAGTAATTTCTAGGAATTACCACTGTCTTCCAAGGCTCTGGACAAACATTGGCAACTCCTGGCCAGGATGGTCCCAGCAAATACCCACATCACACATGCCATGCCTACAGCCCAGGTTCAGGAACCACCTGCCTACAAGAAAGAGGTGGCTCAGTCCCAGGCTGGCAGTGTTGCCAACTGCAGAGGACAGAGGAAGGCTGAGCATGGACAAGCCAGGGAATCCTGCCAGCAGTCAGCTCCTGCAGCAGTAGCAAGGTCTCCATTTTACACGGCAACTTGGAGGAGGACTGGTTCCTTCCATCAGATCCCACCTGAGCAGCAAGACAAGGATATGTTTTTGCTTGTTTCCAGGCTGAAGAGCTTGTCCCTTGGCATCTCCTACCTTCCAAGTATGGATTGATGAGTGAAATTCAGTTCACCACCACTAAGTGTGGGTGTAGGCATGTGATGCCAAGATGGAACAAGGGCTCAGTCAGCTCTGGCTGGTAGCTCTTGCTACTTGCCTTGCTGGGACAAGCTGAGAAGCACCTGAAGCCCTGCCTGGCTCCTAGACACAGCAACCTGAGGTATCAAGATGAGGACAGGGCACATTCAAACAGGACAGGGCACATTTCCCATTTTCCAGACATCTCCTCTGGCTTCCCATTCACCCTGGCCAATGGACCCTGACATGTGGGATTCAGCCACGCTGCGGGGACACTCAGCAATGCTGGCACCAGCAGCTGGTTCTGATGGAAACGAGGACATTGCACAGCCCCTATGGTGTTACACAGGCACTAGAGGGGAGGAGGAACATTCTCCCCTTCTCAGAGTTCTGAAGACAAGAGGATTGCACTAGGTCAGTCCACGAATCCAAGCTCTCCAGCAAAGTCTCTCCTCATTGCATCCGATGAGACACCAGCAAGCATGGCACCATCACGAGAGGCTGCAGCTTCCCTCTCCTCCACCAGCTGCTTCGTGCAGGTCTGTGATACTTCTGGCCACAAGAAGGATGCCCTTAGCCTAAAGAGAGCAGGTCATGGACTACAGCCTTTCTGCCTGCTCCCATGGAGTGTCATACTGACACGCTAGCTGGCAGCCACCAGAGAGTAACTGAAGCCTGGACAATCTTACAATCCCTGCGAGCCAGGGGGCACTGTAGGTGAGGGAAACTCCTCTGGGCACTGCCCCTGCTGCACTTCTCTCACCCAAACGGGCTCTTGCTCTGGCACCTCTGAAAAGTCTGTGCTGTCTTGAAAGCAGAACCAACACTGCCAGAGCATTGCCACTAAGAGACCACAAAGCAGCGTGGCACAAGCACGTCCTCATGCTAAAAAAGCACCTCACACTTTAGCTACCCTTGTGATGTGCTTGAAGAGCTGGGCACAGGTCATCAGGAGTTGTTGATGCAGGCAGGAAGAGAGGAACAGACACAGGGTAGAGCATACAGTATTTGTACAGCTTCCCAGTCCTTGAACTTCAGCATTCCTCTCCTGCAATTATTTATATCTAAATATAAGTCTGTATATATAGAATACCCGTGCATGGGCATGCATGTTCTGCCCAAGCCAAGGAGGCAGAGAATAACCAGGATTATGCAGCACTCACAAACTGCAGCTGCTCAATAGCAGGAGGGGAAGTGATGCACCAGCTTCTGAGTACCCCTCCAAGCTGTGGTCTCACCGGACAGGACAGCCCACCACAGCAGGAGAACACTGTCCTTCCTACACTGCCTGGTTGCCCTGCATGGCTCATCAGCCCCATGGCATAAAGTGAGTCCTGCCAGTCAGTGCAGTTGCTTTCTCTCTTCTTGGGGAGCCCAAGCTGCAAGCAGGATCTGTAGAGGCAGACAAAAGGGCTGGCACACCTGCCTCCTGGAGGTGCTTCCAAGGCACAGGGCACCCTGCTCTTGACCCTTTCTGGCATCTGCTGCCTGGGCTCCAGAAAAGTCATCTGCTGAGGGAGACTGCAGCACACCTGGAGGCCAGGCTGTGCTGGTACCTGGCCTGCCCCAGTCTGCACCTTCCACTTTCCCCAGCCAACCTCTAGCTGGGAGCAACCACCAGCAACGGCCCCTGGCTTTGCCATGACCCCAAGCCCTCTACCCTGCTGCCCACCGTGCCTTTCTTCACAGTGACCCGGGCAGCTGTGCCACATCCTGGATGCCTCCAGAAGCCACCGCACAGCAAGGAGGGGGTCTCCACATCCACTTCTCCTAGGCATAACAAGCTCTGCCCGCGGCAGTAAACCCAAACGGTGCCCCGCGCTTCTCGTTTGGGATTTTTCCCCTTCCTCCTCCATCCCGGCCACTCCAGCCCCGGCCCCCGCTCCGGACGGCGCTGGCTGCTGCTTCCCTCGCAGCCCCGGAGGCTCCGCGGCGATCCCCAGGTGACGGGGCGAGCGATGGAGAAGCGGTGCGCCGGGGCAGCCCACCGGCGGCGGGGACCGACGGGCGGCTATCCTCGGCCCCCCGACCCCCCGCCCGCCCCGCCGGCCCGCATCGCAGCCCCGGGGCCGGAGCGGGGGGCGAGAGGGGCTCCCAGCGAGCGGGTCCGTACCCGCGCGGGCAGAACCCCGGCCCGGCCCGCGGCGGGGCGGTCAATGAACGCGCCATGCAAAGCGGGCGGGGAGGGAGGGTGGCAGCGGGGCAGCCCCGGGCCGGGGGCGGGGGGGGGGCGGCCGCTCTCCTCACCTCCTCTCTGGCCCCCTCCGCCTCCTCCTCCGGAGGCACCGGCGTGCTGCTGCCTCCCTCGCTGGCGGCGGCGGCCGAGGCCGGGGGGGACATGGCGGCGGCGGGGGCGCCCCGCTGGCGGTGCCTGCGGGCCGGGCAGCTGCATTATCCCGCCCGCCGCCGGGCGCTGCCTCGCCGCTGGCCGGGCGGGCGGCGGGGCGGCGCGGCGGGCGGGCGGCGCGGCGGCATCGCCCCCAGCCGCGGCTCGGCGGCAGCGCTGGCCGCCCGCCGGCCCCGGCCCCGGCCCCGCCGCAGCGCAGCGCCGCTACACGCGGCGGAGGGCGGGCAGAGCCGCGGTGGGAGGGCCGCGGCGGAGGCGGGGGGAACGGCGCGGGGATGGGACGGGGATGGGGACGGGGATGAGGATGGGGATGGGGGCGCGGCGGGTGACCTTGAGGCGCCGGCCGGCGGCGAAGAGGGAGGGAGCCCGGTGCCGCCGCCCCTCCCCAGCCCCACCGGGAGCGGAGCTGCCGCCCGGCGCTGCCGCGGAAAAAGCTCCGGCTCTCGGCCGCGCCGAGGGGTCGTCAGGCTGGCTTCGGTCCCAGCTGGACAGCTGATGGAGAGGTGAGGGGTCCCGTGGGTTTTCCTTCCCTCGGGATGAAGCGAGAGAAGCAGGAGCGCTTCGCATGTGCCCCGTGTGCTTTTCTCATCCGTGGGCACCCCAGCTGGTCGGGAGAAGTGGGGTAGTGGTGACCGCCGGTGCTGATGCTGGCGCTCACGGAAAAACCTTAGCTTGGGCAGGATCTTCCCTGCTGTGACCTGCACCGGGCCCAAAGGTTCTCAGCTAGCTACTGCAGAGCCAACTGCAGCCTATTGCTCCGCAGAGCTAACCTGCTTGGTCACAGGGATGAGTGGAAAAGTCTCCTCAGAGCCTCAATCTAAACCCGCAGGGGGAGCAGACACAGAGTTTGGCAGGGGTCTGTACTTGTCAGGGTTTGGATATTGCAGGTATAGCCGGCTCCCTTAATAGTCAGGAAATCAGGTGTCTCTGCAGGTGCTTCCCCAGATCCAAACTGGGGAGAAGCATAAGCTGGAGAATTTGCTGGAAACTTCTCTTTTTCTGAGCTCTGAGGCTCAGCCTTGGCGATGGGATGATTGGCATGCCCTGGTCCACTGTTGCCTGGGATGGGTAAGGAACAGTGTGTAGGCCTGATGGTCTCACTAAGGAGATGCATCCGAGGGGAATTGCCAACCCCTGCTCCTTATGGGAATAGATGTGATGGCCGGGGGTGCTGCTGAAGGAGCTCGTCTTCAAAAGAGGCTGGGGATGTGTTTCCTCTCGCCTTTCCCCTGTTTCCATGGGAACAGCAGCAAGCAGGAGCAGCCTGCTTGGAATTTCACTGCCTACCGCTCAGACCCCCCCTGCCCAATCATCCCGGCAGACCGGGGCTCTGGAGGGTTTCAGACCCGTGATGGATCCCATGCCTCCGAGGAGAACTCACCCGTGCATGTGTGTCAGGGCACAGCAAGGCAAAGAGGCACAAGCCCAGAGCTGCCACGGTTCCTGTAGCAGCACTGAATGTTATTCCACGCACACTAACAGACAGTTGTAAATAATTCGCATTCCTATATGCAATTCTGCTTTTTATAGCATGTGACCTCAGCTAGACCAAAAGGTGCCTGAGGGATGATCGCCCTCCAGGAACAGCACTGGTTTTATCTCAAATATGTGAATATCACACAAAAAGAGCAAAGCAGAAGGGTGAAGAGGGGGGAAAGGTGGTATGAGTTTATGTCTTTGCATTTTAGAGACCATGGTGTCTTTTTTCTCCAAGGAATTTGTCCATTCACTTTTGAATTTGTTTTGATTTTGGGCTTGTAGATGCTGCATGCATTCTGTGGCAAGGCGTTTCACAGCACACCAAAAGACTCAAGGAGCTTCCTTTGATGTGCCCATTCTGGGCTTTTTACCCACTAGGACTAACCCTTGGGAAGCAAGCTGCTGCCACCCTTATGGAGCTACCCACAATGTAACTTATCCTCCACTGGTGGAGTTGGTGGCTACTGGTGAGCCAGAGGTAGAGTTTTTTGTGTCAGGCATCTTTGATACTGGTCTTGACAGCATATCTTGGAGACAACATTGTCAAGCACATCACCAGCTGTGCTATTTTTGAGACGAGATGGCACAAAAGAGGTTTGTGTGCCCTGCTTTGTCTGAACTGAAGTTGTGTAAGTTCTCAGCCACTTTCTGAGGAAAACAGGCACGTGGCAGATTGGGACCCATGGGCAGGAACCCAAAGGCACGGCTGATAATGCGTAACAAAGGGCACAGAACTCCCAGGAATGGGAAAAATAAGACTGTATGATGCTTGGCCTTCCAGAAACTAAAGCAAGACGGGCAGCATCCAAGATTGTGTTCTGTGTTATCATCAGAGACAGAACCCAGAAGTTCTAATTACAACACGCTGCCTGATCCATCAACCCTCCTTCTCTTGGGGGCAAGAGACAAAAAATACGTGAGATTTCCCTCCAGTTATTCCTGTAGGTTTCAGGATGTTCTACGGGAAAATCACATTGGAGAGCGGGACATTTCTGGGATGGGGCCTTTCTCTGATGTGACAAAATGACTGAAAGAAGCAGGGAGGCTTTTAAGAAGACACAGCAGCTGAAGTAGAGGTGGTGCCCTTACCAATAGGTTTGTTCTTCAGAAGCCCTGTGTCTGCCACCCTGCAGAGACATTCCTATCTGTTCCAAGCAGGCATAAAGCATGACATCATATTAGCAGGATTTGTTCACTTTCCATAATGCATCAAACCACAAAAGGTCTCACTCTCCTGTCTCTGGTAGTTACAGAAAATAGCCTTTTAGTTCCTGCTTAAATATGTTATTAGTTCTTACCCATGCAGCAAATTTGCGTTCAATTTCTAGAAAAAAAATTTGACGGAGGCTGCATTTTAAACCAGATGGCCATGGATAACCTATCCTAGTGCTGGTATTTGTAGCCTAAATATAAAAATTGATTTTACAGCATCATGTAGATATATATCTCATTGTGTTTAGCCTTATTTTTTTTCCAATAGACCAAGTGTGATCAAAACTCAATCTTTTTTTCCAAAGCAATCAATGATTCCCAGCAGTGTGCTGCTTTTTGTCTCTTAAGAAGATGTGTGGCAGAGAATCCCCTCGTGTTAGGATGCAGGATTTTCTATGCTCAGAAATTAATGCCTATTCAATTTAGAAATTTCAAGGATACTTTGTGCTGGCTGCCTGAGCCTTCCAGAATGTGTCACTCCAATAAAATTGCTCCTTATTAATGCAACAAGGGGAGTGTGGGTGAAGGAATGCGCCTCTTGCTCCAGTTAAACAACATCCCTTTGCCACTGCTGGTCAGTGGTGTTGACTGTCTGGGTGCCACCTACCTCTGCAAGCTTTGTCCTCAAGGAAATATATGCCATTAGTTATGTTTTCATCTGCTACACTCAGACTTCATGTCTGCTGGGAGGAGATCCAGGTGTGCCTTTTTTTATTGTGGGAAGGAAACCCCAGGGGTTATTAACTGGTGACTGGGGAGCTCATTTCTGTTCAGCATCACTAACAGGGGTACCCGACTGCAGATGCCAAACACTCAAAATCTTAAACCTCACAAAGCAGGTGGGTTTGTAGCTGCTGCTCTGGGGCACATTTCACTGAATAGAATTGCTGTCATTGAAAAGTCTTTGATCCCCGCTCTGATCCTTTCTTTTCCAACAGGCTGCCTTGTATACAGTTTGTTTATTTTCCATCCAACCTCGTGAGAATCTATTTTGTCATCATCACAGCTTTTGTGAGGCTCCACAGAGGTTTCTGGGTCAGGTTAAATCACTTTCCTCTCTGCAGTAGCCCAGCAGGACACCCAGGGCCCTCCCTCACATCCCCCCTAGAAATGAAAAGCGGATTCAGCACTGCCCAGATGCTGTTTGACAGTCCTCAGGACATTTTGTCCGATATAACCACCCCAAGTGCCTGGAAACTGAGCCAAATCCTCCCTTGCTAAATCCTTTGTTCTCACTTCAATTTTTGGCCCATCACCCCAGAAAGGAGTAAACCATGGAAACCATTGGCTCAGAGAATTTAGTCTATCTCTAGCTATGATCCCAGGAGTGACCTCCCTAAAAGCAGAAAATAGGTTTCTGTTGCAGTTTGCCTTCCCCACACTGAAGGGTTGGAGTTGACACACCCTGGTTTGGAGAAGCATCCCTGCCCCACCAAGCTGTCCCCATGGACCTGGCAGGCAGGGAAGTCACTGTTCAAGGGAAGGGGCTAAACCCCACTGCATGCTTAGGGGTCACTGTGTAGGCCAGGTCAGTCAGTCTGGCCAAGGTCCTGGGGAATGGCTGCAATCCTACTTTCTGTGTGCCCCGTCACCTGGGCAACACAGACTTGGTCATCCCCTTTTCCTGGTGTCAGAACTGCTCTGCCCAATGGGATGGCCACCTGCTCCTGCTCAGCACCTGAAGATTTCAAACAGCTCATTCACCCCCACCTCCCTTTCCTGCCACCCCTCTCTCCCAGCTCCTGCCTGGACTCCTCACTTGTTTTCAGTAGTGTGGCTCCACCAGGCCTGTTCCCAACTCGCTCTGATGCAAGTGTGGAGAGACACGAGCCCTAATTCAGTCTGGCAGCCGGGAGGTTTAACTCTCCTGAGAGCAAAGCTGAGCTTGCATGAGTAATACCTAGCCACTGGGAGCACTGCTAGGAGACAAGGACTGGGCTAGTGGGGGTGCAAGGCTGCGGTGAGGGGCTGAGGTGACGCAGAAAGCAACTCAAGCAGAATCAACTCAAGAATGAAAGTTAACCCATCCTCCCCTCTCCTAGCCATCAGGTCCAGTGTGGCAATGCTGAAGCCCAGGAGCAGCAATGGCAGCAATGTCCTGCGCTCTCTGGCAAGGTGAGCTGAGAGATGCTCGGCTGGGCTGAGGTTTTTGTTTTGTCCTGGGTAGTCTCTGCCAGATGAACTGTACTTAGAGAGTCATGAATAAATGATAGCCCAGCGATGGAGCACTGTCTTGCACAGCTGTCCCATGGGGAGGGAGGAGCGTTCCTCATTAGAGTGATGTGGCCAGACAGAGGCTAGCAGAGCCACCCTCTGAAGTGAGTCTGTCTCATCACTAGCTATAAAGAGAGCCCCAGGTGACAAGATTTCTCACCTAGGGCACAGTTTCACCATCTATTTAAGCATGGTTTTATTATCAGTTCTCCAAGACCATCTGCCACTCCCTCCCCATTCATAACCACATCTGCCATCTCCTTTGGGAGAGCTCTGAGCATGCACACACATAAATACATAGCAAGGCCTATCAGCCATGCATTTGCCTGGATGCAAGCAGAGAGCATTGCTACTGCAGCCACCAGCCTGACAGGAATTACACAAGAGGGATATAATTTAGAATGAAGTTCTGTTAAAATATCCAGGAGTTTTGTTCATTCACTTTGTAAGGTCGAGGGCTTTCAGTGCATTTTTATACCAATCACTTTCTGTCTGTGGAAGTGAACGCCGTGGCCGAGAGTGGAGTGAGTCAGGTGTGATCCCCATTCAAGGAATTAACTAATCCTCCTCTCCAGCTTCCTGCACATCATACACATACATATACACAGCGAATGACAGAAGGAGGCAGAAACTTCCCTGCTCACTGTGGGACTCTGAGCAACTCTGGGAATCACCCAGGAAGGGCGTTAGCTGGGCAGCTTGCCGACCACCCACCACATGCAGACAAACCTGATCTGCTCTGGGTTGTGTCACCACAAGGGCACGATGGCTCCCATGCATTACAGGAGTGCACAATGGAAGCATGAGAGGCACCCAACACAGACTGCAAGGAGAAAAATTCTGGCTGGAAATAATCCCTTACTGAAAAAGCAAGCAGATGCCCAGAGCAGCATCCTGGAGAGGTTCAAAGTGACTCTGTGACTTCAGCCAGACTTACCAGGAGAGGGCAGCCAGTGCTTTCTGGGCTGACTACCCCAGAAAATGGGTACCCGAGGAGAACCTGCTTTGCATTGCTCTGTTGGAAAGCTTGGCCTTGCTTCTGGGCATAGAATCTTGAAAAGTCATGTTCCTCCTTTCCTTTATTGGGGCAGAAAGTGAAGTGACCCAGTTTGGTGCACTACAGAGCTGATTTGCTGTCAGATGTATGGAATCAGTCAGAGCAGAGAGTTTGTTGTCTTTCCTGCAACTTTCATCACTCTTCCAGGGCTTCTGCTTCCCTTGAATGCCCAGCTCACAGGCTGAGCTCTTTTAGCTGGAGCTGGAGCTCCAGACAGAGGTCCAGGCTGTTGTTTGTGGTGCCCAGCAACATCTCTGGTGGGGAGAATACAGAAGGAGCTTTCTCAAATGGGGATCTAGCACCTTTCTTATGGACTCAGCATTTCTGATCCTGGGGATGAGGGAAAAGGGCTGCATCTCCAGGGAATGGAGCAGCTCAGTGCTCATGTGGGATGAAAGCTGTGCAGTGGAGTCTGCAGAGGGGGAAGGTAGCACCAGTCACGTTACCTGGTGTGAATTATTGTGGCAATAACTGGTTATCCCAATTTCAGGTAACCCATGTTGCTTATAAATGACAGGACCACAGCTGGTAGTTTGTCACTCTTGACATAAAGAACTCACACCCACACCTTGCGATGTCCCAGGCGGAAGAGAGAGAGGTTTATTTACAGAATCAGCATTTATCAAACTCCAGCAGTGACCATGGATTGGAGGAAGAAAATCTTCTTCTCCAACCACACTGGACCACGCAACAGTCCATCTACAGTCTCCTCCTTATGAAAAGAATGTAAACATTTCTAGATTTTACAATAAAAAGTAGCTTGTTTATACGAAAGTATATCTGACTCCAAAACACAGAAGTCTAAAAATAAGACTTTTACAAACTCCTTAAAGGGGACAGAGGAGAACAGCAAAAACCCAGACAACAGTAGTTAAAGGACCATTATTTTTTCTCAGGCCAGACACAGACTGGGTTTAATTTCCCTTTCTCAATCTCAGCTGCATCTCACTTATTTTACCCAGTTAACAGCTCAAGGAACAGAGAAGATCCCAGGCCTTCGTTTCTTTCGTCTGTCAGAGGGCTGTGCTTGGGGACAGGACATTATCAGGGACAATCCCCGGGGGTCTGGGTAGCCTAGGGTTTCCTTCCTATGTCCATGCTCTGAGCTGGTGCTCCTCGCAGCGCAGCGGGATGGGAGAGCGCTGGTGCCTTGAGCAGCGTGTACTGACACTGACCTCTAGTGGGAACAGATCCCTTCCTCCTCACACTGTCCCTGCAGTTTTAACCATTTTCAGTGACACGTATTAAAGGAGAGAGCCAAGAATCAGAGCTTCGTTATTAAAACCTTCAAGGCTAACTCAGAACATCAATATTTGCCTCATATTATATTTAATTATTTTTAATCCCTCTGCCATTGTCTTCAATACATTACATATAGATATTTATGCACATCTCTCTGTATTTAAAGCCTCTGAAAATAATGGAAATCCAAAACTTGCACAGCCAGGCAGAAAAGTTCTCTGTTAGGAAGACAGCATAAAAGGGAGCCCAGGCCTTGCAGAATGAGTAACAGAAGGCAAAAAATGGGGCAAAGTGGCCAAGTTCCTCTTTCAGACTTTCCAGTAAAATTGTCTGAAAGGTTAATAGAAGCACACCCAGTCAGAAGAGGGGTGGCATGAGATGGTGCCTGAGCTGGGTGTTAGTGGGTGTAGTTAAAGGGTCAGAGCAGATACTGGCTGCTCATGGATGTCTGGGGGTCAGAGCTGATGTTATTGGGGCGTGCCTGGTCCCACCACTCAGCTGCAGCAGACCACTGCAACACATCCCTGGCACAGCACTAGCCAGCTCAAAGTGGCTCAAGGCTCACCTTAAGGAGGCTGCAAGATCACAAACTCCAGCTAAATTCACACCAGCAGCAAAGGAAGGCCACTTCCAGGGGTGACTCGATAGCCAGAGGTGTAGACAGCTTGCAATGGACTGGACTGTAGAGTCTCTGGTCTTGAATTGCCTCTTTGCTAGAGCTGATCCAGGGCTTGCTACTCCAGGTTCTCTGCTTTGGCTGAACTGTTCCTGGACATGTACTAGTCCTGGAATCAGTTTCCACATCTATTTCCCAACTGGAACAGCATGTCGCAATATAAACAAGGTGTGACTGAGGCTTGATGCAAAGATAAGCTGCAACCAGTTCACAGAAAAATTAAATCTGTGTGTTACCACACAAGTTTGTGTTGATTTGACCATTTTATCCATAGGAAAGTGTACAAGAACCATTCCACAACGGAGCTACATCTAGTATATTATTAGGGAAAATGGCAAAGGCATTTAGGAAGGCAATTGATAGATAACCTAGTAGTAGTTGAGTATGGAAACTTGAAAGAATAGAAATTCTGTGTGGGGATCAGGAACAACAGCTACAGATGGAGCTAGGATGCAGCCACCACCAGAGTGTGAGAGGGAGTGGCATGGATATATGGCCCAGATCCCCATATTGCTCTGGACAGAGCTGACAGACGTGGGAGAAGCTCCTTTCCCTCAGTAATTGTAATCTTGCAGTGACACAGTGCCAGAGACACAGCTGGAGACACTGAAACAGATCCTGAGCATGGGAAGAAAACTTGTGACTGGAAGTCACTGATGCTGAAAGAGACTTATCTGTCTCCCTGCTGCTGCCCTCACAGCCCAAAACCTTCCTACAAACCCAAAGCAAGAGCTGCAGTGTGGGACAGGGAAATGTTTGTTGCTCTGCATGTGGTTCCTGTGAATCCATCTAGTATCCATCGCCAAGCTCTTCCAGGTAAGCTTTCTTGCAGATTGTTCCCCTCCTGCTCAGATGAACTGGAAGAATGGGCATCCTGCAGAGACAGAAAGTCATCTCAAGCAATAAAAGCAAAAAAGTGAAACTGATTTTAGTGTCAGCTGTGTTCAGACCTTAGTTTGTCTTTTGAGGAAAGCCCGCTGCTTGGGGCACTGGAGAGTAACTCCATGACGTCTGTGCAGATCCATAGGAGTTTTGGCATTGGGAGGAGAGCACTGAAATGCAGCCTGGTCAATCATTCACAGGCAGTGAGCTGGGTCTTCATCCAACCTTCTCTTTCCAGCTTTGATCTCTGTGTCTTGGCTGCTCTTGTGTGGGCCCTGGTAGCCACTCCGGGCTTTGAAAGGATTTCTATTTGCAACACAGAAAGGTGGTGGGAAGCAGCCGGACCTAGAGGCTTGTTCAGCCAGCTACAGCGACCTCCCGGCTTTTCCTGTAAAGGCGGGACGGATGAGAAGGAGCGGGTGGAACAGTTTAATGTTCGCACAGGGGAAAAGCGAACGCCGCGTTTGCACCTCTGCCACAAGCGACACCCACCATGTTGTTTCCCACAGAGCCTGTGTCTGCAGTCAGCACCTGCACACGCAACACCATCCACACACCGCCTGGTTGGACCAGATCGCTCTCCCTGCCTGGCAGACCTGCCTGCTATTTAAAGAACCCAAACCAGCCGGGCAGGGCGGGAGGCAGGCCCGGGACAGACCGGCACGCACGGCCCGGCCTAGGGAAGTGCAGCACCTCCTTCCTTTGAGCACCGCGGGTGCCGGCCCCCGCCCACGCCGCCGTGGCCGCCGTACCTTCCCTTCCCTGCCCTCGGTGTTTCTGCGCTCCCCCGCACAAGGAGGGCGGGGAGAGGCAGCCCCTGGCCGTGCTGTACCGGGGCGGGGCGGCGGCGGGGGAATCCCGGGCAGGCGGGCCAGGCGCGGCTGACTCAGTGCGGGCAGGGGCCGCGGGAGGAGGCGGCGGAGGCGGAGCCGGGGCCGGGCCGCCTTAGACTCTGCTCCGGCCGCCGCTGGCTGGCTTTCCGGCCATGAGCCCCCCGGCGGCGGGGCCGGAAGCGGGACCCGGGCCGGGGCCGGCGGACGGCGGGCGCTGAGCCATGTCGCGGGCGGCGGGCGGCGAGTGCCGCAAGGAAGCGGCGGGCTGGGAGGGCGAGGACGGGCAGTGCGACTCGGGCATCGAGTCGCTGCGCTCGCTGCCGGGCGGCAGGGAGACCCCCGCCGCCGCCCCCGAGGCCCTCGAGGAGACCCTCGCCGAGGCCGCCGCCGCCGAGGAGCGGCTGGATTCCAGCTACGGCTCCGGCGCCCTGCCCGAGGCTCTGCCCGGGCTGCCGGGGGCTCCGGGGGGCCGCCCCGAGGAGCCGCCGCCCCGGCCCGAGGGGCTCAGCCGGCAGCAGCTGGAGGCCCTGACCTACCTTTCGGAGGACGGAGACACGTGAGTGACCCCCGGGCATTGCCCCCCCCCGGCCCCGGGCTGCTCCCCTAGGCGCCGGTGCCTAGAGATAAGCCGGGCTGTGTTTGCCGCGGTCCCCAGCCCTCTCCCGAGGAGCATTCCTTCGGCCCTGTTGTTAAGGACTCCCCGGGCCTCTGTCCTGAGAGCCTTCCACCTTGCCTTGGTGCTCGTGGATGCTTGGCATCCAGGTTTGGCTGGGTGAGCCCCTCACCTGCCTGAGAGGTGCCTGAGAGGTACCCGAGCCAGGTCCAGCGGAGTGAGCAGGAAGAGATGCACCCCAGGCTACATGGCACAGAATGGACCCACCGTAGGAAGCCGGCTTCCGCTTGCCATGGGGCTGCTAGCAACTAGAAGAAAGAGGGGAACAAATCAAGCCCCCCCTACTGTCTCTTCCCCAGAGAATGCAATGTTTCCTCCACAATGGGAAAGGCTTGGCTGCATGAGATGGCACATAAGCAAGTCCTGAAATGAGATTGGCCTTGCAGGGCAAGACCTTTGATGGCTGTGTTAGAAGCTGCTCAACAGGGCGACCCAAGAACTGTTTGTTCTCTGGTGGGAATAGCCTTGCTTTGCCAACTTGCCCACACAGCCGTGGCTTTTGGCAGAGTTGTGACCCACACCTCAATGTGAGGCTGCCCTCCTGAGCTTCTGTGATGGAGGCAAGTGTTTGTCTTAATGAAGGGGGCTTCCCACAACCCTAATGCCTTCTCAAGGGCAGAGGCATCACGCCAGAGTTATTTGGTTTGGCTTCTGGTAATTACCTTCAGCTAATCACAGCGTTTTTTCCTGTTGTACATTCCCTCGATGGAGGGTTTTCAGTATGAGTGTACACACGGAGCATGAGCGAAGCGTTCTTACAGCTGAGGGCAAGGCTTTGCCCCAAAACCAGGCTAGAGTTTAATACTGAGTAATGGTGCAAGAGGAAGAGAAACTTAGAGGCACTGACATGATCAAGCAAATGTATTCAGTAGCAAGAGCAGCAAGAAAGCTCTGTCCTTGCCTGGCAGAGCACATCTGGATTGAAGCCGAAGGTGAGCTGGGAAACAGCCTGAGTGTTTACTTCCCTGTTAGGAAGGAGTCTGTGCATCTGCTAATTAGTTCATTAATGCTGACTGTGGGATCTGTTCTGAGGATTGGCTGGAAGTCTCACGGCAAGCAGAGTTAGACTAAACCCAGCCTCCCACGCTCCCCAGACAGGCTTTCTAGTCCTGTCCTATCTACAGGCTGATTCTGTGGCTCCTCAGCATGGAGGAGCTTTGCCAGTTTTCCCAGCTGTAAGGCTAGAGCCAAGGTGCCCATGGAGAGAGCCAGGCATCTTTTAATCAGAGCTGTGGAAGTAATGCTTCCCCCCAAGTTTGTCTGTCCTGGTGTGCCCAGGGCTCCTCGCTTACTGTTTTACTACTGAGCCCCATAGATGCAGCTGCTTGGAGATGCTTTTACTGCTTGAGGCTGTATTATTTGGTGTTTGAAGCCCTTTGCTTGTCAGACTTGCTTGGAGAGACCTAACACAAATATCTTATTAACTAGGAAAACATTAATCAGCGGTGCCTTGGTTACTGTAGGCAGGAGAGGCTCTCAGAGAGCTCCCCAAACAGTTGCCTTTGCTCTTCTGTTTTCTCTCACTCACAGTGCATTTCAGAACAGGAAGTCTGTAAAAAGCGAGGTAGGGAGCTGGTTGTACAGCTCTGGGCTCACATGTCCACGCAGGAGACAGGCTTTCCTGGGATCTACTCCCACTGCTGAGAAAAAAACTATTCTTGTGGTTAGCGTGGTGAGGCTGTGGATTTGTGCCTCCGCTATTCTCGTCTCTCCTCCTGACCCTGCGGCAGAGGTAGGTGGCATTTATATTTAGAAGTGCTGAACATCCACCACTCAGGTCGATGCAAATGGGGACTGTGAGCACCCAGCGACTCATTGGACTGCCACGGGTTTTGTGTGTGAAAACAAGTCAGGGCTGATAGTAATGCTGAAGTCGATGGTGCAATTGCTCATCCAGTGACGGGAGGTCCCCAGAGAGAAGGGATCAGATGGCCACAGGCTACGTCCCTTTCATCCGGCCAGACAAACCCATCCTCTTTTTTTTCTTTTCATCTCTGTCAGCAGCACATTTCCTTGTGTGCTTTTTTTAAATGTCTGCCACAAAGCAGCTCCGGGCAGAGAATTAAAATCATACTATCATTATATTTCAGAAGACTTGGGCAACAACGCTTTCCTGTAATTATAATTTTGAAAATACAAAAAGTTCACGGGTTTTGGCCAAGTAGTTTCTGTTTCCCCAGATGCCCTGGCTGGTACTGAGCTGAGAGGAGCACTGGGCTTGCACAAAGGGAGCTGGCAAAAGTCTTGGCTCTAGAACTGACAAAAATCTTCACTGTCCTGTGCCATCTCAAGGTGTGCCTGTGTTTGCCAGCCTGGCACTTGTGGGGTAAGAACAGGAGGTGGAGGCAGAGGTGAAGAGCACATGCTTGGGCGGTTGGAGTGCCAGCAGGATCCTCCTTGGATACCTCCCTGCCTGCCTCCGCAGGACATGAGAGTCAGAGCAGGCAGGGTGAAGCAATGGGGCTAAAACTGTCTCTCCCTGTGCCCAAAGTTAGAAGGAGTCTCACTTTGGCAGGAAGGAAATTGGCTAACAGGAAGGATGGGGGTATGATGGCCAGTGAAATGCGTGGGTGCTGTCTTCCAAGAATTACTTGCCCAAATGTCAACCTCTCCGTGGGATGCTAGTGCCACTGGCAGATCCTCTTCCTCAGGGAAGTCAGAGCCACAGTAATCAGGCACATCAATCCCCAAGAGAGTGTGGCTCAGCTGTGAGGGCAGGAGAGGTCAAGCATGAGGAGTGGGGTGGCAAGCAGAAGGTGGTGGGTGCACTTTGGGCAGTGATCTGTATCCTGCTTATCGTGTGGGCAAGGAGAGAACAAACCCTGTGCACTCAAGCTCAAATGGTCTCCTCCAAACATCCATCTTTTCCTTGTGACCCAAAACTCCAAATATCTGTCTCTCCATGTAAACAAGCTCCTTTTCTGCTGACTTGGGTCCTGATGGGACTGCCCTGTGTGGAAGTGAAGAGAGGGGCTTTCCAGCTGTAGGACTGTCTGCCTCTGAGCGGCCTGCAGGCAGGTTTGTTGTCGTGCCCCAGCCTCCAGACCACCTCAGCCTTTGTGAGGATTCACTGAGGAAACCCCATCCTTCCCAGCCTCACCTGGCAGATGCACAATTCCAGCATTCTGGGAAAAGGATGGATGTGGGGCCAGTTCCTTTGAGGTGAAATAGGGTGTGAAGAGATCACCTGGTTTTGTTCCAGCACAAGAGAAAACCTCCCCGTTTCCTTGGGCTGATGTCAGCCTCTGCCAACTCTGGAGAGGCACAGTTGATTCATCAATGTGAGAAGTTAAGCTGAGTTTCCTCTCTCTAGGACTACATAGTCTATCTTAAACTTAAAAACATATTTCCTTTCTGCCCATGCTGGCCCTTGGGCCACACAGCACTTTCTGCCATGGCACCTGATGCCGTGGTGGTGGAAAGGCTGTGGGCTGCACCTCTGCAGGAGAGTGACTGTCTTCTGCATGGGGCTCCACAGGCAAAGCAGTGCAGCACCTCTGCAGGGGTGAAGGTCGAGGGAGCCCAGCACAATTACAGAAGGAAGACCTGGGCCTCCTTCAGATGGAAAATGGGACTGTGGTTTTGGTTGGGTGCGTGTTTCAGGGAGGGAGGGGAGCAGAGGAAGCCTGACTTCCTCCTTCCACCAGAGACAAGTGGTGCCCCATCTGCTGATAAGAAATCACGTGCCAGTGAGTCGTGGGCTGAAATGCCTTAACAAGGGCGTGGGGACAGTTAATCGAGTAAGATCAGGGCCCATGGGAGTTGATGTTCTGAACTCTTCACATGTTGGTAGTGAAGGGACCTCCCTTGCCTGCATGGGTTGTCACTTAGCATGAAGGCTCGTCTTGGAGGGGCCAAGAGCCACTTCTAACCCAATCTGTGCCAGTCATAGCCCTCTCTAGTCATGTAGTCCTGGGCTGGAGATTTTCCCTGAGCAGGGGAACAGAGGTTGTCCCCAGTCAGGCTGTCTGCTCCAGTGTGGCTGCTTTCTCACTGCTTGCCCTGCTATACAGGGGTGTTGCTGAACCCCTGTGCCCTTGTGTACCTGGGGGAGTGCTCAGAGTGTGACAGCAAAGATAAGAGAACGGGAAAGAAGGAAAAAGAAGCAGAGGACTGGAGAGGCTCAGTTTTAGGAGCAGGATTAAAGAAATCTGATGCAGAGAGCACACCTTGTTGCTGGTCAGGTTGGGAGCCCCCCTGCTTTGTTGGGCTGTTGCCAGCTGTGGGATGGCCGTGGTTAATGGGAAGGGGGATGTTCTTGGTTTTACCAGTGGGTCTTCAGAAACCTTGCTTGATTGCCAGGATTCAAGTCCATCCCCAGTTATGCCCTAGTGTGCTGCCAGTTGTGGGGCATTAGAGAAAGGGAGTCCTAACATGGGTCTGCCAGGAGGGAGATTTTCCTGTGTCTAGCTCCCTGTCCCTGAACTCTCAACTCTTCCTCTGTGTGTGCTCAGGAGTTTGGTAAACAGGAGAGCTTAGTGTCCCTCTAAGCAAGGCCAGGCAGCCCTGCACAAATTGCTTTGGAATGCCCCAGAAGCTGCTGGCTGCTGCAGGGCTCTCACACGTACAGCCTTGGCGTAAAGTGGGTAAGTCCTGGCGGCCTTCTGAGATCGTGCAGGCAAGAGGGTTTTTTTTCTTGTTTGGATGATTTCAGCCTGGCTTGGAGGAAGTTTCTTCAAACTTTCCGCCTGCCTAGGTTTGCCTCAGAGCTGGGGACAAACACAGGGAACTTCAGCACAGAGGAAGGGAAAGAATGGCTGGAAATTTCTGTGTCCTGGGATGCAGAAGCCTGGCTGTAACAGATCAGCCAAGGTGCAGAGGGCTTCAGGTCCTTGCACTCTGCAGGCAGGCTCGACTGCTGCTGGCAAAGGGTTGAGCTCAGCTAATTTAACACAATTTTTTTTTTAATTGGCTTGGGTTTGGGTTTTCTTAGTATAATATGAAAAAATGAGGAGTCAGACGTGACTGTGTAGGAAAAAGTTGTGGGATTTGAGCTGTGAGAGTGGTTACTGCATGCCTCTCAATGAGCTGTATGGGATGCTCTGTCACAGAGTTGGGAAGCCCCTCTGACTGGGGCAGGTCCAGAGCTGAAGGGGGACCCTGAGGTGTCTTAGACCCACGGCTTGTGCCTCATTAAAAGAAAATCCTGAGACAGTGATGATACCTGTGGGGTTGTAAATGATTTCTAGGGTGTGTTGTACAGGCTCTGGCAAAGTCCAGGCACTTTCCTCTTGTAAGAGCCTCTTCTGACCTCAAGATATCTCTTTGTGTACAGAAACTGTAGAATGCATTTGCCTCCCAAGGAATCAGGGTGAGTTTGTTCTGTTTGAAATGGACTTTCCACACTAAATGGACTTTTTGGGATGTTTACTCTGTTTATTGAAGTTGTTCATCATGCTTCTCTGACAGTGACTAGCCCCTGCTTGGGTGGGCTGACCTTTTTTCTGGCTTGGCCCATCTGTGCATAGATAGTAGCAGGGGACAGGCCCGTTGTTTTGCAGGGAACAGCCCACATGCATCTGATGTTTAGTGCTTCTGTAATCGCAGACTCACCTTCTGCTCAGAAATGGAGCAAAATTCTCACATGTGTGGGTGCAGCATCTAGAGGCCGTGAGGTCAGGGTACCTCTCGTCCCCACCTCACTGGAAAACAAGGCACCCACAGCCATCCTGCAATGCCTCTCCTGCCAGGCAGCCTCCAGCTCCCCTCATCCTCAGGCACTCAGACCTGACCCTCTGCAGAGCACCCCTGGAAAGATGAGACTGTCTCCTCTGCTCACATGTTGGTTCCCACCACTCACTCAGCAGCAGCAGGCTGGAAGTCAGGAATGCTGAACTCAAGGTGTCTGAAAGGGCTTTGCATCCCTGTAGCTGCAACCTCCCTCCACTCCCATCCCAATCCCACCCTCAAATTCAAGCTGTGCCCTTCCCAAGGAAGGGGTGACAAAGCCTGCAGGGCAGGAACACAGAACATGGGACGAGGCAGCTGAGATCCACTGCTCCCTCGGAGCTGCCAGAGGGCAGCTGGAATGGCTTTATGGAGCAGGGCAGCATTGCATTGGTATGTGGGGAGGAAGGAAGGGAGCCAGGCTGGGCTGGTTCAGGGCTGCAGGGCAGGACTGAGCTGTGCTTGCTGGGCCCTCTGGCAGAGGTTCATGCTGGTGGCTGAGGAAGCGGTTAGCAGTGCGGGTTACAGGGCTGGAACAGGAGAGCAGAGTAAGCGTGGAATTCCCCTGCTGTTTTCCTCCTCCCTTGCTCTCTTTTCTATTGCTGCTGGAGCCGTTTCCTCCCCTGAACAAGTTTCTCTTGGGTGAATTGTTTGTGTGATTTCCTACTGCTCCACTCAGCCAAAACAAGGAGCCGAGAATGAACTGTTCCTGCTGCAGATAGGGGCCTTATCTAGAGAGGGAGAAAAACTTGTCAAAGCAAATTCAATTGAATGCTGGATTCCCTGATTAAGGTGCTTTTGGGGTGAGATGGTGAAGGGAGAGGCTGCTTTGTGGACAAAGTGTCTTGCTCCTTTTCTAGAGAGATGGAAAAGGATAGCCAGAGAACTCGTGGGACTTCAGTTCTGCTTGTGTGTCAGAGCTGGGTGTCACCCCTTACCCTGTTCTCCTGCTTCCAGTCCTCATGTGTGGAAGCTTTTCCTGCAGGACACTTGAGGTCACTCAGAAGTTGGAGATGGACAGCACTGTGAAAATGGATGCTCTCCTGTGCCTAAACTAGGACCACTTTGGGCATGGCATGTTCACTCCCAGGGATATCCCCAGGGATAGCCCCAACCTCTCTGCTCCAGGGTTGTTATCTCTCTGATGATGGGTGGATCACCTTGTGCCAGGGATGTCCTGTGCCTTTGTGACTCAGAGTGTTGAGTCCCTTTATGCCAGGACAGAGCTGGTGAGCAAGTGGAAAAGCTGAGAATGAACCCAGCAGTCTGTGCTCCTGCTGTATTTCCCTTGCTCACAGCTCCTCCATCCCTTGCCCTTTCCAAAGCTCCCTGTTGCCCTTTCTGACAGTTCCTGCTGGACTCCCACCCCTGTGGCTGCTGCCAGGAGCATTGCAGGCAAGAGCATGGGGAGGGAGAGAGCAGGCAAGTAAAGCAGAGGAGAGATGTGCATGTGCCCGGGATGGGCAAGGATCTGAGCCTGGCAGGGCAGAGTGGCTGGGCCAAGGAGAGGTCCTGCAGTGAGCAGGTGTCTCTGCATCTCCGTGCCCTGGCTCTGGCACACTGTGCCAGCATGCAGCAGCCCATCAGCAGCTGCACCACGCTGCTGCTGTGGCATAGAGAGAGGTGTGATTGTAGCCTCGGTGGAAAAAAGTGGAGACTGGCACCTCAGGTCTCCCGGGGGTAAGAGGATTCCTGAGTTAGGAGACATTCCCAGTTCCCGATTGGCAGCAATGCCCGTGGCACAGTGCCTCAGTGCACATGTGCTCATGGTGGGCTCCTCCCAGCCCACTGGCTCTGTGATGATTCCCCCAAGCAGCTCAGGTCCTTGCAGCCATTTCAGGAAGTTGAGGGCTGGTAATGAGGAAAGGCGAGAACGATTGCAGAAATGAAAGCCCAGGAGGAGGCTGCACCCGGGTGGAGAAGGCAGGGGGAGGAGGGAAAGCAATCCTTCAAAGCAGGCACATCCCAGCTGCAAGGTGAAAGCCTGAGCTCTGGCCAGGGGGATGCTCACCCCCGTTGCCTCTGCAGCACGGATGCCCAAACCAGCTCAGTGTCAGCCCAGCCCCGAGCGGCTCTGCTGCCTTGTTGAGCTGCAAAGGCAGCCAAGCCAGGAAAAGTGAGGTGCTGGCAGCGGCTGAGGGCTGCTCGGGGGTTTCCATCTCCCCTGGGTGGCTGCCCCACTCGTCCCCACATGACAGAGCAGTGTGGTGTGGGTGGTGACAGAGGGGCCCGGGGGATTCCTGGGGCACGGGGGCTGTCTGCCGTGGGACACAACGCTGAGCACCGCTCTCTCCCCCGGGAGCCCAGCCTGCCTCTGGAAAGTGAAAGCACCAGCGGTTTAATGTTCAAGCTGAATTGCTGTGGAAAGTCCCTCGTTTGAGCAGTCTTAACTCTGCTCTACCTGAAAAAGGCCGATCCTGCAGCCTCTTCCTGCACGTGGTGCCTGGGGGCAGGTTTGGACAAACAGGGGCTGTCCCTGTCAGTGTGCAAAGGACACCTCAGCAGAGGTGCCACCACAGGGACTGGGGGCCTGATGCAAAACCCAGCAGGGAATCTCCCTGCTCAGATCATACCTAGGCTAGGCCTTAGCAAAAGCCTGATGAGGGGAGGGCTGTTCTTACAGCTGCTTGCCTTATTCCTGGGCTGGGCCCCTTGGCTCTGCCTCTGCCCCGTGGTCCACTGAGGGTGGCCAGACCCTGCCCATGGGGCTGCATGGCCCCTGCTTGCAGAGGCAAGCAAATGTGGGTGGCCTCCCCTTCCAGTGGGGAATTCCCTGCTGCAACATAACCTGGGGCTTCCCCGGGGACAAAGCCTCTCCTGTTGGACACAGCCTCTCCACTGGCAGCAGGGTGGAGAGGAACTGGCCTTGTTTTGCCTTCGAAATCAGGTTTCAACTGAAGATGCCTGGAGTCCCAGATGCTGGCTTGATCTTCAAGCAGCACTTGGGAGGAGGTCAATAAAGGACATTCTTGGGGACTCGCCTCTGAGGTTCTCAGCACATTCATGACCCAGTGCAACTGGCAAAAAGGCAGCCCCAGCCCCATTTCTTGTCTGCAATGCTTTAGGGCCAGGTGTTCTCCTGCCTGTGGAGGGATGCTCTCTGTCCCCCACATTGCAGGTGGCATGCCAAAGCTGGGCTGTCTGGAGAGTGGGGTGTCTCGCCAGGGCTGGCACAGCTCTCACCCTCCATCTCTTGGCCCTGTCAGTCTCCATCAGAGCAGCATGGGTGGCAGAGCCCAGCCTTCAGTTCAGAGCTGGTTCCTTCCAGAGACAGAGGCCACCCAGGGCCTCCAGTGCAGTGGTGGGGGGTCAGGAGGCTGAGCTCATGCCTGCCTCGCTGTGCAGAGTGGGAGCTGCTGCCTGTTCCTCACTGCTGACCGTGGTGGCCGGGTTTGGCCTGAGGGGGCTGCCCTGTGGTGGGAGGATAGGCCCTTCAGTGCAGGGGGGACTGGAAACTCCCTCTCAGCTCTGCCTCTGTTGTGCTCTTGCTTCTCTTCTGACTGTGCCGAGGCCATCTGGAAATTAAACCTGTCCTTAGGCTGGGGGACTCTGGGGTGCCTGGCCACCCCATGGCTGTGGGCACCGCAGTCCTGAGGACCAGAGCTCCCTGTTTGCCACCAAGCTCTGACAGCTGCATCTCTGGTGTCCCTGAGTGCTGACGGGCTGCGTGCCAGCCCTGCCATGGCAGTGCTAAAAGGGAAGGATGTGGGGCAGAGAAGGGGAAATCGGTGTGGGCCGGCAGATCGGCTGGCACAGGGACTGTGCCGTGCAGGTGATCTCAGAGCAGCCTGGGCTCCTGCCCAGCTTGGACTGTTTGCCTTCGTGGAAGGGAAAGCAGAAGTACAGTGTGCAGCTGGCAGTAGGGAACAGGAATTCCCCAGGCAGCTGTCAGAGCCCAGACCTCTCTCCACAGCCACCAAACCCAGCTCTTGGACTCTGGGAAAGACATCTCAGGCTCTTTGGACCTACACCAGTTGGAGGCCTGGCTTTGGGCAGTGCCAGATTGAAACCCTACTACACGTGCTGTGAGGTCTGAGGGAGGACCCTGTGTTGCTTAGCAGGGACAGGAGGGTCTGTTCCCCGTGGGGATCAGAGTAAAGGACTGCCCTGTGGAGCTTTAGACTATGTTCCTGCTTTGGCCTTCTGCTGAGCTTCCCCAGGGAGAGGGCAAGATAGAGGACCTCCAAGCTGTAGGGAAGGAGACTGGAAGAGGCAAGGAGATTGTTCCTTCATGCAGCAGGGAAGGATCTCTGCTCTGGAGCAGGGCACTCTGGATTTACTTTTCTTTTTCTTTTTTTTCTCTCCTGTCACCATTAACCCCCTGTAGGTTGGTTCATCTGGCCATTATCCACTGTGTCCCAGCTGTAGCACTCTGCTGCATCGCTCAGCTACCCAGAGAGGTGCTGGAGATCCAAAATGATCTTTTCCAGGTATGCTGTTGTGATAGGCAGAAGATGGGAGGAAGAGAAATGCCACAGGCTGTTCTCTGGCTAGCTGCTCAGTCCATCTGCCCTTTCCCCAGGACCCCACACCTGCTTCCCCCAGAGTGTGGTGAAAATCCTGTGTGTGCAGCCTCTTTGCAGGGAGGGGAAGAAGGGAGGTGGAGATACCCTGAGGGAGAAGTGTGGCAGCTCCCAGCACTGTGGGGTGAAGGGTTTCTTTGCAAGGCCCCAGGACGCTGCAGGCAGCCATGGAAGAGGCTGTAGCAGGGTAGATAACTTGGGAGTTATCTGTCTCCATGGGTGATCCATGAGCTGAGGTGCAGGGGAACAGCAAGCTGTGTGACCCCAGCAGTGTCAGCCACATGTAACAGGGATGGCAGTGTCCTGTGTGGCAGTCAGCCCATGCTGCCAGGCTAGCTCCTGGAGACTGCTGGGGCTCATCACACCTGGTGTCCTTCGGGGCATCCTCCCCTTTCCTAATCTCTCTGCAGACCCCTCTCCACCTGGCCGTGTACCTGGAGCAGCCCAGCGTGATCCAGGCCCTGATCCACAAGGGAGTGAACCCTGGGCTGCAGGACCGCAATGGCAACACCCCGCTGCACTTGGCCTGTGAGCAGCAGCACCTGCAGTGTGCCCAGCAGCTGCTGGAGGGCCCAGCCACACCGGATGGCACCACTCAGCCCCGTGGGCACCACCAGGACCTGCAGCTCCAGAACTGGCAAGGTGAGACTCGGGGGCAAGGCAGTGGCAGAGCTGGCGGCCAGGTTAGGGCAGAGACCATGAGATGTGTATGCAGGGATCCAGGAGCACAGTAGAATGGGAATGTGGCTGGGATTGGTGTGCCCCAGGGTGGTCTGGGCTGACTGCGGCTCTCTCTTCTGCCTCCCCATCACAGGCTTGGCCTGTCTGCACATCAGTACCTTGAAAGGGAACATCCCAATGATGTCTCTGCTGCTGGAGAGCGGTGCCAACATTGATGTTCGGGTAGGACTGGGCACGGTGTGATGTTTTGTAAAGTCCAGGACAGTGGGTCTCTCCTTTGGGCACTCCCTTCAGCCCTGGGGCACGCACTGCTGGGAGCCTTGGGAGCTCTGAATTTCGAGGGAGCAGAGAGTAAAGGTCCTTGAGAGGGTTGTTGGGTGCTGTGACAGCAACCAGGGCGGGGACTGCCCTCTGCACCCGGTCAGAGGGGTGTGGGTGGGTGCTGCAGGGCCCAGCTGAGGGGACCCCCCAGCCACCCCCTTGTGATCTGTGGGCCGCAGGAGGGCACGAGCGGGAAGACCCCGCTGCACCTGGCTGTGGAGTGCCACAACCGTCGGGCCGTGCAGTTCCTGCTGCGCCACGGCGCCTACGTGGATGCGCAGATGTACAACGGGTGCACCCCGCTGCACCTGGCCGTGGGCCGCAGGGACGCCGCCATCGCCGCCATCCTCTCGCACTCGGGGGCTGACACCCTGCTGAGGAACATGGAGAACGAGACGGCTCAGGACCTGGCCGATGGCAACGACGATGTGAGTCTGTGAGGGGGGCTGTGGCTCTGCAAGTGTGTCAGGGGGTGCAGGAGTTGGGTGATTAGAGGGACCCTCCTAGGAGGAGTTTCTAGCTGTTCCTATCTATCCTTCTCTGTATGTTGTAGGCATTGGCTCTGTGGGGTGGGGGATAACAGCCTTTTGCCTTGAGCCCTAGGAAAAGCCCAGATAGGGTTTCTTGGCACTTCCCTGGGGATGTGGGAAGGTGGAGGACTGGGTTGGGGGGAAGATTTAGGCCCCTACCCCAGCTTGGTGAAGACACCACCCTGGATGCTTACATGTCCGTATCCTTGGTCTTTGCAGCTCCTTGCCTTGCTGCCTTTCGATGACCTGAAGATCTCAGGGAAGCCAGTTGTGTGCTCGGAATGAGCGGATGGACTCCTTTGGCCTGCCGGGCTGCTTCCTCCCTCTGTGCTGCTGCCCTGCTGCCCACTGGGATCTTGCCTGCCTGCCGTTCAGTGGGAGCAGAGACACTTTGTGGGAGACTTATCCCATTGCCCCTCCCCTCTTTTCAAGTTTTGTTTGCCTCAGGCTGCCTTCCCAGGTGAAGAAGGTGGCATTATGAGCACTACACAGGGGAGGCTTTTCTTTTAGAGTCTGTGCACTGCAGCAGGACTGAATTTCCCCTCCCTGCCATGGGTCTGTCTTGTGGGGATCTCCAGCATACACAGAGAAGGAGCAGGAGAGGACTCATTTTCACGTTGTAGGCCAGACAGAGCATCATCTAGCACCCCCTCAGAATAAGTGTGGGGTGAGGAGAGTCAACACTCACTCTAATAAACGTTTGTTGTTGCTGTGGGCACCAGAGGTCTCATGTGATCTAACCCACCCCACGCCCCACAGTGACAGGAAGCTGTGCATCACCGCGGGGGCTTGGGGATGTGAAGGCTTCAGGGGTTTCCCCAGTCTGCCTGCCCCCTCGGGTCCTTCACACCACAGAAGGTGAGTGAGAGCACAGGGCCTTCCCCACCTGCAGAGCCTTTCTACTGCTCAGGGCCGAGGCTGGGGGATCCCAGCAGGGTGCTCTATTCATTCCCACACTGTCTTGCTGAGCATCTGGCTGCAGGGCTGGAGAAAGCATAGGAGATGTGGAAGGCCAGGTTGTGGATCCCTGCTTCTGCCGTTGTGCCTGACACCTTGCTGCTGTGCTGTGCTGTGGTTTCCTCTTTCACAGAGGACAGAAGATCCTGCCCCCTCTCCTGGCTTGGAAGTCGGTTAAAAAAGTTAGTGTATGGGTCATCCCTGGGTTTTAGATTCTCCCAGGCTGAAAGTGGAAGAGGTGGCAGCAGCATCTTCCATCCCTTCTGTTGTTCAGCTCGCCACTTTTCCCTGCCACTTACTTCTCCAGCTAGAGGACCACATGCAATGCATTAGGAAATCAGCCAAAGGTGCTGTGGGAATGGAGGCACAGAGCTGACTTACCCCATCTCAGCCAGGAAAATTCCCCACTTGTTGCCTGGGAGCAGCTGCTATTGTTTGGGACAAATACTGGATGGTGCAATTAACCAGGGTGCTCTGGAGTGAGCTCTTTTCTTCCTCCCTTCTTGTAAGGGAACCCTGCCAGGAAAACAGCATAAGGACCCCCCAGGCCTCTGGGCCTTGCCTGGTTTTCTCAGCAGTCCTGGGCTGGATTGCTCTGTTTCCTTTGAATCTTTGCCTCTCACCTTCTGGCAGGGCCTCAGCCCTGCTATAAACCCAGGGTGCTGTTTCAAGGACACCTCTCACAGGGGACATGAGGCACTTCCAGGCTGCCCAAAGAAGCAATGACAGATGCTGCAGGGCAGTGTGGGATGGTGTGGCTGGGGCTGTAGCTGGGAGCAAAGGGACAAGGCAGAAACAAGTGATCTGCACTTTTTTGTTTGTTTTGTTATTTTAAAATAAAACTATTTGTTTTAAAAAGATGTCTTGTAAAAACGTTACTGTGTGGCCACTGCTGGTTCCAGGTGGCCCTGTGGCCATGCCTGGGGCTAGGATTGGGGATTTGGGGCAGAGTAAGTGCCATACTGACCTGCAGCTCCAGGGCAGCACCTGCCCCAGGGACCAGCTGTGGCTGTGCCCAGTGCAGGGCTGGCAGCTCCGAGGGGGCTACCCTGAGACAGGGGCAGGGATGGGGGAATGCCAGGGGTCATCTTTGAGGGCTTTTAGCTTGAATCAAGAATAGCATGGCCATCAGGAGTAGGGAAGTCGTCATCCCTCTGCACTTGTGAGGCCTCCCATCGTCCTGTGTCCAGTTCTGGGCCCCTCGCTTCAAGAGGGTGCTGGAACATGTCTAGAGAAGGGCAGCAGAGCTGGTGAAGGCTTTGGAGCAAAAGCCCTCTGATGAGCTGCTGAGGGAGCTGGGGGTGTTCAGCCTGGGGAAAAGGAGGGTCAGGGGAGACTTTGTCACTCTCTACACCTCCCTGAAAGGCGGGTGTAGCCAGGTGGGAATCGTTCCCCAGGCAGCCAGCACCATGACAAGAGGACATAACCTCAAGCTGTGCCAGGGGAGATTTAGGTTGCGTGGTGGGAGGAATTTCTCTGCAGAAAGAGTGATTAGCCATTGGAATAGACAGGCCAAGGAAGGTGGTGGAGTCACCTTCCCTGGAGGCGTTTAAGGAAGGATTGTTCGTGGCACTCAGTGCCGTGGTGTAGGTGAGATGGTGGTGTTCCGTCCCAGGCTGGGCTCGCTGGTCTCAGGTCTCTCCCCAGCTGATGGATGGGGTGATGCTGTGCTGGCGGCCCCGCCCGCCCGCCCGCCGCGCTCCCTCCGGAGCGGCAGGGGCGCTGTGGGGCGCGGAGCGCGCCCGCCGGGCGGGGGTTCCGCCGCCGCCGCCGCCGGGAGCGGAGCCGAGGGGAGCCGGCCGAGAGCGGGCCGGGGCCGGGCCGCAGGTGGGTACCGGGGCCAGGGCGGGCGCGGAGGCGGGCCGGGCGGCGGGCGGCAGCTGCCCTGCTCGGCCGGGGCGGGCGAAGGCTGCCGGCCTGCCGGCTGCGAACGTGGCCGCCGGGCAGGGAGGCGGCGCCGGCGCCACGCTCCCCCCGCAGCCGGCCGGCCGCTGCCTCTCCCGCCGTGCCACCGGAGCCTCGGGCAGAGAAGCCCCGGAGCGGCAAGCGTAGGGCTCTCCCCCCGCAGGAGCCCCGCGGCGGAGGGTGCCCCAGGGCCGGCGGGGGGCGGCCGCCCGGTGCCTCCGCCCGTGGCCCCGGGCAGAGGGGGCGGTCGGCCCTGGAGGGGGGCAATGGCAGGCACCCCCTGCGCCCGGCTGCGTGCAGGGACAGGGACAGGGAGCAGACACGAGAGTCCGAGATGTTCGTGTGGACTTGTCAGCTCCGGGCTTGCGTTTGACCTCAGCCCTTCCAGGCGCTGGAGGCGCGCTCAGGAGTATCGGGGCTGTGGGCAGGGATCTTTTTCAGAGCCGGACCCAAATGGTGCGTCCCAGGCAGAGGGCTGGGTGCCAGCCCGGCTCTGGAGCGCTGTGTTTGAGAGCTGCCCCTGCACTGCCCAGGGGAGCAGCGGCTGTGTTGTCTCGGCTCCTGGGCTGCTCCGCAGACTAAGGCTCCTTTCATGCCTCCGCATGTTGCCTGCTCAGCCCCCCCGCTTTCTACCTGTAACACTGGCGTCCCTGTTCCTTCCCAGCCTCGGCAGAGAGGGCAGGGCCTGCCGCACTGAGTCAGCTCTCGGGGCCTGGGAATTGCTAGCTCAGGCATAGAGAGCCATTGTCCCTCCATAGCCTCCTCCTCACGGTCGCTGTGGGAGAGCGGAGCTGATTCTCCTCCCATGGCAGCGCTGCAGGAGCTGGCGGGGGAACAGCAGGCGCAGTCGTGCTGAACGGAGCTCGCAATCCCCGTCAAGTTGCAAATGTGGCAACAGATCCTGTCGTTTGTATCTGACTTCTGCAAAAGTGAACAGCGTCTCTGCACCCCACCGTCAGCCAGGGTTACTTAATGTGGACAATCCAGGAGCACATGGGCAGCTTCAGCCCCAGGTGCAAGCACCGAGCTCTGTTTTTGCATCCCACAGCACCTGTACAGCCTGTGATGATGCCCCTGCAGCAGGAGAGGTTGAGTGGAGGTGTCAGACTGTCTTTTCTGGGGGAGCAGGCAGACAGAGGAGTAGGAAGCAGGCAAAGAATCCACCCCTAGCCATTTGCTCCTCTCCCTGGGCTGGGAATTTCTATGTCCTTTAAGTCACAGAAGGGAGATTTCTGGGTGAAACACAGCCTCAGCTTTGGTCAGGTTATTGAACTCCAAGGGCCTGGCCACAGTAGCTGAGGATGAGAAAAGTCCCTGAGGTCTTTCCCAAGGGGACAAGAGGTTGGTGGGAGTGCTTGCTCATGAAATGGCATGGGACTTTCTTGCCTTTAAAGCCCTTAAGTTTGTAAATCTCTGAGTTTCCTATGGGGGCTACTAGAGGTCACAGCTATACAATATGGGGGCCAGGTACACCCCTAAATAGGGCCTAAATTCCTCTGACTCTTGTTTCTGGGGGAGAAGAATTAACATCTCTGTCTCTTTCAGGCACAGGAGCTTTTCAGGTGTGTGTTTATGTAGCCAGCCCACAGCACTCTCACCTGGCCCCCAAGGCAACTGGGAGGCTTTTCCCACTGAGGAACCTGGGGCAGGGATGTAGCATGGACCAGGGAAACCTTCTACCCTGATGCAGGAGGCTGCAGCTTGCTTTGTGAGGGGAGGATGCAGGCAGCCTTGGGTGTACTAAGTTCTTGCCTGGTGGCTCATTCTGTTGAGTACCTGGTGCCCCTGAATATTGCAGGTTTGCCTCTGTGAGAGGGAGGACAGTGAAGGGAAGAACTCCTTCAAGGACTGTTAAAGCTGCTTTAAAGCTGGCTAGATCACTTCCTACAGCTATAGCTGAAGAATATCAGCTATACCTCATTGCATAGTCCTGCTAAAATCCCAGCCAGCCAGCTGATACTAAAGTTCCTTCCCAGCCTTGCTTTCTGGCTGTGTTTTGCCAAGCAGGTGAACCCTGGTAATTTCCTCTGAGCTGTGAGGAGTGCCTTGGCACACTTCCAGGGCTGCAGGGGGAGGTGGGGGAGGCTGGCAGCCCCAAACCCTGCCTCTCCTGCACTCACCTGTTATAGCTGGAGGGGAAAGCTCTGAACTCTTTGCTTCTAGAGGAAGGTCGCTCATTGCCACAGGCTTGAAACATGAGCTTCTAGGTAGGAGTCAATTTTTCCATTCAGTGACCTTTTCCTTTTCCACCCAAAAGCTGTGCTAAAGTTTAAATTATAAAGGTTAGGTGTGAGGTGCTCCTTGCATTTGGAGTAAGAGTGTAGTCAAAACCAGATGGTTACAGCAGTGTTCTCTCTAATGCTGGGAATCCAAGGTGCTAAGTCCACGTGTTCCAGAGCAACCCACCTTTAACAGAAGCAAACACAGATGTCTGGCCTGTTCTTTTCAGCTCCAGGGGACTTTCCTACTCTGTGTGCTGCCAGCATCACTGTTGCTGCTGCAGTGGGGTCTGGGTGGCCATACTACAGGTGATGAGGATCAGGCTGGATGGTGGGAGTTACAGGCATGTGGAGTGGAGCTGCCCATGTACCAGCAGCCCACCGCCTGCCTCTTTCTCTCTCTGCAGATTTTGCCTTCCCCTCATGCTGGCCTCCCTCCCTAGGATGGCTACAGGTGAAGAGATCGCCCCTGCCCTGCAGGACTCCTGGGGGGACTTCTGGCTCTTCCGTTTCTTTGTCAATGCTGCTGGCTATGCCAGTATCGTGGTGCCGGGCTTCCTCCTCATCCAGTACTTCAAGAGAAGGAATTACTTGGAGACAGGTAGGAGCTGGAGCTTCCCTTCCACATCCTGCATCCCTTGGAGCTCTCTGCCCTGTCTCCATCTACCCCACTCAGGTTGTTTCCCCAGCCTGCATTGTCAGGCTTGAGCCACTCACAGAGCTGTGTCCCAGTGCTGTCCTGAAACAAATTTCTCTGAGGCCGCCCTGCCAGCAGATCTGGAGGCTAGTGAGAGGGAGGCTTCACCTCTCAAGCTGGGGCAGCATGTGGTGCCCAGGCTTTGGTTAATTGTGTCTCCATCTCCTCTCACCCTGTTCAGGCCGAGGCATTTGCTTCCCTGTCATCAAGTCATGTGTGTTTGGCTCTGAGGTGAAGTCTGCACATCAGGACGATGGCTCCCTGCCACTGCGAGCAGAGCCCACAGAGTCCTCCACAGCCCGACAGGTCTTCAAGCTGCTCTTCTGTGCTGCTGGTCTACAGGTAGGGGTCCTGTGCACGTGTGACTGTCCCATTCTGGAAGGAGGAAGTGGCCAGTGGGTTAGTGACTGTCAGTTCCTTGAAGACCTAGGATGCAGTGCTGTCCTTGATCGAGGCAGGGTTGGAGGCTGGGACAGGGTAGTCCATCTCCAAGGGCTGTGGAGGTCCATTTAGCTTTTGTCACAGCATCCTGTCTGTCTGGTTGCAGTCCTGTGGAGCCTCTGAAAATTCTGTGGTTCAGCAGATTGTTAAGGCTGCTTTTGTTCTGGTCCTGATGTCAGATGAGCAGATAGTTTGAGCCCTCTTTTCTCCCAGGCTCTCCCGTGGGTCACTGTCTGGGGCTGATGCATTCTGCCTTGATGGATTGAATTTGACTACTGGAGAGAAAATACTTAATTCAGCTACAGATAAACAGGAATTTAAAATCTTAGATTCCTAAGTCTCAGCTACAGCCTGAGCATCATTAGGAAGGGCAACTTTTTGCTCTGTGAGGACAAAAAATAGCAATGTGGGTACTGAGATAGAAAAACCCAGGCAGCGAGGAAACAACTCCCTCTCTGGCCTACTCCCACAGCCCATTCAGACTTGCTGTGGGCTACCAAATTCTTCCATCTCTCTGTCTTAGTTTTTTGGGAGATGTGTGATGTGTTACTTCTGTGAGGGACTTGGTGTTGTTGCACCAGAAGTAGTGGAGATGACAACTAGGACAGTGATCATCCCTCGTGGACAATTCTGTCTGCTGGTTTTGAAACTAAATTGATTTGGATATAAAAGCCAGAGCTAGGGAGCTGGAAGTGAAAACCAGTGCAGAGACCACTGGGAAAACTGCCAGGAGCTGCCGCAGGGAGCTGGCACCAAAACCACAGCTGTGTGTCAGTAATGTTCCCTGATTCGGTCAGGCTGGTTCCACAGGCTTAAAGCAGTTCAAAGTGTAACTGTTCCCTCTCACCAGGATGTTTGCATTGTGGGCTTTTCTCCCCTGTACACTGAGCAGATGTGCTTTGGAACAGGATGTTCCTGGTTGTGACATGGGACAGAGGGTTCCCTCAGGCACGTGGAGTGGGTGGTCCTGCCTCAGGTAAGCGTTGCTGTGCAGAGGATGAGGCAACACTGGGGAAAGCAAGGATCTCCTGAGGTCTGTTCTTCCTGTTGCTGCTGGCAACTGCTGTTGTGGGTCCTGACTCTCCCTGTGCTCCTGCTGCTTTGCAGGCTTCCTACCTCACATGGGGTGTCCTCCAGGAGCGTGTGATGACGAGAACGTATGGTGCCACTGAAACAGACCCTGGTGAGAAGTTCAAGGACTCCCAATTCCTCGTGTTCATGAACCGCATCCTGGCCTTCACAGTGGCTGGTCTGTACTGCGCCCTGACCAAGCAGCCACGCCACGGGGCTCCTATGTACAAATACTCCTTTGCCTCCCTCTCCAACATCCTTAGCAGCTGGTGTCAGTATGAGGCACTCAAATACATCAGCTTCCCCACCCAAGTGCTGGCCAAGGCCTCCAAAGTGATCCCAGTGATGATGATGGGCAAACTGGTGTCACGCAAGAGTTACGAGTACTGGGAGTACCTGACCGCTGCCCTCATCTCCGTGGGGGTCAGCATGTTCCTGCTCTCCAGCGCTCCTAACAGGACGGTGTCCACTGTCACCACCTTCTCTGGCGTAGTGCTCCTGGCTGGCTACATCATCTTCGACAGCTTCACCTCCAACTGGCAGGACGCTCTCTTCACCTACAAGATGTCTCCCGTGCAGATGATGTTCGGCGTCAACGTCTTCTCCTGCCTCTTCACCGTGGGCTCGCTCCTGGAGCAGGGCGCCTTGCTGGAGTCGCTGCGCTTCATGGCCCGCCACTCGGAGTTCACCGCCCACGCCGTGCTGCTCTCCGTCTGCTCCGCCTGCGGCCAGCTCTTCATCTTCTACACCATCAACCAGTTTGGGGCGGCTGTCTTCACCATCATCATGACGCTGCGCCAGGCCTTTGCCATCCTGCTCTCCTGCCTCATCTACGGGCACACTGTCACTGTTGTGGGCGGGCTGGGCATAGCTGTTGTCTTCGTGGCGCTCTTCCTCCGCGTCTACGCCCGCAGCCGCATGAAGAAGCGCAGTAAGAAGCTCCCGCCAGGCGAGACCCCTGTACAAAAGGTCTAAGGAAGCTGAGGCCATGGCATTTAAGCCATGCCCGCTGTCCTGCCTCTACTCGAGGGTATTTGCTTGATTTCTCAGAACCCACCGAGGAGAAGAGTGGGGTATGGATAGGCAGGACCAGTGACTCAGTTTTCCGCCTGCTTTTCCTGGGAAAGGGGCTGGAACAAGCCCAGGAAATGCACTGGGCTGATGCAGCTCCAAACCTTTCCATTTGCCTTAATAGGTCAAAGACTTAGAGCCAAGGCACAGGCCTGGGGGCACACCAGCATGGGGCTGCTGGTATTCCTGCCCCACCTCTGTCTTGTGGCTTCTCCCCCAAAGTCACTGATGAACAAGGGAACTCTTCCCTGGCACTGTCTTGCCTCTGGCTAATGCTCCTCCATTTCTGTCAGTACTACAGAGCTTGGCAGGAGGAAATGGCAAGCAAAACACTAGGTTTCTTTTTGAAACACCTCAGAGTGAGGCATCCCAAGCTGAGCCTATCACAGGGTGGGGAGTGCTCTTCCTCCATTCCAGGAGGGCCTCTGGGTAGTGCAGGCACAGCCAAGGGAAGGACTCCCAGCCTGTCCTACTCCAGGCCTGGGATCTGCTCTGGGAGGGCACTGCAGTGAAAGCCAGTACCTCCCAGTTCGGTTTTATCAATTCTTTGCCCCTGCTCCAAGACACTTTTCTTTGCTCCCCTCAGCCCAGGCTGATTTTTGTGCAGCACCTGAGCTGGACAGGTCCAAGGCTTGCTGAGTCCTTCGAGGTTGCTTTTTGGCTACATCTGCTGCTGTTACAGGCCAAAGGCTGCGCTGCCCAGAAGCCCCAGCACCACCTCAGGGGTCCCTCAGTGCCGTGGTTTCTGGGCTTCGTAGCTGCCATTCAGACAAGCACAAACAACCCCACTTTTTGCTGCCACCTGGAGGCACTGGCCCTGGTTTTCCTGGGGGCTGGCCACAGTCTGTGCCTGGAGGGTTGGGACATGGGGCAGAGCCTTGTTCCTGCTCCGCAGTCAGCAGGGGATGGAGCAGTGAGAGCTGTTCTGCCCCAGAAGCCTGGGTTTTATTGGTCAATTCTTTTCTCAACACAACCTGACTGACAAAGCAGCAGGTTTTGGTACTTTTGAAAGGCAACTTTTTTCTCTTTTTATTTTATTAAATTAAAAATATGCTGCAGATAGTGCCATGGGCATAAATGTCCGGTTTTTTTGGTTGGTTGGGGTTTGTTTTCCATGTACCTGAAAGGAGGGAAGAGATTTCCAACTCTTCCTGTGTCCCTAGTCTCTGTGGGACAGCAAAGTTGTCTTCCAAATACAGGTGCCTCTCTCTCTTTGCCAAGGCTGGTATCAACCGGGGTTGCAGTCAAAGCTGCAAGGCCTGACAGGAGATCCTTGTGCACAAACTGGGGAGCACAGCCAGGTTTGGAATGCTGCTTATGCTGGTGGGCAGGTGAAGCAGCCCTAGCCTGAGCCTAGTTTGGCTCACAGCTTCCCTGCATGGTGCAACTTAAGGAATTCCCAGTGGGTGTAGCTACCAAGAGGTGACACAGAGCCTGCTGAGTAGCTGCCAGCCAGGGCCACTGGTGGTGTAGCACTTTGTGGGGTGTACTGCAGCAGCCAGAGCTGGGAGGTATGGATGGTCCATCCTCCTGGTATGTGTGTGGGAGGCCTGGTGAAGAACTGTGTAGGTGAGGGAGAGTCTGGCATCAGAGACAGGAGTGGGGCCTAACACAGCTGGGAAGAAAGGGATCACTCAGCTGAGGGTTACAAGAGAAACACAGGAGGAGACTAGGGACAGTGGTGACTTAGCTGAGCCTGGAGGGATAGCAGAGCTGGTGCTGAGCACAGCCCAGGCTTCAGAGCACTTGGCTCTCCAGTAGTTTTACCTGTGCTCCTTTTCTAGCTCTGAGCTTTTGGAGTTGCCTGTGCAACCTCACAGCTTTTCATCCTGCCCTACAAATTCGTCCAACTGTCTGCACCCACACCTGCTGCCAGACTGAAAATGGAATGTAATTTCCTTTGATTAAAAATCAAGCAAAACAACAAAAACACCAGGTTAGGAATGGGATAACCTTCTAATTTAAATGTAGATTTAAACAAAACATTAGTGGAAAAAGAAAACCCAGGACGTTAACTTAAAAAGGTAATATTTATTGATTCAGTATTTGGCAACACCTCCTATCCAGAGAGAAATCCTGCTTCTAAACAATTTGCTAGCTCAGCTCCCCCACTGCCCTAGCAGGCTGCACCCACACAGCTGCCACACTGGCAGCAAAGTCAGTGTCTTGGTGTGCATCAAGGGATTCCAGCAGGCTCTGCCTCCCTGCTGAAGATGGATACTGGCTAAAGCCCATTCTATTTTGTGCCTGTGGCAGCTGGCACGTGGGCAGCAAGAGAACTTAATGCTGGTGTCACTTTTCTGTGACAAACCCCAAAGGCCATTGTGGCCCAGGGTGACAAACCTCAGAGTGGAGCTCATTTGGAGGTGATGTCCCAGGCTTGTCATCTAGGACACAGAGGGAAAGAATGTATTCCTTCCATCCACTTCACCTTGCCAGGGCGTGGGAGAAATAAAGATCACCTAAAGCAGGGCTCAGAAAAGCAGTCAGAGCACAGGGGAGACCAGCACAGACACAGGCTGAGACATTGTCCTCAGCAGACAAGGCATGAAACACAAGGGACTCCACCATGTAAATCATCTATTCTTTAATTCCAGTAGAACAAAAAAACCAGAAAAATAATCAAACAAAACCAGCCAAAATACAGTATGCTATCCTGGGGCTTCAGGGAGGCAGCAGTTCAGAGAAAGGGCTCTCCCACCCCAATGGAATAAGGACAGTGTTTGATGCCTACTGGTAACATGGGACACTCCATGAGGGGGAGAGAGGGGAAGCCTGATGCCTCCTCACACCTCCAACTCCCCATCAGCTGTTCCTACACAAGCAGAAAGACACAGACCAGACAGGCCTCAGGCTACCTGAATCACTACTAACAAACAGGGAATCACGCCCTCCTGCACCCTGCCAAAAACAACCCCAACCAAACAGAGCCAAAAGAATAGACACCACCAAGAAGTCAGTAGCAGCTGGTGGGAGCAGACCCTCCTAAGCAGGCGTGATAGAGCAGAGGTCTGGCAGGTGAAGGAAGAGCCTTCCTCCTTTAGTCTACCTCTTCCATGCGGGATGTATCTTCTTCTCCCTCCAGAGGGGGGATTTCCTCAGGGACAGCTGCACTGGGCTCCTCTGCAGTCACCTCATCTTCATCAATGCCTGGGACAGGGGAGGAAAGGAAGGGATAAGGCCTCCAAATGACACCTGATCCCAGGTGTACAGCCTCTCCCAGAGTAAACCTGGCTCCTGCTCCCAGCCTGAGGAATGGGGCTGTTAGCATGCAATAGTTCACAGAATCATAGAAAATTCTGATTAGGAGGGACCCACACGGATCACTGAAGTCCTGCTCCTGGCTCTACACAGGACAGCCCCAAGAATGACACACTGTGTGCCTCAGAGTGTTGTCCAAACACTTGAACTCTGGCAGGCTTGGTGCTGTGACCACTTTCCTGGGGTGTCTGTTCCTTGGCCAACCACTCTCTGGGTAAGAAACCTTTTCCTAATATCCAGCCTAAACCTCTCCTGACAAAGCTTCATGAGCTTCCCCCAGGTCCTGTCACTGGTCACCAGAGAAAAGATACCAATGCAGGCCCCTCTGCTTCCACTGGTGAGGAAGCTGTACACTGCAATGAGGTCACCCCTCAGTCTCCTCTCCTCCAGACTGGACACTAGTAAATGCAAATCAACAGTGTTACTTGCTGCAGTTATTCTCAACTCCAGCACTAATCCTGAATCAGGAGTATCTTCCCAGTAACATCAGCACTAGTATATGGATACTGCCTATGCCATTAGAGTGCACTCCTTTAGCCAGTGGAGATTAACTACAGAAGACTTGTCACCCAGCACCACAACACCTGCAGTTTAAGCCAGGAAAATGTGGTTTAAGCCATGAACATTTACATTCAGTCAAGTCACAACTAAAGCAGTTGCAGGAGTCAAGAGTTATCAGTTTCCAACGCTGCAGGTTGCTGTTTCAGTATACTCTGAACAGAAAATTGTACTACTGTGCAGTTCCCTTATGTACATCTTGACTAATAGAAGACCTTACTCCTACTGGGACTAGGAGCACAGAGTTACTAACTTAGTTGTGCCAAGCCACAGCACCTTCTAATAGACATTTTTAGCTAAGCAGTGAATTTGGAGGAAAAGGCTATGTGCAAGCACAAGCTGTTTCACCAGATGGGTCACATCACCCATGACAGACTTTTCACATTCAGTCTGAAGGAATAAAAAGCCTCAGCTTGTCATCTGAACATGCTGGTGGTGGCTCCTGGTGGTGTGGAGGACAGGGCTGTCCACCCAGAGTCCCGAGTCCTTCGGAAGTACCTTGGTTCCAGGTTTAAACTTTCTCCTGGCCACCTTATGTACAGAGCCACTCAGCCCATCACAGCAGCGTGGCCCCTGCCCCAAGACACCAGCCTGAGCAGTTAACCTGCTCTCAGGCTGCTGCAGGCTTCAGAAGTTGCATGGATACTCACCAAGCCCGAGTTTGATCATCCTGTAGATGCGGTTGGAGTGGGTCTGGGGATCTTCCAGAGAGAATCCAGAGGACAGCAGAGCAGTCTCGAAGAGCAGCACCACCAGATCTTTAACAGCTTTGTCGTTCTTGTCGGCGTCGGCCTTCCGGCGCAGGGTTTCCACGATTGGGTGCTCAGGGTTGATCTCCAGGTGCTTCTTGGCCATCATATAGCCCATGGTGGAGTTGTCCCGCAGTGCCTGAGCCTTCATGATGCGCTCCATGTTGGCTGTCCAGCCGTAGGTGCTGGTGACGATGCAGCAGGGAGACGAGACCAAGCGGTTTGAGACGGTGACCTGCCGACGTAGCCGAGGGTTAGCTGAGCAAGGCCCCCTAAGCCCTGGACTGGCCCCAGCCACAGCACACTACAGCCAAGTCTTTGCCCCTGGTTCACCAGGGGACACCCCAAAGCAAGCAGAGATGCTCCAAGCAGCTGCAGGACTGCTGCACGGACTAATTTGGACAGCTCAGCCAGCACTTAGAGCACCCGCTGCACGTTTCCCACACTTACCCTCTCCCATCAATGCACGTATTTGGGTCAGTGCCCCTCGCCTGCAGCCTGGCTGCTTAGAGCAAGATGGTGCATGCTGGGACCTCCAGTCTCCTTTAGCGGCTCCTCTGCAGGAGATGAGAGGCATGCATTGAGCGGGGGCCCTCACCTGCAGCGTGGAGGACCCAGCCCTCCTCCCTCCAGCCCAGGGCTAAGCTCCCTGCCCATCTCACCTTCTCCACCTTCTTGTCCAGGATTTCCTTCATAAGTTTGCAGAGGTTCTCAAACTTGGCTTTGCTCTCCTCCATCTTTTTCTTCTCTTCCTCATCCTCAGGCAGCTCCAGCCCCTCTTTGGTGACTGATACCAGGGTCTTGCCATCAAACTCCTTGAGCTGCTGCACGCAGTACTCATCGATGGGCTCTGTCATGTACACCACCTCAAAGCCACGCTTCCGCACACGCTCCACAAAGGCTGAGTTAGCAACCTGCTCCTTACTCTCCCCTGTGTTTGTGGAGGGTAGAAATGAAACATCACCAACAGCTGGTTACAGCAGGACAAACACCACCACTCACTTGGGACCTCTAACATAGAACTGGCAGCAGCCAGGGTCCTAGGCCTGGTGGCCTTTCCTCAGCCCCCAGGAATGAGCTGTAATTCAGCAGGGATGACCTGCTGAAGGCAGCAGGAAGTGTTTCAAATCACAGTTCGTATGCAGGTTGCCTCTACCTCGCTAGGCTCAGAGGAGCTCTGGCTCACCTGTGATGTAGTAGATGCTCTTCTGGTTCTCCTTCATACGGGACACGTACTCAGCCAGCGAAGTCACCTCATCGCCTGACTGGGACGTGTGGTAGCGCAGCAGCTCCGAAAGGCGCTTCCGGTTGGTGGAGTCCTCGTGGATGCCCAGCTGGGGGCAGAAGAGATGCATCAAGGCCCCAGGATAGGACTTGGCTGTACTTGGCCACCCCTGAGGCACAGCCATCTGCCCAGCTCCTGATCATTTGAGTGTCTGGCCTGGGGCAGCCAGAGGGGACAGATGCCCACAAAGGCGCTCGGAGACATTCACAAGACTCACTCCTTTTATCCTAACACCCACGCAGAGCAGACACAGCATAGGAACAAGATTGCTCCTCAGGCAATCATGGGCCCTTCCCTCCTCCAGGTGCAGGGTGCCCAACTCACCTTCAGATTCTTGGAAAAAGCCTCGTAAAATTTCTTGTAGTTCTCTTTGTCTTCTGCCAGCTCGGAAAAGAGCTCCAAGCATTTCTTCACAATGTTTTTGCGGATCACTTTGAGGATCTTGCTCTGCTGGAGCATCTCACGAGAAATGTTCAGAGGAAGGTCCTCGGAGTCCACAACACCCCGGATGAAGTCTGCGTAGGAGGAATAAAAACAGTGTCAGGTTAAGGATTCTGAGCTTCAACACAGAAAGAAAAGGGCCAAAACACTGACTGCTATGCACCCACACCAGCTAGCGCCTCCTCCAGTCTCTCTGTACTGGAAGGGGTACCACAGGCTGTGGGGATCCCAGCCCTGCACTGGGAGGCTGAGGCAGGGGGCTCTTACTCAGGTATTCAGGGATGAGCTCATCACAGCTGTCCATGATGAAGACCCGCCTCACATACAGCTTAATGTTGTTCTTCTTCTTCTTGTTCTCAAAGAGGTCAAAAGGGGCACGGCGCGGGATGAAGAGCAGGGCCCTGAACTCCAGCTGCCCTTCCACAGAGAAGTGCTGTGGAACCAGGAAAAGAGAAAACCAGCTGCTGGGCTGCTTCACTTCTCCTTTCCCCAGCTCCCACTGTAGGGAGGCTCAACTGCCACTGCTCAGCACTGGGGCTGGCAAGGCCCACAGCATCATCTCTAGCATCCAAGCAGCCTGTATTTCCTCCTGCTCAGGCCCACCATCCCCTGTGTGCCAAGGTTCTCTGGCATACAGCAGGCTTGGACAGAGAGGTCAGTGCTTCTCTGAGACCCACATCCTCCTGCCTTGTTTATAGACTGGCACTGCCAATCCTTCACCTGCATGAGAGTCACAGTGCAGGTTGCTCCATCCCCAGGTGGCTTCAGTGCTAAGTCCCAGAGAGACACAACCTCGAGGTGACTCTGGATAAGGGCTGGAAAGGGGCCCTCTGCCTCTCCCTGGAAGGCAGGGTAGCCCAGCACCCACCTTGACAGCCAAGTGGTCCTCCCAGTCATTGGTGAGGCTCTTGTAGAACTCTCCATACTCCTCCTGGGTGATGTCATCAGGGTTGCGGGTCCAAATTGGTTTGGTCTTGTTCAGCTCCTCCTGGTCAATGTATTTCTCCTTGATTTTCTTGGTCTTTTTCTTCTTGCCCTTGTCTCCCTCCTCCTCCTCATCAGAGCCCACATCCTCAATTTTGGGTTTCTCTTCATCTTTGGACACTGACTCTTCCTCCTTCTCATCTTTCTCCTCCTCTGCTTCATCATCACTGATCTCTTTCTCACGTTCTTTCTCCAGCTGTGGAGAAAGAAACACACAATAGTCAGGTTTAGCCCCAAGTTGCCAAAAATCCTTTTACTCCAGATGAGAAAAAAGATCTCCTGCAAGGTCAAACAAATGTATCATCTGGAATCAAAGCCCTTGGAAACAGTCTTCAAAAGCCCCTTGTCATGCTACCAAAAGCTGTGTCTGAGAAGAGACAAGTGGCAGGAAACCCTCTTTTTTCCATGGCTGGTTTAAGATGATCCTCAACTGCAGAGATCAAAGGCCTTCAGTATTGCTAGATACTCATCTCCTTCACCTCCAGTAAGCCCCCAGCCTCAAATCACCTTTGGCCACAGAGGCTGAGAGCACCACTGCTCAGGACCCAGCAGCCAGGAGGAAATACAGAGGGGACAGCACACTGGGCCTTTTCTGTGCCTCTAACACCCCCCACCCCTGCCTCCAGCTTTCCACTTGGTCCCCACAGCCCTTTCCTTACGTACATAGAGTGTGATGGGGTAGCCAATGAACTGGGAGTGCTTCTTCACCACCTCTTTCACACGGCGCTCCTCCAAGTACTCCGTCTGGTCCTCCTTCAAGTACAGGATCACTTTGGTGCCACGGCCAATGGGCTCACCTGCAGCGTGGGGAGAGAAACCTCAGGATTTCAGGGCAGAGAGCGAGTGTGAGCAGCTCCTGGAGCTTAAACATGCTGTGACAGCCAGCATTAACCAGTGTGACTGAGAGTGCAGCAGGGCTCTAGGGAGCACCAGCTCTAGGAAAAGGCGCTTCACTCTTTGTGCAATACCCACCATGGTCAGTTCTGACGGTGAAGGAGCCCCCAGCTGATGACTCCCAGGCGTACTGCTCGTCATCGTTGTGCTTGGTGATGACAGCCACCTTCTCAGCCACCAGGTAGGCGGAATAGAAGCCCACACCGAACTGCCCGATCATGGAGATGTCTGCGCCAGCCTGGGGAAGCACAGAGTGACTGCTGAGGTCAGTGTGGAGATGGAAAATGTCTCTGACCGATTCACAGCAGCAAGAACTGGGTCAAGCACACAGAGAAAAACGTGTGAGTGCCGAGAGGCAACCAGCTCTACCCTCAGCTCCTCCCTGGTGTTGGAAAGGTGTGGGAAGCACACTTGGGTAGGCCAACAGTTCCCACGGCACCAGGGCCTTTTTATTATTTATTTATTACTATTTGAACGTTCAGTGCCAGCCTGTGACCCCAGGGAACCCATGCAGCCAAAGGCAACCCACCTGCAGGGCTTCCATGAAGGCTTTAGTCCCAGATTTGGCAATGGTGCCCAGGTTGTTGATGAGGTCTGCCTTTGTCATCCCAATGCCCGTGTCCACCAGGGTCAGCGTGCGGTCCCGGGGGTTGGGGATGATGTCGATTTTCAGGTCTTTCCCACTGTCTAGCTTTGAGGGGTCGGTCAGGCTCTCATAGCGGATCTTATCCAGGGCCTAGGGGAGAAAGGGATGCTGGACACGGCCTCCCCACTCGACAGCCTCCTCCGTCCCTCCCATGCACAAACCCTCCCGGAGAGATCGGCACCCCCGGAAGGACACAGCCCGACCCCGAGCCCCCAGCAGAGGAAGGAGCCCACTCCCGCCCGGGCTCACGTCGGAGGCGTTGGAGATGAGCTCCCGCAGGAAGATCTCCTTATTGGAATAGAAGGTGTTGATAATGAGCGACATGAGCTGGGCGATCTCCGCCTGGAAGGCGAAGGTCTCCGCATCCTCCTCCTCGTGCTGCACTTTCTCGGGCATCTACAAGGCAAACACACGCCTATTTTCAGCGCATTTTCAGGGCACAGGAACCAGGGAGGGGGCGGTGGGGGCATTAGGCCCAGCCCCAGCCCCCGTCCCGTCCGTACCGTCTCAGGCGTGAGGGACCGGCGAAAGAGCGACACCGTGCACCGACCGAGTTTTATAGGCACGGAGCGGGAAGGGCGCCTCGCGGCGCACTGTATCCTTCCGCCTTAAAGGGGTCTCGGCCAGCGAACCACAGATGGACGGTGTATGGGCGGCATCGGCGTTGCCGTTTAGCGGCGGCCATGGCGGGGACGGGCGTGCAATGAATGCTCGGCTCCATGCTGCTGCTGTGCGCTCGCCAGCCGCCGCTCCGCGCAGCCCTTGGCCGCGGCGCTCGGAGCGCCGCAAGACCGGGACCTCCGAGCGCCGCGGCGAGGGCCGGCGGGGAGCCCCGGCGAGGAACTCCTTTCCGCGCCCCGCCGCGGAGGAATACAGCTACGGCAGAAAGGCGCTTCCAGAGTGTTCCACAGAGGTGGCGGCGGCGCCTCCTCGGCTCCATGGCTGGGCAGGGAACCGGGAACCGCGCTGCCCCGGCTCCATGGCTGGGCAGGGAACCGGGAACCGCGCTGCCCCGGCTCCATGGCTGGGCAGGGAAGCGGGAACCCGCACTGCCCCGGCTCCATGGCTGGGCAGGGAAGCGGGAACCCGCACTGCCCCGGCTCCATGGCTGGGCAGGGAACCGGGAACCGCGCTGCCCCGGCTCCATCCTGCAGCTCCCCCCGAGGCTGTGCCGCCTGGCTGTGCCGCCTAGCTGTGCCGGCCTGAGGCTGCGAGTAACGCGGCGCAGCGGTGACGGGGCGGGGCAGAAGGTGTCCGGGCCGCGGTGTGTGGCAGGCCCGTATCGCCCGTTGCAAAACTGTGTTTGCAGACGTTGTCTTTTCAGTGTCCAATAATAATATAAATCATCTTAAGCCTTACCATTACAGTATCTGCAGTACTCTGTCCACTTTTGAGCTCCTCAGTTCAAGAGAGACCTGGAGCCGGTCCAGTGGGGGGTAATAAAGATAATTAAGGGACAGGAACATCTCTCTTGAGAGGAAAGGATGAGGGATCTGGGCCTATTCAGCCTCGGGATGACTGAGAGGGGAGCTCATGTCTGTAAGTATCTGAAGGGAGGGTGTTGAGGATAGAGCCAGGCTCTGCAATAGGACAAGAGGCAGAGGCCAGAAAGAGATGCACAGGAAATTCCACCTGAGTATGAGGAAGAACTTTACTGTGTGGGTGACCCAGCACGGGAACAGCTTGCCCACTGAGATTGTGGAGATTCCATCACTGGAGATGCTCAGGAGCTGTCTGGACACAATCCTGTGCCATGTGCTCTAGAATGACCTTGCTTAAGCAGAGATGTTCGACCACAGGATCCACTGCGACCCCTTCCAACCTGATCCGTTCTGTGATTGTGTGTTGAAGCTGTGGGTACAAAAGCCCTGACCAGCAAAGGAAGCTGGAAGTGGGATGAGGGGACCTGAGCTCCCAGGTGGGATTTGGTGCTTGGTGCTGCAAAGGGGTGATGCCTGTGGATGATGTGGGACAGAGGGAGGGGGATTCCCGCTGGCAGGCTGCTGTAGTTCACCCCAGCAGCAGGAGGTGGCACTCTGGCTGTTCCCAGGCACAAGGAAAGCTCCCAGGTGCTGTGCTGCAGGTCAGTGCACCTCGAGGTGTGAAGGTGCATCTGCTCTTCATCGGGGGTGTTGGTGGTCCCTTGGTGTACCTCGAGGGCAGCATCCCTGGGGTGCTGGTGGATGAGAGGCTGGCCATGAGTTTGCCACGTGCACTCACAGCTCAGAAAGACAGTGCTGTCCTGGGTTGCATCCAGAGCAGCACATCCAGCAGGACAAGGGACAGTTTTCTGCCCCTCTGCTCTGCTCTGCTGTGGTGAGAGCCCACCTGAAGTGCTGCATCCAGCTCTGGGGCCCCAGCACAGGAAGGACATGGACCTGCTGGAGATAGTCCGTAGGAGGAACACCAACATGACCAGAGGGATGGAGCATCTCTCCCCCAAGGGAATTGCGATTCTCTCTCAGCCTGGAGAAGGCTTTGGTGTGACCTGATTGTGGCCTTCCAGTACCTGAAGGGGACCTACAATAAAGATAGACAGGGACAAAGTGTACGTACTTCCAGGACAAGGGGGAATGGTTTCAAACAGAGGGAAGGTTTAGATACTGGGCAAGAAATCTATTACTCTGAGGGTGGTGAGGCACTGGAACGGGTTGCCCAGAGAAGCTGTGGATGCCCCATCCCTCAAAGCCTTCAAGGCCAGGCTGGATGGAGCCACAAGTAACCTGGTGCAGTGGAAGTGGTTGCAGCCCATGGCAGGGGGTCTGGAACTGGATGATCTTCACGGCCCCTTGCAACCTGAACCATTCTGATTTTATGGTTCTACAATCCCCTTCCCACCCTGGCTGTGTCCTCATGGCTGGGCCTGCCTGTGCAGGGGATGCATTTCCACATCTGAGGCTGCTTGCAGGGGAACACAGGATGCCAAGGAAACGCCAGTGCCTTCTCACTTCAACCCCTGACCCTCCACATCCCCTCTCCCCTGCGGCGACAAGAGACAGAAACACATACCCAAAGGAGCATTTTGTTCTTTTTATAGAAAATGGCAAACTGTATAGACACATTTACACGACAAGGGACAGGAGAGCCCACAGTGGAACCTCCTGTCATACAGCCAGGAGGCTGAAAAAAAACAATGTCAGAATCACAAAAAAAAAAAAAAAAAAAAAAAAAAGGAACAGAGGCAAGGAGAGGGGGAGAAGGTGGGGTGTGGAGACCTCCTCCTCCCTCAGCCTAGCCACGGTGTTGGCTCTTTCTGTGGCTGGGACACAGATGTCTACACACTTGGGATACCACTGGGCAGGGGGCTGTGCGTCTAGCAGAGGGCAGGGATGGCGAGGCTGGCTGGGGCTCTCCTCACCATTCACAAGTCTTACCAGCAGGAGGAGGGGTGTGGGATATTTCCAGGCCCCCTGGAAGGAGAGGAGACAATCTCCTAGGTGCTTTGGAGACAAGGGCAAGGGAAGGAGTAACACTGGTTACCAGCCTTTCACTCTGTCAGAGAGAGAGGCTGAAAATGGCTTTTGGCCTTGAGCCAGGGAAGTTATGCCACATGGGAGGCAGCTGGACCTCTTGAGGATCCCGGGGGTCTTACAACACACACAGCACGAGGAAGGAGAAGGCACATAGGCCTGAAGGCATCACACAGCCGAGCGTGGCAGGAAGCAGCCAACCCCGCGGGAGTGGAACCGTCCCTGGGTGTAATGTCTGCTGTGGCAGTGTGATTTGGCAGGGACAGGTGGGAGCTGTCATTTCCCCACAGTGCTGAGGTGTCCAGGCTCGCAGTGAGGGATGCGGAGCCATCTCTTGGCATTCCTGCACCCTCTGTGCGCCTCTGCTAGATGAGAATTCGGACCAGAAAGGAGACAGCAGCTCCGAGGGCCAAACCCAGTGACAGGAAAAACGCCATGACAGCTCCAGCCGTCTCTGCTTCGTGCGCAAGCACTTTCCTAGGGGAGAAACAGGTGTCAGATCCTTCCTAGGGATGCGTGTCCAGTGCCCTGCTGTTCAGTGGAGATGGGAGGCTTGTCTGCAGCAGAGGAACGGCAAGAAGAAATCCCCCTTGGCTCCCAGAGGCACAAGAACTCCCAAATCTCCACACCGTGGGCTCATAAGGTGCATCAGGCGGGCCACCCTGAAGCACCAGGGGCATCCCTCTCTGACCCCTGCGGAGCTCCTTGTGCTGCCTGTGCTGGGCAAGGCTGCTCACCCTGCTGTGGGTGCTGTGCCATGCTTTGCTCCCCTCCAGATCCCTGCTGCATCCAGCCCCTTCCCCCTGTGTGGCAGGTGGGGAAAATGGAGAGCCCAAATAACTTCCTCATCCCTAAGATATGGAGGCACAAGCCTGGGAGATGGGACACTGTGGGTAGTGACAATTCCCATCTGTGCCTGTGGCTTCTCCAGATGCCAGAGCTGGGCAGAGCCAGACTGCAGGAGTCACGCCAGGGCTGGCAACTGGGGGCATAACCAACCCTTCCCTTGTCCCCAGCTTGCACTCACTTTGGCCCGAAGCACATGCAAAGGCTGGCCAGGTAGCCATTGGAGATGGAGAAGAAGATCATGAAGACGATGTACCAGGCGTCATGGGAGAACACAACAGGCAGGTAGTTACGGGGTGTCACATTGCACAGCATGAACAGAGGGACAAAGATCACACGGAGCACCACCATCACTGGCAGGAGGCAGCTGTCCTTCCCGGGCTGGGAGAAAAACACAGATCTCTGAGCAGCTGAGAACTGAGCATTCCCCATCCCATGGCATGCTGGCAGGGGCTCTGCAGAGGCTGTCCCTACTGCTCCAGGGCTGTGGAGGAGCCACAGAGATGGCAAAGCTGCTGAGAGACTTTCTCAGCTGCAACAAATCTCAGCATCACCCCCTGCAGTCAGGAGCAGGTTCTAGGTCTGAAAGCCCTGCTGCAGGTGACTTGAAGCAGCACTAGAGCCAAAATACTGACTGGGGCCTGTGGGCAACTGTTAAGCCCTTGCTGGCAAGAAGCAGGCCAGAGAGCTTTGTGCATGCTCATGCAGTGAGCCAGTGTGCAGAGCAAGGGCGGCTGAGGTAAATCCCCTCTGGCACCTCAGCGCCTGCACACTGGGCTCTAGCCAGCTCTTCAGTGTCCCACGCCATCCCCCAGCCAAGCAGGGCAAGATCCAGCAATCTGGGAAAGGGATTATGCTGGGGCTGTTTTGGAATGTGCTGGGAAAGGCACGGACCGAGTTACAGTCTCCTTGGATCCTACCAGAGTTCCTGAGCAACTGACGCTGGGACAAAGAAGGAGGAACCATCCCCCCAAGGCAGCCCCTGGATCGAGACGGGCCTCGTCCCCTCTGTGAGGTGCCAGGTTCACAGATGGCACAGCCCACTGGTCTGAGGTGAGGAGAGATCCACAGCTGCCTTGGGAGCTGCTGGGGCTGCTGTGGCCACAGGAAACTCCATGAACACAGGAGGAAACTGAGGTCAGGCCAGCTGCTGTGTCTATGGGGCAAACTGGAGACAGCAGCTGCCTCTCCTGCTTGAGGAGAAAAGGAGCCAGTGGGGCCCCAACCAGGGATATGTGGCCCAAACCACATGCAGTCAGACTTTCCACACAGCCTTGTTTTGGAAAGGTCTCCTGCTGGGTCATCCCACTATGGAGGCTGTGGCCTGGACACCAGGCAACACGGCTCATGGCCAAGAGCAAAGGCAACAAGCAGTGATGGGGAGAAGCAGCTCCAGGCCGTGGGGAAGGCAGGCCCAGGCAGACCCCATGCAGCACGTGGTCCTGAGGAGCTTCTCTAAACAAACAGCCTGAACAATACAGGGGGAAACAGCGCTTGGGGGGTGGGTGAAGGGGCAGGAAGAGACCCAGACAGGACAGCCCCTTTCCGTGCCCATCCTGGGGAGAGGAGAGCAAGGGGATGTGGCAGGGGACAGTTTATGACCCCCATGGCATGGCCCTGCCCTGCTCTCAGGACAAGGGTCTTTGAGCAGCTGTGTCCTGTGCCAAGGCCAGAGGTTTTATTTTGGGCTGCCCTGTCTGTCACCCTCTTTCCCTGCCACCATCCTGTCTCGTCGCTTGCATAGCTGGAGTGAAGGTCTGTTTACGGAGAGGCTGAAATGGAGGAGGCAGCTTCATCCAAGCCATGTTGAAAGAGAGGTGGGAGGAGAGAACAACACTGTGGCTCTCGGCTCTGACCCATAAATCTCCACTTAGAACTTAAAGCAGCAGTTAGCTTTGCATCTCCTTCCTGCTCCAAGCCATGGAAGGCAGCCTCAGAGAGCCGTGGCTGAGGGACCACGGGGTGGACACTGCCTGGCATTTGCTCTCTGCCCCATACTTACCCACGTGCAGAGGGCAGTGAGACTCCGTCCTGTCCAGTCAAAGACGTTAAAGAGCAGGAAGCAGGAGACAGGAATGAAGTAGAGACCTGAAGAAGGGGATGGTCAGTGACAAGCCCAGTGTGCCCCAGCCCCTGATACCCATTGCACAGACAGTGACTTTCTTTCAGGTCTAGGTCCTACCAGTTTCCCACTAAGGCCAGGAATGGTCTCCCAGCCAGGCTGGGGTGTGCATCCAAACCATCATGCACAGTGGTTCCCTCTTCCCTTCCAGCATTCTGTATTGGGTTTGTGTGGCAAGGTTTTGGTAGCAGGGTGGGCTACAGGGGCAGCTTCCAAGAGAAGCTGCTAGAAGCACCCCCAAGTCTGACAGAGCCAATGTCAGATGGCTCCCAAGACAGACCCACCACTGGCCAAGACCAGAAGTGACAATGGTAGGGCCTGTGGGATGACATATTAAAAAGGGGGAAAAAATCTCAACGTGTGCAATTGCACCCAGAGAGGGAAGTGAGCATGTGTGACAGAAACAGCTCTGCAGACACCAAGGCCAGTGGAAAACGAGGGGGAGAAGTTCCAGATGTCAGAGCAAAAATTCCCCTGCAGCCTGTGGCGAAGAACATGGTGAGGCAGGCTGTCCCCTTGCAGCCCAAGGAGGTCCACAGTGAGTCAATATCCACCTGCTGCCTGTGGAAGACCACCCTACTCTGAAGCAGGTTTGCTGGCAGGACTTGTGACCCTGCAGGGGACCCATGCTGGAACAATCTGTTCCTGAAGGACTGTGTCCCATGGAAAGGACCCAGGCTGAAGCAGCTCATGAAGAACTGCAGTCCATGGGAAGCATTGGACTTCAAGAACTGCCTCCCATGGGAGGGTCCCCATATTGGAGGGGGGGAAGAGTGGCAGGTGTCCTCCCCCTGAGAAGGAAGCAGAGGAAATGTGTGATGAACTGACTGCAACTCTCATTCCCTGTCCCCTGAACTGCTGCAGAGGAGGAGATAAAGTAATCATAAATAAACTTAAGCCTGGGAAGAAGGGAAGGGTAGGTGGAAGGTGTTTCAAGATTCAGTTTTTATTTCTCATTATACTACTCTGATTTGATTGGTAACTAAATTAAATTAATTTCCCCAAATTGAATCTGTTTTGCCTGCCTGTGACAGTAATTGGTGAGTGATGTCTCACTGTCCTTATCTCAACCCAAAAGCCTTTTTGTCATGTTTTCTTTTACTTGTCCAGCTGGAGTGGCATTGGTGCACACCTGGCATCCAGACAGGGTTACCCCACCACACATACCTTCAAGCCCCACCTTCTTTTCTCCCATTTACCTTGTTCTCAGTTTTTTTCCTACCTCACCCACATCCCTGGCACACTTACCCCATTTGTTTTTCTCTCCGAGGACAGTGGACACTTTAGCTGTGATGGCAGGAAAGACGCTGATGGTGACAGTGAAGACGAAGCAGACAGACAGAGCCAAGACCCAGAGCTAGGCAGATGAAAGAAAAATGCTGGTACCAAACACAGGGCAAGAGACCAGTGCAGGGCTGGTCTCCTCTCCCCATGCCCTCCTACCCCTGTGCCCATCCTGAAAGGAAGGGCAGGACAAGGCTCGCTGGCAACTCACAGACCTTCTTAAAAATAGCAACGACAGAGGGCTGCTCATCAGGGTTGTGGACAGGGATGATCTTTGAGTTATTCTGCTCCATCCCGTTCTCGTCTGCAGGGAGAGACACAAGTAGAGCATAGCAGACCCCAGAAAGCTGAGATCTAATTCAGTCCTTCTATCTCATTCTTTCTTTAAGCTCTTTCCCTTTTCTCTTCCTTCTTTCCCCTCTCACCTTTCTTAATGAGGTCTCTCTTGGTCTCCAGCTCTGCATTGTACACGTGGTACTCCGTCTTGTCCTTCATGGAGTAGTATCGGAAGAAATCCTGCAGGGAGACAGCAGGGAGGACTCATTCATGTGTGCAGAAGGCAGACTGCCAGGGACCGTGTGACAGCATCAGATATGGGCAATATGGGTAAAGTATTCCTTCCAGTTATGTCTGATATTGATGCCTTCCTGCTTACTCAAAGGCTCAGATACCACAAGTATTCTGGGGAATCTGTGGTGGGAAATATCCCAGAGCGCTCCCTTGGGACACAGGAGAGCCTGCCCTGACACAAGAGCTGGAGGCTGGTAGGAGCCAAGGCTGGGCTGCTGGTGGGCCAGGGCTCATGTGCTGGGATGTGCAAAGGTCCCACGTCCCCAAGCCCTTCCCTACCAGGACATCAGTCTCACCATGTGAGGCAGAACTACGTAGGAGACGATTGCCAGCACGATCGTCACGCAGGCCGTGGCGAAGTAACCGATGAAGCTCTCGGGTCTCTGGGCACCAACTGAGAGCACAGGAAGGGAGAGGAAAGGAAGATGATGACAGCTGAGAGCAGCAAGGCCCTGTCACCTGCAGGGCAGGGATTACTCACTGGCAATACTGAAGATCATCGCCAAAGCGGCGAAGGTGCCTGCCAACCCCTGCCCGCTCATGATGGGGGCTGTGTAGCTGGCAGGCAGGAGCCCTGCCAGCCCAAACAGGCTGCTCTGGAGAATGGCGCCGAAGGCTGCAGAGGGGAAAGATGAGCAGAAATGAGAAAACCAAAGGCAAGGACGGACTGCACCTCCTCGGGGAGCCAAGGCCCCTGCCCTGCGAAGCAAGGCAAGTCCTCCTCCCCCTTGGCTCTCCCACAGTGAGGTTCATGCTTTTCTCCCAGAGGGATCAGCCCCAGCCACGGGGTTCTGTCCCTCTCCTTCCCCCACCGTTTCACTCACAGTTGATGAAGACAATGCTGATCATGGTAAACACGAAGAAGGGAAGAGGGTCCATGGGGATTTTCACCATGATTGTGGTGACTAAGAACACCAGCCCAATGGCCACCAGGCTGCCTGAGATGCGGATCTGCTGGGGAATCCTACAAAAGAGGGTCTCAGTGAGGAAAACCCAACCCCCTAAAAACCTGGGGCTGGGACCAAGCTCTAACTGTAGGAATCCCAGCCAAACCCTGAAACAAGAGACCGATGGTTTGCCTTTGACTTGACTGAACAGGCTGTAGCTTGGCTCAGTGCTGGGACAGGAGAACAGGCCAGGGCTGGGCAGCTTTATAGGGGCTGGTAGGGGCAGGGACAGAGCAAAGCTCACCGCTGGTGGATGAAGGAGTTGAGGCAGGTGAAGATAAGGAGGGGCACCATGGCGCAGAGAGTCATGAAGTTGTCAAACACGGACTGCAGGTAGGTGACCGGACCAGTCTGGTTCCCGACGGGGCTTTTCTTCTCTGGGTCACCAAGGCGATCGATGAAATACTGCAGAGGAAGGAGCCTGGTGGGGCTGAGATTCTGTGAGGCCTTCCAAGGCCACCCTTACTCTTTGTCCAGACCCATGCCCATCCCTCCTGCTGCCTCAGTGCCACTCGTCACACCCAGGTTACACACGCTTGTCCTCTGCACGCTGTGCCATGCTGCCACATCTACACCATGGTCCCTAGACATGACAGGGGACAATTACTGTCACGGACAACAGCAGGAGGGAAGCCCTCACCTGCCTGGCTGTCATGAAGAAATTCCATGGTAGCAGTGTTCCCAGGCCAAGGATGAAGAAGATCAGCCAGACAGCCTTGTACCTGTGAAGGGAACAGAGGGGTTTGGAGGGGAAGCTGGGTATTGTATCTGATGGTCCCTGACCCTGTGGTGGGAGGCACCAGACAGTATTTATTGCCCTGCCCCACAGCCCTTGCTAGCCTGGGCTGCCAGAGATGTGGCACTGCAGAGAGGCTGTGGGAGACCTTCCCCAGGGGGCTATGAAGGCAGAGGGAGGCTGGCTGCTCTTCAGCATGTGGCACCCAGATACACAGCATCCATCACCAGATCTGGGAGGATGCTAGGCTCCCCAGGCGTGTTTACAAGGGACTGTTTACAGGTTACAGCCCATTTGATATGGAAAAGCTGAGAAAGAAGGGACAGCTTGGTAGCCCAGTTAGCAGGCAGGAGAGGGGGTCCCCCAGATGCTGGGTCCCCCTGTCCTCCCTCATCTCCTGGTATCCTGGCTGTGCCCCCACAGCTGCATCAGAACCCGTCATTACCTATCTTGGGGCCCGTCTCTTGCTGTCATCTTGTGTGGCAAGAGTCAGCACAGGTCCCAGCAAGTCTTACAGCTGCTCTCCGTCTGGAAAGCAAACAGAAGATTTTATGGGAAAGGGAGAGACACAAGCCGGGCAGGGACAGCACTAGTTTTAACCCCAACTCATGCTGCCAGGAAGTGTTCCACAGTACTGAGAGTCAAACACCAACCCAGAAAATGACGAGAGGACAGTGCAGGAGTTTTGGAAACCTACAGCTCAGAGTCCTTAAGCCAGGGTGTTGTGACACAGCCTTATTCTGCTGGCGAGGCACAGCAAGCTTTCCCTCTGAAAGGAAACTGCGTTCCCGAGAAACCCAGGCAGCTCATGCTGGCTGCCCAGCTGCTTGCAGCAGGCTCTTAAGGGATTTGTGAGCCTGCAGCTCTCTGTCCCCAATCCTGGGGCTGTGAGTGAAGCATGTGCGCAGCGGGCTGTGTCTGCCCCGCCTGCCCGCCCCAGCTCCCTCCAAAGCCCGGGGCTCGCTGGCACAAAAGACACATTTATTTCAGCAGCACGTCCGGTCAGGACCAGCAAATCCCCCGTTCTCAATTCCACTTCCCTGGGGCTCTCACAGCCCTTTCCTGGGTCACCTTGAAAAGTCAAGGGCGTCCCTGTCACTGCTGTCCCCTCCCGGGCACCCACCGCTCCCTTTTTTCCCCGTCACCACCGCCCCGGCGCTGCACCGCTCAGGCACGGCTCTGAAAATCCCGGAGCCGTGGCCCCCCGAGCCCCGAGCAGGGGCTTCCCGTCCCCGCTGAGCCCCGTTCCCGCGGCAGAGCGGGGCCGGCCGCCGGGAGGAACCGCAGGCCTGCCTTGTCCTTTTGCAGTCCGGGCGGCGCAGCACGGGCAGCTCCGGCCCCGCTCCCGGCCCTTCACCTGCAGCGGGGCGGCCGCCGCCCTGCCCCCGGCCTCCCTGCCACATGCCCCGCCGATGCCTGCTCCAAAGCCGCCCGCAGCATCCCTGCCTGCGCCCTGCCAGGTAGGGCGGAGGAGGAGGAGGAGGAGGAGGAGGAAGAGGCAGGCAGCAGCATGCTGGGATCTGTAGTCCCCGGCAGCCCCGGCAGGCACTGAAGGCAGCACAGCCCGTGGGGTTCCAGGCACAGCTCGCCTCCTCCTCCGGTAGGATCCTGCAGGCTGGGGAGCCTCAGCTACGACGGAGCCGAAATATAGCCGGTAGGATGCGGAGAGGGATTTTGTAAGCTCCTTGGGCCGCTCGGGAAAGACTGAGCAGGACAACAATATGCCTGCAAAAGGATCGAGGGCTCTGCCAACCCGGCAGGTGCCACCTTGTTGATGTCAGAGCCATCTGCAGCACCGCTCCCCTGCCTTCCCTTGCCAGCCATCCGGGCTTCCAGAGAAAACATCCCCAAATCCCCCCCGGCAGCCTGCCAGTGCCTCTGCGGGGAGGAGACATCCTGACCCGGGATTAGCAGAGGGATCTGCAAAGACAACTGCTATCCCCTCGCACACAGAAAACCCCACCGGGGCGACTGCTTGTCTCCAAGCAAACAGATCTCAACCCAAAACAGGCAAGAGAACCTCAGCTTCACCCCTGGGTCCCCAGCAAGCCCTCAACAGGCTTCCCCTTGCCAGCCAAGCCGCTGATCCCCCTTCCAGCCCCCACCAGGTCATATCGCTGTCCCTAGAAACAGGGGCAGGGACTGACCCCATAGACATACCTGGGAGAGAGGACAGAGCCAGGGTGAGCCCTGTGTTCAGTGTTTGAAGGCAGTGTCCCCCTGCTTCCACGCCCCCCTCCCTTGGGGGTGAGCGGCAGGCCTGGCTCAGGTCACGG